>CM030368.1:49349630-50588625 GCA_017893485.1 Hemerocallis citrina
TGGATGTGCTAATTTTATTTGTGCATAAAAAATTATAATTTTTAATTAAACTAATTTTTACATACATATTTTATATATATATAACTTATGTTTTAGTTTAAAAATATAAATAATTTATTTTGTAGTGTACACAAAGCACGTGCACATGCACACGTGCAATGTGCGCACTCAGGATTGGCAGCCGGCTGTATGTGAGATGGAGGGAAATACAACGCTTTTGAATTTAGGAGTGGAGTTAGTGGGTTTGATTAATGGATGGTTTTAATAATTACTCCTATATTCTCTTATATAATGACCCCTACATCCTTCGTTCTCCTCATTCATCTTCTTTCTCCTCTGTTCACATCCGAAGCCTAACCAACCCCCTTTGTTCATTTCCTTCTCTGCCAAAAGCCATCCATCAGCAAATCCTACATTGTTTTCTCCACTCACACCTAATAAATATATATGTATATATACCTATATTTCCCTGTGCTTCATGCCTCTGCCGAAACCAACCATCCAGCCATGTCCACTGCGTTACATCACCTACTCACCTTTACATTTCTTATATACTTATATATATATAAATATGTGTATATATACATACATGAGTAGATATATACATATATGTATATGAAGAGAAAGAGTTCCCTTTGCCTTGCCGAAAATGGAGGATTGGGTGTTTCTCTTTCTGCACGGATTTTGAGGAGGCAAAAGTGGAGTTCCTATTGGAGTTTATTTCTAGGGATTCTGCTTCTTCTACTCTTCATTGGGTGGGTGTTTCTTAAATCCTTTCTAAATTAGGAGTATGATGCTTAGGTAATTTTGGTAGATGTAGTATGAGTTGTTAAATTTGTATTACCTTTATGTGATGCATATTGTATTGATATCTAGAAATTTAGTAGTTGATAAATGTGGAAGAATGCATGCAACTGAAAATTGCAATGTGAAATTGCTATGTAGGCAAATTTCAATTTTTATTAGAGTAATTTAAATTGATGTCATGTAAATTGTAGTATACCATGATTAGATTTTGTAGATGAATTGTATGTGTATGTGAAGGGGGTAAAATTATGCCTTATTTGGGATAAATTACAGTTATATGGAGATGTGAAAATTTCTCCATCAACTCAAATAATAATTAAAAGAAAATACGTTCATGCTATTTTGTTATAAAGAGTAGTAGTGTTAATTGATGTGTATAAAAGTTCTCATAAATTACTATTTTGAATTTATTGGGTATGGATTCACCTTATTATAAATAAAATCAGTATAAAATCGTCTTTGGGAATGTGGACATGTATTTTTATGAATAAATATTTTTGAGACAAAAGCTAGAAATCGAAATTTATAATGAGTTAAAATATAGACGAAAACAAAGAGTTGGAGTATAAAGAAACTAACTCATTATATGACAGTTATTCACTCAAGACCTACTGGTCTTCGGGTGCGATTTGGGTCCGTTACTGTAGCTAAGCGGAGTTACTAGTCTGGGTTTGAGTCTTGGGTCCGTTACTGTAGCTGAGCGGAGTTACTAGTCTGGGTTCGAGTCTTGTTAGAGACTATGCTTTTATGAATTTCGATTTTAATTCAAATTACCAAAGTATATATATATATATATATATATATATATATATATATATATATATATATATATATATATATATATATATAGGGAATGCTTCAGTTGTGCACTACCCCTCCGTGTACACTCGTGTGCACTCGGCCTTCCCGCCTTCGTATCGATGATCCGAACCGTTCACATTGATCTACACATCTAAATTAGTCTAAATATGTAAAATCAAATCATTTAAAATTCATTTGTTCATCCATCATGTAACTATAAAAAACAATGATTTTCAGCCATATAATTTTGTAACACTTCAATGGATGGGTAAATGAATTTCAAATGATTTGATTTTACATATTTAGACTAATTTAGATGTGTAGATCAATGTGAACGGTTCGGATCGTCGATATGAACGCCCAAAGGCCTAGTGCACACGCCGTGTGCACTAGAGGAGTGCACAACCGAAGCTTTCCCTATATATATATATATATATATATATATATATATATATATATATATATATATATATATATATATTTCAATCTCAAGTTATATCAATTAGCCACTCTGGCTAGTTGGTCTTCGGGTGTGGATTGGGTTAGTTACTGTTCATGGGCGGAAGTTGTTGGGTCTGGGTTCGAATCCGACCAAGCCTTTTTATTTTTCTTTTTGATTTTTTTTTTGTATTATTGAATTTTTAAGTGAAATAAAAATTGGAAAAAAAAATCTATTATTCTTCTAAAATCGTTTAGATTTTATAAAAATTGTTCCTATAATATTTTGATATATTTTGTGAGTATTAAAAGGGGATTTTACCTTAAAGAACTCGAATTTATCGATTAAAAGAATAGAAGTGATTTTTATATTGAAAGTTGTGACTCTTGTTTAATTTAAGAAAGATGAAAATTGGAATGCACTTAGATTCTTCTTAATGAGATTTCATGGTTATTAACTTTTGATTAAGAGATTATTTGAAATGCACATAATGCTATAAGTGGTTAAATTGATAAAAGAAGTTGAATTGAATCATTTCATGTTGTGAGATTTTAAAGTAATGTTTCTCTTTGAGAAAGATTTTATGAATAAAGAAATTGAAATGTTATTTTGAAATTGAATATAACATATTGTTGATCTCTAAAAAGAGATAGTTGTTGGAATCTAGAGGCTAGGTGAGACCCTAGTAACCGGCAATTTTATTTATGAATTTGAGAGCTAACCAGTGTGGGTTGAGCATCTCTTGAGAAGTAGCCAGTTAGGTTGACTATCTCTTTTGTATTGGTTTAAGTCCGGTAGGGTAAGCTAGCTTTAGGTTGTGATAATTTTTCTTCTAAAACAAATTAAAATGTAAGAACTACACTATAGTGGAGATGTGATGAAAGTAAGAGAAAAACACAAGTATGAGGGCATCGGATCTATGGTGTGAGAGTGTTCACAGGATGTCCACATGATGCGTCATGTTAGGGCGTGCATACTTCTCCAGGATATCATACCGTTGGCGACGCTTGCGGGGTGCTCGGTGACTACGTAGTGCCATCGTTCCATTGTGGAGGCAAATTGTCCATAGGATGCCTGCATGATGCGTCTTGTCAGTGCGTGGGGTTCTCTCCAGGATGTCTGGATATGGGCTCGTAACTCATAGAACACCAAGGATACTTACCGTAGTTACCGTAGTAGTTTAACTCATGGCGAGGGAACCAACTCTACAAGATGAAGAACGATTAAGGGCTTGCCCTCGAACCTATATAGTTTGGGATGCATAGAATCCGAACAAGTGCGCATTAGTGTCATCTAATATAAATAACTGCATTAAGGATTAAGTGCACAGCACCCACGATCAATAGGATAATCTCTCTTTAGCCTTATTTGTGATCAAGTTTGTGTTTGTTAAAGTATTTAAGAATCGTTATACTTTTCGGCATAGCGAGAATGGCCGTGTATAATATTTCGTCAATTATAAGCAACTGACGTGCCCACAGTTTTATATGCAGGACTTGAAATTTACAAGAAGATATAAAGATGAATTTGTTGCTGATGATTACTTCAATACTAAAGTTGTTACAATTGTACATTTATCATTGTTGTATTTTATTTATTCCGCTGTTGATGTAAAGGACTCTGATGTAAATAAAGTTTTAAATTCCTTGTAAAATTGTATGAAGGGAAGTGTAAAGATCTTGTGGAACTTCGAATTCAGGCTTATTTGGAATTCGGGGTGTTACAAACTCAATGGTCTTGCAAAAATCATATAAATTAAGATAATTATCAGAAAATAAATTTCTTAGTTTCATATGAAACCTAAATGAATTACTACAACATTGTAGTTAAGATCATATAAATATAACCACAATTAATTTGTCACAATTTGTAAATCAGTAGGTTCAGAATCTGAAAACTGCAGCTCTTGCTACTTATAAAAATCACCTAAAATCCTACACTTCATGAAAATTTGATTTCTTAGGCTCTAAAGAAAGTTTAACGAGTCTACATCAAATTCGTAGATTTGATTTTCCTAAAAAACTGCATATAAGATGCTGAATTGATCAAAATCTGGAAGGTATGCAAATTTCTAGAAACTAGTCAAACTGTTAACCAGTCCTAAGTTCGGATTTTATTAAAATATTAAACTACATCCAAATATTATGATATTTTAATGAGATTTTCTTGACATATACGGGATACTCATATAAAAAATTTAGCTTTAGATTCCATATAGATAAAAAACAATTAATTTTTTGAAGTGAGACTAAAACTTAGGACATCAACCATAAAAACGTTTCAAAATTAGTCATATCATACTTTCACACAATTAACTAACAACACATAATCTAGCAACAATCAACACATAATCTAAGCATGAATACTCAATTTATACAAATTATCTAGTATGCAATTCTAACAAGAAGAAATTAGAATGTTAAGGAACACCCACCCAAAAGATGAACTCTCCGCAAGTAAAATCCCCAAAATCATTCATTTTCTCCAATCCAATGCCTCCACACATACACAAAATGAAATATCCAACCCCTTCTCACAAATGTTGGCCGGTCAATACTAAGGGTATGTATGCATGTATATATGTATACATATAGATGGAGTAGTAGTATAATTATATATATGTATATATGTATATAAGGTGAGTGGATGAAAGAGAGACAGTGGAAGGAGTAGAAGGAGGAGGGGATGAAGGAGAAGAAAATATGAAGAAAGAAAGATGACGTGAGTGGGGTGTGGTGGGTTAGCATGAGTGTATATATATATATGTGTATATATTATATATATGATGGAGTGTGTGTGTGTATTATATATGATGGAGTGTGTGTGTAGGGGGGGGGGGGGGGGGGTTGGTTTAGTTAGGGAATTAGTGATTAGGAGTTACATAACCACCCATAACCATCTATTAACTATCCATTCTTCCACTAATAAAGAAAATCTTTAGACTAATTAAAAATATCACTTCTTCAATTGGAAAAGTGGCCAGTCAATATGGTGTGTGGTGTGCCCGGGTTTTGAAAACATGCACACAAATGTCACAAACTTTGTGACATAATTGTACAAGGTAAAAGATGGGTTTAGTTAGACATAGTTTGGGTTAATCCTAATATAATCATTCGAGTGTTTAAATTAGTCATAAATGAAAATTTAATATACACACTTAATTCATTTTATATACTGAAAAATATAATCAACACGCGTACTGAAAACACGTGCAATGCACGTAAAACAAAATATTAAAATATTTGAGTTGAAATTTAAATAGAAAATCAAAAATAAATTCAAATACATAATTGAATTCGAGAGAATGAAAAAAATATATAAGAATCAAAATGCAAAATGCGTAGGATATTTGTTTAAAAATATGTTACTGATATTTTCCGTAACAATACAAAACACGTGTATGTAGCACGTGTGCTGCAAAATTATAATAACTCAATTTTGCTGGGTGTTACACAAGCCGAATAAGAAGCCCTCTGAGTTCCAAGACTCGTAGCCAGGAGCAGTTCTCCATTCCATCTCGGAGGTCCTATGGGGGGAGAGTCAAACTCCTTCCGAAATGCCTTCATTTGAGAAGTTAATTCAGTACAGAATTTCCCCTCGGCCAAGAGCTTCGGAGTTCTAGTGACATTCTCAGACAGAAACCTAGAAGGCATTCGAGCGCCCTACTGTGAAGCGCTCGTAATTAGTCTCCATATGGACAACCACGAAGTGTGCCGAATCCTAGTCGAAAACAGTAGCTCCATCAATATCCTTTTCCTGGAAGCCTTTCAAGGCCTCAAACTTTCTCAAGACCGTCTTAAGCTAGCTGGATACACACTCCACGGGTTCAATGGGGTTCTAGTCTTAATCGTAGGAATAGTCACTCTTGATGTGACCGCAGGAAAAACCCTGATAACCCAGAAAGAGGCAATGGACTTCATGGTCGTTGATGTGAAGACCGCTTACAATGCCATCCTGAGCCGACCAAGCCTAGAAGTACTCCATGCCTTACCCTCATCCTTTCACATGAAAATGAAGTTTCCGACCTCTGCAGGAGTAGGAGAATTCAAAGGAAGCCAAGAGATTGCTCAGAGATGTTACACCACTACAATAGGGGGCTCGGTCCTCCCACTTGAAGCCTTAGAGCTCCCCTAACAGAACAGTCAAGTCCTTCTCGAGCTAGTTGATGAACTCAAGGAGATTCCCCTCTTCTGGAAAGGCAGAATCACAATACAGATTATCAAATGAAGTACTACGAGGGTGCCTAACACCCTCTCATAGAAATAAGTTTTCAGTTTTCAATAAGGCCGACACTTGTGATACGGCCAAAGCATGTAATAAAGATTTGCATTATTGAAGCAACCACTTAGTTTTTCTTTCAATAGAACTTAGTTTATTTTTTTCGCAAAGAACATTGTACAGGCCTCATACTTGTCCACCTGAGTCACGACCATGGCTTAATTAAATAGCTAGTTTGGCGTCCAGCTTCTCTCCAAGGACTGCTCCCACAACTAGCTTGCATCCAAACAACAAGTTTGGGGTCCAAATCTTGGTTCGACACTGTTTTAGTCACTCGCGAACAAGCAATTATAGAGTGGCTCATCATTCGAAATTGCTCTTGCAACTAGTTGAAACTCTCAAACAATAAGTTCGGAGTCAAACACTTGGTTCGACGTCGCTTTAGTCGCTTGCGAACAAGCATGTGCGGAGTGGCTCACCATTCGAAATTGCTCTTGTAACTTGTTGAAACTCTCAAACAACAAGTTTAAAGTCCAACACTTGGTTCGATGCTGCTTTAGTCGCTTGCGAACAAGCAAGTGCATAGTGGCTCACCATTCTGAATTGCTCCTACAACTCGTTGATAGCTCTCAAACAGCAGGTACGAAGTCCAAACTCGTGGCTCGAAGCTCATCCTACAAACCGCTGACAAGAGGGTTCGAAGCTCGACACGCCACTTGAACTGCTCCTACAACTGGCTTACTTACTAAACAACTAGTTTGGAGTTCATAATCATGGCCCGAAATTGCCCTCGCAACTTGCAAGTATGCGGGTTCGGGGCTCAAAACGACCATTAGAACTACTTCTGAAACTTGTTAATTTTTCAACAAGCAAGTTTGGAGACTGGCTCTTTCCATGGGGCTATCCTCAAAACTTGACTCAAACATATTGAACCTAGGGTCCAGCTCGCCCTTAGAGCTGCTCCTGCTGCTTGACAAACCTCAACAATGAGCTCAGTGCTCAGTTTCTTTTCTGAGCTACACCAACAAATCATCAACTCGAGGTAGTGAGTTTAGTGCTCTACTCCTTGCTCGAATTTCTCCAACAACTCCTTAACTCCATGCAATGGTGTGGGATTCAAGCTCATCCATAGAGCTTCCCCCGACGGCTAGTTCACCTTCAAGCATTAGCAAGGTCGGCACCAACTCCCTCCTCGGGTCACCTCTACAAACTTGCCTGGCTCAAATGGCAAGGTCAGCACCAACTCCCTCGTTGAGTTGCTTCTACAAGCCTGCTGGGTCAAAATGGCAAGGTCGGTGCCCGACTCCCTCCTTGAGTCACCTCAACAAGCCTGTCGGGTCCAAACGGCAAAGTCGGCGCCAACTCCTTCTTCAAGTTGACTCCCCGAGTTTGTTGGGTTCAAACAACAAGTTAGGAGTCCAACTCCCTCTAAGAGTTTCTTTTCAAACTTGTCAGGCTCAAACGGCAAGGTCGGCGCCAATTCCCTCTACGAATTGCCTCTTTGTTGCACCCCTCATGAGGGAAGCGATACTTCGTAGCCCCTCATTGTCGAAGCTCTTTTTCAGAGCACCCCTCGGGAGCAAAGCTCTACTTCATAGCCCTCTGTGCCGAAGTTTCTCTTCATAGCTTCCAGGGAGCAAAATCCCTCTTTGTGGCTCATCCGTGGTGAAATGCCTCTTCATAGCTCTCTGAGGATGAAGCTCCTCTTTGTAGCTTCTCCGTGGCGAAATCCTCTTCGTAGCTCATCTTTTCATTTCCCCGGAGGCATAGATTTGTGAGCCAGTTTTGAACCCCATGATCGACGACTCCTCAACCGACTTCTGAACAAAACATGTAGATCTTCGAGTCTCCTTCGAAACAAGGGGTCACACACCTGAATTGGATCTCTGTAGCACCGAATACTACAGCTGCGTACAAGAGACAAGGAAAAAAGGAGAAGAATAAAAGCTGAAGAAAAATGAGAAGAAAAAAAATCACGCGCACTTGGAAAGCGCGTGGGCTGGTCCTATCAGCCAACAATAGAGCGCCACTTGGCTAGGCGGGCCCCAACAACACAACGAGTGGGCCACGTGTCACACAGCATGGAGCTGCGTGCCCACATCGGGCCTGCCATCCACTGAAAAAGAAAGAGAAAGAAAAGAAAAGGGACTCGAAGGGGGGGCCCACTTTCAGACCCCCATTCACTGACATGTGGGACCCACGCTTCTCCCTGGTGCACAAATTCAAACTAGGGTGAGCAGTTACTTTCTCGAGATGGAGGCTCCAGATCGTTCTAAAATCCGCGCCCTCTGATTTTTATGTACAAAGCACGTGCTAACAATAAAAGGAAAAGAAAAATAAAGAAAAAAAGGGTGGAAACCACATGTCAGCGCTCAGAGGCTGACACACGGGGCCCATACCCGCCCTGGTGCCATCAAAAAATTGGGGTGAGGGGTTGCATTGATGATTTCTAACTGTTTGATCTCCTCAAAATCCGTGCTCCTCTCGATTGATGATCTAGATTAATTCAAGTATTATTTATTATTTAATCTCTTTTTATTTATTGTAAATTTCAGAAAAATAATTAAAAACCCAAAAATTATTTTTAAAAAATATGGAAAATTATTTTAATAATTCAGAATATTATTTAAAAATTTCGAAAAATAATTATTATTTTGAAAAAAATTAATTTTAAATCCGGATTTTTAAATTAAAATCATGAAAAAAGATTAAAGAATGGGGAAAAACCAGAAAATTCTTAGAATAATTTTGGATATTTTACAAAGTCAGAACAACTCCGTTACACCCCGAGCAATATTCGAACGACCTCAAGAGCTCCAATAAGTTTTGTTAACTGTAAAAATGGGCGAACTTCAAGGCTGTGAAACTCATTCTTCGAAAGTTGGGGTTTTGTGATATGGGTAAAAATAGAACAAAATCGGGACCGTTCAAATCAGGCATGAATCTTAAAGCTCTCAGGAGTGAAACTGTAATTTCAGCAGATACATGCCCGATGAAATGAGTTGTGCCGTTTCAGGCCTAATGACCCGATCCAACCTGTAATAGGGGTTGTTACAATAACCCTAACGCACAGGATTCTAGATTCATCGAACCCAGTTTAAACCCCATATTTCAAGAGGGTAACTGATTCTATCCCCTCATGCACAAGAGAGAGTTTGAAAACTATATCTCTTCGTCAAGAGAGAGTCCAGAATCGATCTCTTCATATGGAGGGAATAACTGACTCTATCCAAACACTGGGAAGTAGAGATAGATGAATATCTTGAAATTGGTGCCCTTAACGACCATATATACCTCGAGACCTCCTTAGAAATCAGGTAATTGCAAACTCCGCTCTCAAAACCCACCATATCTTTGAGTTTCTGACTTGGGTGTCAGAGGGTTTGTCGCCAGGGCCACCCCCGATGTTTCACACTTGTTTGCAGGTCCACGAGAGCGATTTCAGCCGATCCTGACGATCAGATCTCGGAGTCAAGTGCAGTTTCTGGCGGTCAACATCAATGAACAGTGAAGGTTCGGTCTTTGCTATTTTTGTTTATAGAATTCACGTATCTGTTTGCTCTCATATAAAAATAAGCAGCAACAACAGATCATATCTACCTTAAAGGGTATGTCTGGACTAGTGCAGATCTTTCTATACATGAGACTATCAATAAGTTTAGAATGATCTAATTGTCTCATAGTTGCACCATCATTAGGTGTCAACATTTTATCATAATCATAAGGTTTTTAAAAACACACTTTCAATCACTATATCCCACATTTGGAACACATTTTTTATTTAATGAGTTTGACTAAGGGTTATTCCTTGCCAACCAAAATCCACACTTATACCTAATATGGTGTCCACAACACTAAGGTGATTCATGTTGAATTCTTTGGATAACACAGTTTTAACTTCATTATAATAGAGAGATGTCACTTCCAACAATAAGAATGTCAACAATATATAAATAAATGATAGCAATTTTATTTGACTCACCACAGAATTAAAGATATTTATCTGAATTACTTGATTCAAATCTAAGCTATTTAAAAAAAAGTCAAATTATTCATGCCTCAGTTTTAATATATATTTAAAACATTCAACGATTTTACCAATTTGCAAATCTTTTTTATTAAACATTTTGGTACAAAACTGTTCAAAACATTTTTGATGAATAACAAAATTTTCAAAAGATGTAAGGGCAAGAAGAATATTTATTGTAGCAATATGACAAACATGTGAGTAGACATTAAACTAATCTACCCCAGTTATCTCAGTTAATCCTTTAGTTACTAAAAGTGCATTAAAATTGATACTGAACAATCTATATTAAGTTTCATCTTCAAAAAACCCCACTTACTTCCTATAGTTATTATCCCCTTTGGACAAATCAGCTAGTTTAAACTATTATTGTATAACAAATTCATTTCATTATCTACTCAAGAAACTTCTTGGCTCATCTACTATTGAAGTGTTAGTAGCAGTAATACTTGTACTTGATTCCAATTGTGAATCATTGACCGTGTCTGTAGGACTAAATAATTTTATACATTTATCTTTGATTAAAACACCCTCAAAGAACTTTGCAAGTCTAGATTCTTTTAACACAAATTATATAGATCCAAAATCTGTCTATATCCTTACATTCTGCACTTTCTAAGTACACACAAATATTTATTATAGGTCCTACTATAGGCCTTTTAGGGTCATGTACTCTAACAAGTGCATCACACCATATGTTTGCATTTTAATAAAATTATTTGTGTTTTTATGCCATAATCCACAAGGTGTAGATAACTTAGAGTGTAGTAACATATTAGGAATATGATTAACAATACAATATCATCCTCGATTACACAAAGTCAAACAACAATCAATAACATAGAATTCAAAATTTTAAGCGTTTGATTCTAACTTTATCAATATCGTTTTGAATGTGGTAAATAGAGTGAACTAGAGATTATGCCAAATGCAAACTTCTCTAAAATTATTAAAATATATTTACCACCTTTGTCAAATCTGTACCCTTTTTCTCTTAGCATTTAACTCGAATTTTAATTCATTAAGAATAACATGTGCTTCATTCTTCATATATATGACAATCCTTTAATAATAATCTACAAAAGTGATTAAATACTTCTGACCAATCGTTGTCTCATCTAGTCACAAATATCAGAATGCACTGACGCAAAAAATTGTCTCCACCTTGGGACCATACTAAATGATTTTCTAGTTATCATAATCTGAGCACAGACTTCACATTTGTCATATTTTAATGAAGTGTCATTCAGCAAAGTTATGAGTTTTAACAAGATCAAACAATTTAATATATAGTTCACATGTCCTATCCTATTATGCCGTGTTCAAGAACTACACAAATTGGAACTACTATTATCAGTTGCTTCATTTGTTTAACTCAACTTACACATGCCATTGACCATGATCTACACATTATAAAATAATAATAATAGGAGTTAATATAAAATTACTCTACCACATTTCACAAAACTGTTTGTTTTCTCTCGTGGTTCTAACAATGTCCAAGTGCTCAAACACTTTGAGCGAGGAGTTTTTTTCTTTATTCGTTCTTCATCATTGATACAGGTAAAAATACAGCCTCATCTGAGCCGTCCGTTCCCATCAAGACCCAGAGATCCACTAGAGTAGGGCTGTATGCTCCATAGGCCGCTAGCCAGCCCTCTGCACCTATTTGGCCCATAGAGAATGTAATGCTCCGATTTCCATACACTGAAAAACCGTGACATAATCCAGAATCTTTCCTTCAATTAGCCATAATACACAGAAAAACAGGAAAATTTAAAACTTTTTATTCAACACAAATGTATTACAAGTCTGAATTTTATAAAACTGCAATACATTACATCAGTGTTACAATAATACCATTACAAGCCCAAGTGTTACAACTTTCAACAAGTTACATCAGAATACAATGAATAAAGAACAACAGTTGGTACTTCACTTGGATGCTTTCCAACAAATAATTAAATTACAATACTTGTTACAAATGGAACAATGGTAAACAACATATAATACAGCGGAAATAAAAACGACTCTTGCTTCTCTCGCCTTGAGTCCTCCTGAATCCTGTAGCTGTACTTCTACAATCCAGTACCTATTGAAATGGGGACGTCAGTACATATACTGATGTTTTAACGCTGATGAATAGCAGCGATTCTCCACTTAAAGCAAACAGATTGATGAAAAGAGAAACGCGTATATATAATTGATGTATCAGTGTATGCTATGCCTTAGACTCTAATACCCGATTAACTAATGCAATGATGCTCTTATTCTAATGCAAGCAAGTCTCCGGAACAGTATTCAGCCCATACTACATACGCCCCATCTCAAGTCGTTTCTTCATATATAGGGATTTGAACCCGCACCATGAATTCTACTCTTGTACTCGACTTGGTTCTGAAGATACACGTGACCGATGAGGTTGTAGGTATGGTCTATTTTCGTTACTGTAGTTATATAGTGGTGTCCAGGCTTGCCACTATTGCCTCACTCAAATATCTGACGAATCTTTTGGAGTTATTGCTGCTTACTAGGTTAGCCCGAAGCCTCCACTACCACCTTCTAGCCAGACCGTAGTCTATGGCTTCTCGCCCTTAGATATAAGAGAAGACGGAGTTCCGGGGGTCCATCCCCTATCTCCGACAGGAATCACTCCCGCTTATCAAGGCACTTCAGAAATTAACACATGAGATACGGATCCCATGCTCCTAATTCGTGAGAAAGCACAGACTGTATCCCTTTGAGAAGAAGGGTACAACCCAATAATACCGCCTAGTGTCGGCCTATTGGACAGGACCGATCATAAGGTATCACCCTTAACACCAACTCCTTTCCTTCGACGAAAAATGATAATAAGTAAAGGTTAAGTAGTAATAGCCATAAGTTACTACCCTAACGATGTCACTAAACCCAACCAATCTCACGGGTTTCCAATACGAACTTTCTTAAGGTTATTCCGATCCAACTCATGGCCTATCAATCCAAGACACTGGTGACGGGATCTCCCTCACTCATCACTACCCCCTAACTCGGATCTCATCAACATACTCGGCCTGCGATCAACGCACATCAGTTAAGATCCGTCGGCGCTTACGGTGTGATCCATCTATAGTTTCCAAGGCGGTAAGATGCGAGTCTTGATGTCGATGACCCCTAGGGTAACTATAAGACCCTCGACGAGCTTTTACCAAGGTAACAATCCTAGTGACTTTCCCAACCATTATTACCCCTTTATTGAAGGTGAAGCATGTTCACATCATATGGTCCAATTTCAATTAAAACCGTATACGACTAGAACTCACAGGCTCTTTTTCCCAAATTTGAACTAGGACAACATGCGACTAGGTTCATGGGTTCTTTCTCAAAGTTGAGCTCGAACCACCTAGAACCTAAATGCATGAGTTCCTCGCCAATTCAAGCTAGAACTATCATGGAGCTAGTTTCATGGGTTTCTTCTTAAAATCGAACTAGAACAACTATGGAACATGGGTTCATTTCAATAATTCCATTGGATTAGCATGCAAGCTAAACTCATGGGTTCCTTTTAGAATTTAACTCATACCACTACAACATTTAACTTAAAACGCATGGATTCTTTTGAATCCAAAACGACCATACAACTCAAGCATAGATTCTTTTAAATCTAGAACACTACACATCTCAAACATGGGTTCTTTACTAGAACTACTACAATACACAAGCATGGGTTTTTTACTAGAACAATTACAATTACTCAAGCATGGGTTTCTTTATACAACAACACAAGCATGGTATACAACTTAAGCATGGGTTTCTTTACTACATAAACCTACAACAACTCAAGCATGGTATACATTTAAGCATGGGTTTCTTTCTAGAACAACTCAAGCATGGTTTCTTTCTACAACTCAAGCATGAATACAATTTAAGCATGAGTTTCTTTCTACAACAACTCAAGCATGGTTTCTTTCTACAACTCAAGCATGAATACAATTTAAGCATGGATTTCTTTCTACAACTCAAGTATGGTATATGGGTTCTTTTTGATTCTTTTACTACAATAGCAACTCAAGCATGAGTTTCCTTTTTGAATCTAGAATTACTACACATCTCAAGCATGAATGGGTTCACAAGCATGAATGGGTTTCACAAGCATGAATGGTCCTTTTTGAATCTAGAACTACTACATAAACTCAAGCATGGTTCTATAGCACATACAACTTAGCATGGGTTCTTTAGCACATACAACTTAAACATGGGTTTCTTATTACAATAACTAGCAACTCAAGCATGAATTCTACATATAACTCAAGCATAATCCTGTTTGACATAGAACAAAAAAAACTCAAGCATGATTTCCTTTATCGCATAAACACAAGCATGAATGGGTTCTTTTTGATTCTTTTACTACAATAGCAACTCAAGCATGGTATATGGGTTCCTTTTTATTCTTTTACTACACTAATCTAGCATGATGGGTTTCTTTACTACATCTCAAGCATGGTATACTTACTATAGTCAACTTAAGCAAGGTAGTAAACACATAAAGCTACTAAGGACTTTATCTAGCTATTACAAAACTACTTCTTGTAAATTACAAGTCCTACTTAACTAATACAAGAATCTATCTTTGTTGAATTTACAAGTCCTACATAATACAAAGACTACATTTAATTAGTCTACAAATTTCTACATACTACAACCCGCTTGTCTTCAATCCTACAAGTTCCTACATACATAGGAGCAACCTTTTATGAACTATGGTTAGTAAAGACTTGATTTCTTAACAAAGTAGAGAACAACATACAACAAAAACTTACCTTTAAAAAGCTAGATGAGTTCTACAACCCTAGAATGGGTAAGTAAACATTCTCACCTTACTAATCTTTATGTGCACATAGTTATAGTCCAAGTCATAGTTTTGTGTTCAACAAAACAACCACAATAGCAACAATAAACATAACAAGGTTAAAGGTTCAACCTTTATATGTTTTATTTAAGTTCCACCATCCATCTTTTTCATGGGATCATTTTGATCCCTACAACCACCTTCTGCTTAATACTTAGCCCAAGTTATTTTTAGAACACACATACAACAAAAGTGGACAAGAACCCACACAAATAAAAAGAGAAAACCTCATCTTGATTTTTCGACCATTCTTATGCACAAATTTTTGTCCAAGTAGTTCAAGGTAATCATCATAACAACAATAACCATAGCAAGGTTCAATAATCTATCTTTATGTGATCTTGTTGAGTTCTACCAATCCATCTTTTTCATGGGATCATTTTGATCCCTACAATCATGCTTATGCTTAGGAATTTAGTCCAAGTTATTTAGGAACACACATACACAACAACACATCATAAAGATGAGCTCTTTTTAACCTACAACCATTTATATGCTTAGTAATTAGTCCAAGTTGTTATAGAACATATACATACAACATCCACCATCATAAAGATGAGTTCTTTTAGCCTACAACAACTAACCATCAAAAGATGGGTTCTTTCTCACATACAACTATTATTAACCCTAAAAGATGGGTTCTTTTCTACATACACAAAATAAATAAGAGAACAAATAGAACAAGAAGAAGTATAGAACCCCCACCTTTTGACTCTTGTAGGAAGGACTAGCTAGCAAAACCTTCTCCTTCCTCCTTTGCTTCTACTACAGAAACCTCCAATAAAGAACACTTCTATGGAAAACCCCCAAATGAAGAACACTTAGGGTTTCCTTCTCTTTCTTTTTTCTTTCTCTTTTTTTTTCTTGTAAATGAGGCAAAGAGTGAAGGGGAGGGGTATTTATAGGACAAAGGAGAGGTGGAGAGTGCAAAATACACAACCAAAATTGCACATAACCCCTTGTGGTTCATTTGGCCAGCTAAGAGATGGATGAGGTGGAGGGGGTGAGGTGGAGGGGTGAGGTGGAGGGGAGGGTTCTAGTAGAAATACCTATTAAACTCTTATGTATCCCTAATTAATCTTAACCCTGGGTTTAAGCCTCCAAACAAATCATAGCCATCCAATTTTGATTAATCATGAGATATTTTTGTCCAAAACACATACTACATGATTTGTACAAACGTATGAAATTGGTACAATACGCATACATATGTATTAATATATATACCAATAATTTTCGTTTGTAAAACCGCATAATCCATAAAAAAAATAAATTAATTCCAAAAATAATAATAAAATAAATTTTATTATCAGCCCAGAAGATTTTAGTACCAATTTGATACAATATAGATGTATACAGACTGCTATATACACACAGATAATGTTTATCAACAAAACCGGGTGATATCCACCAAAAATATTTCATTTTTGAAAATAAAAGTAAAATAATAATAAAATAATAATTTTAAATACCTACCTGGAATTTTCCAGACATTTTCTCAAAAATGCATTTTTCAAGATTTTGCACAAGTGCACAAAACTGATACAATACCTATATATATACTAGTATATATGTTCAGGTAACTTTTTAAATGAGAAAATCAAGTAATTTCAAATAAAAATATTTTTATTTAAAAATAATAATTTATACAATATAATATCCGTCCGGGATATTACAGGAAAGGGTCAACTCGGTCCATTAGGGTTCCCTCTCCTTGTCTATAAATACCAGCCTCCACTGTGATGAAGTAATGAACTTCTAGCCTTGAAAACACTAATCTCTTTTTTCAGTCACTAACTTGACCGTCAGAGGGTTCGTCACCGGGAAAACTCCTGGTGTTTCAGGGCTTTGTGCATGAACCTGGTGGCCAACAGTGAGGGTGACCGCCAACAGATCCACTTCTCTAATCTCACCTTAGATCCAGATCCATGGCTGAGATCTATTTCCCCCCTCAAAATTAGAATTCACTATCTTTTGCTCCCACACCCAAAAAATAGCAGCATCAAATTGGCATCCTCTATGGGAAACGAATGCAGATGCAGCCTCTTCCTTAAATCCCGCTCTCATTAACCTCTTCTCCCATGGCCCCCAAATCTTGGAAAACCGTCACTACGAGCCGCTAGGCCGACTCTTTACCTCTGTCCCATCAGTCACGCAGCCAAGCGATCACTCAAGGGTCGCAGCCTCAGAGGTCTCAGCATTGACGAGCTGAGCATCCTCGTGTTCTCGCTTCGAGTGTTTCCCGCTTGGTCGCTCGAATCCCTGTGGTCCCGGCGGCCACCAACCTCCGCAATGTTAATAATAACCGCCTCTGCCACTCCAGGAACAAGGCGCCCTCCGGCCACAGTCTGAGCTGAATCTGCCACTACTCCCATCAAAACGACAGGGACCACAACCGTTCTTCGAGGGGTCACCGACCCCCAAATGGTCAAAGGAAATGAGGCCACGTGACTAAGGCCGAATTCCGAGAATTTCCGGATGAAGTCCAGAGCGAACGTACTCACAACCCTTATAATGAAGATGCTTGCCGTACCAGAGGATACGAGAATCAGGAGTCCAACAGGTCAACCCGATCCGAGGGACAAGGAGATGCAATCCTCAAGCGTCTGCAAGAGATGGAAGAATGCTTGACTCGGATCGAAGAAGGAGAGAGGCAATCGAACCGAGGATACCGACAGGTCCAACCTCTCTTCTCCTCTCACTTCCTAAAGGCCCCGATCCCAAGGACCTTAAATCCCCTTGTCTTTGAAACTTACAACGGAGTATCAGATCCGGCTGATTGCATTGAGGGTTTTAAAGCCCTCATGATGATACACAGCACATAGGATACCTTCTCTGCCATGCCTTCCCAGCCACATTACGTGGTCCAGCTTGAGATGGTACTCTCGGCTCGCTCTCAATTCGATTTTCTCCTTCCACCAGCTAGAGGAAGCGTTTCTTGCTCACTTCGTCCCCAGCCGTAAGGATGAGAGGACGAGTGCATCTCTGCTAGACCTGAAATTGAACGATGGGGAGTCCCTTCGGGACATTGTTCGGAGGTTCACCGCCGAAGCGTGGCCAATCCCCTGCCTTAACGCTGTGATCACGGCTGCTGCTTTCCGCCACAATGTCAAGCATAACTTGTTGAAGGCATCCCTCACTAAGAAGCCTCTGGTAGACTTCCCCGACCTCATTCTCATGAGCGAGAAGTATATCCGAATTGAAGAGGCATTGCACCCAACTGGTCGAAGGGATTCCCCCGCACGAGGAAAGAGGAAGGCAGACGGTGCTGCGGCACCAAAGAAAAACCAGAAGGATGCCTCCGTTGTCAACAAGGATCTGACCTCATAATAGAGATAGAGGGCGACAACATCCTTTGACATCCTCCTCGATCTAGTAATGGTAACAAGAAAAGAGATCAGATTCTACTGCCGTTTCCACAAGGACCACGACCATGAGACAGACAACTGTCAGGCTCTCAAGGATGAGATCCAAGCCCTCATTCGAAAGGGATAGCTAAAAAAGTTCACTAGGGATGAGCCGAGAATCTCCCTCCCTCCTCGAGGTGCCAATAAGCGACCTGAAGCATAGGCCGAGCCTCAGGGCTCCGAAGGACTGACCATCCTCCATTGTGTCCACGGTGGGCCTATAAGTGGGGGTTCAAATTCTTCCTACCGAGCTTTTATCTGTGAAGTGAACTCCGTCCATAACTGCCCTCCGCCCTGACGTCCCGGGCTACCGGTCTCAATCTCGGATAAAGACCTCGAGGGCATCAGGTTCCCTCATTGCGATGCCTTGGTCATTGGCCTCAATCATGAGGTCCGCCGAATCCTTGTTGACAATGGGAGCTCGGTCAATATCTTATTTCTTGCAGCCTTCGAGGCACTGAAGCTCTCTCAGGATAGGTTGAAGACAGCAGGCTACACCTTTCATGGATTCTTGGGTGTTCCGGTCCAAATCAAAGGAATCATCATGTTGGACGTTACAGTTGGGAAGTCCATGATCTCCCAAATCGGGGCGATGGATTTCATGGTGGTCAATATCAAGGCCGCGTACAATGTCATTCTCGACCGTCTCGGGCTCGCTTCCCTCCATGCAGTGTCCTCTGCCTATCACATGAAGATGAAGTTTCCAACCGAGTCCGACGTCGGGGTCGTCATGGGAAACCAAGAAGCTGCCCGGGCTTGCTATATGGTCACAGTGGAAGGCTCAGTCATCCCCCTCGACATAGTTGAATTACCCTCTGACCGAAGTCCTATCAGCTCTGAGCCTGTGGACGACTTGGAAAAGTCCCTTTTTCCGAGGCAGACCCTACTAAATGGTTCCGGGTGAGCAAATCGCTTAATCCCGACCTCAGAAATGACCTCATCAATTGTGTCTGGAGGAACCAAAGATTGTTTGCCTCGGACATACCCGAGATTTTCGAGGATCTAATAATGCATAAACTGAGCGTCCTGCCAGACTCCAAGCCTGTGAAGTAAAAGCGAAGAAAGTTCGCCTCAGAGAGGCAACATGCAATGAAGGAAGAGGTGGAGAAGCTCCTCTCCGCCCGCTTCATCCAAGAAAACTATTTGGAGTGGCTAGCCAACGTCATTATGGTCAAGAATTTCAATGAAAAGTGGAGGATAAGCATCGATTTCACGGGCCTCAACAAGGCCTGTCCAAAGGATCCCTTCCCTCTACCGTGCATTGATGCTCTAATTAATGCAACCTCTGGTCATGAGTTATTAAGATTCATTGATGCCTTCTCAATCTATAAGCAGATCCAAATGTCCCCCCCCCGCGACATCCCGAACACATCTTTCGTGACCAACCAGGAGCTCTACTATTAAGAGTTATGCACTTCAGTCTCAAGAATGCTGGCGTCACATACCAGAGGCTCATCAACTGAGCCTTCAAAGAACAAATAGGGCACAACATGAAGGTATACATCAACGATATGCTCGTCGAGATCCTAAAGGGGGAAGACCATGTGAGAGACCTCGAGGAGGCCTTCAGGGTCCTGAGAATGCACAATATAAGGCTCAACCCCTCCAAGTGCGCCGTCGGCGTTACCTCTGGGAAGTTTCTTGGCTTCATGATTAGCCGGCGCGGGATAGAATCAAACCCCAAGAATATCATGGTCATATTAGACATGGCCCCTCCTAAAAACATAAAGGAAGTCCAGAGGCTCACTAGTTGCCTAGCTGCCATAAGGTGATTCCTGTCAAGATCGAGGGAGAAATCTCTCGCCTTCTTCAAGGCTCTTCAGAGGGCAAAGAGCTTCAAATAGGGAGAACCCCAACAACAAGCCTTCGACCAGCTAAAGCACTACCTCACCAGTCCCCTCCCCCACAGCAAATCCGAGCTGGGCGAGATCCTCTGCCTCTACCTAACCGCATCGGAACAAGCACTCTGCACTGTCCTAGTTAGAGAGAACGGTGGAATTCAAAGACCCATTTATTATGTCAGCAAATTCCTCCATGATGCCAAGCTCTGCTACACAAAAATAGAAAGGTCGCGTATGCCCTGGCCATGGCTGTGTGGAAACTCCACCCTAGGGGTGGCAACTGGGCCGGGTCAACCGGTGACCCACCCGCGACCCGGCCCACGAACCCAGCCCGCTTAAGAGCTTCACGGGTTCGGGTTGAACCCGGTGAACAGTACCGGATCGACCCGGGTCGTAATTTACGCGAATCGAATTCGCGAAATCCGGCCCACGAACCCGTTTAATTCGCAACCGCGGGTTTCGACCCGTTCGACCCGTGACGGGCCGACCGTTCGACCTGCGGGTCGAACGGGTCGAAACCTGCGGTTCGAACCCGGGTCTGTCGCTACCGTTGGCAGCAAACGGCTCTTAGAGCCGTTGCTGTGTGCAAACGGCTATTTTTTTTCCCACTTCTAAGCCTATAAATATCCCCTAAAAATCTCAAAAAAAATTACACTTCACTCTCTTACTCTCTCTACTATTATACATCATTTTAAAGAAATTTTTGAACAATTGTAGTATTCATCAAATAATTGTACAAGGAGGCATATACACGATCAAATTTCGGTCGTATCGGAAACAAAATTCAACGTCTTCAACGTCTTCAACTCTCTTCAACCTCTTCTCAACTCTTCAATTGCGGAATCGGCAAAGCGCTCCTCCATCTTTTCTATTATATTCTTATTTTCACGGTTTTTTTTACATACGCGTATTCTACGGTGAACGGTATCAAAATTTCTCTACCTCTCTTGTTAATTTTTTTTTTGCGTTGTAGTTAAATTATTGTTTGTTTTTTGAACTTCTCTATCTCAACCCTCTTGTTTTTTAGATTTTTTTTGTATAATTCACCGCTCGGTCCGCTCCTACATTGTAGATTTTTTTTTACATATTTGAGCACATTACCACATTATGTCTAGATCACGTGGTAGCGGTCGTAGCGGACAAGATTCCTCCTTCTCTTCACGTAGGCCACCAATTGTCCCAATTAGTGAGCCCACCCAAGATTACATTGATCCTACTATGGAACGATGGGGTACACACGACATGGATGTTGTAGGTGACATTCAATTAGAAGAAGAAGAACAACAACAACAACCCGAAATCACACAACCCCGTAGTAGTAGGAAAAGTAGAGGAGAAACTAGCGATTGGCACAAGTTTTATGAGTATATCCCGGACGAACATATTCCGGGTGTAGGTTTGAAAGTGTGTAAAATATGTAGTAAAACATACAAATTCAAGAGGGGTGACGGCACCGGTACAATTAGTAGGCACATACAACATAATCATAAAGAACTTCTTGATCAAATACAAGGCCAACAAAAAATTAACCCTAGGACCGGTCAAGTAGATAGCCACCCTTATGATTCCGAACTTATTCGTCGGGAAATAGCCCGATTAGTCATTAAGGAAGAGTTGCCATTTTCCTATCCCGAGAGTAGGAACTTGGAAAATTTTAATCAAACGGCCTTAAACCCTCATTTTAAAAGAATTCCGAGAAATACTTGCAAATCAGATTGTTTTAAAATGTATGTTGAAATGAAGGACGCGTTAATTGTAATTTTATGGAGTTTAACTTGTAGGGTTAGTTTAACTTCGAATTGTTGGACGGGTGTTAACAATATTCCAACGATGGGAATAACCTGTCATTGGATCGACAATGATTGGATTCTTCAAAAAAGAATCATATCACTTGCGTCGTTGCCGTATCCCCATAGTGGCGCTGAAATAGCAAACCGTATTATAAAAATTTGTGATGTTTTTCATATTCGTGATAAAATTATGGCTATTAGTTTTGATAATGCATCTAACAATAGTGTAGCAATTACTACTTTAAAATCTGTATTAAACCCTCCATCTGATAATATTTTTCATGTTAGATGTGCATGTCATATTATAAATTTATGTGTTCAAGATGCATTAAAAATAGCTGATCCATATATACATAAAATTAGAAATTGTGTACATTTCATTGCATTAAGTCCAAGCATTTTACAAGAATGGAAAGCTTGGTGTAGGGTTAGAAATGTTCCTTTTAGAAAATTTCCAAAGGATGTTAGACACCGATGGAATTCTACTTTTGATTTACTAAATGTTGTCACCGATTATAAAGCAGTTGTAAATGATTTTTGTATCGCAAAAAATATGCACAATTTTGAAATGACTCCCAACGATTGGTTTTTCGCCGAATCTTTATTGAAATTTTTAGAACCTTTTAAAACCGCAACTTTAAAGTTTTCAAAAACATATGAATCTACTTCTAGTAGCATTTTTATTGAATTAGTTAGCATGATGCAAATATTTAACGAAATGTTAAATGATCCCTATATTAGTGACATTGTAATACCTGCATTTCAAAAATTTTTGAAATATTATTTTCCTCTTCCTATGTTGATTTGTGTTGCTACTGTTATGGATCCTCGTATCAAATTAGAAGGTACGAAGAATTTGATAGAATTTTTTTTTGGATATTTAGAGAACAATGTAGAATTAACAACTGATTGCGCACAATTTTTAGTTCAGTTTGAATCTACGTTAAATAACTTGTATGATTATTATGATAGACGTTTTGCTTCTAGTAGTACAACTTCTGTAGTTAGTTCTTCTTCTGGTAGTTCTAAAGGTAAGGGTAAAAGTAGAATTGGTGATAGAACATTTAGTCTACTTGAACAAATTCAATCTAGAAAACCTAGGACTAATCAACCAAATGAATTAAATTGGTATAACCAACAGGATACTGAGCCTACTCTTTCCCCACTAGATATTTTACAATGGTGGAAAGAACATGAACACACTTTTAGTATTCTGTCTATTATGGCTAAAGATTTGCTAACTCCTCCTGTCTCTACAGTTGCTTCTGAGAGTGCATTTTCTACAAGTGGCAGGATTCTATCTGATTACAGAAATCGGTTGAAGCCGAGGCGTTGGAGATGCTCGTTTGCACAGAAGACTGGCTGAAGGCTGAAGATAGGACGCAAGGGAAAGCACTATCAAGTTCTACAAGTGGGACCAACTCGCCCGAAGAACAACAACAACAACAACAACAACAACAACAACAGCTTTTCTTCTTATGTTAAATTAGAAAAATTGTAGTCAATTAAAATTGTACATAAGAAATATGTTATTGTATAAAACTTATTTGTGAATTGAATTCTTCATTTCGTTATAAATTGTTCAAATTGTATCACTTAAATTCGTATGAATAAAATTTCAAAATTTGTTGTCAATTTCACTCTTTCAATCTTATTATTATTATTACGATTTTTTTTGTTTATTAGTATTATTACTTACTTAGTATTATAATTAAACATCATTTGGGGATATTTGATTCAATTTGAAGAATTGTAGTATTATTACTTATTAGTATTATTACTGAATTACATACTTAGTATTATAATTAAACATCATTTGGGGATATTTGAAGAATTGTAGTATTATTACTTATTAGTAGTATTACTTACTTAGTATTATAATTTTTTAAGAAATGTAATATTCATCAAACAAAAATATGGTTGTTTGTATAATTGTATACATCATTTGTAAAATTATTATTATTATTAGTTCAATTTAAGCTACCAAAAAAAAAAAATTATATATATATTGTATTAAACGGGCCAACCCGCGGGTCGACCCGGCCCAACCCGCGGGTCGACCCGGCCCAACCCGGGTTGAGCCCTAAAGGGTTCACGGGTTGGGCGGGCCACCCAAATAAGAAATTGGCCCGGCCCGGCCCGCATAAGACGCCAACCCGGCCCGGCCCGCCTACTCGAGCGTGCCAACCCGCACGGGTTGGGCCCGGACCGGCCCGTTCGACCCGTTCGCCACCCCTACTCCACCCCTATTTTCAGGCCCACTCCATTCAAAGACTGACCGATCATCCCCTTAAACATATCCTCAACATATCAGAGAATTCCAGCCGATTACTCAAGTGGTCAATCGAGCTTAGCCAACATGATATTATCTACAAGCTGAAGACTGCTATAAAGGGGCATGCACTAGTCGAATTCATTACAGAGTGCACGATCCTAGAGACTCCCGAGGAACGGCAAGACGAGTCTATGTGGGAGCTCTATGTAGATGGTTCTCTGGGAGCGGTGATGGAGTCATGCTAAGCGGTCCAAATAGCTTCGTCCTCCAGTACTCCCTATGCTTCAGTTTCAAAGCATCAAACAACAAAATAGAGTATGAGGCCTTGATTGTCGGACTTCTACTGGCCCAAAAGGCCGAAGCCAACCAAGTAAAAGCATTCAGTGACTCCCAGCTCATCGTCAACCAAGTTTGTGGGGTGTATGAAGCTTGCGAAGCCCAAATGCTTTAATACCTAGCATGCGTCAAACTTCTCCTTGCAGATTTCGAAGATGCCTCAGTTACCAAAATCCCTCATGAACAGAATGTTCAAGCGGATGTCCTATCCAAGTTGGCATCCTCTTCCTTTGATGGCCTCGATCACACAGTCCTGGTGGAGGTCCACTTGCGACCGAGCATAGAGAACACTGAGGTCCTCTGTCTCGATCTGCCTATACATGCACCGGGGAGGATGGAGCCAATCTTTGATTTCTTGAGAAGCGACGTGCTACCACAAGATTAATCTGAGGCCAGAAAAGTTCGAGTCAGAGCTAAGTGATTCGTACTTATGGATGGCTTACTCTACAAATGTTCATACACCTAGGTCGATGGAAGACCCTACCTGCGATTCCTGAGCTCGGAAGAAGCCAAATACGCTTTGAAAGAGATGCACAAAGGGATTGAAAGTTGCCATATCTGTAGCAGAACGCTTGCCAGAAAAGTCCTTAACCATGGCTACTATTGGTCAACCATCTTTCAAGACGCTCAAGATGCAGTAAAAACGTGTGGACCGTGCCAAAGATTTTCCCCTGTCAAACATGCCCCTCAAGCCCTGCTGAAATCACTCTCCAGTCCCGTGCCTTTCGATATGTGGGGAATGGACCTAGTCAGTCCCTTCCCTAAGGCGAAAGGTCAGAGGTGTTTTCTCATTGTGGCCATCAATTACTTTACTAAGTGGATTGAGGCAGAACCCCTGGCCACCAAAGCCGAACATCAGGGTCAACAGTTCTTTTGGAAACACATTGTTTTTCGGTTTGGGATACCATGGATCCTCATCACCAACAATGGCACCCAGTTCGTGGTGAAAGGAATTCTGTAAATTTTGTGAAGACCTCGGGATCCAATAGTGGTTCTCTTTGTTCTCACATCCCCAATCCAATGGTCAGGCCGAGAATGCGAACCGTCAAATTCTCGAGGGCCCCAAGAAGCGGTTGGATGAATCCCCCAAGGGATTATGGGTCGATGAACTACCCAATGTTCTTTGGTCTCTTCATACCACAGAGAGGGTCTCGACTGGTGAGTCACCCTTCAACTTGACCTATGGAACATAAGTTGTTATCCCTTTAGAGGTTGGACTACCTTCACCAAGGATTGTAGGCTTCATGTGGATTCGAATTCAAATGACCTTAGGGCCAACTTGTACCTCCTCGACAAAGTCCGCAAAATGTCTTTTGTCAGAAGAAATATCTGCCAGCAGCACGTTGAGCGATTCTACAACAAAAGGTCCGACCAGCGAACCTCAAAGAGGGTGATCTTGAACTCAGAAGGCTCAACATCTCCGAACCAACAAGGGAGGCAAGCTTTCTCTGAATTGGGAGGGCCCATATAGGGTCTCCAAAGTGGTGCGCCCCAGCACTTACTGACTTGTAGACCCGAGGGGCAGGGTTGTCAAAATGACATGGAATGCTGAACACTTGATCAAGTTCCATGAGGGACCATAGTGGCCCGCACATGTATCATCAATTGTAATAAGTGTCAGCCTTTGGCAATCAAGCAATAAAAATTTGTTTTGAAAGAAACTCTTCTGATTTCAGCACCCAAGCAATTGTAATACAGGAGAGATTTCTTACAATCTCTTAAAGCCCTCGTCGCTCGGCCTGGACTTCATCCCCTAACAAGGGATTTCCTACAATTTCACGAGTCCTCATCGTTCAGCATGGACTTCAACCCTAACAAGAGATTTCTTACAATCTCTCGAGTCCTCGTCACTCGGTATAGACTCCGACCTTAACGAGAGATTTCCTACAATCCCTTGAGTCTTTGATGCTCGGCATGGACTCCAACCCTAACAGGAGGTATCCTACCATCTCTCAAGTCCTAGGCGCTCGGCATGGACTTCGACCCTCGGCATGAACTCGACCCTAACGAGAGATTTCTCACAATCTCTCAAGTCCTCACCAATCAGCATGGACTTTGGCCCTAATGAGAGAATTCTCACAATTTCCCGAGTTCTCACTGCTCGGCATGGACTTCAACCCGAACGAGAGATTTCCAACAAATCTCTCGAGTCCTAGCCACTCAGCATGGACCACGACCCTAACTAGAGATTAAGTATAATCTCTCAAGTCCTAGCCGCTCGACATGGACATCGAGCCCTATACAGAATTTAGCACAACTCTAGTCAAGTTCGCGCTCGGTTTGAGCATCGAGCCATGCACAAGTTTTGCCTGATCTCACTAGGGCTTGGCATTCAACATGGAATGAAGTGTTTCACTGTCCTAAGCAGCAGTAATTGGAGCCATCTGAGGTTATCATCCTATCACCCGCTGGAAGCTAGGTATAGAGCAACCATACCCACCGCTTTACCCCTAACTGTCAGCGGGTAGTAGGAGAACCACATAAACTAAGACATTTTGCAAAAGCCTAAAAGATAGTGGGGGCTTATATAGGCTACGGGAGGAAGGCATCCTCGAAACCCACAACAATGTCGTGGACGGATCTGGATCGCCCATTCCCATCCAACGATAGTGAAGGAGTCACCGTCACACGTCCCAAAACTAGGATTTCGAATTCCAGCACGATGCAATTAAATAGACGCCATAATTTCCAGGACTAATGTTTCGTAAACAGATACCACAATTTCCAAGACCAACGCTTCGAATTCCGAGGAGGTGCATTTACCCAAAGTAGCTCATAGTCGAACCCCTTCATTGACAAAGTTATTACACGACTGGCGAAGCCATAAAGATTACAAGATTAAAACAAGATTAGAACAATATTACAAAAAGATTACAACTGATCATGGAGGTAAACCGAATGACCTAATCCTCTGTTAGGGGGCCCTTGGACTAGCGCAGACCAGTTCGAGCCCAAATGAGTGGGTCTGCTCACTGGCGAACCTATCAACCTCCCCTCTAGGGGTGGCTAAGGTGGACACCCCAGCCACCAAGCTTTGGGCATCACCACTATTTGGAATGTCCAGTCTAAGGGTCGGAGATGGGCCACTAATGGAAGGCAAGCCGCTTCCTAGAGAGGCAGTTCAGGACCCGGTCACCCCGAGCGCGACCTTCAGTTTGTATATCTCTAGTTCCTTCTCCACTACCATCTCACAGAGAAACGAGTCAACCGAATAGGGTGCTCGAGAGGAATCACCAGAGACTGATAGTTGAGTCTCGGCACTCCCCAGATCCCGGTCGACCAGTACCATCTTCAGACGAGCCACTTCTAAGCTCAATTGTTGTGACCTCTTCATGCAAAAAGAAAACGCCACCTCCTGATCCCTGGCTTCTTTACGGTGGTGCACTAGGCTAGACTCCAAGGATTTCACCTTAGTTCTAAGGTATTCGAGTTCAGCACCTTGGGGGTCGACCAAGATAAGCTCAGTCATCTGATAAAAGAAGAAATAGATATATCACTCCAAGTTTCCCAGAGTTGGTCAAATCGCCTAACACAAAACATCATATGAAAAATGTCAAGTCCAAGAGCTCGGCCCAAAAATCCTTTTTCATTCATCAATAAATATTCATACAAAAAGCGGTGGTCAGTCCGCATTCAGCAAATACCAAAAAAGAAAGAAAGAAAGAAAGAAAGAAAGAAAGAAAGAAAAGAAACAAGCTACTGCTTAAGAGAAGAGCACGTCTTCGGCTCCCGCAATGTTAACCTCGGGAGCATCCGGGAGTGGGTGGGGCTTCAGGGAACTTCATGGAGAAGCTGAAACCCTCCAGCGAGCAACCATCCTCCTCGTCGTCACCTCCCTCAGAGTGGGTGAGGCTTCAAGGAACTTCATGGAGAAGCTGAAACCCTCCAGCTCGAGATTGGGATACTTTCGCAGCTTATGTTTGATGGCCCGGTCGTACCCCTGGTCCTGGGTGAAGATGACCTTATCAATGGAACCTAGCTTCGCAGCCTATAGCTTCTTTTCATTCTCTTGTAGGAGGGTCTTCTCCTTCTCCAGCCGAGTTCGGTCCTCGGCGATGGTGGCCAGCTCCGCCTTTAGGACCCGTTCTTAAGCTTTCGATGCTTGGATTAGCAGCTTCTGATCCTTTATCTCCCTCTCATACTTCTTAGCCTTTCGCTCGGAGTGGTTGAGCCCATGAGTATACTGCCACCTCAGCTCTGCCTCCTGTACAGTCGCCTGTGAACGGAGAGCAAAGACTTAGAAATTTTTAAGGGCATAAAAAGATTTAAGTAACAGTGTTCGGAAAACACTTACAATCTTGCGGCCTGAGCCCACTTCATGAAGCACGACTCGAAGGTCTCGATCGAGAGGCTTTCCCTGTCCCGAGGGGTGGCCATGGGCTCCACAACCTCGATTGCCACTGGACCCTCCATTAAGGAATCCACCGACTTCACGGACTAGTTGGGGGCCTACGACATCAACCTCTCCTCATCACCAAATCTCCCAGGCATCGAGTCGAACAAGCAGGAGAATGGACTTTAAAATCTCAACAACCTTAAGGTTTCATGGGCTCGACCTCGCCTTGGTCAAGCCAGAGGTGCCAGAAGCTGCAAAAGCCCACGACCTTTTGGACTTTGCCTCGGAAGTCCCATCGAACGTAGCAGCGTCAGGCCTCTTCTTCAGCTTCGGCTGCTCGACAGCCTTCTTCTTGGCTAAGAAGGCCCTCCTCGCTTCAATCTCTGCATCATCCGTAGCTGCAAAAGAAAACACGAGTTGTGAGAATGAAGGAAAATGGGTAGATGGTAAAAGGAAACAAAAACATACAGGGGTCGACATGCCCCAGTCCAATCCTCGCTAAATGCCTTTCGGTTATATTCGCGCAACCAGTACTCCCTTTGGCAATGATCCACTCCACATCCTCCTTCTCCTCCTTCATAAAGTCTTTCTCTCTCGGGGCCATGTGGTTAGGCTTATAGAAGCACCAGTTCATTGGGATGTCCTGTAAAACCCCGCAAAATTAAGTTATGACAATTTTGCCAACGGGTGTTACACACATGTATTTTGTGCCATTACGGATATCTGTAACGTATTTTAATATAAATATCCTACGCATTTTTGTATTTCAATTAATTATATAATTTCCTTCATCTCAAAATTCTTTTTATCCTATTTTGAGCCAACTGAAATATAAATCCTAATCTTTAGTGTTTTTACGTGTATTGCACGTGCTTTCAATACACGTGTAGATTACGTATATTTTACCCGTACACAAAATATTCGTAACATTATCAAAATAAATATTTTACGTATGTTATATTTTGATTGTTTACAAAATTTTCTCTGTTGCTCAAATCCATTTGAATATTTATTGATACGTACGATGCACGTGTTTGCAGTGCACGTGTTTGTACTCTTTTTCAAAATAAAATTTATGAAGTGTGTATGTTTATTTTTATTTGTGCATGAAACTTTTATTATAATTAATTTAAACTAGTTTTTATTAAATCTATATTAGAATGTGTAACATATGCATTCATATTAAATTAACTCTCCTAATAGTTTGTGAGTAATGTATGTACACACACGTAGCACGCACATGCACGTGCTTTCCCACACTAAAGTGGTCGGCCGAAATTTGCATAGAGGGAAAAGAACATTTTTTTGATTTAAGTAAGGAGTAAGTGGGTAGTTATTTGGATTAGTGGGTGGTTAAAGAAAACTTCCCATTATTATTTTTCTTCCATTATAAACATCAACAGGCCAAGCTTAATCCCTTTTCCATTTTTTTTTGAAAAGAAATCATTATTCTTTGTTGTTGGTTTCTTCTTAGGGGCTCGGATTTTGGGGGAAGATTTGGAAGGCTTTTAGGAGTTTTGTTTACTTGGAAAATTCTTCAAATACGTGGGTGTTTTCATTACCTTCTAAATATTTTTTTTGTAGAATTTATGATTAGGTGTGAATGCATTTGAATGATAATGTGTGGGTGTTCTCATTGTCTTCTAAAATTTTCTAGATTGTGCTTGATTATCCATGACATGTGTAGATGTTAATTTAATTATGGTGTATAAGTGTAGAAGTTTTCTATAGTTTTGATTGTGCACTCTTAGTCATAGTTAGTATGTGAATATGTAGAGTTTTCTTTGTTTTCTAAAATGTTAGAAATTGTAGATGGATGGTGAAATTGATATGTGTGTCTCTAGCATAATTTAATAGTAGATACTTAATTACAATCATGTAGTAGGTAATTGAATTAATAGGAGTTTCATTGAATTCCTTTTTGGTAGAGAATTTAAAAAAGAGGGGGGGGGGGGGGAATAAATCCATGGAATTAAATTTATCTATATAATGAAGTAATGTGAAAATTTCCCAAAAATATAGTTGTATAAAGAACATTAATTTTTATAGTTCAAGTTGTAGAACTATAAATAATTTATACAAGTTAGATAATAATTTTCTATATTTTGAGAATAAATGGTTATAGGATTTATTTCGGATTAATACACTAATGTTGAAGTAACGTATTCTCTGGAAAGAATTATAAATAATAATGTATTGCAATAGCAAAATCTAAATATTTTAAAGAAATATAGAAACAAAGAGTGTTGAAATGAAAGAACTTCGATAGCATTATGTTCAGATGACGAGGCTTGATTGCCGGGCTAGCGCGTGGAGTTTAGATCGCTGTGTACAGTGTACATAGGCGCGGGTTCGAGTCTTGGGAGGCTCTGTTCTTTTTCAAATTTCGATTTTTTAGATAAAAACCGAAGGTGGGGTATTTAAGTAATTGAATGGGGTTTTCTTCACAACAGTGAGTCGGCTCACTGGTTGTGGGTTGTGGTCTGGTTTACTGTGTGCCTAGGTTCGATCCCTGGTGTACCCAACTTCATTTTTTGTTTTATTTTAAAAGTTTTTCATGGTTCTAAAATTGGGGAAAAATTATAGAAATATTTAAGAATATTATTAGAACATTTGGAAATAATTCTACATTATTTTAAGATATTTTTTGGAGATTTAAAAGTTACATTAAACAATGTACTGGATGAATCTAATTTCTAGTCTAAATTTGAAGGGGGTTTGTTTATGTTAAAATGAGCTAAGTTTTAATGATTGAAATAATCTAATATAAATTTGGTAAAATTATTTTGGATGAAAAATTATAATATACATTATCTACTTTAAGAAGTGAGTTCTTGATAGCACTTTTGTGATGAAAGATTGAAGTGTGATCAAGTTTACATATGATATGAAAAGGGATTTCATCCTAGATTTATGAAAAAAAAGGGGGTGATTTATATGATAAACTAAGAGATAAATAAAAATTGAATTTGGGAGAATAAATTATGATTATTTGTATGAAATTTTTATCAAATTGAAATGCTCTTTTGAGATGTATTATAAGGGAGTGAGAAATCATTTGTTCAAATTGACAATTCAAAATGAATGTATGAACAAAGCAAATGAATTTTGAATGAAAAATTGTGTAATAGAGGTTTAGATAACCTATGTAATCTTGATTTGAGAGGTTGGAATCTAGAGGCTGAGCGAGACCCGTAGAAACCGACAAGTTATGAAAAATAAAATTTGAGAAGTAGCCAATGTGGGCTAATATTTCTCAGTGTGTTGATTTAACTTCGGTAGGCTAAGCCAGCTCTAGGTTGTGATAATTATAATTAAATTTAAGGACATGCACTGGAGAGAGATGTGATGAAGTATGGATAAACATGAGTATGAGGACCTCATATAATTCGCGGTGGAAGATTATCTAAAGAATTATCGGGGTGTGAGGCATGATGTCCAAAATCACTCCCGGTGTGGGATCTATCTTCAGAATTATCGGGATTGAGGTGATGCTCGTGGGATATTTGTGTGATGAGGTACCATATGGCTCATGGTGTGGGTTTTGTCTCCAGAATTATCGGGGTGTGAGGTGTGACGTCCGAAAATCACTCGCAGTGGGAGAATGACTCTCAAGAATTATCGGGGTCAGGGCTCGCGGTGTGGGTTTCGTATCCAGAATTATCGGGGTTATGACTCATGATAGGAGAGCGATTCTCAAGAATTATTGGGGCAGTACTAGATACTCACAGGATATCTAAACCTTACATTAGTCACCGTAGTATGATTTCATAACAAGGGATTGAACCCTATAATGAGGAGTACGACAAGGGCTCGCCCTCGGACCTATGCAGTTTGGGATGCATAGAATCCGAACAAGTATGTATTAGTGTCATCGTAAGTAGAAAATGCCTGCATTAGGCATTAAGTTCATTTCATACACTGACACAATTTGGATAGTCACTTTTATGTTTTCTGCATTTAAGTTTTTGGTTGTTAAGATGATGAAATCACTGTATTATAACATTGCGTCAGTTGTATGCAACTGACGGCCCGCAGTTTCCAAGTTGCAAGATTGGATTTGACATGGACTTGAAGTCACTAAGATGGGTTGACATAAGACTAAAGAGCTTCCATTATCATATGTTGTATTGTACTTATTCATTTCCACTGTGTTATTGCAAAAAACAATGTTGTAAATGAAAAAGTTTAAAGTTCTTTGTAAATTTGTACGAAGTCGAAGTAAAAGATCTTGTTGTGCTACGAATTACCTGTGTTTAGAATTCGGGGGTTACAGAGTGATATCAGAGCCGACTTCAACAAGTAGTACTAAAATTTTAAAGAAAACAAAATTAGGGGGGACATTAGAGTGTGGGTGTCAGTTTGGAGACATGAATGATGTAGTTGTAGAACTTGCATTCATGATACTCTCCTCGTATACATTGATGTGATGTTGTATGCGAGCCTATTGTCCTTTGTATCATGATTGTTATGGTTGGTTTGAATTTACATTCAAGATACCTTATGCGTAGACTAAATTTTCTCTTTTACCTTTTCTTCGTGTATTTTCCTCGTAGTGCTTTTCCATCTTTAAGGTTTAACGAACTTTATTTCGTTGAGGGAGCTAAACTAGTAGGATGTTTTTCAAAGAATTATTTTCTTATACTATTAATTCACTTGGATATTTATTATTCTATCTATCTTCCTTAGTCTTGATCTTTTAAGTTTGACTTACTCTAATTTTTTTTCTTGATGTTTTTATCCTTCTTACTTTCAAGCGCTTTTACGTTACTCATTTATTTTGCTATCACTTTTACGTATTACATTAAAGTTTCAAATTACTATGTATTCAGTTATTATTGCTACTACTATTTTCTTTCATTATTTCTATTATATTCGATTTTTGCATATTTACTTTCATTTTATATATGCTTTGATTTTACGATGCAATAATTTTTCCATTATTTTTACATTATCTTAATCATTTCAGTATACTTTTGACAAGATTGTAATATTTTACTTATATAAATATGACATACTTCTCCACATTATAAATCTTCTTTTCCTACTATTTTTGTGTTATAGATTATATTCGATACTATTGTTATTACATATTATTTGCTAGTTTGTCTTGTTATATTTACTTTCCACTATTAATAGCTACTTATTAATTTTGTCGCTTTGTACTTCTCTAACGTACTATGTATCCTCACTATTTATATTTTTGCATTCTTGGTTACTACATATACTTTCCACTGATTTCTATATATACATCATGTATTTCAGTATACTTACTACACCTATTATTTTACACTTATCTAATTACAACATTATTGTATATATTTTATAGTATATATTTATTATGTTAACCCACTACATTACATATTTATTTTCTCATTCACATTCGCATTTAAGCCTATGCATGTATCTCATTCCATTTTCCTCTCACTTTTATAATTCATTTTCATTACTACTAATTTCTACTAATTATGTTTGATATTTATAATATATACATCTTTTTAATATTTCATCGTTGTAATTTTCTACTTCATTCCCTACTTTTAATCCTATTTTGATATCACAAATTTCAAAAACATAACATCATACTTAAAATTGAACATCCAATATCTAAGTACATATGGAAGATTACATCATTCCACTCTGGTGAAACCTGACGTCGAGAGGGCAAATAGGCAACAAGACATCAATGGAATGGGTCAGCCCAATCGCTAAGCTTCAGCTTGCCACCAGATATGGGCAAGATCGACAAGTTGGATGCTCACAATATCCACACGATCCACATTCGCTATACGTGCTGCGGTCAGCAATTGCTCAGTCCTGATAAGCCATTGCACCGCTTCAAGTGGACCTTCAGTGCCCGAGAACTTGTCTGGATGTAGCTTCAAGTAATCTTCTATATTGCCAGGTCTCGGTGGCAGCAACCTAGGCACAGGTACAACGGGTTCTCTATTAGCAACTTCAAAAGCCATTCTGATCTGTTCATTATGTTCCCGTTGCATCCGCATCATCAGTTCGTTATGCTCACGCTGCATTTGCAACATCTGCGCTATAGTGGGCTCATCAGACTGATCATCCCTAGCACGGGAGATGAAGCACCTCTTCTAGCCATGGTCTGCAATAAAATCAAATGGTTAGCATCCAGATCATGAGTTAGTTATCAATTATTCATGTGATTCCTGTATTGCACATACTGTTGAGTCAAACCGGTAAAACCCAAATTTGACTAATATTTCAGTCAAATCCAAACTTCCTTACGTTAGTCATGTTTGACTGATATATTATCCAAACCCGGGTTCTGATACCACTAGAAACTTTGTCACGCTCCGCTTTCCAAAAATACAGAATACAAGTACATGATATTGGTCCAGCAAATGACTAACGTCACCCATAAGTTGTTTATTCGATCAACTCAACAATATAATCAATACTGAATAGTTGCGCAGGTAATAATAATAATTTCATGAAAAATAATACTTGGAATGAAGCAATATGAAATATCCAAATACAATAAACCAACGTCTGGAAACAAATAATAAATTCTGATTCATAAGCCCAATACAATAATAAATCCCAAACACATTTGTAATAAGTCTCAATGCAATAAGTTCAATGAAATAACTTTCAATTATAAAGTAATAATTCTTTAGAAAGTTTGTTCTCCAATCCCAGCAGGCAATTCTCCTTCGTTACCTGTGAACACTTCATCTAAAAAAAGAAGAATTTTTTTTTCTAGAGCAAGTCATGGACAGCAAGTAGAGAAAGCAAGTAGAGAAAGCTAGGAACAGTGGAATAACGATGTAACAATGAATTCAATGGATCAATAGGAATAAATAACATGGAACAATAACAATAATCAATATCATGATAATCGATGCAATTGGTATATAAAATAATTCAATAATCAATAACAATATTCAATGATCAATATCAATAATACTTGGCTAATATTCGATATCAATAGAAATAATGATGAACAATATGCAATGTTGATGTCGTGTCAATTCTTAAGTCTATTAATCATTTTAAATCCTAACTAATGCACGTACTACTGTGTCCTATATGTTCCATACCAGAGGTTCAATGCATACAAATAATTTTGTTTAGACTATAGTGGTAGATTCTATAGATCATGTACTGGGTAAGATGACGATAACAATATAACATGGGTCATTGAGACAATTTCTTTCACAGTGGTAGATTCTATAGATCCGTACCCATTATTCTTGGTGTTCATTTCGTCTTCGGTTAAGGCAAGTAACTTGTACTCAATTCCTTTGTATGATAAAAGTCATAAATTTTACTTGCGGTGTAGTTGGGTTTTAGAGACAACTCGTGTGGGATGTATGTTTGATGAGTATTGGCTCTATAGTTCTATTTGACCATAGTTGCCTCACGACACAAATTTGACATGAAACAACTTAGGTTCTGACCGTTCTTGATGTGATCATATTTATGAGATAATTATGAGAATTTGTGTGTTTGTTTGGATCCATGTGATATATTTGTTGTGGACATGCTATATACCATATTTCATATTATTTGGAAACTTAGTAGACTCTATTACATATTTGGTTGTGTTAGGAACGAATTTCGTATGTTGTATGTTGATTTGTTGTTAAGAGAAAAATCTGTATTTTGTCGATGATCAGTTTTGATTGCTATTTTAGACCATATTAAGGTCAGTATCTTAACTTTCGTATTAAACATGATTTTTAGAGAAATATGTCCAAATTTTCTGACAAAGATCAATTTCGTTTTCGTATGTGTGAGATTTGATTGTTTTACTACAGAGGTGTATCTTATTTCCAGATTTCGTTTCTTGATGATTTCGATGATTAAACTATTTTGGTACTAGTGCTAAGCATATTATTTTGTTCTAAAATTTTGCACAGTACTTCTATACCTATTTAGGGATTACCAAGAATTTTGGTGGATTTTATTGATGAATTTTATATACCGTTTCATGCTTGTTTATAAAAACTATACTGCTGGATTTTGCTCGCTGTTCTGAAAAGATTTGTATTTTCACCCTAATTCCTTTTCCTGTATGAAAAATATTTATAAATATGAAAGTTAGCTTATTTGTCTATTTTCTTCTCCCTTTGACGGATTTGGATTTTGTTTCACGGTTTGCGAGATATTACAGTTTTCGTACAGCAGTGTTGGGAATTCCAGATTTGCCAAACTACCGTTTCTTGATATTTTTGGATTTTTGTTGGCTAAACTAATATTATTGGAAAATTATGAAACTTTATATTCTGATACTAGACATATAGGGGAATACCCCTGATTTTTTCTGGAATTTATTATGATGTTTTAATGCTGTTTTCCTGACTTTGAATTCGATTTACTGATTTCTGGCTGAACGTATTTTCTGGTTTCAAATCAGTTTTGAGTTATATTTTTCTAAAACACTATATGACTTATATGTATCTTCTGGATTCGGTTGGAAGTCTATTTTCCAGATTCTCTGACGGATCTAGGTTTCGATATTTGTGGTAACGAAAATCGTTGTTTTTGTACTGTACTGTCGTGCTATCCTGAATTAGGAAGTACTCTATTTTGTTCTGTTATGTGACTATCTTACCATCTGTACATGCTTATCTGTTATTCTGAACTTGTTGGTCGTTATATCATGCTATATTTACTCTTTTTCGTACACATACATATCGGTCTGATAATAATTGTAAAATGATCAAGCAAGGGTTTATGGGAAAGATCTAGTAGTGGGAAAGCATATAAATGTGTACTTAGAAGGGGGCTCGTGTTTCCCATATGATTATCTGTTATTTGTTATTCTGTACCCTGTCTACATTACTTCCTATAGAAAGGTGTAGGGAAGAAGAGAACCACTAGGTTCTATCTGTCTGTCTGGATCTGTTATCTGATATCTGTCTGTCTGAACCTTGAGTACACGGCCCTATATGATCCCCTACGAAATCTACAAACGTAACTATTTTGAATGTAGCAACCATGTGATTAAAAGATGACACATGAAGTGCTACCTAGTTAGTAATTAATACAAGACTTATAAGAATCTATATCTAAATCTTTATCTGTATCGTATCTGAATCTGTCATCTAATTATGATTATTTGATTATCTGATTATCTGTTATCTGTCTGACACTATCACTTGATATCATTATTTGACACTATCTGTATATCTGTCTACATGCTACTTGATTCTTGACACTTGACACATGTTAGTATACTAAGCTAGTTGATTCTGCTATACCATGCTATATCTGTTCTGCTATTATTTAGATTTATTAGTTTTCCATGTACTTGTATCCTGCATTACAAGCGGCCCGTAACTTGCACTGACGGGTACTTGTTTTCCATTTTTTCTTTCTCCTGCAATTTATCAATTGCAGATCAGGATGATCGTTTGCCCGATGGTATTGGAGAAATGAAATATTAGTCCTGGACTTCTTTTGCTATTATTATTATCTATTGCTTTTGATTAATGTATTTGAGTCCTTGGATTTTATTTGTATTTGGGCAATGTGACCCAGGATATTAACTTGTTTGGATATGTTTATTTGAGACTATTACATTATTGGTTTTCAATTAATTTCTGTTGACACTTTGTTTTGTTTTGAGATATATATGTCTGTGTAAGGATGATTCTTTTGGCTTCCGACTCTGATTATTCTAAGATTTGTGGTAAAGATTCTGAACAGGTTATAGATGATGCAAATCATTCGCTGGGTTGAGTTGCGTATCTGTATTCCATATTCTTTTTGGGAAGCAGGGCGTGACATGGCTTTTAGTGGTATCAGAGCCCAGGTTTGGCTAATGTATTAGTTGCCTAATATATTAGACAAGCTTGGCTCGTACTGGGATCTGCACAACAATTCATCAACCACACACAAATATATATATGCAAAATAAAATTTTTACCAACTCGAATTCAAATGTTGACTTTGATTTCTGTACATACTATGGCTCGTAGGGGTTCTTCTCAGTCTCAGCCTGATCCGATTGAGGCTGTCACTACTGTGCTCGAGCGGCTGATTAATCAGCAGCAGAACCACAGTGATCTAGTGATGGCTGCTCTGGGAGCTTCTCGGGGTCAGATTCTCGCTGTGCCTGTGCAGGCTGCTCTTCCGCCTCGTCCAGGTATAGTCACGGATTTCATGAGGCTGCATCCTGATCATTTTTTCGGCATTGAGACGCCTTTAGAGGCTGAACAGTGGTTGATCCGGACTGAGCGCTTACTGTCAATGGCTCGTGTTGCCGAGGTTGATAAGGTGGATGTGGTTTCCATCCAGTTGGTGGATCTGGCTCATATCTGGTGGATGGCCGAGTCCGAGTGACTTGAGAGGCCTATTGCTTGGGCTACCTTCACTCGGGGATTCTTGGAGAAATTCTTCTCCAGTAATACTCGAGTTGAGATGGAGCAGCAGTTCCTGGCCCTTAAACATGTTAAGTCATTATTTTATTTTGGAATTTGTTACATAATTGTTCAAATAATGTTCTAACATAAGACTTCTTGTAACAGGGTTCCAGATCTGTAGATAAGTACGCCGCTGAGTTTACTAAACTTAGCCGCTTCGCTACTGTTCTTGTGGCTACCAAAGAGGATAGTGCTCGTAGATACATGAATGGGCTTGAGCAGGATATCAAAAGGCATCTTGTCTCTCTCCGTTTGTGTACTTATGCTGAAGCTCTGGAGGCAGCTCGAGCTCAGGAGCAGGCTCGTGGTGGTTTGACTTCCTCTCAGCTGACTGTTCCCGCTGCTATTACTAGGCCTTCTGTTGGTCCTGTTCGGAGGCCTATGCATGCCCATCCTGTCAGGGCAGCTCCGTATTCTTCTGTTGGTTTTTCGAGGGGTGGTTTTTGTGACTTTTGCTAGATCTCTGGGCATGAACGTAAGAACTATTTTCGTGCCTCTCGTCGATGCTTTAGGTGTGGTGCTACCGATCATTCTGTGCGGGATTGCTCGCAGCAGCTTATGGCTCTTCCAACCAGGAGTCCTGTCCAGCAGGCAGCTCTAGCTCGTGGTCCAGTTAGGCCATCGCTTCCTCCTCAATGATAGATTGTCGGTCAGAGGGCCATTGTTCTGAGGAGAGTTCAGTCTTTCAACTTGACTGCTGTGGATGCTGAGACAGCTAAATGAGTTGTGGCAGGTATATTTTGCTTTTGTTGTTTTGTTGCTTTCCCTTTTGGTTCCTTTCTTTGTTTTCTTTTGGCCTTGCTTTATTTCTTTCTGTTATCTTCTGCATTGTTGTTTTCCCTCACCCTTGATTGTCGGCTTTTCTTTCTCCTTGTCTTTTGATTCTTTAGGTATCGTCCTTGTTTGCTCTTTTCCCGCCCATCTTCTCATTGATTCTGGGGCAACCCATTCTTTTGTCTCCTCTCGATTTGTGGCTCGCCATCAGTTGGATTGCAGCAACATGTCAGAGGCTTGGAACATTTTGATAGGTGGTGGTGTTGTCATTTGTTCCCGTGAGTGTAGGCAATGTCCCATTGTTATTGGGGATGCGGATTTCAAAGCCACCCTGATTATAATTGGGAATTCAGGATTCGACGTCATTCTGGGTATGGATTGGTTGGGTGAAACCCATGTCATCATTGATTGCCGTGCCAAGAAAGTTGTTTTCAGAATTTCAGGTTGAGCAGAATTTGAGTTCCATGCCGGGGAGTCTTTCCTTGGCCGAGCAAAGACTGTAGTGGTACAGGTGGATTGTGCGATGGAATTGCACTCAGGCTGTGAGGCAGCGCCTCTAGTAGTTCGGGATTTCTTGGATGTTTTTCCAAATGAGTTGCTTGGCTTACCCCCTGATAGGGATGTGGAGTTCGGTATTGATGTTCAGCTTGGTACTACACCGATATTGAAGAGTCCCTACAGGATGGCACCGGTTGAGCTAGCAGAGCTTAAGGTGCAGATTCAGGAGTTTCTTGATTTGGGTTTCATCAGACTAAGTATTTTGCCTTGGGGTGCTCCGATCCTTTTTGTCAACAAAAAGGATGGTAGTCATCGTTTGTGCATTGATTATCGGGAACTGAACAGTGTTACTGTGAAGAACCGGTATCCTTTACTCAGGATCGATGATTTGTTTAACCAGTTGTGTGGGGCTGCTATTTTCTCGAATTTGGATCTTCGTTCGAGATATCACCAAGTCAAGGTGAAGGCTGTGGATATACAGAAGACTGCATTTAGGACTAGATATGGGCACTATGAGTATCTTGTGATGCCGTTCGGGGTCACTAATGCGCCAGCTGTATTCATGAGTCTTATGAACCGAGTTTTCTCTCAGTTTTTGGATAGATTTATGGTGATCTTTATTGATGATATTTTGGTGTATTCTCGGAATCATGAAGATCATGCCGAGCATCTTAGAGTGGTTCTGCAGACTTTGAGAGAGAATCAGCTCTATAGGAAACTCAACAAGTGGATTGTTGCTGTGAAGGATTGGCCTATTCCTAAGTCAGTTTCCGAAGTGCAGATTTTTCTTGGTCTCGCTGGCTATTATCGAAAATTCGTCCAAGATTTTTCGAAGATTGCAGGGCCATTAACTAAACTAACAGGAAAGGATTAGAAGTTTTGTTGGTCTGATGGGTGCAATGAGGCTTTTGTTGAGTTGAAGAACAGATTGACGTCAGCGCCTATGTTGACTATTCCAGAAGGTTCAAGTGGATTTGTAATTCACTGTGATGCTTCAGGTAAGGGTCTTGGGGTAGTTCTTATGCAGAAGGGCCGAGTCGTTGTGTATGCATCGAGGTATTTGAGGCCTGCCTGAAAAGAATTATCCTATTCACGACTTGGAGTTAGCGGCAGTGATCTATGCTTTGAAGCTGTGGAGACATTATTTACTTGGGGACCGAGTGGAGATCTTTACAGACCACAAAAGTCTCAAGTACGTCTTCACTCAGAAGGAATTAAATATGAGGCAAAGACAATGGTTGGAGCTTATGGCCGATTATGACATTAGTTTGCAATACCATCTTGGTAAAGTAAACTTGGTGCCTGATGCTTTGAGCAGGAGACCGGCAGTCATATTTCTTACTTAGCAGAGTGATTTCATTGAGAAGATGCGGAGGTTGGATTTGGAGATTTTGTTGTCGAGTTCTGGTCGGTGCTGTCTTGCGCTCCAGCTTTAGTCTTTTTTGTCGATCAGATCAAGGAGGCTCAGGCTGGTGATGCACAGTTACAGGGTTTTCGAGCTGAGGTTGAGTCTGGGTCCAGAACAGACATGGTTATTCATGCCGATAGTTCGCTTCGTTTTAGTTCCCGATTGTGTGTCCCTAAGGGTGAAGTTCGTCAGAGGTTTCTTGAGGAAGCTCATCAGTCTTCGTATTCTATCCATCATGGCAGTACTAAGATGTATCGAGATTTGAAGCTTCATTTCTGGTGGCATGGTATGAAAAGGGCTGTAGCTCAGTTTGTTGCTTAGTGTTTGATCTGTCAGCAGGTTAAGGCAGAGCATCAAAGAACCACTGGACTTCTTCAACCGCTTCCTATTCCAGAGTGGAAGTGGGAATATATCACCATGGATTTTGTGACCGCTTTGCCGAGGAGTCCTAAGGGTCACAATGCTGCTTGGGTGATTGTCGACCATTTGACGAAGAGTGCTCACTTCATTCCCTTTCATGTCGGTCAGTCTACTGAGAGCCTTGCTGAGCGATACATGCAAGAGATTGTCAGGCTTCATGGGGTTCCATTCAGTATTGTATTCGATAGGGATACGAGATTCAGATCTCAGTTCTGGGAGAGTCTTCAGGCTAGTTTGGGGAGTAATTTGAAGTACAGTACAACTTTTCATCCCCAGACGGATGGACAGTCAGAGCAGACTATTCGGATTCTTGAGAACATGTTGCGGTCTTGTATGTTGCAGTTCGGTGGATCTTGGGAGGACCATTTGCATCTCGTAGAGTTCTCGTACAATAACAGCTTTCAGGCCAGTCTTAAAGCTACTCCGTTCGAGGCACTTTATGGGCGTAAGTGCACATCACCAGTGTGCTGGGATGACATTGGTGAGAGAAAGTTGTTGGGTCCGGAGTTGATCACCAGGACAGTTGATGCATCTTCAGGCAGCTCAGGATAGGCAAAGGCGGTGGGCTGATGTCCATCGGAGGGCTTTGGAGTTTGTTGTTGGTGACCATGTTTTCCTGAAGGTATCACCGTGGTGCGGTGTCATTCGGTTCGGTGGTGGGGGCAAGCTTAGCCCTAGGTTTATTGGACCGTTTGAGATTTTGGAGCGAGTAGGCAGAGTGGCCTAGCATCTCGCTTTGCTACCAGCATTATCAGGAGTGCACGATGTTTTCCATGTCTCACAACTCAGGAGATATATCTGCGCTAAGAGAGTCACGCGATCGACTACTCTGAGTTGACCATGCAGCCGGATTTGACTTGTGAGATTCCGCCAGTTGCTATTGTGGATCGGCGGAAGAAAGTGCTTAAGAACAAGGTCATCAAGCTGGTTCGTGTTGCTTGGAATCTTCACTCGCCTAGTGAGTCAACTTGGGAGCTGGAAGAGGAAATTCAGCAAAAGTTTTCTAATTTGTTTGAGTAGTAGTTGCTTTGTTTTGTTTTGTTTTGTTTTCTTTTTCGTTCGGGGTTACCCAATGTATCTTCTTTTTGAATTTTGAGGACAAAATTCTTTTTGTTAGGTGGGTAGGATTGTAACCCCTGTTTTTTATTTTTCGTATTCTTGGTGTATTTTTTCTTCTTTCATGAGTATTTATACTCTTCTTGTATTTTGGACCGTATATTGGAGTTGTTTTCAATATATATTCATTTTGTTCATTTTTGATCTTCTTGTGATTGATTTTTCTATTCCTTGAGTTGATCGTTATTATTGTTTTCGCTCTTTATTTGGTTCTTGTTCTCTTATTTTGTTCTTGGGTGCTCGTGGTGTTTTGGTTGCTAATTCTATTGCTATTCATATTGCTTTAGATCCCTAATTAACTACCAAAGCCAAATTAGCCTACAATCCTATTTTAAATCCTATGCAAATCTTATTAAACCCAATCTCCTACTACTCCTCCTAATAAACCCAAAAACTACCCATTAACCCAATACCCACAACCCTAAACTAAACCCTACCGCAAAACCCTAACCCTAACCCCCGATCCCCTCTCTCTCACCATGTTGCGCCGTCAGCTGCCACACCCGAACACACCCCCTTGTCGACCTCCCGAGCTACATCCCTTCTGACTGCCCCTGCCTCATCCCAATCGCCAACTCACCCTAGCCGCCATTACCCATCACCGAGCACCTCCACCCTTTCATCTCTCCATCTCTTCGTCCGTCGACGTCGTGCGCGCCCAGGACAGCAGCAGCAGCAGCGATGCCAGCCAAGGCCAGCACCGCCGTGCCACTCCCGACCACTATCTGTCTCTTGGTTTTGCTCGTGCACGGAGTTGCACGTGGATTGCTTGGTTTGTAGTTTTTGTTCGTGGGTTTTGTTCGTTGCCGGGATCCGTTCCCGTTATTCTTGGTGTTCGTTTGGTCTTCGGTTAAGGCAAATAACTTGTACTCAACTTTTTTATATGATACAAGTCATAAATTCCGCTTGTAGTATAGTTGGGTTCTGGAGACAACTCGTGTGCGATGTATGTTTGATGAGTATTGTCTCTATAGTGCTATTTGACCATAGTTGCCTCACGACACAAATTTGACATGAAGCAACTTAGGTTTTGACTGTTCTTGATGTGATCATATTTATGAGATAATTATGAGAATTTGTGTGTTTGTTTAGATCCATGTGATATATTTATTGTGGACATGCTATATACCCTATTTCATGTTATTTGGACGCTTAGTAGACTCTATTACATGTTTGGTTGTGTTTGGAACAAATTTCGTATCTTGTATGTTGATTTGTTGTTAAGAGAAAAATCTGTATTTTGTTGATGATCAGTTTTGATTGCTATTTTAGACCATATTAAGGTCAGTATCTTAACTTCAGTACTAAACATGATTTTTAGAAAAATCTGTCTTATTTCCAAATTTTTTGACAGAGATCGATTTCGTTTTCGTATGTGTGAGATATGATTGTTTTACTACAGAGGTGTATCTTATTTCCAGATTTCGTTTCTTGAAGATTTCGATGACTAAACTATTTTGATACTAGTGCTAAGCATATTATTTTGATATGGAATTTTGCACAGTACTTCTATACCTATTTAGGGATTACCAAAAATTTTGGTGGATTTTATTGATGAGTTTTATATACCGTTTCGTGCTTGTTTATAAAAACTATACTTGCTGGATATCGCTCGCTGTTCTGAAACGATTTGTATTTTCACCCTAATTCCTTTTTCTGTATGAAAAATATTTATGAATATGAAAGTTAGCTTATTTTGTCTATTTTCCTCTCCCTTTGACGGATCTGGATTTCGTTTCACGGTTTGCGAGATATTAGAGTTTTCGTACAGCAGTGTTGGGAATTCCAGATTTGCCAAACTACCGTTTCTTGATGTTTTCGAATTTTTTGTTGGCTAAACTAATCTTACTGAAAAATTATGAAACTTTATATTCTGATACTAGACATATAAGGGAATACCCCAGATTTTTTCTGGAATTTATTATGATGTTTTATTTCTGTTTTCCTGACTTTGAATTCGATTTACTGATTTCTGGCTGAACGTATTTTCTGGTTTCAAATTAGTTTTGAGTTATGTTTTTCTAAAACACTATATGACTTATATGTTTCCTCTGGATTCGGTTGGAATTCTATTTTTTCCAGATTCTCTGACGGATCTAGGTTTTGATATTTATGGTAACGGGAATCGCTGATTTCGTACTGTACTATCGTGCTGTCCTGAATTAGGAAGTACTCTATTTTTTCCTGTTATGTGACTATCTTACCATCTGTACATGCTTATCTGTTATTCTGAACTTGTAGGTCGTTATATCATGCTAGATTTACTCTGTTTCGTGCACATACATATCTGTCTGATAATAATTGAAAAATGATCAGGCCGAGGTTTATGGGAAAGTTGTAGTAGTGGGAAAGCATAAAATGCGTACTTAGAAGGGGATCCGTGTTTCCCATATGATTATCTGTTATCTGTTATTCTGTACCCACATTACTTCCTATAGGAAGGTGTAGGGAAGAAGAGAACCACTAGATTCTATTTGTTTGTCTAGATCTGTTATCTGATATCTGTCTGTCTGAACCCTGAGTACACGGCCCTATATGATCGCCTACGAAATCTAAAAATGTAACTGTTTTGAATGTAGCAACCATGTGATAAAAGGATGGCACATGAAGTGCTACCTAGTTAGTAATTAATACAAGACTTATAAGAATCTGTATCTGAATCTGTATTTGTATCTGTATTTGAATCTATCATCTGATTATCTAATTATCTGATTATCTATTATCTGTCTGACACTATCACTTGACATCATTATTTGACACTATCTGTATATCTGTCTGCATGCTACTTTCTTTTTGACACTTGACACATGTTAGTATATCATGCTTGTTGATTCTGCTATACCATGCTATATCTGTTCTGCTATTATTTACATTTGTTAGTTTTCCATGTACTTGTATTCTGCATTACAAGCGGCCCGTAACTTGCATTGACGGGTACTTGTTTTCCTTTTTTTCTTTCTCCTGCAATTTATTGATTGCAGATCAGGATGATCGTTTGCTCGATGGTATTGGAGAAATGAAATATTAGTGCTGGACTTCTTTTGCTATTATTATTATCTGTTGCTTTTGAACAATCTATTTGAGTACTTCCATTTTATTTGTATTTGGGCAATGTGACCAAGGATATTAACTTGTTCGGATCTGTTTATTTGAGACTATTACATTATTGGTTTTCAATTAATTTCTGTTGGCACTTTGTTTTGTTTTGAGATATATATGTCTGTGTGAGGATGATTCTTTTGGATTCCGACTTTGATTATTCTAAAATTTGTTGTAAAGTTTCTGAACAGCTTATGGATGATGCAAATCATTCGCTGGGTTGAGTCACGTATCTGTATTTCGTATTCTTTTTGGGAAGCAGGGCGTGACAAATATTTTATGTTTTAATTAGCCTTTTAATAGTTTAAACATGAAACACATCGAATTTGAAATTTTAGAAATAAAAACATAGATATAGTAAAATGATCATAACTTTTGTTACACAACTTGGTATTCAGCGATTCAAGATGTTCTGGAAACTAGAAACATGGAGCTACAACTCTTATTCAGAAAGTTATTTATTTTAAGATCATTTACCAGGTCGAAAATAGCAGACAAAATACAGCCAGCAACACCATACAGGTTTTTGGGTATTTTTCATGAAATAAATTAATTAAGTATGATGGGTATCAATTCTATTAGTCGATAAACTTCATAATCAACATGATGGGTATAAAACATGATAAATAAAATTAATAACACACACATACACTAATTTAACATCAACCAAAAAACAATCAATAATCCAACATACAACCTATCAATTATTTCTAGAATGATTAATTGTGTCGTGATTATTTGAGTAACCCTATTGTGAATACTACATAGATACATGAAAGATTCAATTTTTAGAGTCAAAAGTGGTACAAAGTTAAGAATATTGGGGTTAGCTCGTGTAAATTCTCAATAGACTCAACGGAAGATAATCAATACAACGATACGATAAACGATCAAGTTCTACATGTGGAGTTTCAATAAAAATTCTTGGATTTGATACAATTAGCAATTCAAGAGGAAAAGTGACTTGCCCTTTGTACGGTTAATTTGAATACCAAGAATGACGGGATAAGCATCCCGGAGCAACAAACCCACGAACACACGAAATAACACGTGTATAATACGTGCAAACAAAACCAAAGCAACAACAGCAAAAGCAATGAGCAATCAACAGAAAAGAGGGCCTCGGGATCTTGCTAACGTCGATGAGGTTGCTCAACGGCAGCGGACGGCGGCATCGCGACGGAAACAGGGGAAGGGACGTCGGGTTGGTGTTGTTCGACGGGAACAGGGGATGGATCAGGGTTTGGCTGTTATGGTAACAGGGGAACGGAGCAGAGGGGGTTGTTGTGATGGCATCGACGGGAGAGGGCGGAGGCGTCGACGGCAGGGCTCGACGACCAGGGGGTCGCCGGAGGTCGGCGGTAGCAGTCGGGGAAGATGAACAGTGGGTTTGAGCAGGAATTATTGGACGGGGAGAGAGAAAACAGGGAGGAGAGAGAATAGACGGCTAATTAGGGTTTCAATTGTGCAAATTTTAGGGTTTGCAATAGAATTGTATTTATAGATTGTAATTAGGATGTTGGGTTAATGGTTTAGGATCCAATAATAGTGGTTTTGGGTCAAGAATAATTGAAATTGGGTTTTGGGTTCAATAAGAGATAAAATTAACTACAATAGGGTTCAAATAAAATACCCACAATCAATTAAAAATAGAATTATCGAAAGAATGGCACACAAGAAGAATGAGGGAATTTTATGAACACAATTTTAAATAAGAAAAATCAAGAAAGAAAATTAGAGCAACAAAAAGGGAAAAAATAAAAAGAACGAAAACGGTAGTTACAAATAAGCCCCACTTATAGTTTTATATATATTACTTACCACTCCATTCTTTTGTACTAATTTATACTATTTTATAATGTTTTAAAACTTAGCCTTCAACTTCATTATTTATAATACAGTTATACTTATATACACATTTAATTATTACCATATTACTTATACTTGTTTCTTTTTCTATCCTATATGTGTTATTTTATTTTTCATCATAGTTATTACTGCTTACTATTAACTATTTGATACCTTATTACTATTATTTTGTATATATACTTCATCTTTACATATCTTAGCATTTTGGTATTTCTCCCTCATCGTATTTTATTTTACCGCTAACTTATCTTAGATTTGGTGACTACTCACCTGACATAAATTTTATTACTAATACTTTTGTTTACGATTTAAATTTTATTTTCTATATAATTAGTTTTTCATATTATTTCAATAATATATTATTACTTCTACTACTATGATGCCTTATTTTACTCCTACAAACTATTTATATTTTTCATATCATAGTATTGTTGTTTCATCATATATTTTTACGCATATGTACGTATATACTTTTGTATATTGGTTTTCTTGCTATATTTGATAACTTATAGATATTTAATAAATACTAATCACTATTCTATATATTTAATTTTGAATCGTATATATAGTTATTATATTTACCTTACGAATTATTTTTGTCGTGATATTAATTTGATATGCATAATTATATTTATCTTATATTGTTTGTACATTTTGCTAAAACTTAAGACTCATATATTTTCAGACTTTCGTAAAACAGTATTCTCTTAAATTGCTATCTTCTGTTATCTATTAACATATATTCTTTGTTTACCATTTTAATCATTCATTTTTTTCCATTTCCGTTTAGAAAATTTCTCTTTCCTTAAATTTCAAATTCTTATTTGCTTGTGCTAACTATTTTTCAATTATTATGCTCTTCCAAATTATTTATTGGTCTTCTTTATATTTTTATACTTTCCCTTTATTTCATTTTTTCTATTTATTTCCGTATCATAAAAATATCCTTTTTATCTCAGTAAAATTTTGAGCTACATAATGTTTATTTACACACTTAGTCCATATACTTCTATTTCAACGGGTGTTACGCACATTATCTATACTATTTCAACGCTCTATCCTGTGCACTTACATTTCTCTCCCTTCTTATTTATTCTTATACTTCTATTTTTGTTGTAGTTTTTTTTCCGTAACTATACTTGTTTTTAAAACATTTTTTCTATGATTTCCTTATTTCTTGCTAATTAATTTGTTTTCCGTTGTCTTTCACAAATTATGGCTTAATATATATTTTCCTTTATTATATTATCTAATACTTTGTCAAATATTATTTTGTATGAAAATTAGTTTTACGTATAATTGTCACGTTTCCTTTTCTATTAAATTTTTCTAATTTGTTTAATACTTTCGTGTTTCTTCCTCATTCCCCTTGATACTCATAGTTTCTTTATATAAGTTTGCTTTGGTTTCCACATTACATATTTTTATACTATATTTATTTTATTACTATTGACAGCTCTTCTATATACAATAATGATTTTGCCCTAATAAGTTCTGAGGACTGAACTATTCTAAGGGGGGAGACTGTAACACCCCGCAAAATTGAGTTATTACAATTTTTTCCACGGGTGTTACGCACATGTATTTTGTGCCGTTGCAGATAATATCCGTAACATATTTTAATATAAATATACTACATATTTTTGTATTTTGATTAATTATATATTTTCCATCATCTCAATTTTTTTAAAACTATTTTGAGCAAACTCAAATATAAATCCTAATCTTTTGTATTTTTACGTGTATTGCACGTGCTTTCAATGCATGTGTCGATTACGTATATTTTTCCGTTACGCAAAATATCTGTAACATTATCAAAATAAATATTTTACGTATGTGATATTTTGATTGTTTACAAACATGTATCTGTTGTTCAAATTCATTTGAATATTTATGGATACCTACGGCGCACGTGTTTGCAGTGCACGTGTTGGTTGTATTCTTTTTCAAAATAAAATTTATGAAGTGTGTATGTCTATTTTTATTTTTGGATGCAAATTTTATTATAATTAATTTAAACCAGCTTTTCATAAATCTATATTAGAATGTGTAACATATGCATTCATATTAAATTAAAACTCCTAATAGTTTGTGTGTAATGTATGTGTACACACGTAGCACGCATGTGCACCCGCTTTCCCACACTAAAGTGGCCACCCAAAATCTACATGGATGGAAAAGAACATTTTTCTGATTTAAGGAGTAAGTGGGTAGTCATTTGGATTAGTGGGTGGTTAAAGAAAACTGTCGTTTATTATTTTTCTTCATTTATAAACATCAACAGGACAAGCTTATTCCCATTTCCATTTTTTTTTTCAAAAAAAAATTATTCTTTGCTGTTAGTTTCTTCTCGGGGGCTCGAATTTTGGGAGAAGATTTGGAAAGCTTTTAGAAGTTTTGTTTGCTTTGAAAAATTCTTCAAATAGGTGGGTGTTTTCATTACCTTCTAAATATTTTTTTTGTAGAATTTATGATTAGGTGTGAATGCATTTGAATGATGATGTGTGGGTGTTCTCATTGTCTTCTAAATTTTTTTTTGATTGTGCATGATTATCCATGACATGTGTAGATGTTAATTTAATTAGGGTGTATAAGTGTAGAAGCTTTCTATAGTTTTGATTGTGCACTCTTAGTCATAGTTAGTATGTGAATGTGTAGAGTTTTCTTTGTTTTCTAAAATGTTAGTAATTGTGCATATTAGAAGTATGTAGATGGATGGTGAAATTGACATATGTGTATCTCTAGAAAAATTTAATAGTAGGTAATTAATTACAATCATGTAGTAGGTAATTGAATTTAGAGGAGTTTGATTGAATGCCTTTTATTAGAGAATTTAAAAGAAAAAAAAAGAAAAGGGGATAAATCAGTGGAATTAAATTTATCTATATCATGAAGTAATGTGAACATTTCCCAAAAATATAGTTATATAGAGAACATTAATTTTTATAGTTCAAGTTGTAGAACTATGAATAATTTATACAAGTCGGATAATAATTTCCTTTATTTTGAGAATAAATGGTTATAGGATTTATTTTGGATTAATACACTAAGAGCATCTGTAGTCGTTAAAGCCAAATTTTGACTATTTGGCTTATAGCAAATAGCAAAAATAGCTTTCGCTGTAGTCGTTGTTAGCCAAAATTTGGCATTTCGAAATCTTAATTGGATGGACCTTAGATTATTTTCCGTCCCACGTTTAAAAAAAATTGCTAACAAAAAATTAGAGCAAAAAACCCAGGACGGTAGATTATTTTTCCCCAAATCATTTTTTTAAAAAAAAACGTAGGACGTTCGATAGTGACATATATATATATATATATATATATATATATATATATATATATATATATATATATAATCCGAAAAAATCCCCAAAAGCCTAGGACAGTACATGATTTCTCTTCTCTCATTTTTTTTTTACTTTTGGATTATTGGACGGTAGATTATCTACCGTCCGATAAAATTTATAAATAAATAAATTCATACAGTGTATAATCTCCCGTCCGATTATTTTGTTAATTGAAAAGAATTTTGGGACGGTGTATAATCTCCCGTCTGATTATTTTATTAATAAAAAAATTTTGGGACGATGTATAATCTCCCGTCCGATTATTTTATTAATAAAAAAATTTTGGGACGTAAATTATTTACCGTCCGATCTTCAAACGAAAAATACTGTTTCGTCGGGCTATTTTTTCCATTCAGCCAAATCATCTGCAAAATATAGTTGTGTCCGATTATTTTATTAATAAAAAAATTTTGGGACGTAAATAATTTACCGTCCGATCTTCAAACGAAAAATACTGTTTCGTCGGGCTATTTTTTCCATTCAGCCAAATCATCTGCAAAATATAGTTGAGTACTATTCACAAAAATGGAAAAAATGGCTAAATAGCCAACGACTGCAGCACGATTTGGCTTAATAGCCAAAGACAACATATGCTTTAATGTTGAAGTAACCTATTCCCTGGAAAGAATTAGAAATAATAATGTACAGCAATAGCGAAATCGAATTTTTTTAAAGAAATCTAGAAACAAAGAGTGTTCAAATAAAAGAACTTCGAAAGCATTATGTTCAGATGGTGAGGCTTGATTTCCTGGCTAGCGCATGGAGTTTAGATCGCTGTGTACAGTGTACATAGGCGCGAGTTCGATTTTTGGGAAGCTCTGTTCTTTTTTTTTAATTTTGGTTTTTTATATAATAGTCAAAGGTGGAGTATTTAAGCAATTGAATGGGGTTTTCTTCAAAATAGTGAGTTGGCTCACTAGTTGTGGGTTGTGGTCGAGTTTACTGTGTGCCTGGGTTCGATCCCTGGTGTACCTTCATGTTTTGTTTTATTTTTAAAGTTTTTCATGGATCTAAAATTGGGGGAAAATTATAGAAATATTTAAATATTATTAGGACATTTGGAAATAATTCTACACTATTTAAAGATATTTTTTGGAGATTTAAAAGTTACATTAAACAATGTACTAGATGAATTTAATTTCTAGTCTAAATTCGAGGGGGTTTGTTTATGTTAAAATGAGCTAAGTTTTAACGATCGAAATAATCTAATATAAATTTGGGGAAATTCATTTGGATGAAAAATTATAATATACATTATCTACTTTAAGAAGTGAGTTCTTGATAACACTTTTGTGATGAAAGATTGAAGTGTGATAAAGTTTGTGAATGATATGAAAAGGGATTTCATCCTAGATTTACGAAAAAGGCGGTGATTTATATGATAAACTAAGAGATAAATAAAGAATGAATTTGAGAGAATAAATGTATGATTATTCGTACGGAATTTTTAAAATTGAAATGCTCTCTTGAGATGTATTATAAGGGATAAGAAATCATATGTTGAAATTGACAATTCAAAAGGAATGTATGAACAAATCAAATGAATTTTGAATGAAAATTTGTGTAATAACCTATGTGATATCGGTTTGAGAGGTTGGAATCTAGAGGCTGAGCGAGACCCGTAGAAACCGGCAAGTTATGATAAATGAAATTTGAGAAGTAGCCAATGTGGGCTAATATTTTTCCTTGTGTTGATTTAAGTCTAGCTCTAGGTTGTGATGATTATGATTAAACCTAAGGACAGGCACTAGTGAGAGATGTGATGAAGTATAGGCAAACACGAGTATGAGGGCCTCATATGATTCGTAGTGGGAGATTATCTCAAGAATTATCGGGGTGTGAGGCATGATGTCCAAAATCACTCGTGTTGTGGGATCTATCTTTAGAATTATTGGGATTGAGGCAACGCTCGTGGGATATTTGTGTGATGAGGTACCATATGACTCGTGGTGTGAGTTTCGTCTCTAGAATTATAGGGTGTGGGGCGTGACGTCCGAAATCACTCACGGTGGGAGAAGACTCTCAAGAATTATCGGGGTCATGGTTTGCGGTGTGGTTTTCGTATTCAGAGTTATCGGGGTTACGACTCGCAATGAGATAATGATTCTCAAGAATTATTGGGGCGGTACTAGATACTCACAAGATATTTAAACCTTACATTAGTCACAGTAGTAGGATTTCATAAAGAGGGATTGAACCTTGTAATGAGGAGTACGATAAGGGCTTGCCCTCGGACCTATGTAGTATGGGATGCATAGAATCTGAACAAGTATGCATCAGTGTTATCGTAAGTAGAAAATGTCTGCAAGGCCTTAAGTTTATTTTATACATTGACACAATTAGGATAGTCACTTTTATGTTTTCTGCATTCAAGTTTCTGGTTGTTAAAATGATGAAATCGTTGTATTATAGCATTGTGCCAGTTGTATGAAACTGACGTGCCCCACAGTTTCCAAGTTGGAGGATTGGATTTGGCATGGACTTGAAGTCACTATGATGAGTTGACATAAGATTGAAGAGCTTCCATTATCATATGTTTTGTTGTACTTATTCATTTTCTCTGTGTTATTGTAAAGAACAATGTTGTAAATGAAAAAGTTTAAAATTCCTTATAAATTAGTACGAAGTTGAAGTAAAAGATCCTGTTGTGCTATGAATTACCTGTGTTTGGAATTCGGCGTGTTACAGAGTGGTATCAGAGCCGACTTCAACTGTGACATCCTGGATTTTTTAAATAATATTTTGGAATTTATAATTTAATTAAAATGAATTTTTGTGATTTAATAAATATTTTTCTGAAATTTATCTTTTTCCACGTGCAAAACACGTGCAAATATTTTTCTTGGTTAACACAAAGTCAGAAAATCTATTTGAGAAATCTAAAATTTATTAGTTTATATTATTTATAAATTTTCTGGATTTTTTTGAATAATTTATGACATATTTGCAAATACTTAAAAATGAAGGACTTTTGTGCAAAATTTCCACTTGGTGTAAAAACTCCATATTTTGAAATTTTGGGCTACATGTGTTGGTTAGCCAGATCTGGAGATGTGAAGGGATTTAATTTTATGTTATTTTAAAGGGATCCATATATGTAAATAAATAATCTTTTTGGGGGATAATTTTGTAAACTTTGTGAAAACCCTAGAAGGCAAATCCCGGCCTATATTTGGGGCTGCAGCAGACTATCCCTACTGTGAACTCAAAACATACTTTTCTCATTATTTTCTTGGAGTTAAAGCTTGGATCTTGAACTTTTGCAAGGAGAAGACTTTTTTTTATTACTACTATTGTTCTTCAAGTTGATCTTCTTTATGGTGAGTGATACTTCTCGTCTCTTGTTATGTTTTACTTATATTATCATGATGAATCTAGAAGAGATCATGCTAGGGCTTGTTGTGAATTTGTAGATTCATGTTTTGATAGTTTGATCATGATGGTTGCTATGCATGACGAATAAACTTCTAGATGTTTACATGAACTAAAGATTCAATTTTTATGAGAGATGATCATGTTTTATTAATTTTGAATGTTAAATATTGATGATAGATGAAAAATCTAACTTGAGATCTTACCATGTTATTCGTTGTTCTTAATTAACAAAATTGAAACTTAATATTGGGGTTTGAATAATTGTTGTAGGGATTGAAAGTAACTTATTTTGAATAAAGTGGTTCATGCATGAAAGATTGATATTTTGCTTAAAGAAATAAACCTAATGAGAATATAGGTGATTGTAGTGGTTGAATCTTGGTGGTTAATTCAAGGGCATGTTTAAAAAGATTAAAAGATAAATTTTTATGTTTAATTCACTGTTTTAATGCAAATAATATTCTTGATGATAAACCCTAATTATTCATGCATACAAAGAGTATATGGAAAGAAATATAGATGAAAATACATGAAAATATATTTGGGGCTAGGGTTTGGAGGTTTAAACCCTAGGTTAGAGCTATTGGGTCTCGGGTGAACAATATCGAGGGTTACTGTTCATGGGTGAACTGCAACCGAGGGCACTGTTCAACCTGCAGCTGTGGGCTGCTGTTGTTCATTGATGATTCGATCGTTTTTTTGTGTGTTTTGTGTGGTTTTCGAGCATGAATTTGTGTGCTATGTTTGGGGGACTCTAGTATACATATGGGAGCATCTATATATGGGTTCAAACAAATATATTTAAGAGATTTGATCGAGTTTCAATGATATTTCGAAGTTGTTTTTGCTCTGGACTGCTGTCTGTTCCAGATTGTAACGAGATTTCGGCATAATTGCTGATGATATTACCTAAAAGTTATTAGATAATAATTGTACCTCACTATGTCTAGTTTTCAGAACATCTTACGGATCCTCAACCCGACTCATAAATTGTAAAATATGCAATTTCTACCACTGTACTGTCGATGTTTCAGATTTTTAAAATAACTATTAGTTTTTAGAATTTATTGATTATCAACCATTTAAATTAATTTATTTAAGTCCAGATTTTTATGGTGAATTCCTTGTTTTGTGCTGAATTTAAACTGATTTTTCCAGAATTTAATATCAACTAAAGAATGTACTGTTTTGAGAAACGAAATCATGTAACTTTCAGATTTTTGGATGAAAGATAGTTTTCAGAATTTAATGAATATCAACCCTTTAAATTAATTTAATTGATTCTAGATTTTTATGGTGGATTCCTTGATATATGATGGAATTAAGTAAATTTTTATGAATTAAATATTGATTTTAGAGTGTACTGTTTTGAATGACAAAATCGTATAATTTTCAGATTTTGTAAAAAAATCTATATTTTTGCGGATAAAATGTGCTCCCATACATATAAACGAGTTCTCATGGCGATATTGGTTGATTAGAAGGAATGTGATTAATGAAGAGTAGTTTGTATGATTAAACCAAGTTGAATTTGGATTTGAGGAAGGATTATGATGTGTACCCTAGAAGGATTGTTGATGATATGTGGAGTTATAAGACTCTAGAGATTGAGTGGGACCCTAACATGTTAGCGGTTGAGACTTTGTGGATATTTTTTTCCGGTTGGGGCCTTGTTGTTAAGCTAGTTGAATTAAGTCCGACATGGTACACCAACTCTAGGGAGGATTGTGACTTAAATAATAACAATAATAATAAACCTAAGGACAACACTAGTTGGAGTTGTGATGAAATAAGAGCAAACATGGGTAGGGGGCCTCCTATGACCGAATGGTGGAATATAAATCTCAGGAATTACTGGGGTGTGATCACGGACGATGTGGGATGAATCTTCGGGATTACTGAGGGTCGAGGCGACGCTTATGGGATATTTGTGTGATGAGGTAGAATTGGTAGATGGTGTGGGTTTCAATTTCTGGAATTATCGCGGTCTGAGGGTGCATACCCGATATCACAGACAATGGGAAAGTTGGTACTTAGGAATTACCGGGGCGTGGCACTAGATACTCACAGAATACTCAAAATCTTAAAGTAATCACCATAGTAGGATTAGTTGCAAAACGAGGGATTAAACCTTATAAAGTGGAGAACGATAAGGGCTTGCACCAGACCAATGTAGAATGGGATGCATAGAATCTGACAAGTATGCATTAGTAATCATCATGTGCATTTGTGTGTTTTTCTTGACTTGTATTATGCATGCTCGTTTTTTGTTTTCTTACACTTGACACTTAGCCAGTTTCACTTGATAATTTATGCTTCATTTATTGTTTCTTGATGTTCCATCCGTTATTACTATGGTAATATGTTTCACTTGTTGATTTATGATTTTATTCTTTATGTTTTCATTTGAGTTGTGTTCCTTTCATTATCACTCACACCATTATGGCTGACCCCTGTAGTTTTGGGGGTTAAGGATACCTCTAGCCTCATATTTTACAGGGTGGTACCATTAGTATGGAGTTATGAACATGTGGTAGAATATTTAATGTTTATGCATATCATGTAAAATGATTAATTGTAAAAAGAAAAATTGAATTTATGGTACTTTAAATACCGCTGTGTTGTAAAAATAATTGTAATTCAAAGTGTTTAAATTCAGCCGTGCATTTGTAAAAGAATTGATGTAATAAAAGTTTTAAATTTCCCTGTATTTGTTTGCTATGTTTATGATTACAATTGAGGTTGATTATGGAATTTGTGTCACGTATTTCTAATTTATTTATTGAAAATTCGGGGCGCTACATCAACAAGTAGTACAAAAGTTATAAGGAAAACAGAATTAGGGTGGACATTAGAGTGTGAGTGTCAGTTTAGAGTCATGAATGATGTAGTTATTGAACTTGCATTCATGATACTCTCCTCGTATACATTGAAGTAATGTTGTATGTGAGCCTATTTTTCTTTGTATCACGAGTGCTATGGTTGGTTTGAATCTACATTCATGATACCTTATGCGTAGACTAAATTTTCTCTTTTACTTTTTCTTCGTGTATTTTCCTCGTAGTGCTTTTCCATCTTTAACTTTTAATATTTTTTTTCAAAGAATTATTTTCTTATACAATTAATTCACTTTGATATTTATTATTCTATCTATCTTCCATAGTCTTGACCTTTTAAGTTTGACTTACTCTTTTTTTTCCTTGATGTATTTATCCTTCTTACTTTCAAGCGCTTTTACGTTACTCATTTATTTTGCTATCACTTTTACGTATTACATTAAGTTTTAAATTACTATGTATTAAGTTATTATTGCTACTACTATTTTCTTTCATTAAATCTATTATATTCGATTTTTGCATATTTACTTTATATATGCTTTGATTTTACGATGCTATAATTTTTCCATTATTTTTACATTGTCATAGTCATTTCAATATACTTTTAACAAGACTGTAATATTTTACTTATATAAATATGACATAATTCTACACATTATAAATCTTTTTTTCCTACTATTTTTGTGTTATAGCTTATATTCGATACTATTGTTATTACATATTATTTTCTAGTTTGTCTTGTTATATTTACTTTCCACTATTAATAGGTACTTAATAATTTTGTCACTTGTACTTCTCTAACATACTATGTACCCTCACTATTTATATTTTTACATTCCTGGTTACCACATATACTTTCCACTGATTTATATATATATATATCATGTGTTTCAACATACTTGCTATACCTATTATTTTACACTTATCTAATTACTACATTACTGTATATATTTTATAGTATATGTTTATTTTGTCAACCCACTACATTACATATTTATTTTCTCATTCACATTCACATTTAAGCCAATGCATGTATCTCATTCCATTTTCCTCTCACTTTCATAATTCATATTCATTACTACTAATTTCTACTATTTATGTTTGATATTTATAATCTATACATCTTTTTAATATTTCATCGTTGTAATTTTCTATTTCAATCCTTCTTTTACTCCTATTTTGATATCACAAATTTCAAAATATAACATCATACTTAAAATTAAACATCCAATTTCTAAGTACATATGGAAGATTGCATCATTCCACTCTGGTGCAACCTGATGTCGAGAGGGCAAATATGCAACAAGACATCAATTGAGGCAAACTGCAACTGGATATCGGGGAGGCAAAATATGCAACTGGATGTCGGGGAGGCAAAATATGCAACCGAATTTCCAGAAGAAAACCTGCAACCGGATGTCGTGGAGGCAAATATGCAACTTGATGTCAAGGAGGCAAGCCTGCAGTTGGACACCAACAGGGTGAACCCACAACAAAAGAGATTTTTCTATTTTAATAACTCCCACTTTTAATTTTATATATATTAGTTACCACTATCTCATTCTTTTGTACTAATTTATACTATTTTATAATGTTTTAAAACTTAGCCTCAACTTTATTATTTATAATACAGTTATACTTATATACACATTTAATTAATTACCTTATTACTTATACTTGTTTCTATATCTATCCTATATGCGTTATATTATTTTTCATCATAGTTATTACTGCTTACTATTAACTATTTTGATACCTTCTTAGTATTATTTTGTATATACACTTTATCTTTACAAATGTTAGGATTCCGGTATTTTTCCCTTCATCGTATTTTATTTTAAGGCAAACATACCTTAAATTTGGTGGCTACTCACCTGACATAAATTTTATTACTGATACTTTTGTTTACAATTTATATTTTACTTTCTATATATTTAGTTTTCATATTATTTCAATAATATATTATTACTTCTACTACTATGATGTCTTGTTTCACTCATACAAACCATTTATAATTTTCATATCATTGTATTGTTGTTTCGACATATATTTTGTCGCCTACGTACGTATATACTTTGGTAAATTGGTTTTCTTACTATATTTGAAAACTTATAGATATTGAATAAATACTAATCACTATTCTATGTATTTAATTTTGAATCGTATATATAGTTACTGTATTTACCTTACGAATTATTTTTGCCGTGATATTAATTTGATATGCATAATTATAGCTATCTTATATTGTTTGTACATTTCGCTAAAATTTAACACTCATATATTTTCAGACTTTTCATTAAACAATATTCTCTTAAATTGCTACCTTCTTTTATCTATTAACATATATTCTTAGTTTACGATTTTAATCATTCATTTTTTTCCATTTCCTTTTAGTTAATTTCTCATTCCTTAAAATTTTCAAATTTTTATTTTTTAGTGCTAACTATTTTTCAATTATTAAGCACTTCCAAATTATTTATTGGTCTGCTTTATATTTTTATACATTCCTTTTATTTAGTTTTTACTATTTATTGTCTTATCATAAAAAAATGCTTTTTATCTCGGTAAATTTTTGAGCTACTTAATGTTTATTTACGCTCTAGTCCATTTAAAAATTTTCTACTACATTATAATTTGTCTATACTATTTCAACGATGTTATCCTGTGCACTTACATTTCTCTCCCTTCTTATTTATTCCTATACTTGTATTTTTTTTTTTTACTCTTTTTTTTCTTACTACTTCTTACCACTTTCTTTTATTTACTGTACTTGTTTTTAAAGCATTTTTTTTTGTATGATTTCCTTATTTTTTGCTAATTATTTTGTTTTCTCATTTCTTTCACAATTGATGACTTAATTTATATTTTCCTATATCTAATACTTTATCAAATATTATTTTGTCTGAAAATTACTTTTAACCTATAATTGTCACGTTTCTTTTTCTATTAAATTTTTCTAATTTGTTTAATACTTTCGTGTTTCGTCCTCATTCACCTTGATACTCATAGTTTCTTTATATAAGTATGCTTTGGTATCCACATATTTTTATATACATTTATTTTATTAGTATTGATAGCTCTTCTATATACAATAATGATTTTTTTTATGGTATGTTCAAAATACATCTTTTGCCCTAATAAGTTCTGAGGACAGAACTATTCTAAGTGGGGGACTGTAACACCCCGCAAAATTGAGTTACGATAATTTTGCCCACGAATGTTACGCACATGTATTTTGTGTCATTACGAGTAATATCCGTAACATATTATAATATAAATATCCTATGTATTTTTGTATTTTAATTAATTATATATTTTCCATCATCTCAAAATTCTTTTTATCCTATTTTGAGCCAACTCAAATATAAATCTTGATCTTTTGTGTTTTTATGTGTATTGCATGTGCTTCAATGCTCGTGTCGATTACGTATATTTTACCGTGATGCAAAATATACATAACATTATCAAAATAAATATTTTACGTATGTTATATTTCGATTGTTTATGAACATTTCTCTATTGCTCAAATCCATTTCAATATTTGTTGATACATACGATGCAAGTGTTTGCAATGCATGTGTTTGTTGTATTCTTTTTCAAAATAAAATTTATGAAGTGTGTATGTCTATTTCTATTTGTGCATGAAACTTTTATTATAATTAATTTAAACTAGTTTTTATTAAATCTATATTAGAATGTGTATATGCATTCATATTAAATTAAAACTCCTAAATGTTTGTGTGTAATGTATGTGCTCACACGTAGCACGCACGTGCGTATGCTATCCCACACTAAAGTGGCCAGCCAAAATATGCATAGAGGGAAAAGAATATTTTTTTGATTTAAGGAGTAAGTGGATAGTTATTTGGATTAGTGGGTAGTTAAAGAGAACTTCCCGTTATTATTTTTCTTCCTTTATGAAAATCAACATGCCAAGCTTATTCCCATTTCCATTTTTTTTCAAAAAAAATTTATTCTTTGCTGTTGGTTTCTTCTTGTGGGCTCGAATTTTGGGGGAAGATTTGGATGGCTTTTAAGAGTTTTGTTTGCTTGGAAATATTCTTCAAATAGGTGGGTGTTTTCATTACCTTCTAAATATTTTTTTTGTGTAGAATTTATGATTAGGTGTGAATGCATTTGAATGATAATGTGTGGGTATTTTCATTGTTTTCTAAAATTTTGTAGTTTGTGCTTGAATATCCATGACATGTGTAGATGTTAATTTAATTATGGTGTATAAGTGTAGAAGCTTTCTATAATTTTGATTGTGCACTCTTAGTCATAGTTAGTATGTGAATGTGTAGAGTTTTCTTTGTTTTCTAAAATGTTAGTAATTGTGCATGTTAGAAATATGTAGGTGGATGATGAAATTGACATATGTGTGTCCCTAGCAAAATTTAATAGTAGATACTTAATTACAATCATCTAGTAGGTAATTGAATTAATAGGAGTTTGATTGAAAGCCTTTCTTGTTGAGATTTTTTTATAAAAAAAAGAAGGGGGGGGGGGGGGGGGGGGGGAGGGATAAATCCATGGAATTAAATTTATCTATATATAATGTAGTAATGTGAAAATTTTCCAAAAATATAGTTTTATAGAGAACATTAATTTTTATAGTTCAACTTGTAGAACTATGAATAAATTCTACAAGTTGGATAATAATTTTCTTTATTTTGAGAATAAATGGTTATAGGATTTATTTCGGATTAATACACTAATGTTGAAGGAACCTATTCTCTGGAAAGAATTAGAAATAATAATGTATTCAAATAGCGAAATCAATATGTTTTAAAGAAATCTAGAAACAAAGAGTGTTGAAATAAAAGAACTTCGACAGCATTATGTTCAGATGATGAGGCTTGATTGCCTAGCTAGCGCGTGGAGTTTAGATCGCTGTGTACAGTGTACACAGGCGCGGGTTCGAGACTTGGGAAGCTCTGTTCTTTTTTTTTTAATTTTGATTTTTTATATAATAACCAAAGGTGGGGTATTTAAGCAATTGAATGGGGTTTTCTTCACAATAGTGAGTTGGCTCACTGGTTGTGGGTTGTGGTATGATTTACTGTGTGCCTGTGTTCGATTCCTCGTGTACCCAACTTCATTTTTTGTTTTATTTTGAAAGTTTTTCATGGATCTAAAATTGGGAAAAACTTATAGAAATATTTAAGAATATTATTAGGACATTTGGAAATAATTCTACACTATTTTAAGATATTTTTTGGAGATTTAAAAGTTAGATTAAACAATGTAATAGATGAATCTAATTTCTAGTCTAAATTCGAGGGGGTTTGTTTATGTTAAAATGAGCTGAGTTTTAATGATCGAAATAATCTAATATAAATTTGGAGAAATTCATTTGGATGAAAAATTATAATATACATTATCTACTTTAAGGAGTGAGTTCTTGATAACACTTTTGTGATGAAAGATTGAAGTGTGATGAAGTTTGCGTATGAAAAGGGATTTCATCCTAGATTTATGAAAAAAGGGTGATTTATAAGATAAACTAAGAGATAAATAAAGAATGAATTTGAGAGAATAAATGTATGATTATTCGTACAGTTTTTTTTTATCAAATTGAAATGCTCTCTTGTGATGTATATAATAAGGGAATGAGAAATCATATGTTGAAATTGACAATTCAAAAGGAATGTAAGAACAAATCAAATGAATTTAGAAAAAAAAATTGTGTAATAGAGGTTAACATAACCTATGTGATCTCGTTTTGAGAGGTTGGAATCTAGAGGCTGAGCGAGACCCGTAGAAATCGGCAAGTTATGATAAATAAAATTGGAGAAGTAGCCAGTGTGGACTAATACTTCGCTGTGTTGATTTAAGTCCGGCAGGGTAAGCTAGTTCTAGGGTGTGATGGTTATAATTAAACCTTAGGACAGGCACTAGCGAGAGATGTGAATTATGGGCAAACATGAGTATGAGGGCCTCATATGATTCACGGTGGGAGATTATCGTAAGAATTATCGGGGTGTGAGGCCTGATGTCCAAAATCACTCGCTGTGTGAGATCTATCTTCAGAATTATCGGGATTGAGGCGACGCTCGTGAGATATTTGTGTGATGAGGTACCATATGACTCGTGGTGTGAGTTTCGTCTCTAGAATTATTGGGGTGTAAGGCGTGACGTCCGAAAATCACTCGCGGTGGGAGAATGACTCTCAAGAATTATCGGGGTCATGGCTTACGGTGTAGTTTTTGTATCCTGAATTATCGCGGTTACGACTTGTGATAGGAGGCGATTCTCAAGAATTATCGGGGCGGTACTAGATACTCACAGGATATCTAAACCTTACATTAGTCACCGTAGTAGAATTTCATAATGAGGGATTAAACCCTATAATGAGGAGTACGAAAAGGGCTTGCCCTCGGACCTATGTAGTATGAGATGCATAGATTCCAAACAAGTATGCATTAGTGTCACCGTAAGTAGAAAATGTCTGCATTAGGCATTAAGTTCATTTCAAACACTAACACAATTAAGATGATGAAATCGCTGTATTATAGCATTGCGCCCGTTGTATGCAACTGACGTGCCCACAGTTTCTAAGTTGCAGGATTGGATTTGGCATGAACTCGAAGTCACTATGATGGGTTGACATAAGACTGAAGAGCTTCCATTATCATATGTTGTATTGTAATTATTCATTTCTGCTGTGTTATTGTAAAGAACCATGTTGTAAATAAAAAAGTTTAAAATTCCTTGTAAATTTGTACGAAGTTGAAGTAAAAGATCCTATTGTGCTACGAATTACCTATGTTTGAAATTCGGGTGTTACAGAGTGGTATCAGAGCCGAATTCAACACATAGTAAAAAAATTATAAGGAAAACAAAATTTGGGTGGAGATAGGGCTGCAATCGAGCCGAGCCTGAGCCGAATACCTTCAGGCTTGAGCTCGGCTTGTTTACGAAACGAGCTCAATTTTGAGCTCGAGCTCGGCTCGAGCTCGGTTCGAGCCAAGCTTTGACTGTAATCGAGCCGAATAGCTCGCGAGCTTAACCTAAAAAAAAATTCAAAGCTCGAGCTCGGCTCGTTTACGAAACGAGCTTAGTTTTGAGCACGAGCTTGGTTGGAGCCGAGCTTTGACCGAACTCGAGCCGAATATCTTGCGAATAGCTCGATTTGTTTGCAGCCCTAGGTGGAGATTAGAATGACAGTGTCTGTTTAGAGTCGTGAATGATGTAGTTATTGAACTTGCATTCATGTTACTTTCCTCGTATACATTAATGTGATGTTGTATGTGAGCCTGTTTTCTATCACGAGTGCTATGGTTGGTTTGAATCGACATTCATGATACCTTATGGGTAGACTAAACTTTCTCGTTTACTTTTTCTTCGTGTATTTTCCTCGTAGTGATTTTCCATCTTTAACGTTTAATATTTTTTTTCAAAGAATTATTTTCTAATACTATTAATGCACTTGGATATTTATTATTCTATCTATTTTCCTTAGTCTTGACCTTTTAAGTTTGACTTACTCTTTTTTTTCCTTGATGTTTTTAACCTTCTTACTTTCAAGCGCTTTTACGTTACTCATTTATTTTGCTATTACTTTTACGTATTACATTAAGTTTTAAATTACTACGTATTAAGTTATTATTTCTACAACTATTTTCTTTCATTATTTCTATTATATTCGATTTTTGCATATTTACTTTCATTTTATATATGCTTTGATTTTACGATGCTATGATTTTTCTATTATTTTTCCATTGTCTTAATCATTTCAGTATACTTTTAACAAGATTGTAATATTTTACTTATATAAATATGACATATTTCTACACATTATAAATCTTCTTTTCCTACTATTTTTGTGTTATAGCTTATATTCGATACTATTGTTGTTGCATATTATTTGCTAGTTTGTCGTGTTATATTTACTTTCCACTATTAATGGCTACTTATTAATTTTTTTGCTTTGTACTTCTCTAACGTACTATGTACCCTCACTATTTATATTTTTACATTCTTGGTTACTACATATACTTTCCACTGATTTCTATATATATATATCATGTATTTCCACATACTTACTATACCTATTATTTTACACTTATCTAATTACTACATTACTGTACACATTTTATAGTATATGTTTATTATATCAACCCACTATATTACATATTTATTTTCTCATTCACATTCGCATTTAAGCCTATGCATGTATCTCATTCCATTTTCCTATCACTTTTATAATTCATATTCATTACTACTAATTTCTACTATTTATGTTTGATATTTATAATCTATACATCTTTTTAATATTTCATCATTTTAATTTCCTACTTCATTCCCTACTTTTACTCCTATTTCGGTATCACAAATTTCAAAAACGTAACATCATACTTAAAATTAAACATCCAATATCTAAGTACATATGGAAGATTGCATCATTCCACTCTGGTGCAACCTGATGTCAAGAGGGCAAATCTGTAACAAGACATCAATGTAGGCAACTGCAAATGGATAATGGGGAGGCAAAATATGCAACCAAATATCTAGAAGGAAACCTGCAACCGGATGTCGTGGAGGCAAATATGCAACTTGATGTCAAGGAGGCAAGCCTGTAATTGGACACCAACGAGGCGAACCCACAACAAAATAGATTTTTCTACTTTAATAACCCCCACTTTAGTTTTATATATATTACCTACCACTATTCCATTCTTTTGTACTAATTTATACTATTTTATAATGTTTTAAAACTTAGCCTTCAACTTTATTATTAATAATACACTTATACCTATATACACATTTAATTAAGTACCTTATTACTTATACTTGTTTCTATATCTATCCTATATGCGTTATTTTATTTTTCATCATAGTTATTACTGCTTACTATTAACTATTTTGATACCTTATTTTTATTATTTTTTATATATACTTCATCTTTACATATACTAGCATTCTGGTATTTTCCCCTTAATCATATTTTATTTTACTGCTAAGTTATCTTAGATTTGGTGACTACTCACCTAACATAAATATTATTACTAATACCTTTTTTTACGATTTACATTTTATTTTCTATATAATTAGTTTTCAAATTATTTCAATAATATATTATTACTTCTACTACTATGATGTCTTGCTTTACTTTTACAAACCATTTATATTTTTTCTATCATAGTATTGTTGTTTGATCATATATTTTTACGCATACACACATATATACTTTTGTATATTTGTTTTCTTGCTATATTTGACAACTTATAGATAATTAATAAATACTAATCACTATTCTATGTATTTAATTTTGAATCGTATATATAGTTATTATATTTACCTTACGGGTTACTTTTGTCGTGATATTAATTTGATATGCATAATTATATTTATCTTATATTGTTTGTACATTTAGCTAAAATTTAATACTCATATATTTTCTGACTTTTCATAAAAAAATATTCTCTTAAATTGCTACATTCTTTATCTATTAACATATATTCTTAGTTTACGATTTTAATCATTCATTTTTTTCCATTTCCTTTATGTTAATTTCCCTCTCCGTAAAATTTTCAAATTCTTATTTGCTAGTGCTAACTATTTTCCAATTATTATACTCTTCCAAATCATTTCTCGGTCCGCTTTATATTTTTATATTTTCCTTTATTTCGTTTTACTATTTATTTCCTTATCATAAAAATATACTTTTTATCTCAATAAATTTTTGAACTACTTAATGTTTATTTACGCTCTTAGTCCATTTAAAAAATTTCTACTGCATTATAATTTGCCTATACTATTTCAATACTCTTTTTTTACTGCATTATAATTTGCCTATACTATCCTGTGCACTTACATTTCTCTCCCTTCTTATTTATTCATATACTTCTATTTTTGTTTTACTCTTTTTTTTCGTACTACTTCTTACCACTTTCTTTTATTTACTATATTTGTTTTTAAAGCATTTTTTTCTATGATTTCCTTATTTCTTGCTAATTAATTTGTTTTCCCATTTCTTTCATAATTGATGACTTAATTTATATTTTTCTTTATTATATTATCTAATACTTTATCAAATATTATTTTGTATGAAAATTACTTTTAACCTATAATTGTCACATTTCTTTTTCTATTAAATTTTTCTAATTTGTTTAATACTTTCGTGTTTCATCCTCATTTACCTTGATACTCATAGTTTTTTTATATAAGTATGCTTTGGTATCCACACATATTTTTATACTATTTTTATTTTATTAGTATTGATAGCTCTTCTATATACAATAATAATTTTTTTATGGTATGTTCAAAATACAACTTTTGCCCTAGTAATTTCTGAGGACAGAACTATTCTGGGGGACTGTAACACCCCGCAAAATTGAGTTATGAAAATTTTGCCCACGAATGTTACGCATATATATTTTGTACCGTTACGAGTAATATCTGTAACATATTTTAATATAAATATCATACATATTTTTGTATTTTGATTAATTATATATTTTCTGTCATCTCAAAATTCTTTTTATCCTATTTTGAGCATACTCAAATATAAATCCTAATCTTTTGTGTTTTACGTGTATTGCACGTGCTTTCAATGCACGTATCGATTACGTATATTTTACCGTTATGCGAAATATTCGTAACATTATCAAAATAAATATTTTACGTATGTTATATTTCGATTGTTTACAAACATTTCTCTATTGCTCAAATCCTTTCAATATTTATTGATACGTACGACGCACATGTTTGCAGTGCATTTGTAGGTTGTATTCTTTTAAAAATAAAATTTATGAAGTGTGTATATCTATTTTTATTTGTTCATGAAAATTTTACTATAATTAATTTAAACTAGTTTTTATTAAATCTATATTAGAATGTGTAACGTATCCATTCATATTAAATTAAAACACCTAATAGTTTGATTGTGCACTCTTAGTCATAATTAGTATGTGAATGTGTAGAGTTTTCTTTGTTTTCTAAATTGTTAGTAATTGAGCATGTTAGAAATATGTAGATGGATGGTAAAATTGACATTTGTGTCTCTAGGAAAATTTAATAGTAGATACTTAATTTCAATTATATAGTAGGTAATTTAATTAATAGAGTTTGATTGTGTGCCTTTTTATTAGAGAATTTAAAAAGAAAAAAAAGAAAAGGGGATAAATCCATGAAATTAAATATATATATATATATATAATGTAGTAATGTGAAAATTTTCCAAAAAACATTGTTGTATAGAGAACATTAATTTTTATAGTTCATGTTGTAGTACTATGAATAATTTATACAAGTTGGATAATAATTTTCTTTATTTTGAGAATAAATGGTTATAGGATTTATTTTGGATTAATACACTAATGTTAAAGGATAAAGAATTAGAAATAATAATGTATAGCAATAGAGAAATCAATTTTTTTTAAAGAAAACTAGAAATAAAGAGCGTTGAAATAAAAGAACTTCGATAGCATTATTTTCAGATGATGAGGCTTGAGTGCTTTGCTAGCGCGTGGGGTTTAGATTGCTGTGTTCAGTGTACATAGGCGTGGGTTCGAGTCTTGGGAGGCTCTGTTCTTTGTTTTAAATTTGATTTTTTATGTGGGGTATTTAAGCAATTGAATGGGGTTTTCTTCACAATAGTGAGTTGAGTCACTGGTTGTGGGTTGTGGTCTGGTTTACTGTGCGCCTAGACTCGATCCCTGATGTACCCAACTTCCTTTTTTGTTTTATTTTAAATGTTTTCATGGTTCTAAAATTGGGTGAAAATTATAGAAATATTTAAGAATATTATTAGAACATTTGGAAATAATTCTACACTTTTGGAGATTTAAAAGTTACATGAAACAATGTATTAGAAGAATCTAATTTCTAGTCTAAATTTGAGGGGGGGTTTGTTTATGTTAAAATGAGCTAACTTTTAATTATCGAAATAATCTAATATAAATTTGGGGAAATTTTTTTGGATGAAAAATTATAATATACATTATCTACTTTAAGAAGTGAGTTCTTCTTAACACTTCTGTGATGAAAGATTGAAGTGTGATAAAGTTTGCGTATGATATGAAAAGTGATTTCATCCTAGATTTATGAAAAAAATGGGGTGATTTATATGATAAACTAAGAAATAAATAAAGAATGAATTTGAGAGAATAAATGTAAGTTTATTCGTACGGAGTTTTTAGTAAATTGAAATGCTCTCTTGAGATGTATAATAAGGGAATGAGAAATCATATGTTGAAATTGACAATTCAAAAGGAATGTATGAACAAATCAAATGAATTTTGATTGAAAAATTGTGTAATAGAGGTTGAGATAACCTATGTGATATCGGTTTGAGAGGTTGGAATCTAGAGGCTCAGCGACACCCGCAGAAACCGGCAAGTTATGATAAACAAAATTTGAGAAGTAGCCAGTGTGGGCTAATATTTTTCCGTGTGTTGATTTAAGTCTGATAGAGTAAGCTAGCTCTAGATTGTGATGATTATAATTGAACCTAAGGACATGCACTAGGGGGAGATGTGATGAAGTATGGGCAAACATGAGTATGAGGGCCTTATATGATTCGCGATAGGAGATTATCTCAAGAATTATCGTGGTGTGAGGCATGACGTCCAAAATCACTCGCGGTGTGGGATCTATCTTCATAATTATCGGGATCGAGACAACGCTCGTGGGATATTAGTGTGATGAGGTACCATATGACTCATGATTTGGGTTTTGTCTCCAGAATTATCGAGGTGTGAGGCGTGACGTTCGAAAATCACTCGCAGTGGGAAAATGACTCTCAAGAATTATTGGGGTCATGACTCTTGGTGTGGGTTTTGTATCCAGAATTGTCGGGGTTATGACTCTCGATGGGAGAGAGATTCTCAAAAATTATCGGGGCGGTACTAGATACTCACAAGATATCTAAACCTTACATTAGTCATCGGGATTGAATCTTATAATGAGGAGTACGATAAGGGCTTGCCCTCGGACCTATATAGTATGGGATGCATAAAATCCGAATAAGTATGCATTAGTGTCATTGTAAGTAGAAAATGTCTGCAATAGGCATTAAGTTCATTTCATACACTGACACAATTAGGATATTCACTTTTATGTAATCTGTATTCAAGTTTGTGGTTGTTAAGATGATGGAATCGTTGTATTATAGCATTGCGTCAGTTATATGCAACTAACGTGCCCACAGTTTCCAAGTTGCAGGATTGGATTTGGCATGGACTTGAAGTCACTATGATGGGTTGACATAAGACTGAAAAGCTTCCATTATCATATGTTGTATTGTACTTATTCATTTCTGCTATGTTATTGTAAAGAACAATGTTGTAAATGAAAAAGTTAAAAATTCCTTGTAAATTTGTATGAAGTTGAAGTAAAAGATCCTGTTGTGCTACGAGTTACCTGTGTTTGAAATTCGGGGCGTTACATGTCCCAAGGTACCTGATTCTGAATGACGAGATACTTCTCTTTCCATTCATTGATGGAGTCTGGGTGACCATGGACTACGCCTTTCGGGGCGAGGGAGATGTAATACACCCTCTCATACGTCCATGCTGATATAGTCCCGAGTCAGGCTCAGAAATACTTCAACTTCAGAGGAACTCTCCTCTCTTCGCAGAGCAACTTGAAGCAAACGAGCTGCTTCCAAGAGTTTGGACTGTACTACATCAGACTCAGTCCTGCCCAATTCAACACCTGCATCACAAATGGGTGCAGGGGTAGCCTCAACCATGAGCTGAAGGTGTAACATTTGTATTTTAAAAATTCTTAAATATTTGATTTTTGTTGTTATTTATGACTTTGAGTATATTTTCTTATATTAATTGATTTTATTTTATTTTATAATGATTAAATTGGAATCCAGGGTTAAACGGGAAAAAATTGAAATATTGGAGTTTTGAGATGAGTTTTCTCGGAGTAGATGATTCCGATTTAACCCGTAATTTTTTCTTTGTACTTGTGTATAATAGAGGGTTGGATATTTGCTAATTTGAAGGAATTGAATGGTCCTAACAAGAATTAAAAATTTTGGAGTTCGGGGTTGAAAATAACCATAAAAATGAGTATTTTATTTGATAATGGGCCTACACCCATAACCCTATACTCTTATTATTTAAAAACCACCTATTTACAAAATTGCCACTCTCAAAAAATCCCTTCTCCTTCTTTTTCTCCCCTTCTTCTATTCTGCCGATCAAGGAAACCAGTCGAAACCCATTTGCACCCAAACTTTGGGTTGCTAATTCTCAACTGAAACCATTTCGATCTTCAAATTATCTGGGGATTCTAGGCGATTTTGGCGTGCTCTTTAGCATGGTAGTTTTAGTTTTTCCAGAGAGCTTCTTAAAGGTATTCCAATTTGTATAATTATTTATGGAATTGTATGCTTTTCATTTCTTTTCATAAAAATCATAATAGAAAGTAGTTTAGATTATGTAGAACATGATAGAAGGGAAGGATTTCGATTTCTATGTTAATAATATGAAAATTTTATTAAATCTAAGATTTGAGTTTAGGAAGGGTAAGGAAAATTGCATTTATTGAATGCTAATAATTATTTTGGATGATGTAGAATATTATGGGATAATTTAGAAGCTGATATGGCAAAAAATATGATTAAATCGGGATCGTTCAAATCGGGCATGAATCTTAATGCTCTCAGGGGTAAAACGGTAATTTCACCTACAAACGGGTCTGAAATGGGAACTAGGTCTTTCTTCAAAGCCCATCAACCCATAAACCGATCTGTCCTACTGGGTTTGGGTAGCAACCCATTACAAACCAGCCCAAGTCATTTAAAGAGTAATTCAAATTCATGGTTATCTCCATGAAATGATTTAAACTCAACATCTTATCCAAAAACACCGAGAAGTAGAGATTTATTCTTATCTCGAAATGGGTCCCTAAGGCGACTATAAATACCCCTCTCCCTCACCATAATAAGGTAATCAATCTTCTTCCACATAAAGCTCTTTCATAATCTTTCTAATTACTGACAAGAGCGTCAGAGGGTTCGTCGCCGGGATCCATCCCGGTGTATCGAACTTTTTTGCAGGTTAACGGCAGCGGCAAGAAACAAGTCAACACACCGGTGAAAGTCAACAGGTTTGCCTTATTCGTTTTCTCAAGAATCCACAAATTCATTTATTTGCTCTTACACCAAAATTAGCAGCAACAGAAGCATTTACGATAAATTTTGACAATTGTTTGACAATTATAAGGAATTTTCCCGGTATCGGGAATTAGTAAAAATAGAGTTTATTGATATGGAAATATGATAAGTATAGGAGAACATGTATAAATAATAGACTTTATTTCCGAGATGCATATATGAGTTAATTTGGGGTATTTTAACCTTAAAATATAAAATATTGATTAGAACTCCTCCGATCGAGGGGGTAAAATTGGGATTTGGCCATTAGACTAGAGAAGTGTTGATATGATATGCTTAGGTATATTGTATGTGATGTATGAGTATGTTGGATGTGAATTCGGGGGATAGATAATGTGTGTTATGAGTTAATGACTTACACATTCGACAATTTTCTTAATACGTATTAAAAAGTGAAGTTTGATTAGTGACCAGGCGAGCGAGGAGTATCTTATTGCCGGTTCGTCAGGTGTGTATGATGGTACTAGGTATACATTATGTTGTGACAAAATTATATACGGATTCGATGTGATTTGTGTGAGTTATAGCCAAATGAAGATTCAATAGAAAATACATAATTTTTATAAGTTGAAATTGTGTTATATGGTGAATTAGCATGATTTTGAATATTTGGTGTTATGGGTGATTATTGGGTATATATATGATAATATGAAGTAATTGGGGTTGATGTACGTATAATATACGGATGATAAATAAAAATGAAATATATATATATATATATATATATATATATATATATATATATATATATAGGGAAACTTTCGGTTGTGCACTGGGGTAGTGCACACAGCGGTGTGCACTCGTCGTAGGCTGTGCGATCTCAAATTTTGATCATGATTGCCATCCAACTGTTCGTTGGAGCTCCCGTTCATCTGACTAAGTTGGGAGGGGGGGGGGGGGTAAATGCGTCATTTCATACCCCCTCAATCCCCAACTCCCCATCTCGTCCCCTCTCATTCTCTATTCCCTCACGCCTCTTCATCATCGACCTGATATCTGAAAACCTTAGCCCCCAAAAAATTCGAACCCACAAATCACTACCCAAATTTGCGACTGATCTCATCATCTTTATCCTCAAATCTCTTCTCCTCTCACTCTCGATTTCCCTCACGCCTTCTTCGAACTGAGATCTGAAAACCATAGCTCCCAAAAATTCGAACCCACAGTGCATCCCCAAATCTGCTCGCGCTCTCATCCTCCTGACGCTCTCATCATCCTCATCCCCAAATGTCCTCCCCTCTCACGCTCGATTTCCTTATGCCAAAAAGTTCCCTTTTCTTCGACGCCATCTGAAACCCTAGCTCCCAAAAGTTAACCTGAACAAAGCTCATAAGTGAATCTGCTTACGCGCTCTCATCCTCCTGACGCTCTCATCATCCTCAGTACCAAATCTGCTCGTGCTCTCATTCGAATCCATTGAACTCAAGGAAAGAGATCTCAGGTATAAAAAAAATCTGAGGTAAATTCTCTCTATTATCTCTGCTTTATGTTATCTAATAAATCTGAGGTAAATTCATGTAACTTTATGTATTTTTTACCAGTGAGCTATCTACAAACTCATATGAAGAGATGCAGCAGTAGCAGTTCGTTACATGAAAGTGTGAGAACCTCTTATTAGATGCAGAGATGCAACAGTAGTTGATTTTGGCTGATAGTTGATTTTTTAAAGTGTGAGAACCTCTTGTTATATGCAACAGTATCAGTTTGTTAGATGAAGAGATGCAGCAGTATCAGTAGTTGATTTTGGCTGATAGTTTTTTTTTTTGGATTGTCAGATATTTTGTATGCTTTGTATGTTCACTTCAATTTACTTCATCATGGCATATACTTCATTTTGGTTGATAGTTGATTCAACTGAAGGTTGAATGGTGGTAAAAAATCATTCTTTTGGATTGTTAGTATTCTGTGAACATAGCACAATTATGCTAATAATGTGTATCGAATATTTATCTCCTTTATCAAATGAAAGGTTGTAGTTGTATACACTACTATATGTCATCTTCAGTCATTTTAGTAATCTTTCTTGTTTCTTTTCATTTCTTTTCATTTCTTTCTTGATCTAAATTCTTGCAATTTTTTCATCAGGATAAATGGGCAAAGAATCTTTATGTTGCTGAAGTTTGCTATGGTCGAACTGTATCTTGATCTTTTTGGTGCACAAAAGGTATTCAAATAGGGAAAGAAAAGGCAACAGGCTGTACTGTTGCATCTTTATTGGCTCTAATTTATTTGTTTGTCATTTGTAAAAGAGGAGAAGAAATAGAATAGTGGAGGGCACATATTATCTGTGTTTTGTATACTATGCTATTTGTATACAACCATAACTACTTTTGGCATTTAAAAATTTCTAGCTTATATATAGACCCATTATTGGCATTAATTTAAAAATTAGGAAGGTTTGTATATTCATTTATTAATTTGTGAGGGTTACCATATCAGATTTATTGTATGTTTAGTTCACCCATTCAAGCGCGCTGAGAGGATTGGAAATGATTTGTTTTCAATATGGTATTAAGAACCTATTTCCATGGCTACAGAAATTGCCAACATTTCCCTGCATTCGCTATTTAAACCTTGGAAACCACTTCCAAATACTGATCAAAACACAATCTTAGCATCTGAATCATCAAAATATACTTCAGAAAAGAGTGATTTTGAGTCCTTCAGGATGAGAGAGCTTCATGACCTTTGCAGGTGCCAGAACTTTACACTGTCAATGGGTTGAAGCAGTGATTGTTGTTAAAGAAGAGGAAAAGAACTCTTGGGGTTACATTGTATTAGCATGGTATTGGCTGATTTTTGAGGAGACCCATTGCATAATCAAAGAATGGAAGCCGCTTCAGGTGTTGAAGGCTTAGTCAGTTCAATGACCGATAACTACTTTTCCCATCATGCATATATTTGACTTTTAGCACGTAGCATTTGCACTTTATGTTTTTCCTATTCCAGTAGAGGCGAACTCTAAATGGATTTTCATACAACATAAAATCTACAAAACTATAATTCAAAGTTGTGCACCAGTTACAGTGACCATGGAAATGGCTAACCCAAAAGTGGCAGAGCAAATTTCTGTTCAAGATTGTTGCATTTAACCTTAAAATCTATATACAAAGGAGTACAATTTTCATTCTCATAAATATTACAATCATATGATAAACTGGCAACAATGACTATAAACCCCCATAGAAAGTTGTGATCTATTGCCAAAGAAATTTCACCACAACCTCAGCTAGTTGTTTATACCATTCAGTTAAGCACAAATAAAATTCAACAAGCTTATAGTAATACATTATTTCAGTTAACAGATTGATATATACATCAAAACTGAGTGAGTAACTTCACCATGGCTGTATACATACATCCTCCAAACTGGGTAAGTAACTTCACCATTACATAGTAGATCATACAACATACCAAATTACACAATAGCTAATACATACATCCTCCAAAATACATCCAAATTACCAAAATATAAACAAGCACCCAAAATACACCACCACTACAAAATACAAAAGATAAACTTCATACTACAAGAGACACCACCACCACCACTGCACTACTACTTGAAGAACGTAAGGAACAACAAGATGGACACCAACACCCCACAAAGAAATCCAAGCACTGAATAATGCTGGGAACCTGCCCTGTAACTACTCTTCCTCGCACCATCACAATCTTCCGACCTCAACAATGACTGAATCAAAAGCTCATCATACAATTCCCTAATTTTAGCATCTTTATCCTCTTCTTCTCCATAATTCTCTACCCAACAAAAAAATTCACATCCATTAGGAAAATTAGGACAATTGTAGTAGGCTTTACATGGGTTCTTCCCCAAGTAGAATATTTGATCCTTGTCTGTATTCGACAAAAACATTTTGGAGCTCTAATTCTCTGTCCTGAACTGGCTCTGGAAGACCTAGAGCTACAACCATAGTGATTGTGGATTTGGTTGGAAGAGTATTTCGATGCCATCCTACAAGATTTTGTCAGGTTTAAGCCACTAAACATACAAAAAATCACATTCTATTAACTTATTGCAAAATATACAATAGGACACTCTTATTATAAGCAATTCTCATTCAACAAATATTATAAATATGCAACTTTACTAGTATAATATTAGAGATTAGAGATGATGCAAGTTTAAAGATGAAAGATCAAATTACTAACCTTTTTGAATATAAATTATGTAGGTTAAAGGTACACTTTATTTTTCTCATAAATATATATAGTTACCTAGATTTAAGAGTACTGAAGATTACCATTTGTCAAAACAACTGCAAAGATGATTTACCTTACTGTCAAAACAAAGTACTGAAGATTATAAAAGCTAAGCAAGGTACGTATATATCTCCCTACATTGACACTCGCAGATATAAATTAACAAAATTCTATCATTAGGCCACATAACAAACAAAAAACAAAAGCAACTGTTTCTATGGTTTGTAGAGTTCTAAACAACACAACCCAACTTCATTAGTTTTCTTTAAGTTAATATGACCGATAGATAGAAATTAAGTTTAGTGCAATACACTTGTTGAATTCTAGATATCAGCCAAACATAATCTTCTCAAATTACATGGGAGTCTGATACATGGTTGGATACGGGTTGGGGGTTTATTAAAGAGTTGAGGCCAAAGAGAAGACAGGAATAGTGCCCAGTCATTTAGAGGATTATGTGTTGGTGTGAGCTGCACGTGTTTTGGGCTATAAGTTTGAAGAAGAACGTAAGTGGGAAAGAGAAGGGGACATGTATATGAAGGTTATAGATAGAGATTAGATGGTGGGTTGGTATAAATAAGAGAGTTAGGAGTAAGAGAGAGAGAGTTAGAACTTGTAATCAATTCATCTCATCTTCTTCTTCATGATTCTACTGTTCTTCCCAATTTTAAACTCTAGTTTTTTGTGTGTTCAAATTCTCTCAATAAAGATCATGATTGCCTTCGATTCTTGGTTGTATTTGTGTTTGAGAAAAGCAACTCTTAACATAGTGTAAATGGAAACGAGAGCATTACGTATTGCATCACATGGTATTTGGCATTTATCTCTGATAAAACTTGTAATTTACAGTGTCTAGAATAGGATAATCATGTTACAATTTGCGGCAATGTGAAACTCTTTTCAACAAGATCAAGTAAAAAAACTTTTTTCAACAAGATCAACTAAAGAAAATTTTTTTATACCTGAGATCTCTTTCCTTGAGTTTAATGGATTTGGATGAGAGCGCGAGCAAATTTGGTACTGAGGATGATGAGAGCGCGCGAGCAGATTCACTTATGAGCTTTGTTCGGGTTAACTTTTGGGAGCTAGGGTTTTCGGATGGCGTCGAAGAAGAGGGAGCTTTTTGGTGTGAGGAAATCGAGCGTGAGAGGAGAGGAGATTTGGGGATGAGGATGATGAGAGCGTCAGGAGGATGAGAGTGCAAGCAGATTTGGGGATGCACTGTGGGTTTGAATTTTTGGGAGCTAGGGTTTTCAGATCTCAGGTCGAAGGCGTGAGGGAAATCGAGAGTGAGAGGAGAGGAGATTTGGGGATGAGGATGATGAGAGTGGTCGCAAATTTGGGTAGTGATTAGTGGGTTCGAATTTTTTGGGGGCTAGGCTTTTCAGATCTCAGGTCGATGATAAAGAGGCGTGAGGGAATGGAGCGTAAAAGGGGACGAGATGTGGAGTTGGGGATGGGGGGGGGGGGTATAAAATGATGCATTTACCCCCCCCCCCCCCAAACTTAGTCAGATGAGAGGGAGCTCCAACGAACTGTTGGATGCCGATCATGTTCAAAATCTGAGATCGGACGGCCTACGACGAGTGCACACCGCTGTGTGCACTACTCCAGTGCAAAACCGAAAGTTTCCCTATATATATATATATATATATGTATATATATATATATATATATATATATATATAGGGAAAGCTTCGGTTGAGCACTACTTTAGTGCTCACCGCGTGAACACTAGGCCTTCGGGCGTTCATATCGAAAATCCAAACCGTTCACATTGATCTACACATCTAAATTAGTCTAAATATGTGAAATCAAATCTTTTGAAATTCATTTGCCCATTCATTGAAGTGTTACAAAATTGTATGGCTGAATGAATTTCAAATGATTTGATTTTACATATTTAGACTAATTTAGATGCGTAGATCAATGTGAACGGTTCAGATTTTCTATATGAACGCCCGAAGACCTAGTGTTCACGCGGTGAGCACTAGAGTAGTGCTCAACCGAAGCTTTCCCTATATATATATATATATATAGGGTATTATGATGTGTTGACCAACATGGTGCATGTTTATGATATATGGGTTTTAATGAGTAGTGATATGATAAACGATGAAATTAGTGAGTGAGTATATGTATGATATAGAGATGTTCAAGGTGAAATTAATGGGCAATAATATGATATAATCAACTATATAACTTGGCATATTCATAATATATTATAACGTGATAAAATAGATACTTTGGTGCCTTCATGATATGAAATAATATAATGTAATAATCTTATAAATTAAATAACTTGGTGTATGTAAATATATGGTATAATGAGAAGATAAATAGCACGGTAAATGCCAAAGATGTGATAATATATTGAAATAAAAGATGAGATGCTATGTGGTGATAAAATGAGATAAAAAGAAGAGATGAAAATGATAATAACAGTAAATTTGTTGACCAGTACTTACAGAAGTTCTGGGGATTTGGGCTAGACCTCCTAACACCCAAAGACAAGCTTGGGGTGCGGTATTTTTTTCGCCCAAGCTATCGGCTTGAGGCCCGATTATTACCCAGCTTGTCTGGGGTGCGGTGATTATTACCTAGGCTATCAGCCTTGGGGTGCGGTGATTATTACCCAAACTCTGTTTGGGGTGCAGTGTTATATTACCCAAGTTTTATTTGGGGTGCGGTAATTATTATCCAAACTATTTTTGGGGTGCAGTGATTATTACCCAAGTTTTACTTGGGATGCGGCGTTTCCCTCGCTGGCATAGGCTGGGGAAGGAAGACGTAGCCTCGGACGCGTAAGACCAGCGGGGCGGGGGGGGGGGGGGGGGGCACAGAGGTCCACGTATTTAGTGGGCTATCGGCTTTCAGTATATTGGGATACTGTGGCTCACTGGTCGACAAATTAATAAAATGAATAAATGTGAATTGAGAATGAGAAAGTAAAGAAATTATTTAATGTGAAATGAGAATGAGAAAGTAAAGAAAGCATATGATGTGAAATGAGAATGGAAAAGTAAAGAAAGTATTTAATGTGGAGTGGAAATGAGAAAGTAAAGCAAGTGTATGAATTGAAATGAATATGAAAAGTAAAAGAAAATGTGTATATGAATGAAGATGAGAATTAAAGAATTTGTGTTGTGCGTATGGAAATGAGTATGAAAAATAATAATAAAGTATGTATGAGAATGTGAATAAAAAGTAAAGAAATTGTGCTATGTAATTATCTATGAAAAGAGAAGAAATTATGTTATGTGATTAAATATGAAAAATAACGATATGGTGTTATGTATATGAGTATAAAAGTGAAGGGATATGTATGTAAATTAATATGGTGTTATGTATATGAGTATAGAAGAAAGTATGTATGTGAATTAATGTGAATAAATTGAAGAAATTGCGGTATGAAAATGAATATGAGAAGTAAAGAAAATGTGTATGTATTATACGAATGAAATGTAAAGTAATATGATAGGAGTGTGAAACATGAAGTAAAATTTATTATGTGAAGAATAATAAAAGTAAGTAGTATTAGGTGATGAGAATGGTTATTGAAGTAAAATATGACATCATATGAGTTTGTTGTACCTTGAAAGTGTGTCGAGGAACTACTCGCCCGCTATTACCATGAAAATGGTGGGAACTATCTGTCTTGGCACAACTCCCAGGGTTAATTGGTGGGTTATTGATATGATATTTGTATTGTAAAATAGTAAATGAAAAGTAAATTAAATTATAAGTTGAAAATGAAAATAAAGTAAAGTAATAACTGAGCTATCGGCTTGAGATGTGATGTTATATTACCCAAGTTCTACTTGGATTATGGTGATTATTACTTAGTTTATCTAGGGTGCGGTGATTATTACCCAGGCTATCGGCTTTGGGGTGTGGTGTTATATTACCCAAACTATGTTTGGAGTGCGGTATATTATCTGATAAAAATGAAAGTAAAGTAAATTGTACTATGAGATGTAAACGAAAATGAAAGAAATATAAATTATTAATAAGAATGAGAAGTAACTTGAGATGTATGATGAGATAAAAATAAATTATAAAGCAAAATATATGACAAAATGAGAATGAGCATTCCAATAAGCTATATGATGAAATTAGAGTGAAAAGAAGATAAATTGTAATATATAATGAGAATGAAAGTTAATGTATTAAAAGATGTTATGAGATGTATTATAAGATATGAATGAATGTGATATTATGTAACATCCTACCTTTTCATTTATAATTAATTGAGAAATTGTTGATTTTACGTGTTTTGCATGTACAAATTCATGTGCATTTTTCCTATAAAATTATTTATTTTTATAACATGAATAAATAATTATTTTTCCCTCTCTTTATTTCTTTTAAAAGCCTAGGCCTAATTGTCTAATCTAGCCCACCCTAATTAATTAATTATTTTATTAATAACCCATGGGTCTAAGGCCCACAAATTTTGAGCCCACTAGTTAATTTATTGTAGACTAATTTGGTAGACAATTAATTAATTAATCTTGTACAACAATTAATAGGGGGTACTATCGGAGACACGTGCATTGCACTAGCACGTGTCTAGTGTGCATGGGGAGTGTGGCCAGATGGGAGCAAGAGAGATGGAGAGAGTGGAGTTGTGGATTGGGTGTGGTTATGTGTTCATGGGTGGTTGCTACAACTCCCTAATACATCCTAGCCTTCTATCTTTAACCATCTAGATTAATCCTAGCTATCTATTTTGTTTTTCAAAATGTATAAATACCCCCATCATTCTTCTTATGTAGTACATTAGAAAAATTTAATAAAGAAAGAAAGAAAGAAAAAATTTAGTGTGAGAAAAGATTGAGAGTTTGTGGTGAGTAAAAGATTGAGAGAGTTTGTGTGTGTGTTCATTCAAAAGAGGTCGGCCTACACCTAGGAGCAAGAAGAGAGGGCTCGGGTTCCACCCAGCACAAGGAGGAGGAGACTTTTGATGGCACAATCTAGGAGGAGAAGGATCCATTCGTGCATTCTAAGAGATTTCTAACAGCTTTCTATTCGTTTTTCTCCTAAATAGGTGGGTGATTTCTTATGCTTCTACTTTAGACATCATGCTAGGGTTTGGATTGATAAAATTGCTAAGAAAAACTAATTAGAATGGCCCCATGTTTGTTTATATAGAGACAAATTGTAGATAAAGTGATTGCTTGGTAAATTGATTGCTAGTTGATAAAATTGTGATTTCTATGCTAGAATTTATCTTGTTGACATGAAAAATATGTTTGAGCCATGCTAAATTGACAAAATTGTGTCTATGAGATGACTAGTTGATTAAATGCACCCTTGAAATTGTATTGTCAAAATTAATGCGTTATTAATGTGGAAGGGGGAAGATTGTGTTTTTAAAAAGATATTGTAGAACAACAACAAGTAAAAACAAAGGGGAAAAGGAGTCTTTCGTGGAAATCTTGATTGTAAATTATGTGATAATGTGATTCGTTCTCAATGTCGAAATTATGGACATAGAACACAAAATAGAACTAAGAATTCATATTTTCAAGTCAAATAATTATTATAAAAATACCATTTTACTTTAAATCCCTATTGGTTACAATCTGGAAATTTTGATACAAAAAAAGAAAGAAGAAAAAGAACTAGAAAAGCTTTGGAATTATGAAAAAATAGTACTAAACAGAGAGCTGAATCATAAGCAACCCAACTCGATTTATAACGGGTGAGTCACTTGGACCTACTGGTCTTCAGGTGCACATTAGAGCGCTACTTTAGCGCAGGGTTGGTCTTTGGTTGCGGGTTCGAAATTGGGCAGTGCCTTTTTTTTTTTTAAATCCAGGTGGCACGAGAATTGACCCATATAAGATTTAACTCATTTCATATCACCTTGGCGCCTTGGACTCTGTGGTCTTTGGTGGCGCCACAGTGCTGTCACTGTAGCGCTGACGTGGCTGTTGGTTGTGGGTTCGAAACTGGAACTTGGGTTTTATCAAAAACATTTGATTTTTTTAAAAGTTTAATTATTTTCAAGAGTTTTAAATTGAAATAAAATTGAGAAATAATACTAGAAAAAATTTCAATAATGTCTAGACTTCATGAGAATTTTCCTATAACTCTTGGCCTATTTATAAGTGAGATTTAAGACTATTTCAAGAAGATTTTAACACAAATTGTCTTATTGAGTTATTGATTAAATAAAGAAAAATGAATATTTATTCTAAAGGCTTTAATAAAGAGTTTGAAATGAGATTTGGGTAATAGAAATTTGAAAGTTTGATTTGAAATTAATATTGGTACTTTGAGAATAAGAGAAATTATGTGAAAGAATGAATTATGAATGCGACAAGTTGAAAAATGAATTTATTATATATGCATGAAATTGTACATGAAAGTGAAATAGAAGATCATGTTGAATTATGAACAATTATATGAGTATGAACATTTAATTCTATGAAGATGAAATGGAATTAAAAGCTAGAGTGTAGCTAAGCCTTATACCGGCATTGAATGAATACTTTTGAGATAAGATATTGAAATGGAAAGACCAAGTTTGGGTCGTATTGTTGAATTGATGGTTAAGACCAGTATAGAGGGAGTGCTAACTCTAGGGTATTGATTTTATTCATGATTCAAATAACTAAGGATTAGAAATATAGTGAAGATGTGATGAAAATAAGAGAAAAACACGAGTATGAGGGCCTCGGAGCTACGGCGTGAGAGTATTCACGGGCTGTCTGCACGATGCGCTGTGCCATGACGTGGATATGTCTCCAGGAGTCCGTACTGCAGGCGACGCTTGTGGGGTGTTTGGTGACTACGGGTGGTATCATGTCCCATGACGGAGGTTGAATTGTCCATAGGTTCTACACGATGCATCGTGTCATGACGTGGAATTCCCCTCCAGGCTATCTAGACATGAACTCGTAACTAATAGAACATCTAGGATACTTATCGTAGTTACCGTAGTAGTTTAAGTTATGGCGAGAGATTGAACCATACAAGATGAAGAACGATTAAGGGCTTGCCCTCGGACCTATGTAGTATGGGATGCATAGAATCCGAACAAGTGCGCATTAGTGTCATGTAACATAAATAACTGCATTAAGGACTAAGTGCTCATTCACACACAACATCAATACGATAGTCCCCGTAGCTTTGTTTTGTGACAAGTGTGTGCTTTCTAAGTAAGAGAAATTGATGTATTATATCCTTGCGTTAGTTGAATAAACTGACGTGCCCACAGTTTCTATGCAGGATAAAGTGAATGAAAAAGACTAAGGAGGAATTGATGCTTAAAGAATTATTCAAGTGTTCTTTTATTTCATTCATGTAATTATTGTAATTTTGCTTCCGCTGTTTAAAATGTAACTCTGATGTAATAAAAGTTTTTATTTCCTTATAAAATTGTACGAAGAGAAGTGTAAAGTTTCTGTGGAACTTCGAATTCAGTCTTATTTGGAATTCGGGGTGTTATAGAGTGGTATCAGAGCCACGCTTCCAAGTAGTACAAATTTATAAGGAACGACACCCTAGAGTGGACATTAGAGCGTGTGTTGGGTATAGAGATTTAAATGTAAGTCACTTATATTTGTGTTGCTCTTTGATTGATGTTTCTTCTCTCCCCTTTCTCAGATGACAAACCACTTCGACCTAGCTGGCGGTGATGATTGGCACATAGTCGAAGAGGACTACTTCCCCGGGCAAGCTGATTCCGACGAAAAAGATCCCGAGGAATTTGAAGAGGAATGGCCTGAGTCCCGAGAGATCACTCCGGATTCATCTGATGATTCCTCCGACGAGGAAGTGCCAGTTCCAAGCAGTCTTATTGTGTCTCTTCAGAGGCAGGTGAAGACTCAAAGGGAGAGAGCAAAGCTACTGTAGGCCCAGTGCGCGAAGTGCAAGGAGGATATTGCAACTCTTAGTCATCGTTTTTGGGATCTCGAGAAGAGAAAGAATATGTATGATGCATTTAAGGAAGAAGTGGCAAAACTACGGGAAGAGCTTCGAGAAGCCAAGAGGAACCGTAGGAACTAGAATGTTGTATCTTCTTACTGCTTTCATTTGATGTTAGAAATGTTTTAAATTTGAATGTACAAAGTTTGAATTCAATGAAATGAAGAGTTGATTTAAATTCATGTTTCTACTTCAGATTTAATGGATCTTTTGCATCAGAATATGGCTGGAAGAAGAGCTAGAAGCGAAGAAGGGTTGGACTTGGAAACGGAGTTAGCGAGAGTCTATCAGGCCCTCAACGTCGTTGCCATGAATCAGAACCAGGGAAGGATGCCTGCAAATCCAGTACCTCAGGCAATCAAACTCGTGGAATCATTCAAGAGGATGAAACCACCCGTGTTTGAGGGGAAGTCAGACCCAGATGCGGCTGACAATTGGATCAGGCAGGTCGAGACTATCTTTGAAGTCTTGGAAACTCCGGAAGACAGCAAGGTGAAGTTGGCTGCACTGCAGTTCGAGAAGGATGCAGCTGTTTGGTGGCAGTCCATGAAGTGAACGATGGGAAATGTTGTTCTTGGCTGGGAGGAATTCTTGGAGGAGTTCCGCAGTCACTATTTTCCATCTGATGTCCAGGAGAAGAAGGCTATGGAATTCCCGGCACTGCGGCAGGGTGGTATGTCGGTTAGAGAGTATGAGACAAGGTTTACTCAGCTCTCGAGGTATGCGCCCGAACTGGTGATGGACGAGGCGAAGAAAGCTTGGAAGTTTGAGCACGTATTGAGGTCAAATCTGAGATCTAAGATGATACCCCTTGGTATCAGGAGGTTTGACAAGTTGGTCAAGCGAGCCGCAGCTACGGAAGAAGATATGGAGCAGTTTCATGCCGCTCAGAACCGGAGGAGCAATTGGCATTTTGGGAAGAGGCATGCAGTTTCTAGGAATTTCAAGGGGCAGCTGTCAGCTCAAAGGTTCAAACCGACAGGAGCAAATGCTGTCAACATAACTGGAAGACCCGAAAATGTTTGGGTGAGATCTCCTGTGGTGACTTGTTTCCACTATGGTGAGACGGGATATTACAAATCTCAATGCCCCAAGCCACAGAATGTCACCTTTAGTGGACCAACGCAGCACGTTGGGAAGAAGCCGTACCAGCAGGGACGAGTATTTGCCTTGACTAAAGCTGACGCTGATGAAGTGGATCACGTCATCACTGGTACGAGGGGGGATGTTTAGAAGTGTTTTTTTCTGTTGTTCTCTTTTTCCTATTTATTTAGTGAACTGTTATGTAACGAGTGTGTGTTATGTAACATGAAAACTTTATTTGAATGGAAAGAAAGTTGTTGTTTTGTTCGATACTGGATCCTCTCATACTTTTGTATCTCCAAAGTTTGCTAAAGTCTTGGGAGTCAAACCGAAGGTTTTTCCAGATAAGGGTTTAGCAATAGCTACTCCATTGGGGGATACTTTAACCACTTATCGGTACTATGCGGACTGCGATATCGAGATTGGAGCTAGAATTTTTAGGATTGATCTAATCGAGCTGAATATCCTAGGGGTCGATGTTATCATTGGCATTAATTGGATGTTGGTGTACAGTGCGAACATCGAGTGCAAGACTAAGGAAGTAACAGTGAAGGCTCTAGGTGGTCCTGAAGTCACTTTCCAAGGTATGAAGAGATGTTCAGATTTGGTGGCAGCTATCAGCAAGAGGGAGTTTCTTGTGGAGGTGCAGCTGATTCCTGTGGTTCGGGACTATTCGACTGTGTTCTTGGAAGACTTGCCGAGGTTACCCCTGCAATGTGATGTAGAGTTCAGCATCACTATCCAGCCAGGAAGTGCACCCATTTCCAAGGCACCATATAGGATTGCGCCGATGGAGCAGGATGAAGTTAAATGGCAGATTGAGGAACTGTTGGAGAAAGACTTTATTCAGTCGAGTGTGTCGCCTTGGGGAGCACCGGTGTTGTTGGTAAAGAAGAAGGATGGATCGATGAGGATGCGCATCGATTACCGAGAGCTGAATAAAGTCACGATTCAGAATAAGTATCCTATTCCACGAAATGATGACTTGTTCGATCGTCTACAAGGAGCAGCTGTTTTATCCAAAATAGATCTTCGATCAGGATACCATCAGGTTCGTGGGAAAGCTAAAGATGTGCATAAGACTACATTCAGAAATCGACATGGGCATTACGAATTCTTAGTTATGCCATTTGGAGTAACGAATGCACCTGCAATCTTTATGGACATGATGAACCGAGTTCTGAGGCCGTTCATTGATTCGTTCGTCGTGGTGTTTATCGACGATATCCTTGTGTACTCCAAGTCGGAGGAGGAGCACACAGTGCATCTGACTGCAGTTTTGGAGAAGTTGCAAGAGCAGGAGTTGTATGCCAAGTTTCCAAGTGCAATTTCTAGAAATCTGAAGTGGCATTCCTGGGTCACATCCTTTCTAAGGAGGGAGTGGCAATTGATCCTCAGAAGATAGAGGCAGTGAGAGATTGGGCAAGGCCTACTACAGTGAAGGAAATCCGAAATTTTCTTGGGCTAACTGGATACTATAGGAGGTTCATTCAAGGTTATACTCAGATAGTCGTACCGCTCACTGGTCTAACCAAGAAGAATGTGAACTTCAAGTGGACTGAGTAGTGCGAGAAAAGCTTTCAGGAGTTGAAAGAGAAGCTGACTACTGCTCCCATTTTGGGTTTTCCTAGAGCTGGTGTTGAGTATGATGTCTACGGCGATACTTCACATCGTGGGTTTGGTTGTGTCTTAACGTAAGAAGGGAAAGTGATTGCATATGGGTCTAGGAAACTAAGACCGCATGAGAAAAATTATCTGACTCATGATCTGGAGTTGGATGCGATTATCTTCTCTTTGAAGCAATGGAGACATTATGTGTACGGTGAGAAATTGAACATGTACACGGACCATAAGAGCTTGAAGTACATCTACCAGCAGAATGACCTAAATCTGAGGCAACAGAGATGGGTGGAAGTACTTGAGGAAATTCATCCTGAGATTAAGTACCATCCTGGGAAGGCTGATGTTGTTACTGATGCACTTAGCCGTAAGAGCAGTCTGGCTATTTGATTACGGTTCAGAGGCATCTTGCAGAGGAGTTAGATCGGGCCGGTATTGAAATTGTTCAGCATGGCTTGGGGGCATCCTTAGCTTAGCTGAGGCTTCATCCCACACTGAACGAAAGGATTATAGAAAGTTAGAAGGAAGATGCAGAGATTTAGAAGATGAAGGAGCAGGTTGGTGCAGTCAGGCTGTTCGAGTTTCAGATCAGGGATGGCATGTTGTGGTTTGGAGAGAGGTTGTGTGTTCCAGATTAGTCGGATTTGAAGGAGAGTATTCTTCAGGAGGCACATGATACTCTTTTATCGGTACATCCTGGGAGCACTAAGATATACAAGGACATTAAGCAGCATTTTTGGTGGTCAGGTCTGAAGCGATATGTGGCTAAATTTGTAGCGAGGTGTGAGATTTATTAGCAGGTGAAGGCCGAGAATCAGAAACCCAAAGGTTTATTGCAACCATTACCTATTCCGGAGTGGAAGTGGGATAACATCAGCATGGATTTCATCACGGGTTTGCCCAAGAGTTCAAAGGTCAATGATGCGTTTGGGTTATAGTCGATCGGCTAACCAAGTCTGCTCACTTCTTGGCAATGAAACTCACTTCGTCGATGGACAAGTTAGCCGAGTTGTATGTTAGGGAGATCTTCAGGCTTCATGGTGTTCCGTTAACCATTGTGTCTGATCGAGATGTGCGGTTTACGTCGCATTTCTGGAGGAGCCTTCAGAAGCTTTGGGTACCAAGATGAATTTCAGCACTACTTTCCATCCTCAGACCGATGGGCAAACTGATAGAGTCAATCGTATTCTAGAGGATATGCTTCGATGTTATGTGCTAGATTTTGGAGGCAGTTGGGAAAGGCATCTAGCTCTGGTAGAGTTTGCCTACAACAACAGTTATCAGACTAGTATCGGGATGGTGCCATACGAAGCTCTGTACGGCAGGAAGTGCAGAACACCTGTCTGTTGGTTTGAAGTGGGGGAGCGGTAGATGTTTGGGCCTGAGATTGTGCATCAGACCTCTGAAAAGATCGATCTGATCAGGAAGAGGTTGGTGGATGCTCAGAGTAGGCAGAAGAGCTATGCAGAGAACCGAAGGAGGGACCTTGAGTTCGAGGTTGGTGACTTTTTCTTTCTGAAGGTATCACCTAGTAAAGGTGTGATTCGCTTTGGCAGAGGTGGGAAGTTATCCCCAAGGTTCATAGGCCCGTACAAGATATTGAAGCGGATTGGGAAAACTGCTTACCGGTTGGAGTTGCTGGAAGAGTTATCTCAGGTGCACAATGTCTTCCATGTGTCTATGCTGAGAGGTTACATTCCAATCCAAGTCACCATTTCCCCGAAGTGCCGGAGGGTTTGTAGTTGGATCTGAGTTACATTGAGCTTCCGGTTGAGATTGTGGATCGTCAGGAGAAAGTCTTGAGGAACAAGACGATACCGATGGTCAAAGTATTCTGGAGAAACCAGTTGGTTGAAGAGGCTACTTGGGAATCTAAGGAGAGGATGATGAAGGATCATCCTAAGCTCTTTGTTTGATTTGTATCTTCTTTTCCCTTATTTTGTTTTTCTTCTTGTTGTGTTCTGTTTTTCTCACTCATTAAGCGTAGTTCCGGGGACGGAACTATTCTAAGGAGGGAATGTTGTAACATCCTACCTTTTCATTTATAATTAATTGAGAAATTGTTGATTTTACATGTTTTGCATTTACAAATTCACGTGCATTTAACCTAGAAAATTATTTATTTTTATAACATGAACAAATAATTATTTTTCCTTCTCTTTATTTATTTTAAAAGCCTATTTTAAAAACCTAGGCTTAATTGTCTAATCTAGCCCACACTAATTAATTAATTACTTTATTGATAACCCATGGGTCTAAGGCCCACAAATTTTGAGCCCACTAGTTAATTTATTTTGTAATTGTCATAACCTATCGTGTAGACTAATTTGGTAGGCAATTAATTAATTAATCTTTTACAACAATTAATAGGGGGTACTATGGAAGACACGTGCATTGCACTAGCACGTGTCTAGTGTGCATAGGGAGTGTGGCCGGATTGGAGCAAGAGAGATGGAGAGAGTGGAGTTGTGGATTGGGTGGTTATGTGTTCATGGGTAGTTGCCGCAACTCCCTAATACATCATAGCCTTCTATCCTTAACCATCTAGATCAATCCTAGCCATCTGTTTTGTTTTTCAAAAAGTATAAATACCCCCATCATTCTTCTTATGTAGTACATTAGAAAATTTAATAAAGAAAGAAAAAAAGAAAAGAATTAGTGTGAGAAAAGATTGAGAGAGTTGTGTGTGTATGTTCATTCAAGAGGAGGCCGGCCTACACCTAGGAGCAAGAATAGAGGGCTCAGGTTCCACCTAGCACAAGGAGGAGGAGACTTTTGGTGGCACAATCTAGGAGGAGAAGGATCCATTCGTGCATTCTAGGAGATTTCTAAGAGCTTTTTATTCGTTTTTCTCCAAATAGGTGGGTGATTTCTCATGCTTCTACTTTAGACATCATGCTAGGGTTTGGATTGATAAAATTGCTAAGAAAAACTAATTAGATTGGCCCCATGTTTGTTTATATAGAGACAAATTGTAGATAAAGTGATTGCTAGGTAAATTGATTGCTAGTTGATAAAATTGTGATTTCTATGCTAGAATTTATCTTGTTGACATAAAAAATATGTTTGAGCCATTCTAAATTGACAAAATTGTGTCTATGAGATGACTAATTGATTAAATGCACCCTTGAAATTGTATTGTCTAAATTAAAGTGTTATTAATGTGGAAGGGGGAAGATTGTGTTTTTAAAAAATTATTGTAGAATAACAACAAGTAAAAACAAAGGGAAAAAGGAGTCTTTCGTGGAAATCTTGATTGTAAATTATGTGATAATGTGATTCGTTCTCAGTGTCAAAATTATGAACATAGAACACAAAATAGAACTAAGAATTCATGTTTTCAAGTCAAATAATTATTATAAAAATATTGTTTTACTGTAAATCCCTATTGGTTACAATCTGGAAATTTTGATACAAAAAAAGAAAGAAAAAAAAGAACTAGAAAAGCTTAGGTATTATGAAAAATTAGTACTAAACAGAGAGCTGAATCATACCCAACTCGATTTTACAATGGGTGAGTCACTTGGACCTACTGGTCTTCGGTGCACATTAGAGCGCTACTGTAGCAGTGGGTTGGTCTTTGGTTGCGGGTTCGAAACTGGGCAGAGCCCTTTTTACTTTCTTCTTTTTTTTTTTTTAAATCCAAGTGGCACAAGAATTGACCCATATAAAATTTAACTCATTTCATATCACCTTGGCTCCTTGGCCTCTGTAGTCTTCGGTGGCGCCACAGTGCTGTTACTGTAGCGCTAACATGGCTGTTGGTTGTGGGTTCGAAACCGGACCTTGGGTTTTATTAAAAACATTTGACTTTTTTAAAAGTTTAATTATTTTCAAGAGTTTTAAATTGAAATAAAATTGAGGAAAAGTACTAGAAAAAATTTCAATAATGTCTAGACTTCATGAGAATTTTCCTATAACTCTTGGCCTATTTATAAGTGAGATTTAAGACTATTTCAAGAAGATTTTAATACAAATTGTCTTATTGAGTTATTGATTAAATAAAGAAAAAAGAATATTTATTCTAAAGGCTTTATTAAAGAGTTTGAAATGAAATTTGGGTAACAGAAATTTGAAAGTATGATTTGAACTTAATATTGGTACTTTGAGAATAAGAGAAATTATGTGAAAGAATGAATTATGAATGTAACAAGTTGAAAAATGAATTTATTATTTATGCATGAAATTGTACATGAAAGTGAGATAGAAGATCATGTTGAATTATAAAAGATTTTATGAGTATAAACATTTAATTCTATGAACATGAAATGGAATTAAAAGCTAGAGTGTAGCTAAGCCTTATACCAGTATTGAATGAATACTTTTGAGATAAGATATTGAAATGGAAAGACCAAGTTTCGGTCGTATTGTTGAATTGATTGTTAAGACCGGTATAGAGAGAGAGCTAACTCTAGGGTATTGATTTTATTCATGATTCAAATAACTAAGGATTAAAAATATAATAAAGATGTGATGAAAATAAGAGAAAAGTACGAGTATGAGGGCCTCGGAGCTACAACGTGAAAGTATTCACGGGCTGTCTACACGATGCGTCGTGTCATGACGTGGATATGTTTCTAGGAGTCCGTACCGCAGGCGACGCTTGTGGGGTGTTTGGTGACTACGGGTGGTGTCATATCTCATGACGGAGGCTGAATTGTCCATAGGGTCTACACGATGCGTCGTGTCATGATGTGGGATTCTTCTCCAGGCTGTCTGGACATGAGCTCGTAACTCATAGAACATCTAGGATACTTATCGTAGTTATTGTAGTAGTTTAAGTCACGGCGAGGGATTGAACCCTACAAGATGAAGAACGATTAAGGGCTTGCCCTCGGACCTATGTAATATGGGATGCATAGAATCGGAACAAGTGCGCATTAGTGTCATGAAACATAAATAATTGCATTAAAGACTAAGTGCACATTCACACACGACATTAATAGGATAGTCCTCGTAGCTTTGTTTTGTGAAAAGTGTGTGCTTTCTCAGTAAGAGAAATTGATGTATTATATCCCTGCGTTAGTTGAATGAACTGACGTGCCTACAGTTTCTATGCTGGATAAAGTGAATGAAAAAGATTAAGAAGGAATTGATGCTTAAAGAATTATTCAAGTGTTGTTTTATTTTATTCATGTAATTATTGTAATTTTAATTCCGCTGTTTAAAATGTAACTCTGATGTAATAAAAGTTTTTATTTTCTTGTAAAATTGTACGAAGATATGTGTGAAGATCCTATGGAACTTCGAATTCACTCTTATTTGAAATTCGCGGTGTTACATATTATGAGATTGAATGCATGAGATATTATATGATTGAATGAATGTGAAGTTATGTGATGAAAATAAATATCAATATGTTATAAGATTGAATGAGTGTGATGTTATGCAACGAGAATGAATATAAATATATTATGAGATTGAATGAACAAAATGTTACAAGAATGAATGTGTGTGATGTTAGGGAAAAAAATTAATGTGAATATAGAATACCTTGGAATTGTGTTGAGGAACTACTCGCCCGCTATTACCATGAAAATGGTGGGAACTACCGGCCGAGGCACAACTTCAAGGTAGGGAAAGTGAATTTGGATAGGTAGACGGGACGAAGATTCAAAAGTGTATTTTAGTGCAAAGTCACTTTTATGATGTGTTTATATTTAAATTTCAGGTTCACTTAATTATCATGATATTCGTAAGTTCTTTCAATTTTCTTTATATAGTTTAATTTATTTGCTAAACTAGTAAATTATACTCACACAAAACATGGCTAACCCATGTTGTTTTCTGGGGCTTAGGGGCGCCCCTCCCTGAGGGTGGATAACCCTAACTCCCTTGCAGAACCTGATTAGCAGCGAGGTGAGATAGTTGTAATGGTTTTAATAGTTATACTTTTCTTGTAGCCGAATGGGTTGTATATGTATCTATTATATATTTTATTATTCTAAGTTATGTAGAGATGGAGATAGTGTTTGGGAGTATTTTGTATTATGGAAGATTATATGTATAACTATATGGGATAATATATATAGTGTTGTGATGAAGTATGAAAGCTCGTACCCATCTCGTTGTGGAGTACCGGGGTATGTGGTTGGTTTTTGAAAAGTTTTTCTAATTTTTTTCTAAAAATCTTATATGTTTCCAAAAGAATTTTTGGTTTTTAGATCGTATCTTGCTTATTATGATGAATTATGCTCCCAGAGCCCCATATATTATTGTTTGTGTTGTTGAATGAATTGGCCTGGGGAGGATTAATATATATTATAGGTAATTTGATTTATGTAATTGTTTCCAGAATTCCATAAAGAATATCTGTAAAAGGGCTAATATTTCAGGGGAAACTCTACCGAAATTTTAATTGAAAACTATGAATATTTTCCTAAGTAAGAAATGGTGTGTAGATAAGAAATAAATTAAGTTAGAAAGCATTTGAAAATGGAATGTTTTAAAAAAAAAGGGTGTTACAGAAGGCGTCGAGTGGAAACCTGCAGAACAAAGGGGTAGGTTATCCGTTGGTTGGAGCCCCGGGTTCGGTACCATCAGCTCATATTCCAGGGAAATGAAATAGCTCGCCTGTATTAGTGGGAGGTCGTTGTTGGTCAACACACCCTGTATGTTGTCTACCTTGATCCTTTGACGGTTCGGCGAAGAGGGCTGCACCGCGAACTGAACCAAATCCTCGAGGTCATCCGGATACATTCTGATTGAACCTAGCTGCTGAAGATAGGGGACGTCAAGCCTGCCCTTCGGGAAAAAATTGATGGGCGACCCAGGGCTACTGGGACCGGTCCACTTCAGCTTCCTCCCCCGAATATAGGGGGCCCTTGGGGTAAAGGTGATGCCAATCGCTTCAAACACATGCCTCCCTCTGGCGTATCGGCATCCTTTGCTCCGCTCTCGTCCTCTTCCCTCTCGTCCGCAACTTCTTTATTGTCAGGCCTTTCGTTTTCAACCTCGACATCGTCTCCCCCTTTGGTCGCTAATTTTAGCTCGACTTTCTCCACCTCCTCTTCCTCATCATCCTCACCCTCGTCCGCATCCACTAGTTCACCCTCACCGACCACCTCCATCTCTTCGACCTCTTCATCTGATTCACTCGATTCCGCCACAAAGGGTCCTCGAGTTCAGATAGGCTCTGTAACACCTTAGATTTTTAAATAATGTTTTTGAGATTAATAAATGAATTAAAATGATTTTTGATGGTTTAATAAATATTTTCTGAAATTTATCTTTTTACACGTGCAAAACACATGCAAATATTTTCTTGGGAAGTTCAAAGTCAAAAATTATTTTGGGGAAACCTATTATTCATTAGTAAATTATTTACATATTTTCTGGATTTTTCTGATATTTATTTGACCTATTTGCAAATATTTTAAAAAGATGGGCTTTTGTGCAAAATTATCACTTGGAGTGAAAACTCCAGATTTTTGGAATTTTGGGCTGAGCATGATGCCTAGCCAACTCAGAGGTAAAAAAAATTACTTTTTGTTTTGATAGATTTGGTTTATTTCGCAAATTTTTTAAAGAAGGTTATTTTTGCAAAACTGCCACTTAGAGGCCAAAATTACAAAACTTTACAAAATTATTTTTCTGGGTCTACAAACAGTGCCAGCCAGATCTGGAGTAATTGTTTTTTTATTTTTAAAACTAAGTTTAATTGGTTTATCTAATTTCCAAGTATAAGGATTTATATATGTAAAGATATATTCAAAAGGGATATTTTGTAAAACCTATTAAAAAAACCAAATAACCTGATTTCTGGCCTATTAATAAGTGAGGTGCAGCTGTCTCTTTGCTGCACTACACAAAGAGTTTTCTTTATTATTATTTTCTTGAAGTTTGAAGCTAGGATCTTGGTTTTTTTGCGAAAGGAAGGACTTTTATTATTCTTTTTATTACTTCCGTTGATTCTTTAAAAAGGTTAGTGACATATGTTTGATTTCTTGCTGTTGTATGCATGTTGTATGTAATGATTTGTCTATTAGAAAGCATGTTAGGGGTTATATGATGATATGATGAATTTTGAAGGATGAATGAATTAAAAATTGAATCTTTTCATGAAACTATGTTATAGTTGATTAAAACCTTAAATAGATGACTTGAGATTGTTAAAGAACTTAATAGAAATCATGAGTATGTTGTTTTCAATCATATTGTTGTTGATTTGAACATATATATTAAGTTATATGATGTTATTGCATGAAAGTAAACAAAATTGATTAAAGATGAACTTTACTGTTTGTATGCATGATGTTCTGTTCTTGATATTTCGATGGGTAAAACTTGATTACATACATGTTGTATTTACTTATATTCATGGCTAAACTATTGTAATCAGTTGGGGTATATGTATAACAAGTTGTAGAGGGATTTTGAATTGAAGAAATCAAGTTTTGAAGTTAGGGATTGAGTATTTAATTTAGGGTCTGATGGGGTAGGACCGAAATTGAGATTTTGTGATTTTTGTAAAGTTTTCGATTGGATTTGATTTGTTTGATACTGAGATTGTTTTGAACATTATACTAATCCTATTTGATAAGTTTCAATGCTTTAACTGATGCTAAAACACCCATATGAGCATATACATTTATGTATATTCTGTTTGAGAAGTTTTTATATGTATATTATGTTTAAGAAGTTTTTAATGAAAATTTGCTATTTTGAGATCCTGATGTGATTTTGATTAGTTTTCTAAACTCCAGTATGTTATACAAGTTTTATTTGATCATCCCAGGAAATTATATTTTGCAAATTTATGATTTTAAAGATTGAGTTGAAGTATTAGCAAAAATGTGCATGAATTTCAAAGCTGTCAAATTACGTATCTGACAGTCGACCGCTTCTCAAATACACTGAAGTTGACAGTCGACTGTCAATTCTCTTTTTTGGATTTTTTTTTTATTTGAAAGTCGGCTGTCACTTTTTGTATTGGTTTTGACGGTCGACCACCAGTGTTTTTGTGGGTTGTTTTGTTGAGTTTTTTCGTATTTCTTGAACGATTATTTTTTCAATATTATGGATTATTGATCTACTGTAGTATATGATGTTTATGCTACAGATTACAGTACTTTACAGAGAGTTATATTTTTATTATAATAGAATTTAAATTGTATTCTTACGACTTTATAAAGTAAGATATATATAGATTTCGAAGTAATTGATGTTTTGTGATATTCTATGACTTCAAAATATGATTCTCAGTTATTTGATGGATTTGATACTTTGTTTCAGTTCTGGAATTTATGAGCATATTTCACGTAGGTGGATTTTTGTTGACTTAAGAAGTTTTCATTGATATAAACATTTTAATAATGGAATTAAGAGTTTTGTTGAAAGATTTGGTGTTGATGTTCGTTTTGTGAGTCTCTAGGAGTTGAGTGGGAGTCCTGTGAACCGGTAGATGAGATTTTGTGAATTATGACCAGTTGGGTCTTGGGGTTGTTGTCGAATTTTGTCCGGAAAGATACACTAACTCTAGAGAGGGGGAATTTGTGTTTTAATAATAATCAACTTAAGGACACACTAATGGAGATGTGATGAAACTTGGGAAACGTAAGAATATGATCTTGGGGTCCAGTCCAACGGATGCGTTCCAGGACTGTGTGTGTTCTGTTTTGAGAGGACTATTTAGTATGTTCGTGTGGCGAGGGTCTGCAGTGCTTATTCATGGAACATACAGGTACATTCGCTTGTCGAGGGCCGACGAATCTATTCACAGGATGTGCCTGTGTACTTGCACGTCAAGGGGCGGTGGTGGGGTACACGACAAGGAGGTGATTCTCCGATTTTTTTGTGGAGCTATTCTTACATGATGCTTGCGCGTTGAGTGTTGTGTGATACCGATTCGTGAAGTATTCTGGATCTTGTTTCCATCACCGTAGTAGGATTAGTTGCATAACGAGGGATCTAACCCTATAAAGTAGAGAACGATAAGGGCTTGTACCGGACCTATGTAGTATGGAATGCATAGAATCCGACATGCATTAGAAAGTCATCATACTGCATTTGTGTTTTCTTGACTTGGTTTTATGCATGTTTGTTTTCTGTTTTTCCTACACTTGACACTTAGTCTATTTCACTTGATGTTTTTATGTTTTATTTACTGATATTTGATATTCCATCTGTTACTACTATTGGTAAGTGTTGTTTGTAACTTGTTTCTTCATGTTTTACTTGCATTTTATTTATTTTGATGTCACTCACACCGTTATGGCTGACCCCTGTAGTTTTGGGGGTTAGGGTTATCTCTAGCCTCATGTTTTAACGGTAGGTACCTATAGCATGGGATTTGGATTCTTGTGGTAGAATGATAATAGGGCTTATGTAAATTGTAAAAGATTGTGTTGTAAAAGAAAGAATTGTAAATCAAGGTATTTAATTTTCTGCTGTGCATTGTAAAGAATTGATGTAATAAAAGTTGAAAATTTTATTTATGTTTTGGCTATGTTTACTATTATATTGAGGTTGATGCGGGAATTGTGCCACATATTTCTGAGATATTATATTGAAAATTTGGGGCACTACAGGGTCGACCTTGTAGACCTTCTGGAATTCTTCCCATGACATGTACTCAGAAGAAACTTGTTGGACTTCTCTAGAGGCAGAACCGTTGTCGCCTCGGCTAGACGTGGAAGGGGAAGAGCTGGACCGAACCCTCGACATAATATTAAATACTAACCTGGTTACCGAAAAGGACGTCGGAAAGCTGGTCGCAATGCCTGAACAGAACCTAGAGAGAGAAATTCGGGGGAAAGTGAGAGAAAATAAAGAAGAGAATGAAAGGGGGGAGTATATAGAAATGACTCAGGGGCACCTCAATTTCCACACCCAATCTTTACCATCCAATTTGATTCAACGATGGCTAACGTAAAGACTCCTTTATTCCACTAACCATGATGTCAGCCGAGTCACGTGCAGCGCATATGCCTTTACTCTGGCCACAATGAACACAAACTGATCCTCCAAATCTTCAAAGTGTACTATCATCGGTGCTTGAAGCTGACCTCGAGCTACCTACAAGGTTTCAGACATTCTTTTTATCGCTCGACACTCGGCACTAACTTCGAGCTACCCACAAGGTTTCATATAATCTTGCTATCACTCGATGCTGGCCTCGAGCAACCCACAAGGTTTTAGACAATCTTACTGTCGCTCGATTTTCGGCATTGACTTCGAGCTACCCAAAAGGTTTCACACGATCTTCCTATCACTCGATGCTCGATGATGACCTCGAGCTATCCACAAGGTTTCAGACAATCTTGGTATCGCTCGATGCTCAGCGCTGACTTCAAGCTACCCACACAGCTTTATACAATCTTGCTATCTCTAACGCTCGACGATGACCTCGAGCTACCTACAAGGTTGCATACAATCTTGCTATCACTCGACGCTGACCTCGAGCTAACCACAAGGTTTCATACAATCTTGCTATCGCTCAAAGCTTGATGCCGACCTCGATCTACGCCCAAGGGATAATACAATCTTGTTATCACTCGATGCTCGATACTGACCTGGAGCTACCCACAAGGCTTCATACAATCTTGCTATTGCTCGATGCTCGGCGTTGACCTCGAGCTACCCACAAGGTTTCACACCATCTTGCTCCCCACAGGATTTCGTACAATCTCTCGAATGCTGGATGCTCGGCATTGTCCTTGAGCTACCCGCAAGATCTCATACAAATCTCGTTAATGCTTGATGCTCGGCATTGACCTCAAGCCATAACCTAATGTGGCCTCTGAGCTCGATGCTCGGAGCTCGGTTTTTACATCGTACCACCGCCCAACATCCTTCGGCACCTAGGCATTCAGAGCTTGGTGTCGAGTCTGAGACAAGCCGTGTTTTGTGCAGACAAACTGTTTTACCCCCGCTCACACTATCGACTAATTTTTCCCACGGGATTGAACTACTCCTTGACGGCTGAAACGCCCAACCCTCTAGGAGTAGAAGGCCTATGATATAGGTAAAAATCCAACTTTATCTGAGCCGTCTGATCCCATCAAGACCCAGAGATCACTTAGAGTAGGCATGTTTGCTCCATGGACCGCTAGCCAGCCCTCTGCACATATTTGGCCCACAGGGAAAGGTCAACCCGGTCCATTAGAGTTCCCTCTCCCTGCCTATAAATACTAGACCCCCTCCAATGTGATGTGGTAATGAACTTTGAGCCTCCAAAACCCTAATCTCATTTCCTAGTCACTAATTTGACTGTTAGAGGGTCCGTCTGTAACCCCTGTTTTCCATTTTGTGTATTTTTGAGTGTATTTTTCGTTTTGGTGTATTTTCTCTCTTTATATTCCTCTTGTATTTATTTTGGATCGTATATTGGATTTTTGTTTCAATATATGTTCATTTTATTATTTTGTCTTCTTTTTATTTGAGTTTTTGATTCGTTGTCCGTCTTGTGTTTCGTTCCATTTGTTCGGGCCATTATTTTGATTTCCTACATTTATTCTATTTTTTTATTATTGTTCATGTCCTATTCTTTGATCACTAAAACCCATTAGTGAACCAATACCATTATATTAAATCCTATTCACTAAAATACCCAAACCAAATTACTTACTCCTAAAACCCAATATAAAACCTATACCCTATTTTCATAACTAACCATTACCCATTAATCACTACCATTATCCTATTCAGAAACCTATAAAAACATTTCTCCTATAATTCAACCTACCCTGATTACCTATTATACCCGAAACACAAGTGCACCCGACCCGTTAGCCCCTATTACTGCACCGCCTCCCCTACCCTATTAACCCTAACTTCCCTACTATATATTGTGAAACCATGCTCCTGTACGTTATCTCCCCTTCCGCCACCTCTCCCTATCTCCGCTGCACCTCTAAGCAATCCCGATCACCTCCTTGCACCCTCCTCACCCTGTGCTCTCTTTCTCTCGACCCCTGCACCCTGTACCCCATCTCCGATCCTCTCCCAGTCGCTCTGTTGCTACACAGCACCGAGGTGCTGCACCTTGTCATCTCCAATGCCAGACAGCCAGCACCCCCGTCGGAGCAGCGACTGTGGCATCATTTCTCCACCGCTCTCTCTTCGATGCAGCCACAGTTAGCACTAGCGACAGTAGCTTGCTGCTATCCTTGGATCTTGGTGTGCGTGCATCGTTCTTTCGCCATTGGGTGTGTGTGGAGTTGTTCATTGTTCGGTTCGTTGGGTTGTATTCTTGGTTGTTGCTCGCTTTTGGTTCGTGAGATTCATTGGTTTCATTTCGTTTGTTTGAGTCCGTTGCTCCGGGAATCCGTTCCCATTATTCTTGGTTTTCATTGCTTTTATCCCCGGTTAAGGCAAGTAATTTGTACTCAATTGCTTTGTATGATACAAGTCATAAATACCGCTTATAGTGTAGTTGGGCTCTAGAGACAACTCGTGTGTGATGTATGTTGATGAGTATTGTCTCTATAGTGCTATTTGACCATAGTTGCCTCACAACACAAATTTGACATGAACAACATAGGTTTTGACCTTTCTTAATGTGATTATATTTGTGAGATAATTATGAGAAATTATGTGTTTGGTTGGATCCATGTGATATACTTCTTGTGGACATGCTATATACCCTATTTCATGTTATTTGGACATTTAGTAGACTCTATTTTATGTTTGGTTGTGTTTGGAATGAGTTTCGTATGTTGTATGTTGATTTGTTATTAAAAGGAAAATCTGTATTTTGTCGATGATCAGTTTTGATTGCTATTATAGACCATATTAAGGTCAGTATCTTAACATCATTATTAAACATGATTTTTAGAGAAATCTGTCTTCTTTCCGAACTCTCTAACCTTGATCAATTTTATTTTCGTATGTGTAAGATATGGTTGTTTTACTACAGAGGTCTATTTCATTTCCAAATTTCATTTCTTGATGATTTCGATGACTAAACTATTTTGATACTAGTACTAAGCATATTATTTTGAGCTGAAATTTTGCATAGTATTTCTAGACCTATTTAGGGATTACCCAGAATTTTGGTAGATTTTATTGATGAGTTTTATATACCATTTCATGCTTGCTTATAAAGACTATACTTGCTGGATTTTACCCGCTATTCTGTAAAGATTTGTATTTTCACCCTAATTCATTTTCTGTATAAAAAATATTTATGAAATATGAAATTTAGCTTATTTTTTATATTTTCTAATTTCATCTCCCTTTGGCAGATTTGGATTTCGTTTCATGGTTTGCAAGATATTACAGTTTTCGTACAGCAGTGTTGGTAATTCCAGATTTGCCAAAATATCGGTTCTTGGTGTTTTCTGATTTTTTTTGGCTAAACTAATCTTATTGGAAAATTATGAAACTTTATATTCTGATACTAGACATATAGGGGAATACCCCAGATTTTTTCTGGATTTATTTGAGGTGTTTTGATACTGTTTTCCTGACTGTAAATTCGATTTACTGATTTCTGTCTAAACGTATTTTCTGGTTTCAAATTTGTTTGAGTTATGTTTTTCTAAAATACTATATGACTTATATGTATCCGCTGGATTTGGTTGGAAGTCTATTTTCTAGATTCTTTGATGGATTCAAGTTTTGATAATTTTGGAAACAGGAATCGCTGTTTTAGTACTGTATTGTCTTGCTGTCCTGAATTAGAACTTACACTGTTTCACTCTTTTATATGACTGTCTATCATCTGTACATGTTTATTTGTCACCCTGAACCTGTTACATGTTTATACCATGTTATTCTTGACCTGTTTATGATACATACATGCCTGTCTGATAATTATAATAAAATAACTAAGCCGGAGTTTAAGGAAAAGATCTAGTAGTAGAAAATTATAGAAATGCGTACTCGGAGGACTGTTACTGTTACTGTTAATGATTACCTGACTGCACACTTCCTTATAGGAAGGTGTATGTAATGCCCTGATTTTTCATTTAATGAAAAATTATTTTATTTTGCACGTGGTGTGCACGTACAATATTTTGGGTTGAATTAAATCTTATAATTATTTTTCTTGTGATGGGTATAAATATTTAAATTTGTGCTTTCAAATTATTTTATACAAAAGCCTTCTTTTAAATGGATGAAAAGCCATTTCTTTTAATATCCTGATTTTTCATTTAATGAAAAATTATTTTATTTTGCACGTGGTGTGCACGTGCAATATTTTGGGTTGAATTAAATCTTATAATTATTTTCATTGTGATGGGTATAAATATTTAAATTTGTGCTTTCAAATTATTTTATACAAAAGCCTTCTTTTAAATGGATGAAAAGCCCTTTCTTTTAAAAAGCTTTTTCTTTTTTTAAAAAAAAAGCCCAAAATGTAATTCATTTATTTTATTTTATTATAATTATTTTGGCCCACAAATTACAGCCCATGGACTATTTTTATACAACTTGTCATGTAGAATACAATTTAAAGACTATTTTATTTTTATACAAAAATTTAATGTACAACTTTTGGACCTAGTTGCATGCACGTGCATTGCATGTACACGTGCAAAATGCACTCTTCTCTAGGCCGGTTGTGGTTCTTTTGGAGGGAAATCAAATTTTGTAATGGTGATCATGGTGTGGTGGTTACTAGGTTGTGGGTAGTTAATGTAACTCCTACTTTCATCCTAGCCCTCCATCTTACAACCAACCAATTGATCCTAGCCCTCCATTCTCTTTGATTTTTAGTATAAATACCCCGCCCCCCCCCCCCCCCCCCATGGCTAGTTATTCTTGTGTAAAATTATTCTCTTCCAAATCTATAGTCTAAATTATATTTGTGTGAGTTAAAAGATTGAGTTGTGTGTGGGAGTTGTGCTTGCATTCAAGAAGGAGAGAAGGCCGGCTATCAAAGGGAAGGAGCTCTCGGTTTTTGGAGTGCTTGGAGGCTTGTGCGCGCGTGTACAAGGAGGAGAAGTATTTCGTTGCAAGGACTTTCGTCTAGGAGGCTGCTAGTAGTGTCTGTTCTCTCCAAATTAAGGTGGGTAAAATTTTCTATATTCTAATTAGGGATGCATGCTAGATTAAATTGAATGAATGAGGCATAAAAAATATTAAAAAGAGTACGCTTTTAATTGGACATTGACCTATGAATTGATTGGAATGTGGGTGTGCAAATTGTATGTGATTTGAGTAGTAAAAATGTAAGTTGTATGGATTAATTATAACCATGGTTTGTTAAAGAAGGTCTCATTATCTACACCACAATTATATATACAAAGTTAGTAGATTGGCAATACTACTTCATGTGAATAAATAGATCTTTTGTGTTAATATGGGCATGAAGAAATTAAAATATAAGTTTGTATGTTGGATAAATGATTAAGGACAGAGAATTAATATGGAATTGGTTGATAAAGAGATTAGAATGCTAATTGCTAAGAAATGTTGAAAAGAGAAGAAAATGTGGTAGGGATAGTTCATATTTCGAATTAATGGTATGAAAATATGTTTTAATTGTTGAAAAAATTATTTTTTCATACTGATATGTAAATTAGACAAGAAATAATTAATCTGGAGTTGTACAGTAATTTTTATGAAAACAAAATGAAATGGGGACTAGTTGAACATCGAAACGTTTTAATAACAGAGAAAATGGTTTTAAAAAGAATTTCGAATTACTACTCGACAACCAGAGCGCGTAGCTCAATTGGTCGGAGTGCGCGGCCTGTTTCTCAGAGGTCACGGGTTCGAATCCCCTCAGTTACATACTTTGCATTTTTTTGAGAAAAAAAAGGATTAAAGTGTGCGGCCGAGAGTATTTATTACTCTCAGCGTCCTTTATACCGTCTAGCACCTTGGCCTAGTGGTCTGTGCCTTAGCCGTTGTTCCTGGGGTGCTGGGTTCGAATCTTGCCATCGGCAAGATTGAAAATTTATTTTTTTGAATGTTCCGGTGGCCAAAAATTATGGAAAAAATGTGACTGTTCTCCTAAAACTATATGGGACTTTATAAAATTGATTTGGGAATTATTTGCATGAAATAAACTATGATTTGAGAATAAAATGCATAAATAGAACTATGGTGCTATATGTATATTTTTGTGAAATTATACCATGCAAAAAAAAAAGGAATTTGAAATGAAGGATTAGAAGATTAATGTTGTAAAGGAAGAAATTTTATTGTTGTGTTGTGATGCAAATTATTCTCATTTGAGAACGGTGTGAAAAGTGTGAAGTGTGAATATTCGTTAGTGATGTAAATTTCAAGGTGAAAGTGATAATCGATAAAGCATATGAATTTCATGTATAGTTATGGACTATTTCAACGAATTAGAAATCATGATTTGAAAAGAAATATACTTTTGAGTATGATGACTCAACATGGAAATTTATGAATTGGAAATGCTCATTTTGGAAATTATGAATTGAAAATTGAAACAAAAAGAGTAGCTAAGTCTCCCTCGGTATTTGGAAATAAATGAAATGAAAATTTGAAATGAAAGACCAAGGTTGGTCCTGTTTGAATGAATGAATAAGTCCGGTTTAGTGGAGAAGCTAACTCTAGAGATTTGATTTTTGTTCATGATTTTGATAAAAACTAAAGATTTGTACATAGTGGAGACGTGATGAAAGTAGGAGAAAAACACGAGCATGAAGGCCATCGGATTAGCGGTGTGAGAGTAATCCACAGGCTACCTGCTTGATGCGTCAAGACATGGCGTGGGCACTACTCCAGAATTATCGTCCCGGTGGTGACGCTTGTGGGATGTTCGAGTGGCTATGGGTGGTGCCATTGTTCCATGGCGGAGGCTGAATTGTCCGTAGGTTGCCTGCTGGATGCGTCGTGTCAGTGCGTGGGATTCCCCTCCAGGCTACCTGGACATGGGCTCGTAGATCATAGGACATCTAAGATACCTACCGTAGTTACAGTAGTAGATTAAGTCATGGCAAGGGATTGAACCCTACAAAGACGAAGAACGATTAAGGGCTTGCCCTCGGACCTATGTAGTATGGGATGCATAGAATCCGAACAAGTGCGCATTAGTGTCATGTAATATAAATGAATGCATTAAGGACCAAGTGCACAATCACAACACGACATCAATAGAGTAGTCCCTTTAGTTTGAAATGTGACAAGTTTGTGTTTGCTAAATATGGAAAATTAAGTTATACTATTTCCGGCATAGAGAGGATGGCCGTGTATAATGATCGTCGGTTGAATAAACTGACGTACCCACAGTCTTATATGCAGGTAAATTGATTGATAAAGATTAAAGAGGAACAAATGCTTAAAGATTACTCAATTTGTTGTATATTTGTTTCATTGTTGTAAAGTTTGCTTCCGCTGTGCAGTGTAAATTGTAATGTATTCATGTAAACTCTGATGTAAAGTGAAAAGTTTAAATTTTCTTGTAAAATTGTACTAAAGGAAGAGAAAAGATCCTGTAGAACATCTCGAATTCAGTGTATTTGGGATTCGGGGCGTTACAGAGTGGTATCAGAGCTCCGCTTTCCACACTTGTACAAATTTATAAGGAACGACACGCTAGAAGTGGACATTAGAGTGTGTGTTTGAGTCTAGAGATTTAAATGTAAGTGACTTACATTTGTGTTGCTCTATAACTTTTGCTTCTTCCCCTCTATTTCTAAGATGGCTGACCACTTCGACCCTGCTGGAGACGACGACTGGCATATCATCGAGGAAGAGTACCATCCTGGACAGGCAGATTCCGAGGACGAGTACTACCCAGGGCAAGCAGATTCTGACGGAGAAGAATGGCCTGAATCCCGAGAGATCACCCCACCTCCGGATTCATCTGATGACTCTTCTTCTGACGAAGAAGAAGAACCAGTTCCAATTAGTATTGTGACTTCTCTTCAGAAGCAGGTAGAATCACTGTGAGAGAGAGTAGGATTATTGGAGGCTCAACTGGCAAAGCAAAAGGACGACTATTCTATTCTCAGTCATCGTATATGGGAACTCGAGAAGAGGAAGAATCTGACCGATGTGCTGAAGGATGAAGTTGATGAACTACGGGGAGAACTTCGAGAAGCGAAGATGAACCGTAGGAGTTAGACTGTTGTAGCTTCTACTATCTTTCATTATGATGTCAAGAAATATTTTTCAATTCGAATGTATAAAGTTTGAAATTCAATGAAATGGAAATATTGACATGAAAGTTCATGTCTTATACTTCGAATTCAATGGACCTTTTGCATCAGAATATGGAATGAAAGCTGTTGTGTTGTTCGATACTGGATCCTCTCATACTTTTGTGTCTCCTAAATTTGCTAAAGTGTTGGGAGTTGAACCGAAGATTTTTCCAGGCAAGATCTTAGCAGTAGCTACTCCATCAGGGAAAACTTTAACCACTGATCGGTATTATGCTGATTGTGAGATTGTGATTGGAGATCGAATCTTTGGCATTAATCTGATCGAGCTGACTATCTTGGGAGTCGATGTTATCATTGGCATTGATTGGATGTCGGTGTACAGTGCAAGCATCGAGTGTAAGACCAAGACGGTAACAGTGAAGGCTCCAGGTGGACCTGAAGTCACTTTCCAAGGGAAGCAGAAATGTTCTAGGTTGGTGGCAGCTATCCACAAGGAAGAGACTCCTATGGAAGTGCAAGGGATTCCTGTGGTTCGGGACTATCCAACTGTGTTCTTGGAAGAATTTCCTGGGTTACCCCCACATCGTGATGTAGAGTTCCGCATCACTGTTCAACCGGGAAGTGCACCCATTTCTAAGGCACCGTATAGGATGGCCCCAGTGGAACAGGATGAGGTGAAACGGCAGATTGAGAAACTTTTGGAGAAAGGCTTTATTCAACCTAGTGCGTCACCTTAGGGAGCACCAGTGCTTTTGGTAAAGAAGAAGGATGGATCGATGAGAATGTGTATCGATTACCGAGAGCTGAATAAGGTCACTGTTCAGAATAAGTATCCTATTCCTCGAATTGATGACTTGTTCGATCGTCTACAAGAAGCAGCTGTATTCTCCAAAATAGATCTTCGATCAGGATATTACCAAGTTCGAGGGAAAGCTGAAGATGTGCACAAAACTGCATTTAGAATTCGATATGGGCATTACAAATTCTTAGTTATGCCATTTGGAGTGACGAATGCACCCGCAATCATCATGGATTTGATGAACAGAGTTCTGAGGCCGTTCATTGATTCTTTTGTCGCGGTGTTCATCGACGATATTCTCGTGTACTCCAAGTCAGAGGAGGAGCACACCGATCACCTGGCAGCAGTTTTGAAGAAGCTGGAAGAGCTGAAGTTGTATGCCAAGTTATCCAAGTGTGATTTTTGGAAATCTGAAGTGGCATTCCTAGGTCACATCCTTTCTAAGGAGGGAGTGGGAACTGACCCTTAGAAGATAGAGACAGTGAGAGATTGGGCTAGGCCTACTACAGTGAAGGAAGTCAGAAGTTTTCTGGGAATGACTGGATACTACAGGAGGTTCATTCAAGGTTATGCCCAGATAGTTGTGCCGCTTACTGGACTGACCAAGAAGAATGTGAACTTCAAGTGGACTGAGCAATGTGAGGCGAGCTTTCAGGAGTTGAAAGAGAAGCTGACTACTGCGCCTATTTTGGCTTTGCCTAGAGCAGGTGTTGAGTATGATGTTTATAGCGATGCCTCACATCGTGGGCTTGGTTGTGTCTTAATGCAAGAAGGAAGAGTAATCGCTTATGGGTCTAGGCAACTACGACCACAAGAGAAGAATTACCCGACTCATGATCTAGAGTTGGCTGCGATTATCTTTGCCCTGAAGCAATGGAGGCACTACGTGTACGGTGAGAAATTGAACATGTACACGGACCAAAAGAGTTTGAAGTGCATTTATCAGCAGAGAGATCTGAATCTGAGGCAGCGGAGATAGTTGGAAGTGCTTGAGGACATGCGACCTGAGATCAAGTATCATCCTGGGAAGGCTAATGTTGTTGCTGATTCACTTAGTCGCAAGAGCAGTTTAGCCAGTTTGATTGCGACTCAGAAGCATCTGATTGAGGAATTGGACCGAGCAGGTATTGAAGTTGTCTTGCAAGGATTGGGAGCATTTTTAGCTCAGTTGAGGCTTCAGCCTACTTTAAATACAAGGATCATTGCAAGTCAGGAGGTTGATGCTGATATTTTGGAGATGAAGGAGCAGGTTGGTGCTAGTAGGTTGTCCGGATTTCAATCAGGGATGGAGTGCTGTGGTTTGGAGAGAGGCTATGTATTCCAAATCAGGCGGACCTGAAAGAGATTATTCTTCAGGAGGCGCATGCTACTCTTTTGTCGGTACATCCTGGGAGTACTAAGATGTACAAAGACATCAAACAATATTTTTGGTGGTCTGGTTTGAAGCGGGATGTGGCTGAATTTGTGGCGAAGTGTGAGGTTTGTCAGCAAGTCAAAGTCAAAAATCAGATACCCGGAGGTCTATTACAACCGTTACCTATTCCGGAATGGAAGTGGGATAACATCAGTATGGATTTCATTACGGGATTGCCTAAGAGTCCTAAAGGCAATGATGCGATTTGGGTTATAGTCGATCGACTAACCAAGTCCGCTCACTTTTTGGCGATGAAACTCACGGCTTCGATGGACAAGTTGGCTGAGTTGTATGTTGGCGAGATCGTCCGACTTCATGGAGTTCCGTCAACTATTGTGTCTGATCGAGATGCACAGTTTACTTCGCATTTCTGGAGGAGTCTTCAGATAGCTTTGGGTACCAAGACAGATTTCAGCACTGCTTTTCATCCGCAAACCGATGGGCAGACCGAGAGAGTCAACCGTATTCTTGAGGATATGCTTCGGTGTTGTATACTAGATTTTGGAGATAGTTGGGAAAGGCATTTACCTTTGGTAAAGTTTGTCTACAACAACAGTTTTCAGACTAGCATCGGGATGGCGCCGTACGAAGCTTTGTATGGCAGGAAGTGCAGAACACCTGTTTGTTGGTTTAAAGTTGGGGAGCGTCAGTTGTTTGGTCCTGATCTTGTGCAGCAAACCTCTGAGAAGATTGTTCTGATCAGGAAAAGGTTGGTAGAAGCTCAGAGTAGGCAGAAAAGCTATGCAGACAACCGGAGAAGGGACCTTGAGTTTGAGGTTGGTGACTTTGTCTTTCTGAAAGTATCACCCAGTAAAGGTGTGGTTCGATTTGGCAAAGGCGGGAAGTTAGACCCGAGGTTTATAGGCCCGTACAAGATATTGAAAAGGATCGGGAAAACTGCTTACCGGCTTGAGTTACCGGAAGAGTTATCTCAGGTGCACAATGTCTTCCATGTGTCTATGCTGAGAGGTTATATTCCAGATCCGAGTCATCACTTGCCTGAAGTGCCGGAAGGTTTGCAGTTGGATCTGAACTACATCGAGTCTCCTGTCGAGATTGTTGATCGTCGAGAGAAAGTCTTGAGAAATAAGACGATACCGATGGTCAAGGTAGTCTGGAGAAACCATTTGGTTGAAGAGGCTACTTGGGAGTCCGAGGAGAGGATGTTGAAGGACTATCTTGAGCTTTTTGCTTGATGTATATCTTTGTATCTTTTTGTTCTTGTTGTGAGTGTTGTATTTTTGTTCCTCACACTTGACTGTAGTTCCGGGGACGGAACTATTCTAAGGAGGGAGTGTTGTAATGCCCTGATTTTTCATTTAATGATAAATTAAATTTTGCACGTGGTGTGCACGTGCAATATTTTGGGTTGAATTAAATCTTATAATTATTTTCATTGTGATGGGTATAAATATTTAAATTTGTGTTTTCAAATTATTTTATACAAAAGCCTTCTTTTAAATAGATGAAAAGCCCTTTCTTTTAAAAAGCTTTTTCTTTAAAAAAAAAAAGCCCAAAATGTAATTCATTTATTTTATTTTATAATAATTATTTTGGACCATAAATTAAAGTCCATGGACTATTTTTATACAAATTGTCATGTAGAATACAATTTAAAGACTATTTTATTTTTATACAAAAATTTAATGTACAACTTTTGGACCTAGTTGCATGCACGTGCATTGCACGTACACGTGCAAAATGTACTCTTCTCTAGGCCGGTTGTGGTTCTTTTGGTGGGAAATCAAATTTTGTAATGGTGATCATGGTGTGGTGGTTACTAGGTTGTGGGTAGTTAATGTAACTCCTACTTTCATCCTAGCCCTCCATCTTACAACCAACCAATTGATCCTAGCCCTCCATTCTCTTTGATTTTTAGTATAAATACCCCCCCCCCCTGGCTAGTTATTCTTGTGTAAAATTATTCTCTTCCAAATCTATAGTCTAAATTATATTTGTGTGAGTTAAAAGATTGAGTTGTGTGTGGGAGTTGTGCTTGCATTCAAGAAGGAGAGAAGGCCGGCTATCAAAGGGAAGGAGCTCTCGGTTTTTGGAGTGCTTGGAGGCTTGTGCGCGCGTGTACAAGGAGGAGAAGTATTTCGTTGCAAGGACTTTCGTCTAGGAGGCTGCTAGTAGTGTTTGTTCTCTCCAAATTAAGGTGGGTAAAATTTTCTATATTCTAATTGGGGATGCATGCTAGATTAAATTGAATGAATGAGGCATGAAAAATATTAAAAAGAGTACGCTTTTAATTGGACATTGACCTATGAATTGATTGGAATGTGGGTGTGCAAATTGTATGTGATTTGAGTAGTAAAAATGTAAGTTGTATGGATTAATTATAACCATGGTTTGTTAAAGAAGGTCTCATTATCTACACCACAATTATATATTCAAAGTTAGTAGATTGGCAATACTACTTCATGTGAATAAATAGATCTTTTGTGTTAATATGGGCATGAAGATATTAAAATATAAGTTTGTATGTTGTATAAATGATTAAAGACAAAGAATTAATATGGAATTGGTTGATAAAGAGATTAGAATGCTAATTGCTAAGAAATGTCGAAAAGAGAAGAAAATGTGGTAGGGATAGTTCATATTTCGAATTAATGGTATGAAAATATGTTTTAATTGTTGAGAAAATTATTTTTTCATACTGATATGTAAATTAGACAAGAAATAATTAATCTGGAGTTCTACAGTAATTTTTATGAAAACAAAATGAAATGGGGACTAGTTGAGCATCGAAACGTTTTAATAACAGAGAAAATGGTTTTAAAAAGAATTTCGAATTACTACTCGACAACCTGAGCGCGTAGCTCAATTGGTCGGAGTGCGCGGCCTGTTTCTCAGAGGTCACGGGTTCGAATCCCCTCAGTTACATACTTTGCATTTTTTTGAGAAAAAAAAAGGATTAAAGTGTGCGGCCGAGAGTATTTATTACTCTCAGCGTCCTTTATACCGTCTAGTACCTTGGCCTAGTGGTCTGTGCCTTGGCCGTTGTTCCTGGGGTGCTGGGTTTGAATCTTGCCATCGGCAAGATTGAAAATTTTATTTTTTTAAATGTTCCGGTGGCCAAAAATGATGGAAAAAATATGACTATTCTCCTAAAAATATATGGGACTTTATAAAAATAATTTGGGAATTATTTGCATGAAATAAACTATGATTTGAGAATAAAATGCATAAATAGAACTATGGTGCTATATGTATATTTTTGTGAAATTATACCATGCAAAAAAAAAGGAATTTGAAATGAAGGATTAGAAGATTAATGTAGTAAAGGAAGAAATTTTATTGTTGTGTTGTGATGCAAATTATTCTCATTTGAGAACGGTGTGAAAAGTGTGAAGTGTGAATATTCGTTAGTGATGTAAATTTCAAGGTGAAAGTGATAATCGATAAAGCATATGAATTTCATGTATAGTTATGGACTATTTTAACGAATTAGAAATCATGATTTGAAAAGAAATATACTTTTGAGTATGATGACTCAACATGGAAATTTATGAATTGGAAATGCTCATTTTGGTAATTATGAATTGAAAATTGAAACAAAAAGAGTAGCTAAGTCTCTCCCGGCATTTGGAAATAAATGAAATGAAAATTTGAAATGAAAGACCAAGGTTGGTCCTGTTTGAATGAATGAATAAGTCCGGTTTAGTGGAGAGGCTAACTCTAGAGATTTGATTTTTGTTCATGATTTTGATAAAAACTAAAGATTTGTACATAGTGGAGACGCGATGAAAGTAGGAGAAAAACACGAGTATGAGGGCCATCGGATTAGCGGTGTGAGAGTGATCCACAGGCTACCTGCTTGATGCGTCAAGACATGGCGTGGGCACTACTCCAGAATTATCGTTCCGGTGGCGACGCTTGTGGGATGTTCGAGTGGCTATGGGTGGTGCCATTGTTCCATGGCGGAGGCTGAATTGTCTATAGGTTGCCTGCTCGATGTGGCGTGTCAGTGCGTGGGATTCCCCTCCAGGCTGCCTGGACATGGGCTCGTTGATCATAGGACATCTAAGATACCTACCGTAGTTACAGTAGTAGATTAAGTCATGGCGAGGGATTGAACCCTACAAAAACGAAGAACGATTAAGGGCTTGCCCTCGGACCTATGTAGTATGGGATGCATAGAATCCGAACAAGTGCGCATTAGTGCCATGTAATATAAATGAATGCATTAAGGACTAAGTGCACAATCACAACACGACATCAATAGGGTAGTCCCTTTAGTTTGAAATGTGACAAGTTTGTGTTTGCTAAATATGGAAAATTAAGTTATACTATTTTCGGCAGAGAGAGGATGGCCGTGTATAATGATCGTCGGTTGAATAAACTGACGTACCCACAGTCTTATATGCAGGTAAATTGCTTGATAAAGATTAAAGAGGAACAAGTGCTTAAAGATTACTCAATTTGTTGTATATTTGTTTCATTGTTGTAAAGTTTGCTTCCGCTGTGCAGTGTAAATTGTAATGTATTCATGTAAACTCTGATGTAAAGTGAAAAGTTTAAATTTCCTTGTAAAATAGTACTAAAGGAAGAGAAAAGATCCTGTAGAACATCTCGAATTCAGTGTATTTGGGATTCGGGGCGTTACAGAGTGGTATCAGAGCTCCGCTTTCCACACTTGTACAAATTTATAAGGAACGACACGCTAGAAGTGGACATTAGAGTGTGTGTTTGAGTCTAGAGATTTAAATGTAAGTGACTTACATTTGTGTTGCTCTATAACTTTTGCTTCTTCCCCTCTATTTCTAAGATGGCTGACCACTTCGACCCTGCTGGAGACGACGACTGGCATATCATCGAGGAAGAGTACCATCCTGGACAGGCAGATTCCGAGGACGAGTACTACCCAGGGCAAGCAGATTCTGACGGAGAAGAATGGCCTGAATCCCGAGAGATCACCCCACCTCCGGATTCATCTGATGACTCTTCTTCTGACGAAGAAGAAGAACCAGTTCCAATTAGTATTGTGACTTCTCTTCAGAAGCAGGTAGAATCACTGTGAGAGAGAGTAGGATTATTGGAGGCTCAACTGGCAAAGCAAAAGGACGACTATTCTATTCTCAGTCATCGTATATGGGAACTTGAGAAGAGGAAGAATCTGACCGATGTGCTGAAGGATGAAGTTGATGAACTACGGGGAGAACTTCGAGAAGCGAAGATGAACCGTAGGAGTTAGACTGTTGTAGCTTCTACTATCTTTCATTATGATGTCAAGAAATATTTTTCAATTCGAATGTATAAAGTTTGAAATTCAATGAAATGGAAATATTGACTTGAAAGTTCATGTCTTATACTTCGAATTCAATGGACCTTTTGCATCAGAATATGGAATGAAAGCTGTTGTGTTGTTCGATACTGGATCCTCTCATACTTTTGTGTCTCCTAAATTTGCTAAAGTGTTGGGAGTTGAACCGAAGATTTTTCCAGGCAAGATCTTAGCAGTAGCTACTCCATCAGGGAAAACTTTAACCACTGATCGGTATTATGCTGATTGTGAGATTGTGATTGGAGATCGAATCTTTGGCATTAATCTGATCGAGCTGACTATCTTGGGAGTCGATGTTATCATTGGCATTGATTGGATGTCGGTGTACAGTGCAAGCATCGAGTGTAAGACCAAGACGGTAACAGTGAAGGCTCCAGGTGGACCTGAAGTCACTTTCCAAGGGAAGCAGAAATGTTCTAGGTTGGTGGCAGCTATCCGCAAGGAAGAGACTCCTATGGAAGTGCAAGGGATTCCTGTGGTTCGGGACTATCCAACTGGGTTCTTGGAAGAATTTCCTGGGTTACCCCCACATCATGATGTAGAGTTCGGCATCACTGTTCAACCGGGAAGTGCACCCATTTCTAAGGCACCGTATAGGATGGCCCCAGTGGAACAGGATGAGGTGAAACGGCAGATTGAGAAACTTTTGGAGAAAGGCTTTATTCAACCTAGTGCGTCACCTTAGGGAGCACCAGTGCTTTTGGTAAAGAAGAAGGATGGATCGATGAGAATGTGTATCGATTACCGAGAGCTGAATAAGGTCACTGTTCAGAATAAGTATCCTATTCCTCGAATTGATGACTTGTTCGATCGTCTACAAGAAGCAGCTGTATTCTCCAAAATAGATCTTCGATCAGGATATCACCAAGTTCGAGTGAAAGCTGAAGATGTGCACAAAACTGCATTTAGAATTCGATATGGGCATTACGAATTCTTAGTTATGCCATTTGGAGTGACGAATGCACCCGCAATCATCATGGATTTGATGAACAGAGTTCTGAGGCCGTTCATTGATTCTTTTGTCGTGGTGTTCATCGACGATATTCTCGTGTACTCCAAGTCAGAGGAGGAGCACACCGATCACCTGGCAGCAGTTTTGAAGAAGCTGGAAGAGCTGAAGTTGTATGCCAAGTTATCCAAGTGTGATTTTTGGAAATCTGAAGTGGCATTCCTAGGTCACATCCTTTCTAAGGAGGGAGTGGCAACTGACCATTAGAAGATAGAGACAGTGAGAGATTGGGCTAGGCCTACTACAGTGAAGGAAGTCAAAAGTTTTCTTGGAATGACTGGATACTACAGGAGGTTCATTCAAGGTTATGCCCAGATAGTTGTGCCGCTTACTGGACTGACCAAGAAGAATGTGAACTTCAAGTGGACTGAGCAATGTGAGGCGAGCTTTCAGGAGTTGAAAGAGAAGCTGACTACTGCGCCTATTTTGGCTTTGCCTAGAGCAGGTGTTGAGTATGATGTTTATAGCGATGCCTCACATCGTGGGCTTGGTTGTGTCTTAATGCAAGAAGGAAGAGTAATCGCTTATGGGTCTAGGCAACTACGACCACAAGAGAAGAATTACCCGACTCATGATCTAGAGTTGGCTGCGATTATCTTTGCCCTGAAGCAATGGAGGCACTACGTGTACGGTGAGAAATTAAACATGTACACGGACCAAAAGAGTTTGAAGTGCATTTATCAGCAGAGAGATCTGAATCTGAGGCAGCGGAGATGGTTGGAAGTGCTTGAGGACATGCGACCTGAGATCAAGTATCATCCTGGGAAGGCTAATGTTGTTGCTGATTCACTTAGTCGCAAGAGCAGTTTAGCCAGTTTGATTGCGACTCAGAAGCATCTGATTGAGGAATTGGACCGAGCAGGTATTGAAGTTGTCTTGCAAGGATTGGGAGCATTTTTAGCTCAGTTGAGGCTTCAGCCTACTTTAAATACAAGGATCATTGCAAGTCAGGAGGTTGATGCTGATATTTTGGAGATGAAGGAGCAGGTTGGTGCTAGTAGGTTGTCCGGATTTCAATCAGGGATGGAGTGCTGTGGTTTGGAGAGAGGCTATGTATTCCAAATCAGGCGGACCTGAAAGAGATTATTCTTCAGGAGGCGCATGCTACTCTTTTGTCGGTACATCCTGGGAGTACTAAGATGTACAAAGACATCAAACAATATTTTTGGTGGTCAGGTTTGAAGCGGGATGTGGCTGAATTTGTGGCGAAGTGTGAGGTTTGTCAGCAAGTCAAAGTCGAAAATCAGATACCCGGAGGTCTATTACAACCGTTACCTATTCCGGAATGGAAGTGGGATAACATCAGTATGGATTTCATTACGGGATTGCCTAAGAGTCCTAAAGGCAATGATGCGATTTGGGTTATAGTCGATCGACTAACCAAGTCCGCTCACTTTTTGGCGATGAAACTCACGGCTTCGATGGACAAGTTGGCTGAGTTGTATGTTGGCGAGATCGTCCGACTTCATGGAGTTTCGTCAACTATTGTGTCTGATCGAGATGCGCAGTTTACTTCGCATTTCTGGAGGAGTCTTCAGATAGCTTTGGGTACCAAGACAGATTTCAGCACTGCTTTTCATCCGCAAACCGATGGGCAGACCGAGAGAGTCAACCGTATTCTTGAGGATATGCTTCGGTGTTGTATACTAGATTTTGGAGACAGTTGGGAAAGGCATTTACCTTTGGTAGAGTTTGTCTACAACAACAGTTTTCAGACTAGCATCGGGATGGCGCCGTACGAAGCTTTGTATGGCAGGAAGTGCAGAACACCTGTTTGTTGGTTTGAAGTTGGGGAGCGTCAGTTGTTTGGTCCTGATCTTGTGCAGCAAACCTCTGAGAAGATTGTTCTGATCAGGAAAAGGTTGGTAGAAGCTCAGAGTAGGCAGAAAAGCTATGCAGACAACCGGAGAAGGGACCTTGAGTTTGAGGTTGGTGACTTCGTCTTTCTGAAAGTATCACCCAGTAAAGGTGTGGTTCGATTTGGCAAAGGCGGGAAGTTAGCCCCGAGGTTTATAGGCCCGTACAAGATATTGAAAAGGATCGGGAAAACTGATTACCGGCTTGAGTTACCGGAAGAGTTATCTCAGGTGTACAATGTCTTCCATGTGTCTATGCTGAGAGGTTATATTCCAGATCCGAGTCATCACTTGCCTGAAGTGCCGGAAGGTTTGCAGTTGGATCTGAACTACATCGAGTCTCCTGTCGAGATTGTTGATCATCGAGAGAAAGTCTTGAGAAATAAGACGATACCGATGGTCAAGGTAGTCTGGAGAAACCATTTGGTTGAAGAGGCTACTTGGGAGTCCGAGGAGAGGATGTTGAAGGACTATCATGAGCTTTTTGCTTGATGTATATCTTTGTATCTTTTTGTTCTTGTTGTGAGTGTTGTATTTTTGTTTCTCACACTTGACTGTAGTTTCGGGGACGGAACTATTCTAAGGAGGGAGTGTTGTAATGCCCTGATTTTTCATTTAATGAAAAATTATTTTATTTTGCACGTGGTGTGCACGTGCAATATTTTGGGTTGAATTAAATCTTATAATTATTTTCATTGTGATGGGTATAAATATTTAAATTTGTGTTTTCAAATTATTTTATACAAAAGCCTTCTTTTAAATAGATGAAAAGCCCTTTCTTTTAAAAAGCTTTTTCTTTAAAAAAAAAAAGCCCAAAATGTAATTCATTTATTTTATTTTATAATAATTATTTTGGACCATAAATTAAAGCCCATGGACTATTTTTATACAACTTGTCATGTAGAATACAATTTAAAGACTATTTTATTTTTATACAAAAATTTAATGTACAACTTTTGGACCTAGTTGCATGCACGTGCATTGCACGTACACGTGCAAAATGTACTCTTCTCTAGGCCGGTTGTGGTTCTTTTGGTGGGAAATCAAATTTTGTAATGGTGATCATGGTGTGGTGGTTACTAGGTTGTGGGTAGTTAATGTAACTCCTACTTTCATCCTAGCCCTCCATCTTACAACCAACCAATTGATCCTAGCCCTCCATTCTCTTTGATTTTTAGTATAAATACCCGCCCCCCCCCCCCCCCCCCCCTGGCTAGTTATTCTTGTGTAAAATTATTCTCTTCCAAATCTATAGTCTAAATTATATTTGTGTGAGTTAAAAGATTGAGTTGTGTGTGGGAGTTGTGCTTGCATTCAAGAAGGAGAGAAGGCCGGCTATCAAAGGGAAGGAGCTCTCGGTTTTTGGAGTGCTTGGAGGCTTGTGCGCGCGTGTACAAGGAGGAGAAGTATTTCGTTGCAAGGACTTTCGTCTAGGAGGCTGCTAGTAGTGTTTGTTCTCTCCAAATTAAGGTGGGTAAAATTTTCTATATTCTAATTGGGGATGCATGCTAGATTAAATTGAATGAATGAGGCATGAAAAAATATTAAAAAGAGTACGCTTTTAATTGGACATTGACCTATGAATTGATTGGAATGTGGGTGTGCAAATTGTATGTGATTTGAGTAGTAAAAATGTAAGTTGTATGGATTAATTATAACCATGGTTTGTTAAAGAAGGTCTCATTATCTACACCACAATTATATATTCAAAGTTAGTAGATTGGCAATACTACTTCATGTGAATAAATAGATCTTTTGTGTTAATATGGGCATGAAGATATTAAAATATAAGTTTGTATGTTGTATAAATGATTAAAGACAAAGAATTAATATGGAATTGGTTGATAAAGAGATTAGAATGCTAATTGCTAAGAAATGTCGAAAAGAGAAGAAAATGTGGTAGGGATAGTTCATATTTCGAATTAATGGTATGAAAATATGTTTTAATTGTTGAGAAAATTATTTTTTCATACTGATATGTAAATTAGACAAGAAATAATTAATCTGGAGTTCTACAGTAATTTTTATGAAAACAAAATGAAATGGGGACTAGTTGAGCATCGAAACGTTTTAATAACAGAGAAAATGGTTTTAAAAAGAATTTCGAATTACTACTCGACAACCTGAGCGCGTAGCTCAATTGGTCGGAGTGCGCGGCCTGTTTCTCAGAGGTCACGGGTTCGAATCCCCTCAGTTACATACTTTGCATTTTTTTGAGAAAAAAAAAGGATTAAAGTGTGCGGCCGAGAGTATTTATTACTCTCAGCGTCCTTTATACCGTCTAGTACCTTGGCCTAGTGGTCTGTGCCTTGGCCGTTGTTCCTGGGGTGCTGGGTTTGAATCTTGCCATCGGCAAGATTGAAAATTTTATTTTTTTAAATGTTCCGGTGGCCAAAAATGATGGAAAAAATATGACTATTCTCCTAAAAATATATGGGACTTTATAAAAATAATTTGGGAATTATTTGCATGAAATAAACTATGATTTGAGAATAAAATGCATAAATAGAACTATGGTGCTATATGTATATTTTTGTGAAATTATACCATGCAAAAAAAAAAGGAATTTGAAATGAAGTATTAGAATATTAATTTAGTAAAGGAAGAAATTTTATTGTTGTGTTGTGATGCAAATTATTCTCATTTGAGAACGGTGTGAAAAGTGTGAAGTGTGAATATTCGTTAGTGATGTAAATTTCAAGGTGAAAGTGATAATCGATAAAGCATATGAATTTCATGTATAGTTATGGACTATTTTAACGAATTAGAAATCATGATTTGAAAAGAAATATACTTTTGAGTATGATGACTCAACATGGAAATTTATGAATTGGAAATGCTCATTTTGGTAATTATGAATTGAAAATTGAAACAAAAAGAGTAGCTAAGTCTCTCCCGGCATTTGGAAATAAATGAAATGAAAATTTGAAATGAAAGACCAAGGTTGGTCCTGTTTGAATGAATGAATAAGTCCGGTTTAGTGGAGAGGCTAACTCTAGAGATTTGATTTTTGTTCATGATTTTGATAAAAACTAAAGATTTGTACATAGTGGAGACGCGATGAAAGTAGGAGAAAAACACGAGTATGAGGGCCATCGGATTAGCGGTGTGAGAGTGATCCACAGGCTACCTGCTTGATGCGTCAAGACATGGCGTGGGCACTACTCCAGAATTATCGTTCCCGGTGGCGACGCTTGTGGGATGTTCGAGCGGCTATGGGTGGTGCCATTGTTCCATGGCGGAGGCTGAATTGTCTATAGGTTGCCTGCTCGATGTGGCGTGTCAGTGCGTGGGATTCCCCTCCAGGCTGCCTGGACATGGGCTCGTTGATCATAGGACATCTAAGATACCTACCGTAGTTACAGTAGTAGATTAAGTCATGGCGAGGGATTGAACCCTACAAAGACGAAGAACGATTAAGGGCTTGCCCTCGGACCTATGTAGTATGGGATGCATAGAATCCGAACAAGTGCGCATTAGTGCCATGTAATATAAATGAATGCATTAAGGACTAAGTGCACAATCACAACACGACATCAATAGGGTAGTCCCTTTAGTTTGAAATGTGACAAGTTTGTGTTTGCTAAATATGGAAAATTAAGTTATACTATTTTCCGGCAGAGAGAGGATGGCCGTGTATAATGATCGTCGGTTGAATAAACTGACGTACCCACAGTCTTATATGCAGGTAAATTGCTTGATAAAGATTAAAGAGGAACAAGTGCTTAAAGATTACTCAATTTGTTGTATATTTGTTTCATTGTTGTAAAGTTTGCTTCCGCTGTGCAGTGTAAATTGTAATGTATTCATGTAAACTCTGATGTAAAGTGAAAAGTTTAAATTTCCTTGTAAAATAGTACTAAAGGAAGAGAAAAGATCCTGTAGAACATCTCGAATTCAGTGTATTTGGGATTCGGGGCGTTACAGAGTGGTATCAGAGCTCCGCTTTCCACACTTGTACAAATTTATAAGGAACGACACGCTAGAAGTGGACATTAGAGTGTGTGTTTGAGTCTAGAGATTTAAATGTAAGTGACTTACATTTGTGTTGCTCTATAACTTTTGCTTCTTCCCCTCTATTTCTAAGATGGCTGACCACTTCGACCCTGCTGGAGACGACGACTGGCATATCATCGAGGAAGAGTACCATCCTGGACAGGCAGATTCCGAGGACGAGTACTACCCAGGGCAAGCAGATTCTGACGGAGAAGAATGGCCTGAATCCCGAGAGATCACCCCACCTCCGGATTCATCTGATGACTCTTCTTCTGACGAAGAAGAAGAACCAGTTCCAATTAGTATTGTGACTTCTCTTCAGAAGCAGGTAGAATCACTGTGAGAGAGAGTAGGATTATTGGAGGCTCAACTGGCAAAGCAAAAGGACGACTATTCTATTCTCAGTCATCGTATATGGGAACTTGAGAAGAGGAAGAATCTGACCGATGTGCTGAAGGATGAAGTTGATGAACTACGGGGAGAACTTCGAGAAGCGAAGATGAACCGTAGGAGTTAGACTGTTGTAGCTTCTACTATCTTTCATTATGATGTCAAGAAATATTTTTCAATTCGAATGTATAAAGTTTGAAATTCAATGAAATGGAAATATTGACTTGAAAGTTCATGTCTTATACTTCGAATTCAATGGACCTTTTGCATCAGAATATGGAATGAAAGCTGTTGTGTTGTTCGATACTGGATCCTCTCATACTTTTGTGTCTCCTAAATTTGCTAAAGTGTTGGGAGTTGAACCGAAGATTTTTCCAGGCAAGATCTTAGCAGTAGCTACTCCATCAGGGAAAACTTTAACCACTGATCGGTATTATGCTGATTGTGAGATTGTGATTGGAGATCGAATCTTTGGCATTAATCTGATCGAGCTGACTATCTTGGGAGTCGATGTTATCATTGGCATTGATTGGATGTCGGTGTACAGTGCAAGCATCGAGTGTAAGACCAAGACGGTAACAGTGAAGGCTCCAGGTGGACCTGAAGTCACTTTCCAAGGGAAGCAGAAATGTTCTAGGCTGGTGGCAGCTATCCGCAAGGAAGAGACTCCTATGGAAGTGCAAGGGATTCCTGTGGTTCGGGACTATCCAACTGTGTTCTTGGAAGAATTTCCTGGGTTACCCCCACATCGTGATGTAGAGTTCAGCATCACTGTTCAACCGGGAAGTGCACCCATTTCTAAGGCACCGTATAGGATGGCCCCAGTGGAACAGGATGAGGTGAAACGGCAGATTGAGAAACTTTTGGAGAAAGGCTTTATTCAACCTAGTGCGTCACCTTAGGGAGCACCAGTGCTTTTGGTAAAGAAGAAGGATGGATCGATGAGAATGTGTATCGATTACCGAGAGCTGAATAAGGTCACTGTTCAGAATAAGTATCCTATTCCTCGAATTGATGACTTGTTCGATCGTCTACAAGAAGCAGCTGTATTCTCCAAAATAGATCTTCGATCAGGATATCACCACGTTCGAGTGAAAGCTGAAGATGTGCACAAAACTGCATTTAGAATTCGATATGGGCATTACGAATTCTTAGTTATGCCATTTGGAGTGACGAATGCACCCGCAATCATCATGGATTTGATGAACAGAGTTCTGAGGCCGTTCATTGATTCTTTTGTCGTGGTGTTCATCGACGATATTCTCGTGTACTCCAAGTCAGAGGAGGAGCACACCGATCACCTGGCAGCAGTTTTGAAGAAGCTGGAAGAGCTGAAGTTGTATGCCAAGTTATCCAAGTGTGATTTCTGGAAATCTGAAGTGGCATTCCTAGGTCACATCCTTTCTAAGGAGGGAGTGGCAACTGACCCTTAGAAGATAGAGACAGTGAGAGATTGGGCTAGGCCTACTACAGTGAAGGAAGTCAGAAGTTTTCTTGGAATGACTGGATACTACAGGAGGTTCATTCAAGGTTATGCCCAGATAGTTGTGCCGCTTACTGGACTGACCAAGAAGAATGTGAACTTCAAGTGGACTGAGCAATGTGAGGCGAGCTTTCAGGAGTTGAAAGAGAAGCTGACTACTGCGCCTATTTTGGCTTTGCCTAGAGCAGGTGTTGAGTATGATGTTTATAGCGATGCTTCACATCGTGGGCTTGGTTGTGTCTTAATGCAAGAAGGAAGAGTAATCGCTTATGGGTCTAGGCAACTACGACCACAAGAGAAGAATTACCCGACTCATGATCTAGAGTTGGCTGCGATTATCTTTGCCCTGAAGCAATGGAGGCACTACGTGTACGGTGAGAAATTGAACATGTACACGGACCAAAAGAGTTTGAAGTGCATTTATCAGCAGAAAGATCTGAATCTGAGGCAGCGGAGATGGTTGGAAGTGTTTGAGGACATGCGACCTGAGATCAAGTATCATCCTGGGAAGGCTAATGTTGTTGCTGATTCACTTAGTCGCAAGAGCAGTTTAGCCAGTTTGATTGCGACTCAGAAGCATCTGATTGAGGAATTGGACCGAGCAGGTATTGAAGTTGTCTTGCAAGGATTGGGAGCATTTTTAGCTCAGTTGAGGCTTCAGCCTACTTTAAATACAAGGATCATTGCAAGTCAGGAGGTTGATGCTGATATTTTGGAGATGAAGGAGCAGGTTGGTGCTAGTAGGTTGTCCGGATTTCAATCAGGGATGGAGTGCTGTGGTTTGGAGAGAGGCTATGTATTCCAAATCAGGCGGACCTGAAAGAGATTATTCTTCAGGAGGCGCATGCTACTCTTTTGTCGGTACATCCTGGGAGTACTAAGATGTACAAAGACATCAAACAATATTTTTGGTGGTCAGGTTTGAAGCGGGATGTGGCTGAATTTGTGGCGAAGTGTGAGGTTTGTCAGCAAGTCAAAGTCGAAAATCAGATACCCGGAGGTCTATTACAACCGTTACCTATTCCGGAATGGAAGTGGGATAACATCAGTATGGATTTCATTACGGGATTGCCTAAGAGTCCTAAAGGCAATGATGCGATTTGGGTTATAGTCGATCGACTAACCAAGTCCGCTCACTTTTTGGCGATGAAACTCACGGCTTCGATGGACAAGTTGGCTGAGTTGTATGTTGGCGAGATCGTCCGACTTCATGGAGTTCCGTCAACTATTGTGTCTGATCGAGATGCGCAGTTTACTTCGCATTTCTGGAGGAGTCTTCAGATAGCTTTGGGTACCAAGACAGATTTCAGCACTGCTTTTCATCCGCAAACCGATGGGCAGACCGAGAGAGTCAACCGTATTCTTGAGGATATGCTTCGGTGTTGTATACTAGATTTTGGAGACAGTTGGGAAAGGCATTTACCTTTGGCAGAGTTTGTCTACAACAACAGTTTTCAGACTAGCATCGGGATGGCGCCGTACGAAGCTTTGTATGGCAGGAAGTGCAGAACACCTGTTTGTTGGTTTGAAGTTGGGGAGCGTCAGTTGTTTGGTCCTGATCTTGTGCAGCAAACCTCTGAGAAGATTGTTCTGATCAGGAAAAGGTTGGTAGAAGCTCAGAGTAGGCAGAAAAGCTATGCAGACAACCGGAGAAGGGACCTTGAGTTTGAGGTTGGTGACTTTGTCTTTCTGAAAGTATCACCCAGTAAAGGTGTGGTTCGATTTGGCAAAGGCGGGAAGTTAGCCCCGAGGTTTATAGGCCCGTACAAGATATTGAAAAGGATCGGGAAAACTGCTTACCGGCTTGAGTTACCGGAAGAGTTATCTCAGGTGCACAATGTCTTCCATGTGTCTATGCTGAGAGGTTATATTCCAGATCCGAGTCATCACTTGCCTGAAGTGCCGGAAGGTTTGCAGTTGGATCTGAACTACATCGAGTCTCCTGTCGAGATTGTTGATCGTCGAGAGAAAGTCTTGAGAAATAAGACGATACCGATGGTCAAGGTAGTCTGGAGAAACCATTTGGTTGAAGAGGCTACTTGGGAGTCCGAGGAGAGGATGTTGAAGGACTATCTTGAGCTTTTTGCTTGATGTATATCTTTGTATCTTTTTGTTCTTGTTGTGAGTGTTGTATTTTTGTTTCTCACACTTGACTGTAGTTCCGGGGACGGAACTATTCTAAGGAGGGAGTGTTGTAATGCCCTGATTTTTCATTTAATGAAAAATTATTTTATTTTGCACGTGGTGTGCACGTGCAATATTTTGGGTTGAATTAAATCTTATAATTATTTTCATTGTGATGGGTATAAATATTTAAATTTGTGTTTTCAAATTATTTTATACAAAAGCCTTCTTTTAAATAGATGAAAAGCCCTTTCTTTTAAAAAGCTTTTTCTTTAAAAAAAAAAGCCCAAAATGTAATTCATTTATTTTATTTTATAATAATTATTTTGGACCATAAATTAAAGCCCATGGACTATTTTTATACAACTTGTCATGTAGAATACAATTTAAAGACTATTTTATTTTTATACAAAAATTTAATGTACAACTTTTGGACCTAGTTGCATGCACGTGCATTGCACGTACACGTGCAAAATGTACTCTTCTCTAGGCCGGTTGTGGTTCTTTTGGTGGGAAATCAAATTTTGTAATGGTGATCATGGTGTGGTGGTTACTAGGTTGTGGGTAGTTAATGTAACTCCTACTTTCATCCTAGCCCTCTATCTTACAACCAACCAATTGATCCTAGCCCTCCATTCTCTTTGATTTTTAGTATAAATACCCCCCCCCCCCCCTGGCTAGTTATTCTTGTGTAAAATTATTCTCATCCAAATCTATAGTCTAAATTATATTTGTGTGAGTTAAAAGATTGAGTTGTGTGTGGGAGTTGTGCTTGCATTCAAGAAGGAGAGAAGGCCGGCTATCAAAGGGAAGGAGCTCTCGGTTTTTGGAGTGCTTGGAGGCTTGTGCGCGCGTGTACAAGGAGGAGAAGTATTTCATTGCAAGGACTTTCGTCTAGGAGGCTGCTAGTAGTGTTTGTTCTCTCCAAATTAAGGTGGGTAAAATTTTCTATATTCTAATTGGGGATGCATGCTAGATTAAATTGAATGAATGAGGCATGAAAAATATTAAAAAGAGTACGCTTTTAATTGGACATTGACCTATGAATTGATTGGAATGTGGGTGTGCAAATTGTATGTGATTTGAGTAGTAAAAATGTAAGTTGTATGGATTAATTATAACCATGGTTTGTTAAATAAGGTCTCATTATCTACACCACAATTATATATTCAAAGTTAGTAGATTGGCAATACTACTTCATGTGAATAAATAGATCTTTTGTGTTAATATGGGCATGAAGATATTAAAATATAAGTTTGTATGTTGTATAAATGATTAAAGACAAAGAATTAATATGGAATTGGTTGATAAAGAGATTAGAATGCTAATTGCTAAGAAATGTCGAAAAGAGAAGAAAATGTGGTAGGGATAGTTCATATTTCGAATTAATGGTATGAAAATATGTTTTAATTGTTGAGAAAATTATTTTTTCATACTGATATGTAAATTAGACAAGAAATAATTAATCTGGAGTTGTACAGTAATTTTTATGAAAACAAAATGAAATGGGGACTAGTTGAGCATCGAAACGTTTTAATAACAGAGAAAATGGTTTTAAAAAGAATTTCGAATTACTACTCGACAACCTGAGCGCGTAGCTCAATTGGTCGGAGTGCGCGGCCTGTTTCTCAGAGGTCACGGGTTCGAATCCCCTCAGTTACATACTTTGCATTTTTTTGAGAAAAAAAAGGATTAAAGTGTGCGGTCGAGAGTATTTATTACTCTCAGCGTCCTTTATACCGTCTAGTACCTTGGCCTAGTGGTCTGTGCCTTGGCCGTTGTTCCTGGGGTGCTGGGTTTGAATCTTGCCATCGGCAAGATTGAAAATTTTATTTTTTTAAATGTTCCGGTGGCCAAAAATGATGGAAAAAATATGACTATTCTCCTAAAAATATATGGGACTTTATAAAAATAATTTGGGAATTATTTGCATGAAATAAACTATGATTTGAGAATAAAATGCATAAATAGAACTATGGTGCTATATGTATATTTTTGTGAAATTATACCATGCAAAAAAAAAGGAATTTGAAATGAAGGATTAGAAGATTAATGTAGTAAAGGAAGAAATTTTATTGTTGTGTTGTGATGCAAATTATTCTCATTTGAGAACGGTGTGAAAAGTGTGAAGTGTGAATATTCGTTAGTGATGTAAATTTCAAGGTGAAAGTGATAATCGATAAAGCATATGAATTTCATGTATAGTTATGGACTATTTTAACGAATTAGAAATCATGATTTGAAAAGAAATATACTTTTGAGTATGATGACTCAACATGGAAATTTATGAATTGGAAATGCTCATTTTGGTAATTATGAATTGAAAATTGAAACAAAAAGAGTAGCTAAGTCTCCCTCCGGCATTTGGAAATAAATGAAATGAAAATTTGAAATGAAAGACCAAGGTTGGTCCTGTTTGAATGAATGAATAAGTCCGGTTTAGTGGAGAGGCTAACTCTAGAGATTTGATTTTTGTTCATGATTTTGATAAAAACTAAAGATTTGTACATAGTGGAGACGCGATGAAAGTAGAAGAAAAACACGAGTATGAGGGCCATCGGATTAGCGGTGTGAGAGTGATCCACAGGCTACCTGCTTGATGCGTCAAGACATGGCGTGGGCACTACTCCAGAATTATCGTCCCGGTGGCGACGCTTGTGGGATGTTCGAGTGGCTATGGGTGGTGCCATTGTTCCATGGCGGAGGCTGAATTGTCTATAGGTTGCCTGCTCGATGTGTCGTGTCAGTGCGTGGGATTCCCCTCCAGGCTGCCTGGACATGGGCTCGTTGATCATAGGACATCTAAGATACCTACCGTAGTTACAGTAGTAGATTAAGTCATGGCGAGGGATTGAACCCTACAAAAACGAAGAACGATTAAGGGCTTGCCCTCGGACCTATGTAGTATGGGATGCATAGAATCCGAACAAGTGCGCATTAGTGCCATGTAATATAAATGAATGCATTAAGGACTAAGTGCACAATCACAACACGACATCAATAGGGTAGTCCCTTTAGTTTGAAATGTGACAAGTTTGTGTTTGCTAAATATGGAAAATTAAGTTATACTATTTTCGGCAGAGAGAGGATGGCCGTGTATAATGATCATCGGTTGAATAAACTGACGTACCCACAGTCTTATATGCAGGTAAATTGCTTGATAAAGATTAAAGAGGAACAAATGCTTAAAGATTACTCAATTTGTTGTATATTTGTTTCATTGTTGTAAAGTTTGCTTCCGCTGTGCAGTGTAAATTGTAATGTATTCATGTAAACTCTGATGTAAAGTGAAAAGTTTAAATTTCCTTGTAAAATTGTACTAAAGGAAGAGAAAAGATCCTGTAGAACATCTCGAATTCAGTGTATTTGGGATTCGGGGCGTTACAGTGTACTCGGAGGAGGACCACTAGGTGCTGACTGTTACTGTTACTATTATTGATTACCTGACTGCACACTTTCCTATAGGAAGGTGTACTGGGAGGAGGACCACTAGGTTCTGACTGTTACCGTTATTGTTACTGATTACCTGACTTCACACTTCCCTATAGGTTGGTATACTCGGAGGAGGACCACTAGGTTCTGACTGTTACTGTTACTGATACCTGAGTACACTGCCCTATATGATCCCCTACGAAATCTAAAACGAAACTGTTTGAATGTAGCAACCATGTAAGAAAAGGATGGATGAATGAAGTACTACCTAGATAGTAATAAACAAAAGACTGTAAGACTGACATTTGTTACACTGTCATCTGTTACATGCTACTGATCACTGTTACCTGTTACTGTCTGACTGTTATCTGATACTGTTACCTGATACTGTTATCTGTATACCGGTCTGCATATTGTTGACACTTGACACATGTTACTTATACCTGTTAGTATACCATGCTAGTTGACTTGTTTTCCTAATTCATGTTAGATATTACATTTCTGTTGATATGCCTACACCATGCTATGTTTCTTCTGTTGTTACTTCATATTTTTTATTTATCCCATGTACTTGTATCCTGCATTACAAGCGGCCCGTAACTTGCATTGACGGGAGTTTGTTTTCTTTTTCCTATTCCTGCAATTGTTAAATTGTAGATTTTGGAGAATAGGTACCAGATGGTGTTAGTGATATGTAATATTAGTGTTGGAGTTTTGTTTGCAATTATTATTATTATTTCCTGTTATTGCTTGAACAATTGTATTTGATACTTAGATTTATTTGGGCAATGTGACCCAGGATATTGACTTATTTAGATCCGATTTATTTGAGATTATATTATATTTTGGTTTCAAGTAAATTTCTGTTGGTATATTTGATTCGATTATGCATACTTGGTTGATTTTTTTGCTTCCGACTCTAATTATTTCTGTGAGATGTTGTAAAGATTCTGAACAGCTTATGGATAATGAAAATTATTCGCTTATCCGTATTCCGTATTTCCTTTTTGGAAAGCGGGGCGTGACACCGTCACCGGGAAAACTCCCGGTGTTTCAGGGCTTTGTGTAGGAACCCGGTGACCAACAGTGAGGGTGACCACCAGCAGATCCACTTCTCCCACCTCACCTCAGATCCAAATCCATAGCTGAGATCTGTCCTCCCCCTCAAAATTAGAACTCACTATTTGTTGCTCCCACACTCGAAAAACAACAGCATCAATCATCTACGAAATACTAAACGAGATAATGACCAACATGCTATATTCTGTCACAGTACAATGAACAAGGAAATCAAAACATAACTAATGGAGACACATCCTCCATTACGAGATGCTCCCACCTATGTTAAAGAAGCACATACATGATCTCACAAAAAATGCACATGATGGGTTTGCCAATATATATTCACATAGTATGACAGGGCACACTTAACAATCCTAAGCATGCAAATTTTCAAAGTGAGACTAATTATGATCTAAAACTCCCAATCATATGTTCAAACACACGAAATGTTAATACATTCATCACAAGAAAATACTGAAAAGGATTAGAGTAGATCATGTCGACACTTCATGTTAGAAGTGTTTCCAAATTCGATGGAGAAACCTACTTAGTGCAGACTTATTCTACCTTGACGCAATTCAATTGTCTCTAATACACACAATTTGTAAATAACTTTGAAGTTCCTACATTCATCAAAATGTTAAAAATTAGCCGATTAAACGAATTATTAGCACTATTTAATTCTAACAACAATTTAATTGGAGATACAAATTTATAGTCAAAAACCTATCATTTAACTTATCAAAATGAATATTTGATCCTTAGCACATAGCCAAAATAGTTATTCAAATTTGTATTTAATTAAACAATTGATACTCAAGCTTTGAACTTTAGCTCTTAGCACCAACAAATAATTAAAATATGTATGGAGGTAAGAACTTATCTTTAATTTCATATCTGATCTAGTTCATCCACACTTTCTCAAAAAAATCCATCCACATCTCGTATTGTGCTTTCCTCTTCCAACTGTTAAATTCAGAACTACTGAATGCCTCTAGTTTAGGAACCTCGTACGGATGATCATGATTTTCCATTTCAAGGAATAAACAATAAATTCCCAAAATTAGATAGTATATTCTAAATAATTACAACACATGTAATTTCAGAGAAAGATGAGGGTTTTTTTCTGTAAATCTGCTTAATAAAAAAGAGAAATTGAATTAAATAAACTTGCACGAATGATAAAGCATAAAAATACCCAGATCTGATGATGATAGTTTAATTGGTAGCTTGCGGGTCGGGTTCGGGTTTAGATCCAACAAACAAAACACCAACCAGCAAGCAAAACAACAACATACGTCCCCAAACAACAAACAACAAAAAAAGCAAACAACAAATCAGATCTGATGGGAATTGTTTTTTCGGTTGAGTTCAGGTTTAGGGTTGAATCGGATCTGACACACAGACTCGTTCAAACTAAATAGTGAAGGAGAAGAAGAGGAGCGGCTGGGCTGTTGTACGTGGGTCTGTGACGGCGATAGAGACGAAGAGCCGCGGCGACTAGATCCCGACAATCTCTTTTCTCTCTTTTTTAATCTCACAAAAATATTAAATTAAATATCTCAAGATTGTTGAAGATTATGAGAAATAATAAGAAGAGAAATTAGAGTTAATATCCTAGACTAAGGTGCTTGAGATTTTACCCTAGGTATTAAGATTGGAATATCTAGACTACTATCACAAGCCAGTATTTATGGGATAAATATTGGTTTGGGTACTAGGTTCTCAACACACTTAACCCACTATCCGATATCCATACAATTAGTACGTGTAACACACATGTTACCCATAGAATAATATTACACATAATATTATTCATATAGTGAGAATATACTCATATATCCAACATTAATATCAATGTTTTTAGTAATGATTTATGGCTATAGTCCACTGTTTTAAGCCAATTTTGAGAAATTTCACTAATTTGACCACATTTTGTGGGCTATAGTCCATCAGATTCGTCGATTTTGTCGTTGTTTTGGCCATATTTTTATTGGTTATAGTCCAATGTTTTTAGCCGATTTTGAGAGATACAAAATTTCACTAGCTAAATTTTTGTGGGCTATAGTCTACAATTTTCATTGATATTGTGAAAATTACGAATATCATTGTTTTGGCCATATTTTATGGGTTATAGTCGATATAAAAACTCTAGGTTAGATCTCACCTATTGCTTGATTAGTAACAAGATACCTAATAAAATAAATACTCTCACCAATATCGAGCTCCGAGCTTATTTTGATTGAGTATAAGTCTTCATCTTCTCTCGATACTTCACTTCCCACTTGAATATCCACATGTAGCTGGATTCTTCACTTTAAGTAATAGAATTGTTTATTTGAAGCTTTAACATGTACATTTGGAGCTTTATGCTGAGTTTGTGAGCGGCAAGACTTGAGTTCTATTTGTCCTCCTTTAGATTTGACGTTTATAGTATAATTCCATCCAACCTTTAAGTTCAACAATGGCTCTAAGAATCAAAACCTACATACTTAATTAGAGTCATCAGAACAAAAAATCAATTTTTTTGTAAAACATCAATATAAAAGGTGGGTTCAACATATACTCCACCACTTTCATCATTTTGTAATTTTTTGAATATGATTATTTTGGCCATATTTTATGCGTTACAGTCCAATGTTTTCAACCGATTTTGAGAAATACAAATTTCATTGATTTTGTCACATTTTAGGGGCTATAATCAACCACTTTCATTTATTTTGTAAAAAAATATGAATATCACTATTTTGGCCATATTTTATGGGCATCCACTGTTTATAACCGATTTTGAGAATAACAAAACTTCACTGATTTGGACTCATTATGTGGGAAGTAGTCCACCATTTTTGACAATTTCTTAAAATTATGATAGTCAATGTTTTGACGATATTTTATGAGCTATAGTCCACTCTCTTTAGCCTATTTTTAGAAATACGAATTTTACTAATTTTGCCACATTTTTGTGTGCTATAGTCCACAATGTTCATAGATTTTGAGTAAATTTTGAACATAATTGTTTTGGCCATATTCTATGGGCTATATGTAATCAACTATTTAAAGCAAATTTTGATAAATACGATTTCACGGATTTTGCCACATTTTGAGGCATATATCCACCGTTTCGTCAATTATGAGAATATTTTAAATTTCATTGTGAATTTTTTATATACCACTGTTTTTGCATAAGTTTATAGTCCACAAAGTCCATTGTTTTTATATATATGATTTTGAGATTAATGAAATTTAACTGATTTGGCCGCATTTTTTGAGCTATATTCAACCATTTTCGTCAATTTACTGAAGATTCTAAATATCATTGTTTTTGCCATATTTAATGTGTTGTAGTGCATTATTTTTTGCAAATTTTGAGAAATACAAAATTTCACTAATTTGGCCACCTTTTTGAAATAAGTCATTTTTGTCAATTTTGAGAAAATTCTATATATCACTGTTTAGTCCACTGCATTCACCCGATCTTGAGAAATACGAAAATTCACTAATTTGGCCACATTTTGTGGGCCCTAAGTCACCATTTTTTTTCGATTTTGTGAAAATTCTGAATATAACTATTTTGGCCATATTTTATGGACTATAATCCTATGTTTTTAGCTGATTTTGACAAATACGGTATTTCACTGATTTTGGCAATATTTTGTGGGCTATCGTCCACCATTTTCGTCGATTTATTAAAAATTCTTAATATCATTATTTTGACCATATTTTATGGGCTATAATATGCTGTTTTTAACTGGTTTTTACAAAATGAAATTTAACTGAGTTTGCCACCTTTTGTGGACCAGTCCACCATTTTTTCCGATTTTATTAGAATTATTAATATCAATGTTTTGGCCATATTTAATGGGATATAAGACGATTGTTTTTAGCCGATTATTAGAAATACAAAATTTCACTTATTTGGTCATATTTATGCGCTACAGTCCACTGATTTTATCAATTATGAGTGTATATATATATATCACTATTTTGGCCATATATATTACACTAATTGGTTTATCCCTCTCTCCTTCTTTTATTTTGAAATAGTGCAAGGTGAGGAAATGTAGAAATTCTCATTTAAATTGGCATGTGCAGTATGCATGTTTTCATTTGAAAAAAAATAATAAAAGCCTCAAATCCCTTAAAGCTAGCAACGACCTCTTCCCTCCCACGTTCAAAATTCAAATCCTCCATTCCTCCTCACGCATCCCTCCCCCCCAATGCCGAACGCTGCACCACACAGTTGCTCTCACATATCCATCTCACTTGAGGAGGGGAGGGGGTTGTTGAGCCATTCCCAAATTTGGGAGGGGCGGAACTAGAAGTGGAGAAGTGGCGGCGGTAGGGACAGAAGTGGGAGGAGCCGGCGATACCGAGATGACGTGGCAGAAAAGAGGGGGTATGACAATAGAGGAGGTGGCGACTTTGACGAATGCGTGTATATATATATATATATCTCACTATTTTGGCCATCTGTATATTATACTAATTGGTCTATCCCTCTCTCCTTCTTTTATTTTGAAATAGTGCAAGGAGAGGAAATGTAGGAATTTTCATTTAAATTGGCAAGTGCAGTATGCACGTTTTCATTTTAAAAAAAATAAAATTAAAAGCCTCATATCCCTCCAAGCTAGCAATGATCTCTTCCCTTCCACGTTCACAATCCAAATACTCCATTCCTCCTCATGCATCCCTCCCTACATGCCGAATGTCGCACCACACAGTTGCTCTCATATATCCATCTCACTTGAGGATGGGAGGGGGTTGTCGAGCCATTACCAAATTTAGAAGGGGCGGAACTAGAGGCAGAGAAGTGGCGGCATTAGGGATAGAGGTGGGAGGAGCCAGCGATACCGAGATGATGTGGCGGAAAGAGGGGATATGACGATAGAGTAGGAGGCGGCTTTGACGAATGCGGGATGGTGGAGGGAGTGGCAGTGATTTTGTAGGATTGGAAGATGAAGAAACTTGAGGAGGAGATGAGGGAGAGCTAGGTGAAGGAGGAGAGGAAGATGACAGCGCTGGAGGAGGCAGTGGTGCGGCCGGGGTGGCGGTGGTAGCGAGAGGAGAGGTAGCAGGTGGGCGGGGGTTAGAGTTAAGAATTGGGATGGTAGAGTGTTGCTGCTTTGAGATTGGTGATGATATTGGAGAATGGATGATTAGTTGACGAGAGTCGAGAGAAAGACTGAGAGAAGGAGACTGTAAGATGTTTGATGATATTTCCCTATGATTTATTATTATTATTATTATTATTATTATTATTATTATTATTATTATTATTATTATTATTATCATTATTATTTTATTTTATTTTATTTTTTTGCACAGGGTGTTTGATGGAATGCCACAATGAGATGTGGTTGCTTGGGTGCTTTGATTTGATGGGTTTTTCAGTTTTGGGAATGGATGGCTAATGGACGATGCTCGAAGTTTTGTTGAGTTAGTCAAAGTGAAGAGATTTTGCTTGGAGGGCTAATGGACGATGCTTGAAGTTTCAATGAGTTAGTCAAAGTAAAAAAGATTGGGCCTGGAGGGCTAATGAACAATGCTTGGAGTTTCGTTGAGTTAGTCAAAGTTAAGAGATTGGCAGACTATGTAAACCAGATTGACAACATGGTATTGAGTGGTGGCCATGATTTTGCTATTAAGGTATTCAAAATTTTTAGGTGACAATGGTACAAATGTTATTCTTTAAATTCGAATAGAACAATTATACTTATTGTTTGATAATCTACACGCAACAAAATTGAACATGCATGCTTAATTGTTGATATTAGTAATTCTTATATTTACCTTCAACATTTTGTGGTTAAATTTGTTTGTTAGTCTACCCAGATGAAATTTGGAACCTAATTAGTTAGATATTTTCATTTGATATGGCAAAAAATAGAACTAAATCGGGACCGTTCAAATCGGGCACAAATCTTAAAGCTCTCAGGGGTAAAACGGTAATTTCAACCTACAAAAGTGTCCGAAATGGGAACTGCATCTTTCTTCAAAGCCCAATAACCCATAAATGAATCTGTCCTATTGGGTATGGGTAACAACCCGTTACAAACAAATTTAGATATTTAAAGAGTAATTCAAATTCATGGTTATCTCTATGAAACGATTCAAACTCTACATCTTATCCAAAAATACCAGGACATAGGGATAAATTATTATCTCTAAACTATCTCTAAAGGCGACTATAAATATCCCTCTCCCCCCACCATAAAGAAAGTAATCAATATTTTTCCACATAAAGCTCTTTCATAATCTTAATGATTACTGACAAGAGTGTCGGAGGGTTCGTCACCGGGATCCATCGAACTTTTTGCACGTTTACGGCAGCGGCAAGAAACCAGTCAAAACGCCGGTGAAAGTCGGCAAGTTTGCTTATTTGTTTCCTTCAAGAATCAAAAAATTTATCTGTTTGCTCCCACACCAAAATCAGCAGCAACAGATTGGCGCCGTTTGTGGGAAACGAAAAGCAATCCAACCCTATTTTACCAGCGATAGTAGTTTCAAGCTATGCCTCCAAAGAAGGGGAAGGCGACGATATCTAACCTAGAGCCACTTCCGCTCCTTCTCCACCTCCACTTCAGGAGGTCCTCCCTCAACCCGTTCAGCAACTCCAGCAGCTGCAGCCTGGACAGCCTCTCCCTCAACCCGTTCAGCAACCGCAGCCTGGACGGCCCCTTTCTCAGCAACCTCAGCCCCAGCAGGTTCCGCAAGGGCCTCAAGGGGATGCCGTCGGACCATCCCTCCGAAGTCGCCAAGGGCAACCTCCTCATCATGGCCATGTCTCGATACATAACCCCTCATCCGAATCCATGGCCTCTCACAGTCTTCCAACGCCGAAGGATCTTCGACACGTTATTATCAACCGGAAGCATGGGATAGACCTTTGGACCTGCCTGGATGAGATACGGACCCATGACAGAATCCCCCATCGTGAACACCGAAAGGGCCTTGCGACTCGGTCCCTTAGAGCCTGATCCCCTCGTAGGCCCGACCAAAGAAGATCAAAATCTCCCAGAAGACGGGGGGAGTCACCCCAATGCTGTCGGAGGCAGAGCCACACTCCGACCGGTCGGCCCGCCCTAGGGGACTGCTGAGATCGGGAGGGGCCTATCACAAGGGCAGAATTCCAAGACTTTCAAGAAGGCATTCTACGGGCCCTCAATGTTGCTCCTAACCACGATCAACGGGCTCCCAGTCCTCAACCTTCCCCAAACTATCACCGTCGCACTCCCAGTCCCCTTCTGCATGAGGATGAGTCCCGGGGATCAGTAAGATATGAACAAAGGGAAGACTCAGTCTACCTCCCCCTCCACGAGATGGAGAGGCGCCTTGGTAGATTGGATAGAGAAGAGGAGCAACGGGCCAATAAGTTTTGGCCAAGCAGACCCCCCTTTCTCTAGGGCCATCATGGAAGCTCCGGTTCCCGAAGCCTTTAGGCTGCCCCGCTTTGAATCCTACAATAGGGAGTCGGACCCGGACGATCATATCGAGAGTTTTAAAACTCTCATGATGGTTCATCAAGCCTCAAATGAGGTCCTCTGCAAGGCCTTCCCAGCCACATTGAGGGGACCAGCGTGAGAATGGTACTCCCGTCTAACCCCCACCTCCATCTTCTCATTCAAACAGTTTAAGGAGCTCTTCCTCACCCACTTCGTGGGCAGTCGCAGAGCCGAGAAAACAAGTGCATCTTTGCTAGCACTTAGCCAAAGAAAGGGTGAGCGCCTAAGAGATTACGTCCGATGCTTTACTACCGAAACCCGATCTATTGTTTTCCTCAACCAATCAGTAGCCTATGCGGCATTCAGGCACAACGTCACTAACGCCGATCTCAAGGCGTCCCTTGCCAAGAAGCCTCATTGGGACTTCTCAGAACTCCTGCTTAGGAGCGAGAAGTACATCTGAGCGAAAGAAGCTCTCAACCCCCCTAGTCAAGAGGAGTCATCTTTCGGGAATAAATGGAAGAATACAAGCGAAGAAGGGTCCCAAAAATTCCAGAAGGACGACAATGGCCAGTGCCGCCCAGCTCCTCGTTTTGAGAAGTTCACCCCCCTCAATGCTAGTTTATTAGCAGTTCTTATGGAGGTGGACAAGGAACGGCTACTTCGCGGTCCCCCTAAAATGAATACCCCTGGAAAGAAAAGAAATATGGATAAGTGGTGTTGCTTTCATAGGGGCCACGGCCATGACACGGATGATTTTCAGGCTCTCAAAGAGGAGATCGATGAACACATACAGTAGGGACACCTGGCCAAGTTCGTCCGAAAAGATGAGGCCAATCCTCCACCCCGAGGAGCCAACAATCGAACCGAGAGGCCCAACGAGTTTCAAGACTCCGAACCTGGGGCCATCCTCCACCTTATCCATGCAGGTCCAATGGGGGGAGAACCAAATATGTAATTCCTGTTTCCCATTTTGTTTACTTTTGAGTGTATTTTTCATTTTTGTGTATTTCTCTCTTTGTATTCTTCTTGTATCTGTTTTGGACCGTATATTGGATTTTATTTTCAATAAATTCATTTTGTTATTTTTGTCGTTCTTTTATTTGATTTTCTTGATCCAATTGTCTCATTTGTTTCATCTCTGTTTGATCGATCTACTTTTGATTCTCTTTATTCAATTTGCTCGTGCATATTTTAATTGTTCTTTTCTATGCCCGTCTCATTTTTGTATCACCCTATTTATTCTCCTTGTGGATTTGTCCTATTTCTTGAACATTGTTTAAACCTATTAATACTCTTATACCCTATTGGACTATCCATTACCCAATAACTTTACACCTATTACCTATTCTAATACTCAAAACCACTTACTTAAAAACCCCCAAACCCGTTAACACATAAAACTACCCAGTAACACTCCCTAAAACCATCAATAGCCTATAAGCCTAACTACCCTACCCGTTAGCATCACCCAAAACCTATTTAAACCCTCCTTGCCGTCATTCAACTCATTCCCTAACCCTAAAAATTTCCCATGTGTATATAAACCCAACTCTGTTCTCAATCCCCTACAGCCACCTATCTCCATCCACCTTCCGAGAACCCAACCCCCGTTCTGCTTCACCTCGACCCACCTATCCCCTACACCTCTCCCACTCCTGAGTTTCTCTTGTGCACCCTCTCGTCAGCCCTACCTCGCTCTCAATCTCTCCCCGTCCTCTCTTTCCCTATGATGCTTACTGCAGCATCGCAGACCCCGGTGAGCGACACCACAGTCGGCGCCTTCTCCCTGTGCCGCCCCTTGCGTCGCAGCTAGGTGCCGCCCCTACAGCAGCAGCACCTCGCTGTGCTATCGACAGTGTGCACCGGCAGCATCGTCGTTCGTGCTGTCGTTCCTCGCCCTCTCTTGTGTGCGTGTTGAGTTCCTTGAGATCGTGTGTTCGTGTCGTGGTCCATTACCGAGTTAGTTCGAGTTGGTACGTTGAGTTCATTGCTTGTGTGTGATTGGTTCGTGGTTTCCGTTCATGGTTTGTTGTATTCATGCTCCGAGAATCCATTCCCGTTATTCTTGATTTTTTTCATTTTCATCGTCGGTTAAGGCAAGTAACTTGTATTCTTTTCTTTGTGTAATACAAATACAAAATACCGCATGTAGTGTAGTTGGGTTCTAGAGATAATTTGTGTGTGAATTCCCTTGTTTATATTGTCTCTATAGTGTTGATTCGACCATAGTTGCCTCACGACACACATGACATGAATTAACCTACGGATGACCACTTTTGATGCATATGATCATGCTATTTTGAGATATCTGTGCTTGGTGTGTTGTTTGTGATATACTTGTCGAATACTTGCAAAATACCATATACCATGTTGTTTGGACATCTAGTCACTACAACACATGTGCAATTTACCGGCGTATCTTTCCCGGCGTTTTACTATTCGCGCCGAGGTAGGGAGTGACCAGGAATGGGGCGTCAGATTGGATGGTTATACACCCTGCGGCCTCTATAAAACGCCGGGGATTCATTATATTCACCGGCGTTTTATTTAGAAATGCCGGTGAATTGTATTATTCACCGGCGTTTTAATAACACACATCGGGGAATATATAGATACATTCACCGGCGTTTCTAATTGCAAACGCCGGTGAATTAACTGAGATAAATCCCCGCGAACCCTAACATTTCGCTCTCTAATTTCCCAAACCTAATTTCGCCGCCTTCGTTTTCCCTCCTCCCTCTCCCTATTTCTCGCGCTTCGCCTCCGTCCCTTCGTCATCTTTGACAGCCCAATTCGATTTCCCTCCTCCCTCTCTCTATTTCGCGGTGAATTTGCGATCGAAAACCACCGCTCGTCGCCCCGCTCTCTCTCTATCTCCTACGCCAGCGCTCGTCACCCCCCCTCTCTCTTCGGTAATTTCTCTTGATTTCTCTCCTTTTCACTGTTAAAAATGCTGAATTCATGCATCTGATTAGCATCTTAGCATGATTTTTTTATCAAAATAGGGTTAACTATCAACTAAGGATGCTGGCTGTATACCAAAATCCTCCAAATCTGTACAAGAATTGGGCTGAACAAACCTTGTGCAGGTTTATTTTGGAGCCACAAACATCATAATTTAGTTGGGATGAAGAATTAATAGACAAACATATATGCTTAGATACTGGAAATTTTCATTTTCTTTTACTGTTAAAGAAACTGATCGCATGCATCTGATTGTCATCTTAGCATGATTTTTTTTACCAAAATGGGTTCACTGTCAACTAAGGATGCTGTATGTATACCAAAATCCTCCAAATCTGTACAAGAATTAGGCAGAACAAACCTTGTGGAGCCTTATTTTGGAGCCACAAACATCAATGGTTTAGTTGGGATGAAGAATTAATAGAAAAACATATATGCTTAGATACTGGAAATTTTCATTTTCTTTTACTGTTAAAGAAACTGATCGCATGCATCTGATTGTCATCTTCGCATGATTTTTTTTACCAAAATGGGTTCACTGTCAACTAAGGATGGTGTATGTATACCAAAATTCTCCAAATCTGTACAAGAATTGGGTGGAACAAACCTTGTGCAGGTTTATTTTGGAGCCACAAACATCAATGGTTTAGTTGGGATGAAGAATTAATAGAGAAACATATATGCTTAGATACTAGAAATTTTCATTTTCTTTTACTATTAAAGAAACTGAATTCATGCATCTGATTGCAATCTTAGCATGATTTTTTTACCAAAATGGGTTGACTGTCATCTAAGTATGCTAGCTGTATACCAAAATCCTTCAAATCTGTACAAGAATTGGGCGGAACAAACCTTGTGCAGGTTTCTTTTGGAGCCACAAACATCAATGGTTTAGTTGGGATGAAGAATTAATAGAGAAACATATATGCTTAGATACTGGAAATTTTCATTTTCTTTTACTGTTAAAGAAACTGAATTCATGCATCTGATTTCCATCTTAGCATGATTTTTTTACCAAAATGGGTTGACTGTCATCTAAGTATGCTAGCTGTATACCAAAATCCTCCAAATCTGTACAAGAATTGGGCGGAACAAACCTTGTGCAGGTTTCTTTTGGAGACACAAACATCATGATTTAGTTGGGATAAAGAATTAATAGAGGAAACATATATGCTTAGATACTGGAAATTTTCATTTTCTTTTACTGTTAAAGAAACTAAATTCATGCATCTGATTGCCATAATAGTATGATTTTTTTACCAAAATGGGTTCACTGTCAACTAAGGATACTATATGTATACTAAAATCCTCCAAATCTGTACAAGAATTGGGCGGAACAAACCTTGTGCAAGTTTATTTTGGAGCCACAAACATCAATGGTTTAGTTGGAATGAAGAATTAATAGACAAACATATAAGCTTAGATACTGGAAATTTTCATTTCCTTTTACTGTTAAAGAAACTGATCGCATGCATCTGATTGTCATCTTAGCATGATTTTTTTACCAAAATGGGTTCACTGTCAACTAAGGATGCTGTATGTATACCAAAACCCTCCAAATCTGTACGAGAATTGGGATGAACAAACCTTGTGCAGGTTTCTTTTGGAGCCACAAACATCATGATTTAGTTGGGATGAAGAATTAATGGAGAAACATATATGCTTAGATACTGGAAATTTTCATTTTCTTTTACTGTTAAAGAAGTTGAATTCATGCATCTGATTGTCATCTAAGGATGCTAGCAGTATACCAAAATCCTCCAAATCTGTACAAGAATTGGGCTGAACAAACCTTGTACAGGTTTCTTTTGGAGCTACAAACATCAATGATTTAGTTGGGATGAAGAATTAATAGAGCAACATATTAGTAGCCATATTAGTTTCTTTTGTGCAGGTTTATTATTATTATTATTATTATTATTATTATTATTATTATTATTATTTTGGGATAAGTAACTGATTATTAGTAGCCATGAACAGAATAGTTCATGAGTCATCAGATCTTCTTGTTACCGTATTTACAGCACGACGCCCTCGTTATTCATCCGATTCCTCTTCCTCAGCAAATACCCTTTACCATCATCATCTCCTTGAATGGAAAGCCAAATACAGGGGAGACTATAGTCGAATCGATATTAGACTCGAACACAAGGTGTGCGATAAAATGCCACTAAGGTGGTTGTGATAATTTCCACAAAGGTAGTTTAGGGTTATGTGAATAGAGTAGATTGTATTAAGATTTAATTGTTTTTTTATACATTTTTGGAACCACGATTTCTTTATTTTACAGTTAATTGTTATATTGTTTATTTATTTGCAGCTAGAGATGGTTTTAAAAAAGGTGAAATTAAATATACAAAATGCCTTTTACTGTCAATACTATTTAATATGTCAAATTTTAATTTCAGATTGTGTGCTATTGTTATAATGGATAGAAGTTGGATTAGTAAACCACGATTATCCAAGGAGTACCGTGATGGTATTAAAGATTTTATTATCTTCGCCAAACGACATTCCCGTGATCCCAACCTAATCCTTTGTCCATGCTTCCGGTGTACAAATTGTAATTTTAGTACATACACATTTGGTTGCCAACGGTTTTCTTCAAGGGTACACATGGTGGTTTTGTCATGGAGAGGTTCATACGTCAGCTCCTGTTCGTCCGGTTGTATTAGAAAATGAAGATGAGCCCTTAGTGAACGAAGACTTAAGTGTTCCCGATGAGATGCATGCTTTGATGCAAGACGCCTTGGGGATTCATAATATTTCTTTCCACACCAATAATCCAACAACCCAAGTTCATAATGAGTCAACAGAAACATCACACATTGGGGGTGGAGTGGACGAGGAAATGCCTGACCCCGCCCCTGAAAATAATAAACAGCAAGAATCCTTCGCTAAGTTGCTTGAAGATGCTAGTACTCCGCTGTACCGCGATTGCACCAAATTCTCTAAATTCTCATTCATTGTCAGACTATTTCAGATTAAATGGTTAAACGGGTGGTCTGCTAAGTCCTTCAGTATGCTACTTGAACTGTTGAATGAAGCATTTCCAGAAATCTGTATTCCAAACTCAGCCTATAAAATCAAAAAATTCCTAAATTCTTTCGATCTAGGGTATGAGAAGATAGCAGCATGTCCAAATGACTGTATGCTTTTCACGGGAGGTAAGGAAAGTCTGGAGAATTGCGAAGTCTGTGGTTCTTCGAAATGGACAGAAACACCAAATCAAGACGATCAAGCCAATGGATCTACTAAGCGAAGTAGGAGAAAGAAGCCTGCCAAAATACTGCATTACTTTCCTCTGATTCCTAGGCTACAAAGATTGTTTATGTCTACGAACACTTCTTCTGATATGAAATGGCATGCTAAAGGTCGCACTAATGATGGGATTCTTAGACATCCTGCTGATTCTCAATCTTGGAAAAAATTTGATGAAAGATATCCCGATTTTGCGGAAGATCCTCGAAATGTGAGACTTGGACTAGCTAGTGATGGTTTCAACCCTTTTAGGCAAATGAGTAGTACATACAGTATATGGCCTGTTGTGTTAATACCATACAATTTGCCGCCTTGGAAATGCATGAAGCAGTCCTCATTTACTTTGTCCATGATAGTTCCTGGACTGAAAGGTCCTGGAAATGATATAGATGTGTACCTACAGCCGTTAATAGATGAACTTCAGAAATTGTGGGTGGGTGTTCCAACCTATGATGTTGTGGCTAAAGAAACATTTTCTCTTCGGGTCGTGTTGTCTTGGACAATCAATGATTTTCTAGCATATGCAAATTTATCTGGATATAGCACTAAAGGACGTTATGCATGTCCTTGTTGTGCTGACCAAACTAGTTCAAGGTGGTTGTACAATGGCAGAAAGTTTTGCTATATGGGTCATAGGAGATGGTTGCCTGACACACATATATTTCGGGCAGAGACAGCGACATTTGATGGTACCGACGAGTGGGAACATGCTCCTGGAGCTTCTTCTGGGTCAGATATTTTGAGGTGGGTAGATGGTCATCAGTTCAAATATGAAAAAGAACCACAAGTCAGCAAAAAAGAGCAAGGCCGGAGCAAGGTGAGGAGACCGATCTATGTGGCGAAGATGAGGATCAGAACATGACGAGTTTAGGTGCATGGAAGAAGAAGAGTATTTTCTTCAAGTTGCCGTATTGGGAATTCAACTTATTGCGGCATAATTTAGATGTGATGCATATCAGAAAAAATATTGGTGAAAATTGTATAGGAACAGTTATGAGAGATGACCGGAAGACAAAGGACAATCTCAAGAGCCGACTTGATTTGAAGTCAATAGGCATCCGACATGAGTTGCACCCAGAGGAATTACCGAACTGGAAAGTACTCCTACCTCCTGCAATCTATTCAATGTCAAAATCAGAGTTGGAATTGTTTTGCAAAGTTCTACTGGAACTTAAAGTTCCTGATGGCTATTCTTCTAACATACCAAGATGTGTCAACTTTAAAGAGAAGAGGCTTCAGGGTCTAAAGTCATACGACTACCACGTCCTAATGTAGGATCTCTTTCCTGTGGCCCTAAGGTCTTCAATGTGTGAGCAAATCACTACTGTCCTGAAAGATCTTTGTAGCATATATAAAGGTATTTGCTCAAGAATGCTTCATGTTGAAGATATTGACCAATTGGAGCAGCGGGCGGCATTGACACTTAGTAAAATGGAGATGATATTTCCGCCATCGTTCTTCACTATAATGCTTCACTTGATAATCCACCTTGCTGGTGAAGCCAGAATCGGCGGTCCTGTTCACTATCGGTGGATGTACCCCATTGAGAGGTAAAAGAATTCATGCATCTTACAAAATAGAATTTTCAAAAGCTCGTTTCTTTTAATCTCCTACTTCGCTCTAATTCATTAATTATACATGTTCAGGTACCTATACCGGCTCAAGGGTTATATTAAAAATAGAGCATATCCTGAAGGGTCAATAGCTCAGGGATATCTATCAGAGGAGTGTTCACATTTTTGTTCCAGGTATCTGCAAGGTGAAGAGACATCTTTGACTAGACCAAGGAGAAATCTAGACATTTCCAATCTTGATGGTGCTAAATATCTTTTTGATACTGCTGGCACTACTGTTGGTAAAGTTGATGCATTTGAGATAGATAACATAACGTGGAAATAGGCACACCGATATGTGCTAGACCACCATGCATCAGTGGAACCATTTCGAAAGTAAGTTTCTTTTGAATTTAAATCGAATATAGTGAAAACCGCAGAGTTCGATATTAACTTACTTTTGTTATTCCTTATTTCAATTGCTTGTATTTTAGCGAATTTGTCAAGGACATCAAACGAAGGGCTAAACCAAGAAGACTACCACCACGTGAACAAAAAAAGTTGATGAATGAAAAATTTCATAAGTGGTTTAAATCTCATGTAGGTGAATTAAGAAAATGCAAGTTAATCTTCATTATATCTACATTATCCATGGTGCTGATACGATTTGTGCAAAATTAATAGGTACATTCTTTGGGTCCTAAAGGTGTGTCATCTGAAATACAAGTACTTGCCAAGGGTCCCTATAAGATGACCAAAAGATACGGAGGATACATATTCGATGGCTTTAGATTTCGTACTAAAGATCGTGAATGTAATTTAAAGTCTCAAAATAGTGGAATGGTAGTGACTTCTAAGACTAGAAGTTATGCTTCCAAGTCAGACACGAGGCCGGTAGATGGAGATCTCGACTACTATGGAGTGCTCACGGATATCATTGAGTTGAACTATTTTGGTCATTTTCGTGTTGTCTTATTTCGTGGGGATTGGGCTGAGTTTGATAGGAATTTTACTAATAACAAGGATAAGTTAGGTTTCACAGTTGTAAACTTCTCAAAATTGATTCACATCGGTACACACATTAGCCATGAACCATTTGTGTTCCCATCCCAAGTGCAACAAGTGTTCTACATTAAAGATCCAACCCTGCCAAAATCGTATGTGGCTCTTGAGATGCAACCAAGAGATGTATTCCAACTGGGCGATACTTCAGACGATGAAGACCGTGAAGCCATGAACAGTTACATTGCTTCTGAGTTTCCTATGTTTAATGTAAACACAACCGACGGCGGAATTTGCGGGACTTAGCTCCGCAAGGATGGAGAAGAGGGCGATGTATTGGAAGATGTCGTATTGTAGTTTACTTGATTTTCATAGCTCAATGTTATGTCCTGTAATTTTCGTGTCTTAAATCTTGTTGTAATATTATATCTTGTAATTCCGAACATATTGTATGTGAATTTAATAATTGGTTTAATTATCTTTCTAATTTCTACTGCTTGGTGTCATTTACATTAAACAATGCTTAGTGTCATTTGCATCAAACTATCATTGTAGTTAAATTTGTTACAAATCTCACTTTTTTAATTTTTTGTAATTATGTTGGTTTGTTAATCCTAGATAATAGTGGCAGTCAAACAGAGGAGGGAGAGGGTAGCACGCCGCCCACTGTCAAAAAACATCGAGGGCGAACTAAGATGACGGGCATATGGAAACTTAAGAATGACGAAAGGATTGTGGTGGAGGAAAACGGTGTCGGGCAACCGGTTGGTGATAATGCAAGCAAATTCTCATCCTTTATTGGGGTAATAGCAAGGAACCAACGGATAATTTCACCGGTAAGTCTTTAAATTGGTAATTTTGAAGATATTATAATTTTGAATGCATGAAAGACACGTATTAGTGTTTGTGAGTCTGCATTGTGGCTGTCGTTTATGTTTCTTAATTGGGTTGTGATTAGAAAGAAAGGGCTCGAGTGGATATCTGGAAACCCATATAGAGACATCTCGTTTATTATAATCTATTATTATTGTTGGACCAACCCCCTCTTGCTGTGTGCGTGTGTTGAAGAGAAAGAAGGGATGAGAAAGAGTTGAGGAAAATGCCGCTATGTTAGCCTGGTGTATCCTCAATTCTCTACCATTCCTCTTTCTGGCTCCATTTATGGCTTCTATATTAAATTGGTTTCCTTCCACGATGACAGTTCCGTAAAACTACACTTGATATGAGTCATGTTCTTATTGTTCTTCAATAAAATTGGGAGTTTTGGTGATCCAGCTAGTGATCATAGCTGAACCCCACTGCATACTTACAAACACTAATACGTGTCGTTCATGCATTCTATGAACAACCCCACTTTGGCATATAGCATGCTTAGATGACATTCTATGACCTGCACACATGTTTGTTCCGCCCAATTCTTGTACAGATTTGGAAGATTTTGGTATATAGCTAGCATCCTTAGTTGATAGTGAACCCATTTTGGTAAAAAATCATGCTAAGATGACAATCAGATGCATGAATTCAACTTCTTTAACAGTAAAAGAAAATGAAAATTTGCAGTATCTAAGCATATATGTTTCTAGATCCAGGATCACAAATTTTGATTGGGCTGTGATTGAATTTTTTAGTGACTATCAACAAGTATTTTTAATTGGGCTGTGATTAGAAAGAGAGGGCTCGAGTGGAGATCTGGAAACCCATATAGAGACATCTCATTCATAATAATTTATTATTATTGTTGTTCTTGTCGCTCTTGCTGTTGTTGCTGATGTCTCTTTATGTGCGTTTGCTGAAGAGAAAGCAGGGATGAGAGAGAGATGAGGAAAATGCCGCTATGTTAGCCTGGTGTATCCTCATTCTCTACCATTCCTCTTTCTGGCTTCTATATTTGGTTTCCTTCCACGATGACAGGTCCTTAAAACTAAACTTGATATGGGCCCTATTCTTATTTTTCTTCAATAAAAATGGGAGTTTTGGTTATCCAACAAACATGTACCCGCATACTTCCAAATGGCATTTCCTTTAGAAAATCGGACTCCGAAGAATCGATCTATGACTAGAATCTCCATTCAAAGCCCAATCAAAATTTGTCATCCTGAATCTAAAATCTTCTTTCAGCCACAAACATCATGATTTAGTTGGGTTGAAGAAATAATAGAGAAACATATATGCTTAGATACTGGAAATTTTCATTTTCTTTTACTGTTAAAGAAGCTGAGTTCATGCATCTGATTGCCTTCTTAGCATGATTTTTTTACCAAAATGGGTTCACTGTCAACTAAGGATGCTGTATGTATACCAAAATCCTCCAAATCTGTACAAGAATTGGGCGGAACAAACCTTGTGCAGCCTTATTTTGGAGCCATAAACATCAATGGTTTAGTTGGGATGAAGAATTAATAGACAAACAAATATGCTTAGATACTGGAAATTTTCATTTCCTTTTACTGTTAAAGAAATTGAATTCATGCATCTGATTGTCATCTTAGCATGATTTTTTTACCAAAATGGGTTCACTGTCTACTAAGGATGCTGTATGTAAACCAAAATCCTCCAAAACTGTACAAGAATTGGGCTGAACAAACCTTGTGCTGGTTTATTTTGGAGCCACAAACATCAATGGTTTAGTTGGGATGAAGAATTAATAGACAAACATATTTGCTTAGATACTGGAAATTTTCATTTCCTTTTACTGTTAAAGAAACTGATCGCATGCATCTGATTGTCATCTTGGCATGATTTTTTTACCAAAATGGGTTCACTGTCAACTAAGGATGCTATATGTATACCAAAATCCTCCAAAACTATACAAGAATTGGGCTGAACAAACCTTGTGCAGGTTTCTTTTGGAGCCACAAACATCATGATTTAGTTGGGATGAAGAATTAATGGAGAAACATATATGCTTAGATACTGGAAATTTTCATTTTCTTTTACTGTTAAAGAAGCTGAGTTCATGCATCTGATTGTCATCTTAGCATGATTTTTTAACCAAAATGGGTTAACTGTCAACTAAGGATGCTGGCTGTATACCAATATCCTCCAAATCTGTACAAGAATTGGGCTGAACAAACCTTGTGCAGGTTTATTTTAGAGCCACAAACATCATGATTTAGTTGGGATGAAGAAATAATAGAGAAACATATATGCTTAGATACTGGAAATTTTCATTTTCTTTTACTGTTAATGAAGCTGAGTTCATGCATCTGATTGCCTTCTTAGCATGATTTTTAACCAAAATGGGTTAACTGTCAACTAAGGATGCTGTATGTATACCAAAATCCTCCAAATCTGTACAAGAATTGGACGGAACAAACCTTGTGCAGGTTTATTTTGGAGCCACAAACATCATGATTTAGTTGGGATGAAGAATTAATGGAGAAACATATATGCTTAGATACTGGAAATTTTCATTTTCTTTTACTGTTAAAGAAACTGAATTCATGCATCTGATTGTCATCTTAGCATGATTTTTTTACCAAAATGGGTTCACTGTCTACTAAGGATGCTGTATGTATACCAAAATCCTCCAAAACTGTACAAGAATTGGGCTGAACAAACCTTGTGCAGGTTTCTTTTGGAGCCACAAACATCATGATTTAGTTGGGATGAAGAAATAATAGAGAAACATATATGCTTAGATACTGGAAATTTTCATTTTCTTTTACTGTTAAAGAAGCTGAGCTCATTCATCTGATTGCCTTCTTAGCATGATTTTTTTACCAAAATGGGTTCACTGTCAACTAAGGATGTTGTATGTATACCAAAATCCTCCAAATCTGTACAAGAATTAGGCAGAACAAACCTTGTGGAGCCTTATTTTGGAGCCACAAACATCAATGGTTTAGTTGGGATGAAGAATTAATAGACAAACATATATGCTTAGATACTGGAAATTTTCATTTCCTTTTACTGTTAAAGAAACTGATCGCATGCATCTGATTGTAATCTTGGCATGATTTTTTTTACCAAAATGGGTTCACTTTCAACTAAGGATGCTGTATGTATACCAAAATCCTCCAAATCTGTACAAGAATTGGGCTGAACAAACCTTGTGCAGGTTTCTTTTGGAGCCACAAACATCATGGTTTAGTTGGGATGAAGAATTAATGGAGAAACATATATGCTTAGATACTGAAAATTTTCATTTTCTTTCACTGTCAAAGATGCTGAATTCATGCATCTGATTGTCATCTTAGCATGATTTTTTAACCAAAATGGGTTGACTGTCAACTAAGGATGCTGGCTGTATACCAAAATCCTCCAAATCTGTACAAGAATTGGGCTGAACAAACCTTATGCAGGTTTATTTTGGAGCCACAAACATCATGATTTAGTTGGGATGAAGAATTAATAGACAAACATATATGCTTAGATACTGGAAATTTTCATTTTCTTTTACTGTTAAAGAAGCTGAATTCATGCATCTGAAGATTTAAGATCCAGGATGGCAAATTTTGACTGGGTTGTGATTGGATTGTTTAGTGGCTGTCGTCTATGTTCTTAATTGGGCTGTGATTAGAAAGAGAGGCTCGAGTGGAGATCTGGAAACCCATATAACCCATATAGAGACATCTCGTTTATAATAATTTATTATTATTGTTGTTCTTGTCGCTCTTGCTGTTGTTGCTGATGTCTCTTTGTGTGCGTGTGCTGAAGGGAAAGAAGGTATGAGAGAGAGATGAGGAAAATGCCGCTATGTTAGCTTGGTGTATCCTCATTCTCTACCATTCTCTGTTTCCATTTCTGGCTTCTATATTTGGTTTCCTTCCACGATGACAGTTCCTTAAAACTACACTTGATATGAGCCCCTTCTTATTTTTCTTATTTTTCTTATATTTGGTTTCATGTTGAACTAAATTATTGTTTTTTTTTATAGAGCGGTCACCCAGATGAAGGAAATTCTGATGATCAGCACTGAAGCTACTCGAGGGGTATGGATCTGTGGTCGGCCTACTCTAGTTGTTGTTGTTATGTTGTCCTTGTTGTTGTTATGTTCTGGATTGTTGTTTTAAGTAATTGTTGAGATATTTGGGATGTTAATTACTGTATTTGTTAATTATGACACTGTGTTAATTATGCGGTGAATTTGGACGATTAATGGACTATGTGTGAAACTTTATTATCTTAATTAATTCTTGTGTTTGGTTGTGATTTGCGCATTAATATGCCTGAAATTGGTTGAATCAGTTGTGAATTAGTTTACAGTTTTTTAAAATGAAATTTTGAATTGAAATCGAATGAAAAATTGGAGTAGGAAAAACCAACGGGCATACACCGGCGTTTCATAGAACGCCGGTGTATCTAATTGTTTAGTTGAAAATTTCGTTAGGGGGGCATTTCCACGCACGCCGGTGTACCCATATATCTATAGCGGCGCCTCATAAAATGCCGGTGAATATCTATATACCGGCGTTTCATAACACGCTGGTGATTGTAATTAGGGAAATAAGGGCGCTCAGAAACAAGCATACACCGGCGTTCAATGACCGCCGGTAAATATTGGACATACACCGGCGTTTCTACAAATGCCGGTGAAAGATATATACCGGCGGTATGTGACCGCCGGTGAATGTATATTGGGGGAAAGAACGACACTCAGAAATTCGCATATAACGGCATTTGTCTGGCCACCGGTGTATTTTCAAGATATACCGGCGTCCAGAAGAAACGCCGGTGAATGCACCTATCTTTCCGCGACGCTCGATTCGGCGGCATTTGTACCGGCATTTTTATAAACGCCGGTGAATGTTTCACCGGCGTAAAAAACCGCCGGTTTAGGGCTAAAAAAGTGCTGGCGAATAACTTCTGTGTTGTAGTGAGTACATCATATTTCATATTTGGGTTGATTTGGATGAATTTCGTATGATCTATGTTGTTTTGTGTGTGAAGAACAAATCTGTATTTTTCTGGTACCCTGATGTCGTTCAGTATTTTAGACCCTATTAAGGTCAGTATTTGAAAATATTTTGTGAACATGAACTGTAGAGAATTCTGTCTATTTTCTAACCCTTTTGACGGATCTCAATTTCGATTTATGAGTTGTGAGTTATGCCTATTTTACTACAGAGGTGTAGAGTGGTTTACAGATTTTGTTTTTTATGAATTCTGAAGAGTAATCTATTTTTATTCTGGTATTAAAATTATCATTTTGATCTGAAATTTTGCTCAGTACTTCTAGACTTGATTGGGGTTATCCAGAATTTTGGTGGATTTATTTGAGGAGTTTTAAAAACATTTTCATGCTCGCAAATAAAGATTTTACATATAGAATTTTACTACTGTTCCGTAAAGAACCTGATTTTCGACCTATTTCTACTTATTGTTTCTAAAATATTTCTGAATATGAAATTTATCCTACTATATATAATTTATTACCCTTTTGGCGTATTTGGGTTTCAGTTCATGGTTTGTGAGTTATTGCTGTTTTCGTACTGCATTGTTTACAATTCCAGATTTACTAAACTACTACATCTTGATTTTTTCTAATTTTACTTGACTACTCTATTTTTGTTGGAAAATTATGATACTTTATATTTTGATACTACACATATAGGGGAATACCTCAGATTTTTCGTGGATTTAATTAATGAGTTTTCATGCTGTTTTCCTGACTGTGAATACAATCTTCTGATTTCTGACTGAACGTATTTTCTGGATTCAAAGCTATTTTGAGACTTGATTTTGTGAAATACTATATGACTTATATATGTTCTCTGGATTCGGCCGGGAGTCTATTTTTTAGATTCTTTGACGGATTCTGATTTGTATTTTTGTAACAACGGAAATCTATGTTTTAGTGCTGTACTGCCTTGCTGTCCTGAACTAGAGTTTTCGTTGTATTATCCTGTTGTGAGTTATCTTTCATCGGAACATGTTTATTCTTTATCCTGAACATGTAACTTGTTTATATCTTGCTATTCTTTACCTGTTTGAGACACATATATGCCTGTTTGCTAATAAAAACAAAATAACCAAGTCGGGGTTAAGGGAAAGATCTAGTAGTGAAAAATATAGAAATGTGTGAAGAGGACCTGTGTCCTGCCTGTTACGTGTTCATGACTACATGATTCACGATCCTGTTTACCTGATTACCTGACTGCATGCTTCCCTATAGGAAGGTGTACTCGGAAGAGAACCACTAAGTTCTGCCTGTTCCTGTGCCTGACTGCATACTTCCCTACAGGAAGGTGTACTCGGAAGAGAACCACTAGGTTCTACCTGTTCCTGTTATTCCTGTTATCCTGATCCCTGAGTACACTGCCCTATAGACTCCACTATGAAATCTAAACGTAACTTGTTTGAATGTAGTAACCATGTAGTAAAAACCGGGATGCATGAAGTGCTACCTAGTTAGTAATAATACAAGACTTAAAATTACCTGATACCTATTACATGATACTTGTACCTGTACCTATTTACCTATTTACCTGTATACCTGATTACCTGTTTACCTGATACTTGTTTACCTGCTTGCTTGACACCTGATACATGTTACCTGTACCTATTAGTATACCATGCTACTTAATTCTGTTGCTTGATTCATGTTAGATAATTTATTCTGTTGACACACTTATACCAAGCATGTTTATTCCTGGTGTTATTTTATATTTGTTATTTTTCCCCATATACTTGTATCCTGCACTACAAGCAGCCCGTAACTTACATTGACGAGAATTTGTTTTCTTTTTCTTATTCCTGTAATTGTTAAATTGCAGATTTTGGAGAACAGGTACCAGTTGGTATTGGTGATATGAGATTGATGTGTCTAACTTTTATACAAATATTTGTACTCATTTACCTATTAAAATTGCTTGTATTCGTCTATATTGTGTTTAATTCATCTTATTTCCATAAGATTTCAAGAAATTAATTATTTTTGAAGAAATAAGATTTTTGATGCAAAATATGAAGATTTTTGGTAAAAATCAACAAACAAAACAAACAGAATGATTTATTTATTTTTATTGTTTTGTTGAATTTAAATTTTACAATTTGGCCATGACAAAAATAAAATACAAATTTCATTTTGCCAACTGGGCTGAAAGTGCGATAAACAATTTTAAAAGGGCTTAAAGAGCTAATATGATTTTTACTTAGTTTAATTAATTTTAAACTAATTAATTTTATTTTTAAAACCCTAATTTCTTATTTTATTTTGTGTATGTAGCACGTGTTTTCAGACAAAGGAAAGAGAAGAAAAAGAAGAAAGACATCAAGAGCAAATCATGGAAGAAAGCAAATAAATGAAGAGGGGATTTTTCTGTAAAAGTAAACCGTAATTCTATGCCTATAAATACAAGAGCAGAATAAGAGAAGAAGGGCGCTTAACGAAGAGGAAAAGCGACGACGGCTAACCTCTATTTAAATAAAATAAAAAAATAAAAAAATATATATAAAAATAGAGAAGGGGTTTTGGCTCTGTGCACCAGGAATAAAAAAAAGAAAAAAAACAAAGAAGAAAGAGAAAGATGGGACAGAGACTGGGCGGCACGGGTATCGAGGAGAGAGGGAGCCAGCACGTGTTCCAGAAGATTCAGCGCAACGTGGCATCTGACATGGCAACGACGTGACGGCGACAGGACCTGAGGTAGAGATCACTGACGTGGCGCGCGAGTTCCCAGGCTGCTGACATGGTGGGTTTCGGTGCTGTTCACGACGGAAAAATAGAGAGAGAGAGAATTGATTACTTTGGCAACACGCTTTTAGAGGCAATTGGTTTGCAGTTTCTTTTACCAAAGCAGTCCCTTTTTGTATTTCTTTTCTTTCTCTAATTTTTATTATGCAATCCAAGACAGTATTTGTTAGTTGCAAATTGATTATGAACTAAATTTATTTTTTTTAGGGCCTTGATGTAGGCTAGTTTTGAGAACACAATTTTAATTCCATATTATTTTTCTATTTTTTCATGATTGTGTATTTGATTTTTATTCTTAATGCGTACAATTGGTGGACAGACATTTGTATGATTTATTGGATCATGGAGAGACCGAGAGGTAATTTGTGATTTAGACCTATAAAATTAAATACCATTAATTGAGCGAAATTAGAGATAATTTACCGTGATTGATGTGACCGTTAAGAAATCCACAGAACTTAATGAGTCTTCGATTAATTAAATTTGTATAGAGATATGACAAACCTTTAGTTGGAGATATTGTTGGTGTTGTTCGAGAGAAAGCATTGAATAATTTGGGGATTTCGGTCAACAACTTGGAAAAGTAATCTATTTATTCATATGGAATTATTAATTGTGTGGGATAAACTATGTGAAGTCAAAAGCCGTAGAATTAATTTTGCCATTAACAAATCACAATTTTAAGACTCCGCTCCTCTTAATTAATTTAGTTAGATTTTTAGATTAATTTAATTTAGTTGTCTTCTTTATTAATTTCGATCTTCCAAATAATGATTCATCTAGTAATATCGGTACTCAATAAAATAATTAGTCCCTGTGGGTTCGACACTCTTTTCACTTAACTATACTACTTGTGGCGATTTTGTACACTTGCAAATATTCACATCAAGTTTTTGGCACCGTTACCGGGGACTAATTATTCTTTTATTGATATTGAAAATTGCTAGATTATTACTAGTTTGGATTTTATTTATTTATTTATTTTGTTTTATTATTATTTTACCTCTTTATTTTTTTTAACTTACTTTCACTTTTATTTATTTTTCTTATTTTATTTTTATTTTTTAGTTTTTCCAATTTTTTTCAATACTTATATTTCAAGGCATACAAATACATTATCATGGCAAACAACGATGAAAACAGAGCTTTGAGAGATTATGCTATGCCCTCAATTCATGGAATAACATCAAGCATGAAGAGACCGGTTATTAAAGCTAACGATTTTGAGATTAAACCAGCCATTATTCAAATGATTCAACAGACTGTTCAATTTTGGGGACTACTGCACGAGGATCCTTATGTTCACATTGTAAACTTTCTAGAAATTTGTGACACTTTCAAGCACAACGGAGTATCAGATGATGCAATCAGATTGAGACTCTTTCCTTTCTCACTAAGAGATAAGGCGAAGGCTTGGCTAAATTATCTACCACCCAGTAGTATTACTACTTGGGGGGACTTGCACAAAAAATTTTGGCTGAGTATTTTCCGCCAGCAAAGACAGCAAAACTAAGGAATGATTTGCCACATTCATTCAATTTGAAACCAAGTCTTTGTATGATGCATGGGAAAAGTAAAAGAGTTATTAAGAAAGTGTCCTCATCATGAACTACCAAAATAGCTACAAATTCAAATATTATATAATGGTTTGGGAGTTACACATCGATCTATGGTTGATGCAGCAGCTGGTGGTGCACTAATGAGCAAAACTCATGATGCAGCCTATGAACTTTTAAAGGAGATGACATCAAATAATTATTAGTGGTCTTCAGAGAGAACAATGCCAAGAAAAGTGGCTGGAGTTTTTGAACTTGATCATATTTCTACTTTAAATGGAAAAATTGATATTTTATCTAAACAAGTAGGAAATATAAATTTTAATGCAATTCAATCTAATATGATTTGTGATCTTTGTACAGGAAGTCACTCACGTACAGATTGCCAAGTGGGGAACCATTTTTCTCAATCAAATTTCAATCAAGAAAATTACGTGTCCAATCTTCAACATCAAAAAAAACCCTTATTCGAATACGTATCATCAAGAATGGGGAAACCACCACAGTTGTCCATGGAACAACAACCAAGGAGTGATTAGACCACCTCAAAATTTTCCACAGCAAGAAAAAAACCCGACCCTTGAAGATATGTTTATGCACTACATGCAAAAGACAGAACAATACATACAAAAGACAGATTTGGCAATCCAAAATGTTGCAAATTCAACTTCGGCTTTAATTCACAATCTTGAGGTACAAATTAGTCAAATTTCAAATATTCTTAATGAAAGAAATACAGGAAAATTACCCAGCAACACAATGGTTAATCCCGATGAGCATGTGCAAAGCAATAACACATAGAAACGGGAGAACAATTGAGCAGCCACAAGAAGAAATTGCCGAACAAGATGTGGTTGCAAAGGAAGAAGAGTACGAACAAATTATGGAGGAACAAACGCAGCATGAGCAATTAACTTATCATGTTTCTAAATCCATGGAGTTTCCTACCAAGAACAGTCATCTTTTCAAATAAGTAAAACTGATTTAATTGTGGGCGAGAAACATAGTGTTGAAATTGAAAAGTTACCAATTGAAGTATGTCCAATAAATTCAGCAAGTCTTGAAACTGAGAAAGAAAATAATTTAAAATATGTTATGTATTTGGATGTTGCACCATCTATTCATCCATTTTCTCAGCTGACAATCAAGGAGGTGGGCATATCAAAGACTCCATATTCACGAAAGAAACGACTGAAATTTGAGCCGCTACCATCAAGCTTGACGGATGCACAGAAAAAACCTAATCCCCACCTGAAGAGAAGAATTGGAAAAGAGGCTCGTATATTGTTGGATCTTGGCATTACATAACCATCTCCCTATCATGTTTGAGTGAAGACTTAAAACTTAGCACTTCTTGGGAGGCAACCCATGTTTTCTTTTACTGCATTTAGATTTTTTTATTTTATTTTAGTTTATTATAATTTTAATTTTTGATTTTATTTTGTAGGATTGCATAAATTTTGAAGTCAACGGGAGGAGCTGTTTTATACACCTACATTGATGGTTGTTTTTGAGTAGGATGGAGTCAGAATCTAGAAAACTGATTCAAAGATAAATTTTAGACAATTATCTTATCTTTCTAGAAAAAAAAAATCAGCCCATTTGGACATGTACAGCTCCAGATATCGCAAAAATACTGAACGCCGCGCGTGCAGAATTTTTAAGACGAATCAGGGGAGAAATTCTGAATTTTTTGCATTCTTTTTGTTTTTCTTTTTCCTTTCCCATTGAAGACAATGTGATATTCAAGTTTGGGGGGAAGGTTTACAAATTTATTTTTTTATATTTTTTTTGAAAAGAAAAACAAACCAAAAAAGAATTTCAATTGGGCTCACCATTACACTTTTGAGTTCTTTACTGTGCTAAGCATTGAAATAAATTTTTAGGATAGACAATTACGTATAAATCAAGATTAAGCATACTTATTTACTTAAGGATTATTGAATTTCAAATTTTCATACACAACTATAAGAGTCATGTGATTATACATAAAAGAAAATTGTGACGTTTTTTCTTGTGATTATCCCCTTTGATCTAGTCCTAAACAGAGTTTTAGTAAATAGAGTAATAATGAAAAAAATATATTTTGAATAAGATCAATCTACTCCAATATTTTGAGTTGCTTAGTAACTAGGGGTATTCATCACCAATGTTTACTTTTACGTCAAACGGCAACTTGAAATATGAGTATGCAAAGAACTTTAAGTTTGTGACTTGTTGAGTAACCGGGTGAATTCATGACAAATATTTGCATTCGCATCAAAAGGCAAGTGAAAACTTAGAGAAGAGACTAAAGAAAAAAAGCAAAAAAAAAATATATATATCTCAAGTTTGCTACTCGATTTGTGGTAGTGAGAATGAGTAATCATAGATGGAGTTGTTACATACAATAACTACATTAATTGCATGACAGATATGATTGGGTTTGGAATTATGAATAAATAATTGCACTGGAGAAAGTGAGTATGCTTGATTTTACTTTATTTTCTATTGTTTATATTTTTAATTGATATTTTGATGCTTGCATGATAAGATCTCTTTGTGTGATAAGTTGAGCCTATTATTGATTATTATTCCTTTATTCATGATTTTACTTTTTACTCGAGGACAAGCAAAATATTAAGTTTGGGGGTATTTGATGTGGCTAATTTTTATACAAATATTTGTACTCATTTACCCTATTAAAATTGCTTGTATTCGTCTATATTGTGTTTAATTCTTCTTATTTCCATAAGATTTCAAGAAATTAATTATTTTTGAAGAAATAAGATTTATGATGCAAAATATGAAGATTTTTGGTAAAAATCAACAAACAAAACAAATAGAATGATTTATTTATTTTTATTATTTTGTTGAATTTATATTTTACAATTTGGCCATGAGAAAAATAAAATACAAATTTCAATTTGCCAACTGGGTTGAAAGTGCAATAAACAATTTTAAAAGGGTTTAAAAGAGCTAATATGATTTTTAGTTAGTTTAATTAATTATATTTTTAAAATCCTAATTTTTGATTTTATTTTGTGTATGCAGCACGTGTTTTCAGACAAAGGAAAGAGAAGAAAAAGAAGAAAGACATAAAGAGCAAATCATGGAAGGAAGCAAATAAATGAAGTAGAGGGGGTTTTTCTACAAAAGTAAACCCTAATTCTACGCCTATAAATACAAGAGCAGAATAAAAGAAGAAGGGCGCTTAACGAAAGAGGAAGAGCGACGACGGCTAACCTCTATTTAAATATAAAAAAAATAAAAAATATATAAAAAACAGAGAAGGGGTTTCGGCTCTGTGCACCAGGAAGAAAAAAAGAAAAAAAACAAAGATGAAAGAGAAAGACGAGACAAAGACTGGGCGGCATAGGTATCAAGGAGAGAGAGAGCCAGCACGTGCTTCAGAAGATTCAGCACGATGTGGCATCTGACGTGGCATCGACGTGACGGTGACATGACCTAAGGCAGAGCTTGCTGACGTGGCACGCGAGTCCCCAGGCTGCTGACGTGGTGGGTTTCGGTGCTGTTTACGACAGAAAAACAGAGAGAGAGAATTGATTACTTTGGGCGACACGCTTTTAGAGGCGATTGGTTTGAAATTTCTTTTACAAAAGCAGTTCCTTTTTGGATCTCTTTTCTTTCTCTAATTTTTATTATGCAATCCAAGACAGTATTTGTTAGTTGCAAATTGATTATGAACTAAATTTATTTTTTTAGGGCTTTTATATAGTTTAGTTTTGATATACAATTTTAATTTCATATTATTTTTCTATTTTTTCATGGTGGTGTGTTTAATTTTTATTCTTAATGTGTACAATTGGTGGACGGACATTTGTATGATTTATTGGATCATGGAGAGACCGAGAGGTAATTTGTGATTTAGACCTATAAAATTAAACACCATTAATTGAGCAAAATTAGAGATAATTTACCGCGATTGATGTGACCGTTAAGAAATCCACAGAACTTAATGAGTCTTCGATTAATTAAATTTGCATAGAGATATGACAAACTATTAGTTGGAGATATTTTTGGTGTTGTTCGAGAGAAAGCATTGAATAATTTGGGGATTTCGGTCTACAACTTGGAAAAGTAATACTTTTATTCATATGGAATTATAAATTGTGTGGGATAAACTATGTGAAGTCAAAAGCTCTAGAATTAATTTTGCCATTAACGAATCATAATTTTCAGACTCCGCTCCTCTTAATTAATTTAGTTAGATTTTTAGATTAATTTAATTTGGTTGTCTTCTTTATTAATTTCGATCTTCCAAATAGTGATTCATCTAGTAATATCGGTACTCAATAAAATAATTAGTCCCTGTGGGTTCGACACTCTTTTCACTTAACTATACTACTTGTTGCGATTTTGTACACTTGCAAATATTCACATCAGAGATATTAGTGCTGGAGTTTTGTTTGCATTTATTATTATTAATTCTTGTTATTGCTTGAACAATTGTATTTGATATTGGGATATATTTTTGTATTTGGGCAATGTGACCCAGGATATTATTAGCTCGTCCAGACTTGATTTATTTGAGATTATATTATACATTGGATTTCAAGTAAATTTCTATTGGTCTATTTCATTCGATTATGCATACTTGGTTGACTCTTGTGCTTCCGACTCTGATTATTCCTGTGAGATGTTGTCAAGATTCTAAACAGCTTATCAATGATGAAAATCATTCACTAGGCTTAGTCACATATCCGTATTCCGAATTTTCTTTTTGGGAAGCGAGACATGACAAGACTCCACCCCAAGAGGCCTTCACCCTATTGTAGAAGTAGGTTTTCAGTTTCAATAAGGCCGATACTTGTAACACGGCCAAAAGCATGTAATAATGGCTCGCCCCATTGAAGTGGCTACTTAGTTTATATCAATAAAACTTCGCTTTTTTATTGAAAATTACTGCATTTGCCTCATTTCTATTTATCTGAGTCACATATACGACTCGTTAAACGGCAAGTTCAGAGTCCAGCTTGTCCTACAGGGATGCTCCTATAACTTGCTAAGCTCAAAAGACGAGTTCGGAGTCCAACACTTGGTTCGATGCTACTTCACATACTTGCGAACAAGCATGTACAAAGTAGCTCACCATTCGAAATTGCTCCCACAACTGTTGAAACTACCTTAACGACAAGTTCGGAGTCCAACACTTGGTTCGATGCTACTTCACATACTTGCGAACAAGCTTGTACAAAGTAGCTCACCATTCAAAATTGCTCCCACAACTATTGAAACTACCTTAACGACAAGTTTGGAGTTCAACACTTGGTTCGATGCTACTTCAGATACTTGCTGTTACGCCCGGCTTCCCCAAAAAAGATACGGAATACGGATACGTGACTAAGTCCAGCGAATGATTTTCATCATCCATAAGCTGTCAGGATCTTTACAATATTTCACAGGAATAATTAAGAGGTAACAAGGAGAAATCAACCACGCATGCATATATGAATCAATATACCAACAGGAATTTACTTGAAACAAAATTTAATAATCTCAAATAAACCAGATCTGAACAAGTCAATAATTCTGGGTCATGCTGCCCAATACAAAATAATCCCAGTAGCAAATTACATTTATTCATGAATAGCAGGAAAGTAAATATAGCAAAAACTCCAGCAACTAGAATCTTAGATTACCTACTCCATCGGGCAGCTGATCACCATAATTTGCAATTTAATAAATTGCAGGAAAAGGGAAAAAAGAAAACAAAACTCCCGTCAATGTAAGTTACGGGCCGCTTGTAGTACAGGCACAAGTACAGGAAAAGAATAAACAAATGTAGAGTAACAGCGGAAATAAATATAGCATGGAATAGACATGGCAACAAAATAGAACAACTAGCATGGCAAGATGAACGAGTGCAAGTGGCATGTAACAAGTGTCAAGTAAGCAAGTATCATGTAAACGAGTAACGAGTAACGAGTAACAAGTGTCAAGTACCAAGTATCATGTATAAGTAACAAGTAGCAAGTGTCAAATGATCATATTATTTCAAGTCTTGTATCTAGTCCTATCTAGGTAGCACTTCATGCAACCCAAGTTTTTACCACATGGTTGCTACATTAAAACAATTTCGTTTTAGATCTAGTGGTGGGTTTCTATAGGGCCATGTACTCAGGAGTCAAGTCAAGTAACAAGTACAAGCTCGAATCACGTAATTGTGAACCCGTGGCATCATATAGTAGTAACAAGCATGAATCTTGTAATCATGAAATATGGAATCATATAGTAATAACAAGCATGAATCATGTAATCATGAAATCATGTCATCATATAGTAATAACAAGCATGAATCATATAATCATGAAATCATGGCATCATATAGTAATAACAAGCATGAATCATGTAATCATGAAATCATGGCATCAAGTAATGGGAAAACGGCCCTTCTGAGTACACATACCTATATTGTCCACTACTAAGGTCTTTCCCTTAACCTCGGCTTGGTTATTTATTATTATTATCAAACAGGCATGTATGTTTCACAAAACAAGGCAAGAATAACATGGCATGAACAAGTAACAGGTTCAGGTTGGAAGATAAACATGTACAGATAAAAGATAACTTATAAAAGATTGGGACAATGAAAATTCTAGTTCCGGACAACAAGACAGTACTGCACCAAACCTGGAATTCCCATTGCCACAAACATTCAAACCTGGATCCATCAGAAAATCTGGAAAATAGACTGTCAGCCGAATCCAGCACATATATATAAGTCATATGGTATTTCAGAAAGACACAAAACAGAATCGTATCCAGAAAACATGTTCAGCCAGAAATCAGAAGTTTGTATTCATAAACAGGAAAACGGCATAAAAATTTACTGATTAAATCCAAAAAAAATTTGGGGTAGTCCCTAGTATGTCTAGTATCAGAAAATAAAGTTTCATAATTTTCAAAAATAGATAGAATAGTCAATTAAAATCAGAAAACAACAAGATATAGCAAATTTGCAAATCTGGAATCATAAACATAGCAGTACTAAAACAACAATAGATTACAAAATACATAACGAAATCCAGATTCGTTAAAAGGGTGATAAAATAGATACAGTAGGCTAAAACTCATATTCACAAAGTTTTTATAGAAAGCAAGTAGAATCAGGTTGAAATTTAGGTTCTTTACTGAACAGCATGACAATTCTGCAAGTAAAGTAGTTGTTTGCAAGTATAGAATAGTTTATAAAGGTCATCAATTTATTCCACAAAAATTAGGGGTTAATCCCAATAAAGTCTAGTTGTAATCAGCAAAATATTGGATCAAAATATTACCATTTGCATCAGTTTAAAAAATATTTTACTCTCCAGAATTCACATAAAACCAAATCTTTAATTTTTCTACACCTCTGTAGTTAAACAGCAATAACTTGCAACTCACAAATCAAAACTGCGATCTATCAGAAATTCTGAAAAGTAGACAGAATCCTTTATAATTCATATTCACAAATAATTTTCGTATACTGACCTTAATAGGGTCTAAAATACTGAACAAGAACGGGGTGACAATAAGGACAGAATTATTCTTCATGCATAAAATCAACTAGTTTATATGAAACACATCCAAATCATAACAAAATGCAAAATATGGTATACTAGATGTCCAAGCAACATGGTATAGGGTATTTAACAAGTCCACAACAAGTTATACTACTACTAACACATCAAACATACAAGATCACACCACACTTCATAAATCACGAACAACATGCATGTATACATCAAGAGATTATTAGATCTAGGTTATTTCATGTCATATGTGTGTACAAGACAACTACGAATAGATCAACAAGTAGAGACAAGATTTAACAAGGAATTTTCACAAGGACAAATCTAGAGACAAAAGCTACACTACAGTGGTATTTAGTACTTGTATTTGTAACAAAAAGAATACAAGTTACTTGCCTGAGAGACGATGATGAATCCGACGAAAATAACAGGAACGAATCCCGAGCACGAACACAATCGGCACGGATCTCGATGATCAAGATGGTGATCAAGATGAAGATCAAGCGAATCCAACGGTCGAGATCAAATATAGAATATATAAGAATTAGAAGTTTACCAATGGAGTAAATATACCATGATTGATAATTTGATGAATGAGAACAAAAAGTGGATCACATGTTTAACTCACCAAGTAGAAGACGAACGAGACGATCGAGACGATCAAGGGCCAAGATCAAGAGATCAAGAGATCAAAGATCACAATCACAATGGAAATTGGATGGCCCAGATTCACTTGATGATGAAGGTCAAGATCAGATCAAATGGACAGCTGTGGTCAAAGGGTGCTTGATGATCATCATGATCGTGATGGTCAAGAAGAGATCGGACGGCCTAAATTCAAAGTGACCCAAAACCAACATTAACAACAACTTGCAGTGGTTTCGGCTCTGGCTCGACGACTGGCGGTGGCCAAGGGGACAGCCGACGGGGACAGCGATGGGGACAGGCAGCACACAAAGCTGTTGTTGCTACTGTTCTATTGTCGGGGAAAACACAGTGCGGCTGTGTCGCGGTGGGGTCACGACAGGGAGGAGGGTGCCTGGTGGTCGGCTCATGCACTGCGGCTGGCGTCGGGACGGGAAAACAGGGCAGGGAGCAACGGTGGTCGCTGCTGGTTGATGCGACGCCGAGAGGAGGAGGGCAGGGATGCGGGGGTGCGTCAGGATGAGCGGCTGGCTGAAGGCACAATGCAGGGAAGCTGCGCTGCAGGGAGAAGATGGGCAGGGGGAGACAGGGGGCACTGTAGGTCGGGTGTCACACAAGGAAGATGCAGGATGAGAGGTTGAAGATGGGTAGGTCGGGGGTTCGGAAGTAATAGGTGGCTTGGGTTTGTGTGGTGAACAGGGGAAATATTAGGGTAGTATATATATTCAGGAATGAGTTAGGGTTAATGTGTGTAATTGGATATTGGGATTTAAACCCAATAAGAAGAGAACAATAATGGTTTAGAGTTAAATGGGTTGTAGGGTTAATTAGAAGACCAATAAAAGGTAGTAGTGTTGGATCCTGTAGGCAAGGCAAATAACGCTAGAGGGGGGTGAATAGTGTTGTATAAAAATTAATTAAAAACTTGAACTTTTCGTACTGTTAAGTCGACTGAAAAAGATATACAGTCGACTATTGCGTCAGATAAGAAGAGTATTTTACTGAAGAGTTACAAGTCTGATCAGTCGACTTATAGTGGAAAACTAGTCGACTTACCAGACAAGTTTTTGAAATAAAACTCAGAAAAATTGAAATTGCAAGTTGAGAGAATACAACCACAGAGAGTCAATCACAGCCAAACACAACGATATATCCTGGTTCGGTCCTCCTGACCTACATCCAGTCCCAAACAACCCACTTGAGATTTTCCACTATTCTTGAAAAAGTACAAGAATACTCTACAACATTTGACAACAACACTGTCCAATCTGTAGACCTCTCTCACCACTAAAGAGAGCAAACCCACTCTACACTCTAGGGTTAAACCGACTCTAAAACCAAGAGCCCTACTCTCCAATCGAGATGACCACCCTCACAACCCGAGAGTGAAAACAACAACAAAAAATGAGTTTACAACAACATATAGCCTTGTATGTGATAGTGCTTTGTATAGTGGCTATTAGGTCAACTTCTTAACTCGGTCTTAAATGAAATCAATGTTATATTAGACTGAAATTTAGAGAACCAAGTCTTAGAGAGTTTGTATGCTTATGAAACGCTTGAAAACAAAAGACTTGAGAGTTTAAAGAATACTTAGAGTTGAGTAACCTTTGTCAAATGAATTCAATACTCTTTTTATAGAGTCAGAAATGTTTGGACGTTGAGAGGTTGAATCCCAACTGCCATACAACGGCAGTAAAATAAAGCTTTGATTTTGAAAACAAGTTTTAAAATCAGAAAACTGTCAAAACAGCTTGAATAGTCGACTGGGTTGCCATAATGAGTCGATTGGCCAGAGCTTGTATGAGTTCAGGCAGTTTCGTACTATGACAGTCGACTGGTGCCAAGGAGTGGTCTGGTACTCATACAGCTGAACTTATTCAAACTTGTTTTGACATTTTGATTTTGTAAAACACACAGATTATTTAAAATATGTGTGAGTGTGTGTGTGACAAGGCTTTTACAAGTTTCTAAAACTCAAAGAATTAAAATTACAATATTGCAAGACACTTTGTTTAATACAATTGAAGCACTTTGAATCTTGCCTTGAACTTGAGTATTTGTCTTGAGCTTGAGCCTTTGTCTAGATGTCTTAAAGCTTGATCAATTACTCTTGAAAGCTTCATCAGATTGTGTTGCCTTTGTGTATTTCACCATGGTATTGACTTTGATACACTCTGCAAGAGATATGTGATAGACAAACTTTGTATAGTGTTGTAGTCATCAAAACCAAGAATCAACAAATAGGACATATAATTAGACAAAAAAATCAATTAGGCCATGAACACAATATAATTGGAGCTAAGAAATTAAATCGGAGACAATAAATAGGGACAGAAAAATTAAATCAAATCAAGAAAATATTCAAGGCCACAAAATAGAGTCCAAGTCAAAATGGATAGATTGATTATTGAGAACGAAGAACAAATACATGGTTCATAATAAACAGAAGAGTACAAAATGAATAAATACACAGAAAAAGAAAATACATCCAAAATACAAGAAAATGGAAAACAGAGGTTACACTTGCGAACAAGCATGTACAAAGTAGCTCACCATTCGAAATTGCTCCCACAATTGTTGAAGCTCCGTAACAACTAGTTCGAAATTCACAATCAAGGTTCAAAATTGCCCACACAGCTTGCAAGTATGCAGTTTCGGGGCTCAAAACGAACACTCGTACTACTCCCACTACTGGTTAAATTTTGCAACAAGCAAGTTCGGAGCACGACTCTCCCCTAGAGTTACTCCTCAAACTTGTCTCCTAAACAGCTCTCCTAGAGCCTGGTGAAGCTCTTCGCTCCGCTTGCCTCCCGAGCGACCTTCTTCTCAACGAGTTCGGAGCACAACTCTTTCCTAGAATTGCTCCTCAAATTTGTCTCCCAAGTGGCTCTCTCTTAAAGCCTGGTGAAGCTCTTCGCTCAGCTCACCTCTAGAGTGGACCTCTTCTCAACAAGTTCGGAGCACAACTCTCCCCTAGAGTTGCTCCTCAAACTTTTCTCCCAAACGGCTCTCCTAGAGCCTGGTGAAGCTCTTCGCTCCGCTTGCCTCCCGAGCGACCTTCTTCTCAACGAGTTCAGAGAACAACTCTTCCCTAGAGTTCTCCTCAAACTCGTCTCCCAAATGGCTCTCTCCTAGAGCCTTACTATGCTCCTCCCGCTCACCTCCAGAGCGGCCTTCTTCCAAGAAAGTTCGAAGCCTAACTCGTCTGGAGATGCTCCCTAAAACTTGCCTCTAAGAGCGGATCTCACCTAGAGTTATACAAAGCTCTTCTCAACTGATGCTGTTTATTTCTGGGAGACGTGTGGATGCACCAGGTGTGAGTTTGGACTCAATTTGTATTGAAGGAGAATGCCGCTCGTCTGCCGACCTTCGGTTGACCTTCTGGGACCTACGATGAGCTCGGAAAGATGTTGAAGGCTGGGCTCGGATCGGAAGGGTCGGATCCGAGGTCTTGTGTACCTGCAGACGGTCCTGAAACACCGGGGTTTGTCCCGATGGCGGACCCTCCAACGCTCTAGTCAGTCTCTGTGAGAGAGTAGCAATAACTAGGTATATTTAAGTGGCAAAAGATTGATTACCTCAAAAGGTGGGTGTGGGTCTAGTATTTATAGAGAATCCCAACCGGGTTTGGTTCCACTTGGGGGCCGGGTCTGGATCCGAAAGCCCGTGGGCCTGACGTGGCAGAAGGCCCAGGGGGTTTAGGGCGGACGTGGCAATACCAGGAGTGGTATAGGGCTGACGTGGCTAAACCCTTGGTGGTATTTGGAGTTGACGTGGCTGATCGTGGGTCTCCTGCGCTTCGGGGGGGAATCGGAGGGCCTAGGCTGCGCCAGGTCATCCTTATGCTTCGCCGGAGAGGGGGGACGGCCTGTGGTACTGTCACGGGTCGGACTCCGAGGACTACCAGGGCTCGTCGGCACGAGGAGGCCAATACTGTGAGGGCAAACAGGAGGTTCGGCGCCGACCCTGAAGTGGTTCGGGGCCGAGCTAGACAGCTATTTTTACTTTTTCGAGTGAGAATTGTATTGGGCCCTGGTTGGGCCTCAGGCCATTTTTACCCTATCACACAAGCCCCCCACTCCTGCGGGGGTGCAGGAGCAAGCCTTGGGGGAGTGTTCATGGTTATGGAAAAAATGGGAGGACGACTCACAGGGCCTTCTTGGTGGGGTTGTCCTGAGGCTTTGACCGGACCTCGAGCTTGTCGAGGGTTTATGGGTAGGTGAAGGCGATGGCGAACTGTTGGTATTTTCCAGAGAAGAGTACCCTGGTGCCTGCCAGAACCTCGAGAGGACGAGGGTTTATGTGTCGACAAGGGTGATGGCGAGCCGTTGTTTCTTCTTGAGAAGAGTACCCGGGTGCCAGACCGGACCTCGAGCTAGCGAGAGATTATGGGCCGGTAAGGGTGAAGGCGGGCCGTTGTTTCTTCCTGAGAAGAGTACCCTGGTGCCAGACCGAACCTCGAGATGAGGGGGAATTATGGGCTGGTAAGGGTGATGGCCAGCCGGTGGATCTTCCGAAGAAGAGTACCCAGGTGCCAGACCGGACCTCGAGCTGGCGAGGGATTACGGGTCGGTGAGGGTGAAGGCGAGCCGTTGTTTCTTCCTGAGAAGAGTACCCTGGTGCCAGACCGAACCTCGAGATGAGGAGGAATTATGGGCTGGTAAGGGTGATGGCCAGCCGGTGGATCTTCCGAAGAAGAGTACCCAGGTGCCAGACCGGACCTCGAGCTGGCGAGGGATTACGGGTCGGTGAGGGTGAAGGCGAGCCGCTGTTTCTTCCTGAGAAGAGTACCCTGGTGCCAGGCCGAACCTCGAGATGAGGGAGAATTATGGGCTGGTAAGGGTGATGGCCAGCCGGTGGATCCTCCGAAGAGGGGTGCCCTGGTGCCAGACCGGACCTCGAGCTGGTGAGGGGATTATAGGTCGGGCCGTTTGTGGGCGAACCGTTGTGCCTTGGGGCTGTTTGAGTAGGGTAGTCTGTTGTTTTCGCGGAGCATTTGGGGGCGCCCTGGGATCTGTGCAAGATTCCCATTTCCTAGGTGCGTTAATGGCGCCGCCTAATAAATGTATGGCGCTTGGTCTTCCGTCGTTTGGTTTTCCCCATGTCATAAAGGCCGGCCCCTGGGGGAGGCTATAAGTACCCCCCTCCCTCTTTCTCGTAGTGGTTCAGATCAAAGCAAGGGTGGTCTGTTCGGCCCTTAAAGGTGTCTGCTTCGGCGGACGCCTGTCTCTTGATAATTTTTACCCCCGGTAGTGTCGTAGAGGTAGTATCTTTGTCGCCCGGATCTTCTCTTGGATCTGATGGCCCTGATGTGGCGGCCAGGTCCAGGGGGGATTCGGGCGAGAGGGACAACGACCGAACTTCGAAGGGTGAGCAGTTTGCAACAGGGGAGATGAAGGGCGTTCCGGGCCGGTTGTTTGCAACTGTGAAGGTTTCGTTGCTGGAGTAGGCTGGACTTTTGCAGTTGCATCAACTGGCTCGGAATGGTGCACTTCTTTCGACCTCTGGGTGTTGATCTGCTTTCGACCGGGGTGCTTGCCGAGGGGGGCGTCTTGAAGCTTTGGGCCCCGGGTAGATGAGTCGTTCTCCGATTGGAGGCTGACTACTCTGCGTCCCAATAGGGCTCCAGGTTGAGGCGGTTTCTGTCTCACCCGGGAACAGTTCGGGTCTTCGGCCGATGACGCTGTAAGCCCCGAGCTGCTCACGGGTGAAAGGGGAACCGACCCAGTCTCGGAGCCCGGGGCGTCTGTCTGAGGACGGCGCCTTAAATCTTAAAAATAAAAATGTTCCCTCCTCCGAATACTTCTTCCGTGCTGACCTCCTCGTCGGGCTGCCAGCCTGTCAGTGGATGACGTCAGCATCGCACGTTTTGAGGATGTGGCGCGAATTCCTAGGCGGCAGTTGCATGTCGGATAGGTGAACAGTACTCGCGGAAATCGAGGAGTCGCTTTTATCTCCTATAAATATTCCCCCCTCTCCCCTATCTGCCCACTCCTTTCTTTTTGAAAAAAAAAATTTTTCAACCCTTCAACGCTCATCTTTGCATCTTGCTGTATCAGGCTCGTCCTTCCAAAGTAGCCCCAGGTGAGTTGGCAAGTCTACTTAGTTTAGGCATAGATGGACAGGGCTCAGTCTGGCTCATCAGTGTCGACGTCTAGGGGGGAAGTGGAGCCTATCTCTGACTCGACGTCCTGGGAGGAGCCCGTACCCGAGGAGTCAGTGTTCGTTGATGAGTCTTCTGACACGGTTTCGTGGGAGGAACCGGTGGTTGAGGAGGAGGTACATGGTGCGAGGCTGTCGCGCTCTCGTCGTCCCTTCGTGGTGGAGAGCAGTGAGTCGAAGGAAGCGACTGATGGTTCGGACGACGTCCGTGTTTTGGAGTTGGTTACCGAGGGAGAGAGAGGCGAGGGCGGCATTGTAAGGAGATCCACGGTTCAGGGGGCAGGTCCGAGTTCCATGCTGACTGATCGGGGGCCCTTATTCACTCCCTCGCCGGAGCGAACCGAGAAGAGGAGGAAGGCTCCGAGGAGGTAGGGTTGGGGACTGGTGGTTCGAGCCAGGGGACAGGTTTGCCCGTGCAGCCGAAACATTTCCGTCAATATCCTGACGACCTGTCCGACCAGGAGCTCTTTGGTGTGCAGGCCTCTTCGCCGAGTCGGACGAGAGTGTTGATGGACGCGATTCTGACCGTCTTGGATGGCGGGGACTTGGAGGTTTTGTAGCTGGCGTACCACATAGGTCCTTGTTACGAATTGATGCTGCCGAGCTCTACTCTTCGCCCAACCGATCCCCTGTCTGCTTGGTATTGTGTCTTCCCCGTGGACGCGTTTATTTCTGGACTGAGGCTGCCGGTCCATCCGTTTGTTCGGGAAGTGTTGAACTGGGCCTCCTTGGCGCCGATGCAGTATGGGCCGAACTCTTGGAAGCAGATAATCAGTTTCGTACTGATGTGCGAGGAACAACGGGTACCCCTGCGTTTGAACGTGTTCCGAGCGACGCTGATGATTAGTTCGGCGGCCGAGGGGGTTTACTATATCTCCCCCCGGAGCAGGAGGAAGGTTGTTCATAGCCACCCTGACTCTATCAAGGATTGGAGGAAAAAATATCTGGTGATCCGGAGTGAAGAGCCCTGGGACATTCCGACTCGATGGAACTACTCCAAGCCGAGTCATCCTGCGCCAGGGGCAGGGGGATCTGACGGTCGAGGAGTGGGGGTTTGTCGAGCGTCTCCGTTTGTCCCCTAGTATTAATTGGACGAAGGTGACGGAGGTTCGCCTGGCGAGCGTTGGACTGAGCCCAGCCGTTCTCCGTATGTAGTTGTTTCTTTTCCCTCGATCCTTTCGTACATTCTTGCTCATTGCTCTTAATGGTTTTTTCTGCAGATATGGATGAGGCATCGATCCAAGCAAGGCGGCTCGCCATGAAGAAGGAAAATGCCGAGAAGAAGAAGGCGGAGGCGGCGAAGAGGCCGAGGGAGCCGTCCCTTGTTATCTCGGAGGTACCGCTCGAGCCGAAGGTTAAGAGGACTCGTTCGGAGACGGGCAAGGGGGTGCCCCTTTGAGGGGTGAGGGCCCGGCGAGGGCATCCGATCTTGACAAGGGGAAAGGTCCCTTGGTAGGGGTCGAGGAGGAGGACCCGGTGGTGGAGTTGTTGCGGCAGCGGTGGGCGCCGGACTGGTCGGTTCGGATGGGCGACTGTCTGACCGAGGAAGCCCAGGCCGTAGAGGTGGTGGAGAAGCTGGCAACACCTCGTGATCGCCAGATGATGGAGAATGAGCCCGTGGAGGTGGCATTCACGCGCCTGGCGCAGGCCACCGTGTCGGTAAGCTTGTCGACCTCCTCCTTCCTGTTTGGTCTTACCTCAGGAGTTTTCTTCTTATCTGCTTCTTTCGGTTGCAGGCTTGTATGCAGGGAGCTAATGTGAAGAATCTCTACGAAGCGTCCCTGTTACAAGAGCGTGCTCGGGCGGACAAGAGCGGACGAGAGACGAAGGAGATGCAGATCGAGCTCGAGGGTTCGCGTCAGAGGGAGCAGCAGATGAAGCTGGAGCTCGAGGCCAAGGACACCGAGTGGGGGAAGAGGGTGGCCTCCTTGAAGAGGAAGTTTGCCAAGGAGAAGGGGGAGTTGATAGCTGCGTTCGCCAATGAGAGGAAAGAGCTGACGGATGCGGGCCAGCGGATGGTGATAGCCGCCCAGGATGAGTGCTACGCGAAGGCGCTCAGTCACGTGAGGCATTTCTATCCGACCCTCGATCTGTCGAACTTTGAGTACGACATGGAGATTGATGGGACCCCGAAGATTCCTGCCGGAGAGGGGCTCGTTGACAACCCGGCCGTCGATCGTCCTGTGAACCCGATTGACGCCGAGGAGGGAAATCGAGTTGTATAGTTTTGTCTTTCTTTCTTCTTTCCTCCTTTCGATTGTATTTGCCTCCCGCGGACTGGCCCCCGCCTTTTTGTGTATATATAAAAAGGTAATTCGGACTTGCCAAGGGTTTTGACGCCGGTCGTTTCCGGATCTCCCCGCTTATGTGCTTCGAGTTGGCTCACTTCGTAGGTTGCGGCTTCCCTTCCCGAGGTGGGCCCCCGTCGTTCCGACGTGGCGTGCCGCTCGAGACGAGGGGAGTATTTCTGTAACGGCCTTTGCCCCGGTTGACAGTATACAAAGTGATGAAGGGGATGTGGCTCGGCCTTATTGTTTCGCGAGGAATCGGAGTGGGGCGAGGTGACGCCTTGGCGGTCGACCCTCTAACCGGGTATTAGGTCGGGTCTGCCGAGGCGTTTGGAGTATGATACAATGAGATTTCCTTAGTATAAGATAGGGGGGGCCGCTAAAACGGTCTTATACAAAGGAAAGCTTTACAAAAGGTTTACTTCTAGCTAAGTTAAAGTCTAGGCTTGCTCTTTGCAGGAGTTTACTGGGTGCTAGGCGTAAAGGGGGAACCTCTCTGGCTCGACGGTAGGTCCGGGGTAGGGCCGTCCTTCTTAGGTTTGAACATGACGGCGTTGAGGGGGAACATTGCTCCTCCGTCGATGGTCATGCAGTACGATCGCGTTGCTTCTTGGCTGCCTCGGACGACGCCGACCCCTTGTGGGGTGGAAAATTCGAGCTCCGGATGGTAGGACGAAGGCATCGTTCGGAGGGAGCATAATCTGGATCGGCCGAGTATGGCGTTGTAAGCTGTCTTGGCGTTGTGACAATCCCTTCTAGCACGACAGGGACGCCGTAGAACCCATGTAAGGTGTATCCGGCCGGTTGGAGCTTGCCTCTAGGTAACTTCAGTTTCTCGAAGGCTTTGAGGAAAAGAATGTTCACCGAGCTGCCGTTGTCGATAAGGATTCGGCGAACTTCACACTTAGCCATGCGGAGGCTAATGACGAGGACGTCGCAGTGGGGGAGGCGAACGCCTTCGAGGTCCTCCCCTGAGAATGAGACTGGCGCGGTTTGTAGCTCGGGAGAGGGATCGCCTTGGACAGTATTCATCTCTCGGATGAAGGCTTTTCGGAAAGTATTTGATTCCCCTCCTATTAGCCCTCCATGGACTCAATGTAAGATAAATGGTGTGTCCGCGGCTCCCTCGGACTCGGGATCCCGACCCGGTATGCGGCTCGGAGGGGGGTTCGGGGGCGAGTGTATCCCGCTCCTAGTATCTCGTCGACCCCGCGGGACTTCTCGGGTGAATTCTCGGAGGTATCCTCTGGAGATGAGTTCCTCAATCTCGTCTTTCAGGGCCCGGCATTGATCTGTGTCGTGTCCATGGTCTTGGTGGAAGCGGCAGTAGAAGCGTTGATCTCGGTTCTTGCCGTTGTTAGGTCGGGGAGGTAGTCGAACAATGCCTTTGTCTTCGATTTCTAGGAGGATGGCGGATACGTTGTGCGTCAAGGGAGTGTATTTCTCGACGTGGGGGACCGGCGGGACCTTCTTCATGGCCCCCGGGTCCCTTGGAGCTTTCTTTGATGGTTCGACTTCTTCGGTCTTCCGCTTTCCCTTCCCGGTGGCATCCCTGGTATCTTCGGGGTTAAGGGCCTCCTCTGCCCTAATGTATTTCTTGACCCTACCGAGGAGGTCGGGGAAGTCGACGGGGGGTTTCTTCGCCAGAGAAGCCTTCAGCTGTCCGTGACGGACGTTGTGTCGGAATGCCGCTGAAGCGACGCCCGGGTCGAGGGAGGAGACCGACCTTGCCTCAGCGGTAAATCTCCGGACGAACACTCTGAGTGATTCCCCCTCTAACTGTTTGAGTCCGAGTAACGAGGCGCTGGTCTTTTCGATCTTCCGGCTGGTGACGAAGTGGGCGAGAAAATTGCCCTCGAGTTGGTCGAAGGAGTAAACGGAGCCAGGGGCGAGCTTCGAGAACCACTCACGAGCGGGACCCCGAAGGGTGGCAGGGAAGGCTCGGCATAGCAGGGGATCCGAGGCGCTGTGAATCATCATGAGGGTTTTGAAACCCCCCATGTGATCAGCAGGATCTCCCTCGCCGTCGTAGGTCTCGAACTGAGGGGGTCGGAAATTCCGGGGTATTTCCGCTTGAAGGATGGGGGCGGAGAAGGGAGGACGGACAGGTCTGTACCCCTGAGCCACTCTTTGGCCGCCGTCCCCTATGTGATCGAGGCGATCCTCCATTTCTTGTAGGCGTCTTAGGAGTACGTCATCGTCTTCGGCTGGATCGTTGAAGGGCGGGACGCGCTGGCTTCGGCGTCCGACCCTGTTTGGGAATGGAGGGTTTCTTCCCTGGGGGCCCGTCGGAGGGCTCCCAGAATTTCTCTTCGGAAGTCTTGGAATTCCTTATGAGTGACGGGGGCTCCCTCGACCCGGTTTGGTCGGTCCGAGGGTTGTTTTCCGACTCGGCTGAGCGCGGGTCTTCGCACCTCGGGAGGCAGCCTCGGATGGTTCGGGACCGGGTTGGAAGCGGCCCTTCCCCTGCTGCGGGTAATCTTGCGGTTGAGGATTATTCCCCGGAGGTCGGGCTAGGCTGGCCGGCCGACGCTCCTTTGGGACTCCCGAGGGGGAGCCTTGTGTTTCGACGTGCGTGGCCTGGCTTTATCAGTGGGTGGGGGCGAGTCCCGTTGGTTGACGGAGGAAGCAGCCCCCTTGCCTTTGGAGGCCATGAGGGTTCGGCTGTCGAGGTCTTTTGAGGGTCTGGATCGGATCGGCTTCTGGAGCAGCTGTTCCCACAGACGGCGCCAACCTGATGCTGTTTATTTCTGGGAGACGTGTGGATGCACCAGGTGTGAGTTCGGACTCAATTTGTATTGAAGGAGAATGCCGCTCGTCTGCCGACCTTCGGTTGACCTTCTGGGACCTACGATGAGCTCGAAAAGATGTTGAAGGCTGGGCTCGGATCGGAAGGGTCGAATCCGAGGTCTTGTGTACCTGCAGACGGTCCTGAAACACCGGGGTTTGTCCTGGTGGCGGACCCTCCGACGCTCTAGTCAGTCTCTGTGAGAGAGTAGCAATAACTAGGTATATTTAAGTGGCAAAAGATTGATTACCTCAAAAGGTGGGTGTGGGTCTAGTATTTATAGAGAATCCCAACCGGGTTTGGTTCCACTTGGGGGCCGGGTCTGGATCCGAAAGCTCGTGGGCCTGACGTGGCAGAAGGCCCAGGGGGTTTAGGGCGGACGTGGCAATACCAGGAGTGGTATAGGGCTGACGTGGCTAAACCCTTGGTGGTATTTGGAGTTGACGTGGCTGATCGTGGGTCTCCTGCGCTTCGGGGGGGAATCGGAGGGCCTAGGCTGCGCCAGGTCATCCTTCTGCTTCGCCGGAGAGGGGGGACGGCCTGTGGTACTGTCACGGGTCGGACTCCGAGGACTACCAGGGCTCGTCGGCACGAGGAGGCCAGTACTGTGAGGGCAAAGAGGAGATTCGGCGCCGACCCTGAAGTGGTTCGGGGCCGAGCTAGACAGCTATTTTTACTTTTTCGAGTGAGAATTGTATTGGGCCCTGGTTGGGCCTCAGGCCATTTTTACCCTATCACATCAACTTTATGAAGGCAAAGATGTTGTAGGACTATTTTGACCATGAAGAAGGGTGATTCTTCAACTAACATCTGAAGAGAAATTGTAGATCTTTGAGTCAGCTTCGAAATGAGGGGTCACATGTCCCAACCCAACCTCCGTATCATCGGGAAAGTCAATTACAATATAGATGCGCCGAAGCCTCCATGGCCCTCGGCAACTCTCGCCGAGCGTTCTTGCCACCGACGTCGAAATGTGAGAAAATGCGTTGACTGGTCAATGGTCAACGGTCTACAATGACACGTGTCGCTCTTCTAGACTTCAGCAAGTGGTTCCGAGCATTCTTGCACCGACCCTAAAATGAGAGAAAAACTCTGCCTCGCGATCTGCGCTCAAATCAAGATTAACGGTTGTTATTAAAGCAAAAAAGAGAGAGTCAACAGTCAATGTTGACTGAATCAACGGTCAACCATTGACCGACACGTGTCAAGTAGCCGAAGCCTCTCCTGAGTTCTGAAACTCAATCCGAGCATTCTTGCCATCGACCCTGAAATGAGAGAAAAACACTTCGCCTCAAGATTCGTGCTCAAATCATGGTCAATGACTCAGATCGCACAACAAACAAACAAAAAAAAGAAAAGAAATTTGATGGGTTAACTGGTCGGGTTTGAACCCGTTGGAAACCTACACCCGCAACTCACTTTCCCTTCTTCCTCTGGTGAAAAAGGATTTCCCGCCAAAAATCCTACGACAGCTCCTTCGCCAACTCCGAAGGCTCCATACCCCAACTCCTCCGTCGTCCACCCTCACGAGTCGAGCACCTCCTCGACTCCGAAACTTGACATCGACCCTCTGACATCGATGCTTCTTCCAAACCGCCCTCGAGCTCCAACACCCACCTTCGCCATGTTCAACGAACTCGCCACCTCCAATGAGATGCCGAGTTCCAATGTCAATGCTCGAGCTCTTGAGTCGAACTCTTCACCCTCTTCAACCTCGAACCTCGACCTCCTTCATCAAGCTTTCCTTCATCGTCGAGCCCTACCACCAGGCCATTGCTAGTTCCTTCCCTACGAGCTCCGCCATGGCCGAACCAGCTCATTTCCTTTGCCATGCTCGACGAACTCACCACCTCACCTCCACTCTCACCAAGATCCTCATCGCCATGAGCATCGAGCTCCCCTCGTTGAGAACCTACCGTGCTCCAAACACCTCGCTGAGCTCCTCTCCCCTCGTCGAGAACCAACCGTGCTCCAAACACCTCGCCGAGCTCCTCTCCTCATCGAGATCACACGTTGACCTCTGCTGTCGTCGAGCTCCGTCGTCGACCTCCACCGTTGCCGAACTCCACCTTCACGAGCTCTATCAAGTTCTCCCTCGTCGAGATCAACCTCACCTCCATTCCGTTGAGCTCTGTCGAGGTCCTCCGTCGGCGAAGCCGCGAAGCTCGCTGCCTCGATCCGAGCATTCATGGAACCAACCTTAGAATGAGAGAAAAAGCTCCATTTTAAGATTCGTGTACAATCGCGATCAATGACCGTGATTAACCCAGGTAAATTTTATTAATTTATTTATTTAATTAATTGAATTAATTATTTAAAAAATCCGAAAAAGTTAATTAAAAATCAAAAAAAAGTTAATTAAAAGTTCTAAAAATAATTATTAATTCAGAAAATAATTTTAAAATTCTAAAAATAATAATTATTAAATTAGAATAATTAATTAAATTTTTCGATAATTAATTATTTAAATTCGAAAATTGAATAAAAAATTTTAAAAAATGATTAAAATTTGGAAAAAAATTAGAAAATCTAGAAAAGTCACTAAAAATCCAGAAAATTCTGAGAAGAATTTTGGGAATTTTACAAACTCAGAATATCACCGTTACACCTCGAGCAAGATCCCATCTCCTCTGAGAACTTCGATAAATTCTATAAGCCATTAAAAACAGGCGAACTACTCCTCAAAGAGTGTAAAACTCAGTCTCCAGGAGTGGGGGGCATGTGATATGGCTAAAAATAGAACTAAACCGGGATCGTTCAAATCGGGCATAAATCTTAAAGCTCTCAGAGGTAAAACGGTAATTTCACCTAAAAACGGGTCTAAAATGGGAACTGGGTCTTTATTCAAAGCCCAATAACCCATAAATGGATCTGTTCTATTGTGTATGGGTAACAACTCGTTACAAACCAATTCAGATATTTAAAGAGTAATTCAAATTCATGGTTATCTCTATGAAACGATTTAAACTCTACATCTTATCCAAAAATACCGGGACATAGGGATAAATCATTATCTCTGAACTGTCACTAAAGGTGACTATAAATACCCCTCTCCCCCCACCATAAAGAAGGTAATCAATTTTTTTCCACATAAAGCTCTTTCATAATCTTCCTGATTATTGACAAGAGCGTCGGAGGGTTCGTCGTCGGGATCCATCCCGATATATCGAATTTTTTACAGGTTCATCACAACGGCAAGAAAGCAGTCAAAACGCCAGTGAAAGTCGACATGTTTGCTTATTTGTTTCCTTCAAGAATCCACAAATTCATCTGTTTTCTCCCACACCAAAATCAGTAGCAACATCATTATTTGAGTAAGAAGATATATAATTATATATCTATATTAGTGATATTATAGTTAGATAATTTAGTTTAGCTGTGTTAGTAGATATTTATACAATATATATAATTTAGTTTTAGTTATATAATCTGCACAATTTATGGATTTGTTGAATGTTGAAATGCTTGATGTTTTTGGTTTTTAGAAATCTTTGAATATTACATGATGTATATAGATGAAGAAAAAAAATACACATGTGAGATTCTATTGAAATTTTAGGAGAATTGTTGATTACGAATCAACTTTCAGTTACCATTTTTATTTTAAGGATAACCATCATGCATATATATTTTTAAAAATAAAGTATGCCAATTAACATTTTTCAAGAAAATGTATCACTTTTCTTAAAATGTATGTGCAATAATGCATAGGGTTATACTAATATTTGATAGGCTATATAGTCCATTTTTTTTATCGATTTTAATAAATACAAAATTTACAGATTTGGCAGCATTTTGTGGACTAGTCCACTATTTTCGTCAATTTTGTAAAAATTATTAATATCACTGTTTTTACCATATTTTATGGGCTAGAGTCCAATGTTTTTAGCTAATTTTTTGAAATACAAAATTTCACTAATTTACTACATTTTGAGGGCTTAAGTCAACTTTTTTCGTCGATTTTGAGAATTGTGATTAAAACTGTTTTTTCCATATTTTATGGCCTATAGTCTGAGATTTTTATTTGATTTTGAGAAGTACGAAATTTCATTGATTTGACCATATTTTGCTGGCTAGTCTACCATTTTTGTTCATTTTTAGAATTTTTTTTATATCATTGTGTTCGCCGTATTTAATATGGTATATTCCACTATTTTTAGCCGAATATGAGAAATAAGAAATCTTACTTATTTGGCGATAGTTTGTGGGCTATATAGTTCACTTTTTTTTGTCGATTTTGTGAGAATTGAATATCAGTGTTTTAGCCATATCTTATCGGTTATAGTCCACTCTTTTAAGCCAATCTTGATATATACAAAATTTCAATAAATTTTCCACATTTTATTTACTTGCATTGTATTTCAATAAATTTCATTAATTTTTTGAAAATTCCTAATAGCACTGCTTTGGCAAATTTTTATGGGTTGTAATTCACTGTTTTATGCAATTCTGAGAAATATAAATTTCACTAATTTTGGCCACAATATGTGGGCTACCATCGATTTTTTGAAAATTTTGAATATCATTGTTTTAGCAGTATTTTCTGAGCTATACTCCATAGTTTTAGATTATTTTTTAGAAATACGAATTTCACTGATTTGACCATATTTTGTGGCCTACAATAGTCCACCACTTTTTTTCAATTTTCACTACTTGGTCACATTTTATGGGCTGTAGTCCACCATTTCGTTGATTTTATGAAAATTCTATGCACCCTTATTTTGGCAAAGTTTTATGGGATAAAGTGCACTATTTTTAGACAATTTGAGAAATAATAAATCTCACTGATTTGGCCACATTTACAGGCTATAGTCCACCGTTATGGTCAATTATGAGAAAATTCATAATATCACTATTTTGGCCAAAATGGATGTGCTAAAGGCAACTATGTTTAGATGTTTATGAAATTTCATTGATTTGACCACATTTTTGTGGGCTATGATAGTCCACCATTTTCGTCGATTTTGAAAAAATTCTTAATATATTTTTTTAAACCATATTTTATGGGTTATAATTCACTATTATTATCCGATTTTGAGAAATACGAAATATCATTGATTTGGTCACAATCTAGACTGTATCCACTATTTTTGTTGGTTTTGAGAAGATTATGAATATCATGGTTTTGGCCATATTTTATGAGCAATATACTCTACTGTTTTTAGCCGATTTTTTGGAAATATAAATATCACAAAATATGAATGTCACTTATTTGGCCACATTTTGTGGTCTATTTGTAGCGCCCCGAATTTTCAATATAATATCTCAGAAATACGTGGCACAATTCCCAGCATCAACCTCAATGTAAAAGTAAACATAGCCAAAACACAGATAAATTTTCAACTTTTATTACTTCAATTCTTTACAATGTACAGCGGAAAATTAAACACATTGATTTACAATTCTTTCTTTTACAACACAATCTTTTACAATTTACATAAGCCCTATTATCATTCTACCACAAGTATCCAAATCCCATGCTATAGGTACCTACCTGTAAAATATGAGGCTAGAGATAACCCTAACCCCCAAAACTACAGGAGTTAGCTATAACGGTGTGAGTAACATCAAAAGAAATACAATACAAGTAAAACATGAATAATAAAGTTATAAACAACACTTACCAACCGTAGTAACAGATGGAATATGAAATGTCAGTAAATAAAACATGAAAACATTAAGTGAAACCAGACTAAGTGTCAAGTGTAGGAAAAATAGAAAATAAACATGCATAAAACCATGTCAAGAAAACACAAATGCAGTATGATGACTCTCTAATGCATACTTGTCGGATTCTATGCATTCTATACTACATAGGTCCGGTGCAAGCCCTTATTGTTCTCCACTTTATACGGTTAGATCCCTCGTTATGCAACTAATCCTACTACGGTAATGGAAATAAGATTCAGAATACTCCGTGAATCGGTATCACATAACCCTCAACGCGCAAGCATCATGTAAGAATAGCTCCCAAAAAAATCTGGAGAATCACCTTCCTGCCATGTACCTTACTGCTGCGCCTCGACGTGCAAGTACACAGGCACATCCCGTGAATAGACCCATCGCTCTCGACACGCGAATGTACCTGTATGTTCCGTGAGCAGGCATTGTAGACCCTCGACACGCGAACATCCTAAATAGTCCTCTCAAGACAGAATACACAGTCCTGGAACGCATCCGTTGGACTGGACCCCAAAAGCATATTCTCACGTTTTCCAAATTCCATCACATCTCCATTAGTGCCTGTCCTTATGTTGATTATTATTAAAACACAAATTTTCCCCTCTCTAGAGTTAGTGTATCCTACCGACTTAAATCCACAACAACAATCCCAAGACCCAATTGGTCATAATTCACAAAATCTCATCTGCCGGTTCACATGACTCCCACTCAACTCCTAGAGACTCACAAAACGAATATCAACAACAAATTTTTCAACAAAACTCTTAATTCCATTATTAAAATGTTTATATCAATGAAAACTTCTTAAGTCAACAAAAATCCACATCCGTGAAATGTGCTCATAAATAGCTCTTTCATCGAGTGCGCGATCATGAAAGGACTTCCAGAACTGAAACAAAGTATCAAATCCATCGAATAACTGAGAATCATATTTTGAAGTCATAGAATATCACAAAACATCAATTACTTCAAAATCTATGTATGTCTTACTTTATCAAGTCGTAAGAATACAATTTGATTTCTATTATAATAAAAATATAACTCTCTGTAAACAACTGTAATCTGTAGCAAAAACATCATCTAAAATAGCAGATCAATAATCCATAATATCAAAAAAACAATCGTTCAAGAAATACGAAGAAAACTCAACAAAACAGCTCTCAAAAACACTGTCTGTCGATCGTCAAAACCAATACAAAAAGTAACGGTCAACTTTCAAATAAAAAAAATCCAAAAAAGAGAATTGATAGTTGACTGTCGACTTCAGTGTATTTGTGAAGCCGTCGACTATCAGATACGTAATTTGACAGCTTTGAAATTCGTGCACTTTTTTATTGATACTTCAGTTCAATCTTTAAAATCATAAGTTGCAAAATAAAATTTCCTAAGATGATCAAATACAACTTGTATAACATACTGAAGTTTATAAAATTAATCAAAATTACATCAAGATCACAAAATAGCAAATTTTCATTAAAAACTTCTCAAACAGAATACACACACACACACACACACACACACACACACACACACACACACACACATATATATGCTCATATGGGTGTTTTAGCATCAATTAAAGCATCGAAACTTATCAAATAGGAGTAGTATAATGTTCAAAACAATTTCAATATCAAAACAACTCAAATCCAATCGAAAACTTCACAAAAATCACAAAATCTCAATTTCGGTCCTACCCAATCAGACCCAAAATTAAATACTCAATCCCCAACTTCAAAACTTTTTTTTTTAATTCAAAACCCCTATACAACTTGTTATACATATACCACAACTGATTACAATAGTTTACCCATGACTATAAGTGAATACAACATGTATATAATCAAGTTTTATCCATCGAAATATCAAGAACATAACAACATATGCATACACATAGTAAAGTTCATCTTTAATCAATTTTGTTTACTTTCATGCAATAACATCATACAACTCAATATATATGTTCAAATCAGCAACAATATGATTGAAAATAACCTACTCTTGATTTCTATTAGGTTCTTTAACAATCTCAAGTCATCTGTTTAAGGTTTTAATCAACTATAACATAGTTTCATGAAAAGATTCAATTTTTAAGTCATCCATCCATCAAAATTCATCATATCATCATATAACCCCTAACATGCTTTCTAATAGACAAATCATCACATACAACAAGCATACAATAAGAAATCAAATATATGTCACTCACCTTTTTGAAGTATCAACCGAAGTAATAAAAAGAATAACAAAAGTCCTTCCTTTCGCAAGAAAATCAAGATCCTCGATTAGAACTCTAAGAAAATAATAATAAAGAAAATCCTTTGTGTAGTGTAGCAAAGAGACGGTTGCACCTCACTTATTAATAGGCCGGAAATCAGGTTATTAGGGTTTTTGAATAGGTTTTGCAAAATATCCCTTTTGAATATAGCTTCACATATATAAATCCTTATACTTGGAAATTAGATAAATGAATTAAATTTAGGTTTAAAATCAAAAAAAATACTCCAGATCTGTCCGGCACTGTTTGTAGCCCAGAAAAATAATTTTGTAAAGTTTTGTAATTTTGGCCTCTAAGTGGCAGTTTGCAAAAAGTTTCTTTAAGAAATTTGTGAAATAAACCAAATCTATCAAAACAAAAAGTAAACTTTTTACCTTTGAGTTGGCTAGGCGTCATGCTAAGCCGAAAAAATCCAAAAATATGGATTTTTCACTACAAGTGGTAATTTTGCACAAAAGCCCCTCTTTTTGAAATATTTGCAAATAGGTCAAATAAACATCAGAAAATTCCAGAAAATTCATAAATAATACCTACTAATGAATAATAGGTTTCCCCAAAATAATTTCTGACTTTGAACTTCCCAAAAAAATATTTGCACATGTTTTGCACGTGTAAAACGATAAATTTCAGAAAATATTTATTAGATCATAAAAAATCATTTTAATTCATTTATTAATCTCAAAAATATTATTTAAAAATCTAGGGTGTTACACTAGTGTCCACTATTTTCTTCAATTTTTACAAAATTCTTAATATCATTGTTTTGGTCATATTCAATGGACTATAATTAACTAGTTTTAGGCGATTTTGAGTAATATGAATTTCACTGCTTTGGCTTCATTTTGTGGAATACATTCTATCATTTTTGTCAATTTTGAGAAAATTCTAAAATTCAGTCATATTTTATGGGCTACATACTCCGTTGATTTTAGCTGATTTTGAGAAATACAAAATTTTACTGATTTGGTGACATTTTATGGGTCCATTGTTTTCGTCAATTTTGAGAAAAAAATCTTATTATCACTGTTTGAACTATATTTTATGGGTTCCACTGCGTTTGGCCAATTTTGAGATATAAAATTCATCGATTTAGTCAAAATTTGTGGGCTATAGTCAATAGTGTCCGTCGATTTTGTAATATATATATATATATATATATATATATATTCAAAATTTTAACAAAATTGTTGAAAACGGTGGGACAATAGCCCAAAAAATGTCACAAAAATAGTTTATATAACTTGTGGACTATCAAAGAAAATAGTGGACTATAGCCCACAAAATTTTACCTATAGATTTATAAATTTTATGGGTTATAGTCCACTATTTTTGTTGATAGTTCACAAGATAGTCCACAAGTGATAGAAACTATTTTGTGACATTTTGTGGGTTATTGTCTCACAGTTTACAACAATTTTGTTAAAATTTTGAATATCACTATTTTTACCATATTTTAGTCCTTTGTTTTTAGCCAATTTTGATAAATACGACATTTTACTGATTTGGCCACATTTTGTGGGCTGTCCACTATTTTTGGTCGATTTTGAGGAACTTCTTGATATCACTGTTTTGGACATATTTTATAGGTTATAGTCCAATGTTTTAAACTGACTTTTGAAAATACGAATTTTTGCTAATTCTGCCACATTTTGTGGGCTAGGCGACCATTTTCGTCGATGTTGAAAAGAAAAATCTTGAATAAAATTATTTTGGCCGTATTTTATGGGCTATCCGCTGTTTTTAGCCGAATTTTTATAAATAAGAAATTTCATTGGTTTGATCATATTTTGTGGGTTATAGTGCACCATTTTGGTCGATTTTGTTAAAGTTATGAATCTCATTATTTTGACCATATTTTATGGGTTATAGTCCATTGTTTTTAGCCGATAATTAGAAATATGAAAGTTGACTTACTTGACCATATTTATGGGCTATAGTCAGCTAATTTTGTTATTTTGAGAAAATTCTATATTTCACTATTTTGACCATATTTTATGGGATATGGGTCACTGTTTTTTTGTTGATTTTAAGGAATATGAAATTTCACTGATTTGACCACATTTAAAGGGATATAGTCCACCATTTTTCAGTTTTGTGAAAATTTCGAATGTCCCATATTTTAGGGGTATATCCCCTCCTTTAGGTAATTTTGAGAAATATGAATTTTACTGATTTAGCCATATTTTGTGCGCTATAGTCCACCGTTTTTTTCGATTTTGAAAAAATATTGAATATCATTGTTATATATGTATTATGTGGGATATAATCTGGTAATTTTTTGCTAACTTTGAGAAATACAAATTTTGCTGATTTGGCCTCGTTTTGTGAGGTAGTCTATCATTTCATCGATTTTTGGAAAATTTTGAATATCATTGTTTATGCCATATTTTATGGGCTATAATCCATTGTTTTAGCTTATTCTGGTAAATAGTAAATTTCATTGATTTAGCTACATTTTTGTGGGCTATATTTTACCGTTTTCGTCGATTTGAGAAAATTCTTAATATCACTATTTTGACCCTATTTTATAGGTCATAGTGCAATGTTTTTAGCTGATTTTGAGAAATAATAAATTTCACTCATTCATCACATTTTGTGAGCTATAGTCCACAGTTATTGTCAATTTTGAGAAAGTTCTAAATAATAGGTCTATATCACAAACTACTAGTAATTTATACTATTATCCTTTTATATATTTATAGAAGAGAAAGGAGAGACTCATACCTTTAGAAGGAAAATTTTCTCATATAGGGTACTCATACTCATAGGATGAGATTTTATATGAATGATACATACCAATCATTTTGTTTCAAATGTCATAAAACATTTGTCTACAAAAATCAACTTGTTTGGATACTTTTTAGCAATTAATGGCATGGTCCAATTTTTTATATTATTGAAAAACCGTTCATTTTACCACCACTTAAAGTAAGGATAAACAATCTCCAAACCACTTGATATTTTAAATGCATCCATATTACGACATAAATATTGTAACTCACGTTTCCGCCAATACATATTTTCTGTGTATTTTTCAGTATTTCGATTCTTTATAAATTATTTTTGTTTTTAAATTCATTTTGGATCTCCTAATAAAAGTTTTTTCTAATTGTCAATTATATTTTTAGCTATTTCAAATGATTATATATTCTAAACCAAATCATATCCCTTTTATTATGTTATTATACATTTATATTGTGAAACCCAAACTCCTAATCAATTTTACAATTTGTTTATTAAGTTATTTATTTTTTAAACCCATATTTAATTCCTAATTCCTTCTAGGATTATTCTTTTTATTTTTGTGCACAAACCCTAGTTTATGCTATAATTATTTTATTATTAAAAGAAGCCCAATCCATTCTATAATTTATTTAACTGCTTATTTTTGTAAGCTCATTCTATTTTTATTACAATTATTTTCATTTGTCTTAGGCCACCCTATAAATTATATAATTCTTTATTATATTATGAAGCCCAACTCCATGCCCATACTCTTATACAACCCAACCCAAACAAGCAAAACAACAGTCAAATCCCCCAAACTCTTACATATTATAACTAACTCCTCACTTGATCATCCCCCACTAATCCATATTTATCTCAACTAAACCCTCACTTTACCCACTACCATAACCTTCCCTAATCACCTAAACTAAACCTAATCACCCCTAATTCTTCTTCACAGCCACCACAAATCCAAGCCCCTCTTCTCCACCAAGTTCCTACTTCATCCCGACCCCCTCGCAATAGCACCCAATGTGCAACCGCCAGCAAAACCCTGACTACCTTGTGGCCTTCCTCCACCGAAAGCACCCCCTCACGCCACCTCCTCCATTACCGCTCACCATCACCACCTCCATTGCTTTGCCATTGCTGCACCGAATTCGCCTCCACTGCAGCGCTGCCACCTCATACACCAAGCTGTCCATCGCCTACCACCGGCGCTGCCGTTCTCCCTCACCGCAGATACCACCATCCTTATCATCCCCACTGCCTCCCTGCCTTCATCCCCCAAAACTGTAGTTTCGACTATCCTCCCTTCCATTGCTACAACCATCTCCTCCATTATTGCCATCGTCAACTACCATCGACATCCTCGAGCTCCCCTCATTGCCATCTCGACTGCCTCAAAATTGCCACCAATGATAGCCCCACGACACCCCATGTTGCTGCCTCTCGATCACCATCTCCACTGCGGCCCTGTCTCCACCATCAACCGAACACTGATGCTCCTCCATTTCCCCCTCACAGTGACCCACACAAAGCTGCTTCTTCTTCTTTCTTATCCACCTTGTCGTGGCTCTTCCACCACCGCAACACTCCGACCTCACATCGTAGCCAATCGAAGCTCACCGTCACCCTTGCTACACCGAATTCCCCTCACCACTACACTGAAGCTCCATCGATACTCCACTGCTGCCCTTTTCCCATGTGCTATCCGATCATCACTCCTCACTGTCGTTGTTCGCATTTACTGTCGATGTGAGTTCGTAGTCGTGTTGCTATCCCCATCCTTGTGTGTTGCTGCCACTATCTTCTTGTTGTTGTTGCACTTGCTGTTGTCGTTGCATTACTGTGTGTCGCCGTCCTTGTTGATTGCTGTCGTGCTCATTATTGCCACCATTGCAATCGCCTTGTTATTGTCGCCTCTCTTTTCTTCTTCGTTTTGTCGTAATCGTCAAATTAGACAAGCATTCTCTTATACACCCCTTTTGTTCCCGTACAAGCTTTTGCCTTGAATTCTGCAAGTAGTCTTTAGTTAATTCATCGTGTTATAATATTGTTTTCCTTTTCATCATGTGTTGATTGTTCATGATCCATTAATATATATTATTCTACTTGATTCTTGTTAATCCCATATTCGTAAAATAATCTTGAATATCCCTCGTTATTACATGCATTATACGGACACATGATAAAGAGACATAGGTTCATGATTACATATTAAGATTTGACGCTATTTATTGAGTCGTGATATAGTAATGTAAAAATCAATTTTATATTTAATGTCGTAGAAATAACGATTCTTGCTATGAAAACAGTAGAATCCATCCCAACTTCTGCATGTGGTTGCTTGTTAAATTCTAATCATAAGACTATATATTTTTAGGAATACAATTGCTATAGATTACAAATGTTGTAATTCTGCCATGCTGTCTACCCGAGATTGTACTGAGATTTAGACCTAGTTACATATAATATAAATTAGAACTTTATAAATAACAATTGTATCCCTCTGAATCTAGTTTCTAAAACTTCTGACGGATCTGGAATCCGACATGTAGAGTTCAAGATATCCTAATTTTAATACTGATAGATTTTTAATTTCAAATAACTATTTAGAAGCATATCGGTACGATTAACTAATTAAAATATCATGTTAACGGTAGAATAAAGACTTGAAATTTATTAGGATGTTACTAGACATGATTATATATATAAGAACCTCGTACCGAGCTGCATCTTAACAGTAGACCAGTAGAAAACTTTCTGGTTAACCTACCTATTGTAACTATAATGTATTGTGTGAATATGCGTTAGAACAGGCATGAAGTCTATTTTCTGGAACCCCTGACCGTACCTGATTTGCTTTTCTGTAGCAACGGGAAGTGGATTCTTGTACAACAACGTATTGCTATCCAGAAATTGTAACTTCATGTCCTTGATTGTATATATGTTTATTTCTCGCATTTAATGAATTAATCTTGTGCATCATGCATTGCATACTCCCGATATCTTCTTGTCACTGCCTTGATACTCATTTTATTAGTTGCATGTTCATATGTAATTATTGTAAAAGTATAACAAGCCAGGTTAATAAAGGAAAAGACCAAGTAGTGGATAATATAGGAGAGTGTACTCGGAAGGGAGCCCGTGTTTCCCATAATAGTGACTCTTTATATGTTTATATGATATGATAAGATATGATATGATATGATATGATATGATATGATATGATATGATTCCTGGTTACATGTTATGATATGATATGATATGATTCCTGGTTACATAATATGATATGATTCCTGTTATTGTCACTGCAATATCCGAATACATAATCCTTTGGAACTTACCACTAGAGTCTAAACGTTAACTTGATTGTATGCATCCGTACATGTGGTACGGAACACATGATTGCGTGTATTAGATATGATTAATAGAAGATTGATGGACTTAAGATTAACATTGAGCACGTGTATGTCCTGTTTACAAGTTACATATTCATGTTTACAAGTTACATGATTCCTATTTACAAGTTGCATTATTCATGTTTGCATGACACATTTCCTGTATAAATGATTCCTTGTTCCCGATTGGTTATATTTTGAGACTTGTTCCTGTTGTCACTTGCATTACACTTGATCATGTTGTATTACAATTGCATCACCACTTTTTATTTTCCTTCTTGTGCAGTCCTTGTTTCTTTCTTGTTATGTATATTGTTTCTCGTTATCATGTTTGTTCAGTATTCGAATTCCCAGGTCGATCTTATTGTTTTCCCTGTTATACCTTGTTTCTTATTCGTATTTTGCTTGTACTACTTGCGGCCTGTAGCTTGCTCTAAAAGATACTCCCTCATTTCTTTGAGTTAATGTTTATACAGGTAAAGACAATGAAATACTGAAGGAACTTGGCAAGCTGTTTATTGCATTGTATATTCCTGGAGTTTTTGTAAGTTCTTGTATCCTTGATATTATTTATCGTATTATATTCTCGTTCATGTGATTACTGTTATTGTAGTGCTGAGCTTACTGGTATTGTAGTGATGATATGAGTTGATACACTTTTTATCATTCGCTGGGCCTCAGTTACGTCTATGTTTTTTTATAACGGGAAGCAAGAAGTGACAGGTTTTTTTATGGTATCAGAGCTTAGGTTCGAACCATGTTAAGCTCAACAATATGCGCACCACATTGATCACATGAACAATTAATAACCAACTTATAATCTGGATTCTAGTCTTATTCGATCCATTTTGATCCCTTCATATTCAATTCTTTCATTTCTTATTTTCTTCCGTCGCTTGCAGTCATCCTTATTCATTGATTCCTTATTGGGTATACATTCATTCTTATCCTACCCATATTATCTTTCATTCCGGTGAAATCATTCTTTTTATTTCTGTTCGGATCATCGATCAGCATCGCTTGATCTGCAGTGACATGTAGGTGGCTTGGATCATCACCACGAGAAGAGGTGTTTTCGTTTGCTCTAAGATGTGTAGGCAGAGTCCTAGGATCCCAGATATTGTTCAGAATCCCAAGTCACCAGGATTCCGAATTTCACGCTAGAGAGATGTCTTTTAGAGGTGTTAAGGATATGGTGAGCCACAAGGCAGATTGTTAGAGTTATTGGACGTTGATGATGGAGTCTTTCCGATCAGAGTGGTGCAACGGAAGCGTGGTGGGCCCATAACCCACAGGTCCCATGATTCTCATGTTGCTTTCGTACATTCTATTCGTTATCATTCATCGATTCATTATTTGACATCATTATCCATGTTCTTTCTCAATCCGGTGCTACCACCACCTCGTTTCTCTCCCTCTAATTTCTTACTTCGTTATCTCTTAATTTCTTCTTTGGGGTTTTCTTTGGCTTTGTCCTATGCTCCATCTGAATGAATTTTGAGGAAAAAATTCTTTCTGTAAGGTGGGTAGGATTGTAACCCCCGTTTCTGCCAATACAAATTTTTTATGTATTTCTGTATTTCAATTCTTTATAAATTCTTTCCGCTTTTAAATTCATTTAGTTCTAAATTCATTATGGATCTCCAATTAAAGTCTTTTCTAATTGTCAATTATATTTTCAGTTATTTCAATTGATTATATATTTTAACCCAAATCATCTCTTTTATTATGTTATTATACATTTATATTGTGAAACCCAAACTCCTAATCAATTTTACAATTTTCTTATTTAATTATTCATTTTGTAAGACCATATTTAATTCCTAATTCCTTCTAGAATTATTCTTTTTATTTTGTGCCCAAACCCTAGTTCATGCTATAATTATTTTATTATTGAAAGACGCCCAATCCATTCTATAATTTGTATAACTATTTATTTTTGTAAGCACATTCTATTTTAATTACAATTATTTCCATTTGTCTCGAGACACCGTACAAATTATCTAATTCTTTATTATATTATGAATCCCAACTCCAAGCTCATACTCTTATTCAACCCAACCCAAACAAAGAAAAAAACAGTCAAATCCCCCAAACTCTCCATATTATAACTAACTCCTTAATCATCCCCCACTAATCCATATTTATCTCAACTAAGCCTCCACTTTACCCACTAATCTTTCCATAACCTTCCTTAATCACCTCAACTAAACCTAATCACCCCTAATTCTTCTTCACAGCCACCATAACTCCAAGCCCCACTTGTCCACCAAGCTCCTACTTCATCCTGGCCCCCTCGCGTAGCACCCGATGCACAACTGCCAGCAGAACCCAAACTACCTTATGGCCATCCTCCACCGACGGCACCCCTCACTCCACATCCTCCATTACTGCTCACCATCACCACCTCCATTGCTGCACCGACTTCATCTCTACCGCAACACAACCACCTCCTACACCAAGCACTCCACCGCCTCCCACCGATGCTGCCATTCTCCCTCACTGCAGTCGCCACCATCCTCGTCATCCCTGCTGCCTCCCTGCCTTAGTCTCCCAAGCCTGCAGTCCCAACCATCCTCCTTGCCATTGCTACAACCATCTCCTCCATTGCTGCCATCGTCAACCACCATCAACATCCTTGAGCTCCCCTCGTCGCCATCTCGACTGCCTCCAAACTGCCACCATCGACAGCCCCATGACACCCATTGTTGATGCCTCCCGACCACCATCCCTATAATACCTCGTCCTTAAAACTATATGTGTAGTTGCTCATGATCATTAGGTACCTGAAAGCTATAAAACCTTTTGTGAAGCAAGTCTGTGTTGGGTCGTTGTTAGAATATATTTTTCGCATGCGCGCACGTGTAGTCGCATGCACAGCTGAGCAGAGCTCGGGGCATTACAAAAATAGTATCAGAGCCCACTTTCGACATTGTGATGCCACAATGGTTGCAAGGCCAGTACAAATGGCATAGGACCAGTCGGATGGCATAGAAATAGCATTTATGTGTGGGTCACATCGGCTAGAAAGGTGATCCTGTATTAGATTGTATGTTCCGGACTCAGCAAGAATGCTGAGTTCTTAGGGGGGGGGAGGATATTTAATACCCCGTACTTAAGGCTATATATATATATATATATATATATATATATATATATATATATATATATATATATATATATATATATATATATAAGCAATGCTCAGTTGCAAACGGGTCTGTCACAGACCCGTGCAAACGGCATTGCTGACCATTGGATCAAGTTCATCTTGATCAAATGGTCGTGATCGAGCCCGCCCATCATCCCCATCTCACCTTAAGTTGTGAGGGGTAATTTGGGAATTTCGTTCCAAATAATTCTTCGCCTTATTCGCTTTCTCACTCACTCCCAAATTTGACTCTAGGCTGTTGTTTGAAACAACGACCTAGGTTATAAAAAGTACAAACCTAGGCCATAGTTTGAAACAGCGGCCTTTTATAACCTAGGCCATTGTTCCCAACAACGGCCTAGGCTATAAAATGCTATTTTTTTCAAACAACCTAGGCCATTGTTTGGAACAACGACCTAGGTTCATTCAACGAGTTGTCTGAAATAGCAGCCTTTTATAACCTAGGCCGTTATTCCCAACAACGGCCTAGGCTATAAAATGTCACTGTTTCAAACAACCTAGGCCTAGGTTCGTTCAACATGCAGGGCTCGATCACGGCCTTTGGATCAAGATGAACTTCGTCCAATGGCCAGCAATGCCATTTGCACGGGTCTGTGCAAACAGAACCATTTGCAATGGAGCATTGCTATATATATATTTGCCCATTCATTCAAGTGTTACAAAATTGTATGGCTGAAAATCATTGTTTTTATATTCACATGATGGATGGGCAAATGAATTTCAAATGATTTGATTTTACATATTTAAACTAATTTAGATGTGTAGATCAATGTGAACAGTTCGGATTTTCGATATGAACGCGCGAAGGCCTAGTGTTCACGCGGTGAGCACTAAAGTAGTGCTCAACCGAAGCTTTCCTTATATATATATATAGGAAAATCTTCCACTGTGCACCACCCCTTCGTGTGCACTCGTGTGCACTCGGCCTTCCCGCTTTTGTATCGATGATCCGAACTGTTTACATTGATCTACACATCTAAATTAGTCTAAATATATAAAATTAAATCATTTGAAATTCATTTGCCAATCCATCATGTGACTATAAAAAACAATGATTTTCAACCATACAATTTTGTAACACTTCAATAGATGGGCAAATTAATTTAAATTAATTTGATTTTACATATTTAGACTAATTTAGATGTGTAGATCAATGTGAACAGTTCGAACCGTCGATATAAAGGTGGGAAGGCCGAGTGCACATGCCGTGTGCACCACAGGTGGTGCACAACGGAAGGCTTCCATATCTATATAATAAAACACAAAGAAAGCTATCAAGTGGCTCTCCTTCAATCCTCACAAAAATTAAAGGCTCAGATCTAACTTTACAAAACATTTTTCCCCCCAAAAGTTCCCTACAAAACTCAATTCAAATCTCCCACCCAAAACAACTCCTATATTTATTTAAATTTTTTTTTCTCTCTCTCCCTCCCTCTTCTATTCAAAAAATTAAGAAAATAAAAATTTTAAAAATTTTAAAATATAAAAAATTTTAAAAATTTAAAAATTTAAAAATAATTTTAAAAAAATCAAAAAAAAACATATAATGTGTTTTTTGTTCTATGTTTGCTACTTCAATTAATTTGCTGAACCTCCAAAACTATTTTTTTTGATAAAAAAAGGTGCACCGTTCCGAAAACGTACCGTAGGCACGTGTCAACGGGCAAACCTAGTATATATATACATATATACATATATACATATATACATATACATATACATACATATATATATATATATATATATATATATATATATATATATATATATATATATATATAATAATAATAATAATAATAGTTGCCCATGATCATTAGGTACCTGAAAGCTATAACACCTTTTGTGAGGCAAGTTTGTGGTGGGCCGTTGTTAGGATCTATTTTTCTCGTGTGCGCACGTGTAGTCGCGTGCGCAGCTAAGTGGAGCTCGGGGCATTACAATCCCGACTGCGGCCCTATCTCCACCATTGACCGAACACTAATGCTCCTCCATTTCCCCCTCATGGTAACTCACCCGAAGCTGCTGCTTCTTCTTCCTTGTCCACCTTGTCGCGGCTATTTCACCACCGCAGCACTCCAACTTCACCTTGCAGCCAATCAAAGCTCATCATCAGACCTTGCTGCACCGACTTCCCTTCACCGAAACACCGAAGCTCCATTGAAACTCCATTTCTGCCCTTCTCCCACGCGCTCGCCGATCATCACTCTTCACTGCTGTTGTTTCGTCAAATAAGGCAAGAGTTGTCTTGTACTCCCTTTTTGATCCCGAACAAGCTTTTGCATTCAATTACAAGTAGTCTTTGGTTGATTCATCGTGTTATAATCTCGTTTTCCTTCCCTTCATGTGTTTATTGATCGTGATCTATTAGTATATATTTTTCTACTTGATTCTTGTTAATCCCATACTAGTAAAATAATCTTGAATATCCCTGAATATTACATGCATTACATGGATACATGATAAAGAGACATAGGTTCATGATTACATGTTAAGATTTGACGCTATTTGATCGAGTCGTGAAATAGTAATGTAAATATCAATTTTATGTTTAATGTCGTAGAAATAACAATTTTTGCTATGAAAATAGTAGAATTCAACCCAACTTCTGCATGTAGATGCTTGTTAAATTCTAATCATAAGACTATATATTTTTAGGATTACAATCGCTATATATTACAAATATTGTAATTTTGCCATGCTGTCAACCCAAGATTGCACTGAGATTTCGACCTAGTTACAAATAATATAAATTATAACTTTATCAATAAAATTGTAGCCCTCTAAATCTAGTTTCTAAAATTTTTGACAGATCGGGAATCCGACATATAAAGTTCAAGATATCATAATTTTAATACTGATAGGTTTTTAATTCCAGATTACTGTTTAGAAGCATATCCGCATGATTAACTAATTAAAATATCATGTTAACAGTAGAATAAAGACTTGAAATTTACCAGGATGTTACTAGACATGATTATGAGTCACTTTATAATTTTTATAAGATTTTCTTAATGAGTTTACAGTTGATTTATATATATAAGAATCTCGTACTGAGCTGCTGCCTGAACAGTAGACAAGTAGAGAACTGTCTGGTTGACCTAGCTATTTTATCTATAATATATCGTGTGAATATAAATTAGAACATGCATGAAGTCTATTTTCTGGAACCCCTAAAGGTACTTGATTCGCTTTTCTGTAGCAACAGGAAAGTGGATTCATGTACATCAACGTATTGCTGTCCAGAAATTGTAACTTCATGACCTTGATTGTATATATGTGTATTTCTCGCATTCAATGAATTAACCTTGTGCATCATGCATTGCATACTCCCGATATCTTCTTGTCACTGCCTTGATACCCATTTCATTAGTTGCATGTTCATGTGTAATACCCTAAACTTTCATTTTAATAAAAATGTTGATTTTCACGTGTTGTGCACGTGCAAAATTTCGTATGTGTATTTATTTATTTATTTTTATATATATAATTTCTTTTGTAGTATGAACAATTATTTTCTTCTTTTCCTTTATTTTCTAAAAAAAACTTATTTTGTAAAGCCTAAAATATTATTTTCTTATTTTGAGCCCACTTTAATGAATTTATTATTTTACTATTTGGCCCATGAGCCTAAAGCCCACTACTTTTTAAGCCCACAAATTAATTAATCTTTAATTGTCACCACTTGTTATGTTGATACAATTAGTAGACAATTAATTAATTAATTTTGGTACAACTTAATAATGGGGGGTACTAGAAAGGGCACATGCACACACTAAAGTGTGCATTGCACACCCTTCTAGTGGCCGGTTTTGGATAAAGAGAGAGGGAGAGTGGGTGTAATTGAGGGGAGTGGTTATGTGATCATGGAAGTTACTGCAACTTCCCAATTCATCTTGGTCCTTAATCCATAACTCCTTGATTAAATCTTAGCCCTCCATTCTCACCCTAATACTGAGCCAAACTAGTATTTGCAAATACCCCTCTTCTCATGCATACAACATTAGGAAAATTAATTGAAAGAAAGAAGTATATAAGAGAGTAAAAGATTGAGAGAAAGTAAAAAGATTGAGAGCATTAGTTGTGTGTGTTCTATCTTGGAGGCCGGTTACATCATCATCACCCTCAAGCAAGGCTCGGGTTGCACCAAGGAGCAAGGAGGAGGAGCAATTCGCAATCCATTCCAGGAGGAGAAGGCTACATTCTTGCATTCTAGGAGTTTTCATTCGTTTCTTCAAATATAGGTGGGTGTTTCTCAATACTTCTAAATATAGTTTGAATTAGAACAATCCAATTGTAGAGAACAGGATCGAGTGTGGGTTGATAAAGTATTAAATAGAGACGTAAAGAGAATTTTTGGAAATTAGATTTATAAATTATGAAGAAATGTAAAGTGTTTTCAAACGTCGAAAATATGGACATAGAACACCAAATGAAATTAAAAATGTATTGTGTTATTGGTAAACAATGAATTTAAAAATACTAGTTTATTGTAATTATGTATACATTAGAATCTGGAGAGTTTTGGTTAAAAAAGAGAAGAAAAAGAACTAAAAATATTTTGGGAATTTGAAAAACCTAGCAGCATCAGTCGACCATTAGGCTAAAACAGTCGACTGCTCTGAGTATTTATTTTTCGAGCTTTTAATCTTTTGCTGAACAGTCGACCGATCATAATGTAACAGTCGACTGCCCTGATCTTTTATTTTTCGGGTTTTTAAATCTTTACAGAACAGCCGACTGGCCAAGTTAACAGTCGACTGTCTCAACCATTTTCTTGAGTATTTTAATCTTTTGCTGAACAGTCGACCGACTATGCTCCAAGAGTTGACTGTCCAGACTATTTTGACGTCTCAGATTTTTTATTTGCCTCGTGATAAAAATAAATATGTTGTTTGAAAGAACATTGAAAAAGAGATTTGATAATGGAAAGAATGAAGATTTAATGTGACAAATTAGAAAAGTAAACTTCATTCGCCTTTTGCATGAAATTGTATATGAAGTGAATTGAAATATTCTGATGAATTATGAAAGGTTTTATGAATATGAATGCTATGAACATGAAAAGGGAAAAACTATTGTTAATCATGAAAAGAGAACTTATGAGTTTGAAAGGCTCAATCTTTGTGTGATTGTGAACTGAAATTGAGAACTAGAGTATAGCTAAGCCTCACACCGGCATTGAAAAGAAATGAATTGAAAGGAAATTTGAAATGAAAAGACAAAGAGTTGGGTCATGTTGAATAAAGAGTTAAGACCGGTATAGTGGGAAGGTTTACTCTAGAGAATTGATTTTTGTTCATGATTCTAATAAATTAAGGATTTAGACACATAGTGGTGATGTGATGAAAGTAAGAGAACAATACGAGTATGAGGGCCATCGGATTGGCGGTGAGGGAGTGATTCACAGACTGCCTGCTTGATGCATCATGACATGGCGTGAGCACTACTCCGGAATTATCGTCCCGGTGGCGATGTTTGTGGGGTGTTTGGTGACTGCGGGTAGTGCCATTGTTCCATGGCGGCGGCTGAATTGTCCATAGTCTGCCTGCTTGATGCGCCATGTCAGTGCATGGGATTTTCCTCTAGACTGCCTGGACATGGGCCCATAGATCATAAAACATCTAGGATACTTACCGTAGTTACTGTAGTAGTTTAAGTCATGGCGAGGGATTGAACCCTATAAGATGAAGTACGATTAAGGGCTTGCCCTCGGACCTATGTAGTATGGGATGCATAGAATCCGAACAAGTGCGCATTAGTGTCATATAACATAACAACTGCATTAAGGACTAAGTGCACAGCACGACACGACATCAATAGGATAGTCCCTTTAGTTTTGTTTATGAACAAGTTTGTGATTTGCTAAGTATTGAGAATCGTTATACTGTTTCCGGCATAGAGAGGATGACCGTGTATAATATTTCGTTAGTGAATGAACTGACGTGCCCACAGTTTTATATGCAGGGTAAAGATGCTTGACAGTTGAAGTATACATGCTGCTCAAGATTGATTTAAATGTTGTTTCATGTAATTTATTGTAAAAAAATTGCTTCCACTGTGATAATGTAAAAATGAAATGTAACTCTGATGTAAGAAATATTTTTATTTCCTTGTAAAATTGTTTGAAAGAAGTGAAAAGATCTTGTGGAACTTCGAATTCAGTTGTATTTTGGAATTCGGGGTGTTACATCATGTGTAATTATTATGAAGGTAGAACATGCCGGGGTAATAAAGGAAAAGACCTAGTAGTGGATAATATAGGAGAGTGTACTCGGAAGGGAGCTTGTTTCTCGTAATAGTGACTCTTTATATGTTTATATGATATGATATGATATGATATGATTCCTGGTTACATGATGTGATATGATTCCTGTTATTATCACTGTATGACCCAAGTACATAATCATATAGAATTCAGCACTAGAGTCTAAACGTTAACTTGATTGTATGCATCCGAACATGTGGTATGGAACGCATGATTGCGTGTATTAGATAGGATTAATAGAATATTGATAGACTTAAGATTAACACTGAGCACGTGCATGTCCTGTTTACAAGTTACATGATTCATGTTTGCAAGTTGCATAATTCATGTTTACATGACACGTTTCCTGTATACATGATTCTTTTATCTCGATTGGTTATATTTTGAGACTTGTTCCAGTTGCCACTTGCATTACACTTGATCATGTTTTATTACAATTACATCACCTGTTCTTGTTTCCCTTCTTGTTCTGTCATTGTTTCTTTCTTGTTATATATATTATTTCTCGTTATCCTGTTTGTTCTATATTTGAATTCCCAGTTCTTATTGTTTCCCTCGTATAACTTGTTTCTTGTTCATATTTTGCTTGTACTACTTGCGGCTCGTAGTTTGCTCCAACGGGTATTCCCCCATTTCTTTGAGTTAATGTTTATACAGGTACAGACGATGAATTACTGAAGGAACTTGGCAAGCTATTTAATGCAATGTATATTCTCAGACTATTTGTAAGTTCTTGTTGTAATACCCCGTAATTTCAGAGAGCTATTATATAAATATTTTCTCGCCCAGCTTTCCAAAGATACGGAATACGAGCACGTAACATTGGCCCAGCGAATGACTAATGTCACCCATAAGCTGTTTATTCGATTAACTCAACAATATATCAATACAGAACAAATGCGCATGCAATAATAATAATCTCATGAACAATAGTACTTGGAATGAAGCAATAAAAATATCCAAATACAATAATAATAGTCCAATGTCTGGAAACAATAATAAAGTTCGGGACATAAGCCTAAAACAATAATAATCCAATCCAAAATAATAACAAGTCTCAATACATTAATTGTATTAAAGCAATAAGCAATTAGAAAGCAGTAGTCTTCAAAATGTTTGTTCTCCAATTCCAGTAGGCAATTCTTCTTCATTACCTGTATACACTTCATCTAAAAAGAGGAGAAAAATTATTCTTAGAGCAAGTCATGGACAGCAAGTAGAGAAAGTAGGGAACAATGGAATAACGGTATAACAATGAATCAATGGATCAATAGGAATCGATAACATGGCACGATAGTAATAATCAATAACATGGTAATCAATGCAACGGTGTAACAATGGTTCAATATTCGGTAACGATAATCAACGGTTAATATCAATAACACTTAGACAATATAGGATACAAATAGGAATAATGATGAACAATATATAATGTCGGTGATGTGTCAATCCTTATCTCTATTAATCATTTTAATCCTTACTAATGCATGTACTACTGCATCCCATTCTATAGGTTTGATGCATACAATCAATTTCGTTTAGACTTAAGTGGTAGATTATATAGTTCATGTATTGAGTATGATGACCATAACAGTAATAACATGGGTCATGTGTAATTTCTTACACAATGACGATAACGGTAATAACACGGGCCATGTGTAATTTCTTACTCAATGACGATAACGGTAATAATCACGGGCCATCATCCGAGTACAGTCTCTATATCATCAACTACTCTAGTCAATCCCTTAAACCCCGACTTATTAATTATTTGTCAATGCAACAATACAACATGCAATCATTGGACATTTCGGTGAACGATAGTATCAATAGGGGACAATAGGATGGAACTTGAAATAGGACAATTAGAATGGTGACAATAACCTATTGGGATCATGCAATACAACATACATACATTAATTCATGCAATAATATGATATAGGAATAATTAATCTAATAAAATCTGAAAAGTGAAATTCTGGAAAGCAAGAGCAGTCTGTACAAAAATACAGTTTCCTGTTGTTTTAGAAATTGAAAACTGAATCCATCAAAAATTCTAGAAACTAGACTTCCACGCGGTTCCAACACATATTTAAAGTTCAAAACCGGACAACAGTAGCTAGGTCTGTAGCGCCCTAAGTCCCCATACCGGGAACTTGAGACCCTATTCCAGGAGTCGAACTTCAAAATAGCCACAATCACAGAAAGTATAGGAAAATTTAAAACTTTTCTTCCATATAAATGTTATATTTACAAGTGTTACAATGTCCAAATAAAAATTACAATATTTACAACAATATAACAGTACTTGCATATATCCCTTGGATCCTTGGACCAACTCGAGCTCTGTAGTATCTGTAGTTCGGCTCTGAATACCTACAAGGTAGGGAACATCAGTGCTTCGACTGACGCAAAGCTGGTGATAACAGCGATCCTCTAAAATTCATTCACAACCAATAATTCATGCAAAATAGAAAGGTATTGTGCCAAAACAAGAGTTTAGTGGATTTGGGTTCTAGTGCAGTGTTATGACATGACCTTATGACTAGATGCAGCAAACTCACATGCATGATTCTAATGCAAGCAAGACTTTGGAGCACGAATGCATCCCATACTACATACGCCCCAAATCTAGAGTCTTTCTCCATAATTTAGGGAATCGAACCCTCGCCATGCATCCTACTCTTGTACTCACTCTAGTTCCCTATAGATTGTCCATTGCCCAAGGAGTTTGCAGTAGGTCGGTCTAGTTCCGCCCCTGTAGTGCCCAAATAGTCACCGCCAGTTGGTACCCGCGTACGGACCTCCTCAGAAAGCTGCGTTGAATCTGGTCCCTCGACCAATTGATTCCCCACGTCCACCTATGGACTTATGCATGCGTGTTCATCCTAGATCGGGTCATGAACTTATATATACCAAAACACAAAAAAAACCCCCGCGCATAGGGACGTGAGCACCTCGGAAGGTCAAATCCTCCGGGCCTCCCGTACCTTACTCCGGCAAAGCTTTGGGAATTAACAGTTCGAGATACGAGCCGAGGACTCAATCCATGAGTGCCGAAAACATATCCCTGCGACTGGAAGGTACAACACCGACTATGGTTTACTAGGACTAATGTAATTTCCTAACCCCTTAATATGTCATTCTGACCCCTGCCTTACTCTAATTACTTCGGGTAAAGATAAAACTGCTTCCATACTTGCCTATCAACCTCCGGCCCTGGTGATACTGGTTCGGTTCGCCCCTTCCCCGGCTTGGAATTGTCCAGCATTATGGCCTACACTCACCGCTGCCCCGGCTGTGAATGTATATTCGGCCCTGTGAACTTAATTCACTGGCACGCTCGGACGTCCTACGCTCGGTAGAAGTTTATAATGTAGGGTTGATAGGTGGAAGGTATCCCTTACCCTAGTGACTAACTCGAGTCACACACCCCACTCTGGGAGTCAGCAACCTCAATAACAGATATCAACCATCCCTAGAAAAGAGTTATCAACTCTGATAGTTCATACGGAACCATGTCCTCACAATGCTTAGTTGAAACCAAGACTAAACGACCTACGAGTTTCTGCCCGAAACTTGAAATGGTCATAACTCTCTCGACACAACTCCGATTGGAGTGTACGAGCCCAATCTGGAAAGGTGAGATCCTAGGCTACAACTTCCTAGTTGATCTTGAACTCAAATTCAACCATCTAAGTCCTCAAAATAGCCTCTCAAGCTTCAGCCTGCGTGCTTCCTGTGCACGGGCTGCACCATACCAGTAGCAAAAAACTCTACTCGTTCGTCAGAACGTCACAACCCCAATTTCTATGGGAGGGTGTGGGTGTCCTAAAAAACTCTCTAGTTGGTCATGAGTCCAATTTATACCATTAAGTCACCCTAACACACTCATCTCTCACCGATGCACCAATTTGCACAATGGGTCTCTCCAATTCAGAGCACTCAGATCCACTCTAGGTCTCTGTCTAGTCTTACAAAAATCACAGTAAATCAACCCTTTACTGGAATTGCCTCAAATTGGTCTTGTTGGAAAGATCTAGGTGTCTACTACAACTCTCTAATGAATCAGGTTCTCAAAATGTGCTCTTAAGGAGTCTCAAATGCCCAATCTCTACAGGGTATCGAAACTGGCTGAAACCAGCACAGTGCATACTCATAAAATCATATTAAATTCCGTACTTATTCAAATGACACAAAATTTATGGTGATGAAACTAGAGACCTCATGTCAAAACTCCAAATATACAGTGAGTTCTATCTATTTCAATTTAGCAAAGAAACCAACAAGTTCTTTAGTTCAGCTTCAGCTACTGATTAAAGCTCGATTTTTCTCATGCCTATAAAATCATTCAAATAATTTCCTGATTTTTTTATAGAATCTAAATGCATGCAGGAACATAGGGTAAAATTTTCAGATGAAGAGCATGCTTCAATGAATAATGAAAATTCCTACAACATCAGTCATTCTGTTTATCATTTGCTGAATCTGCCTTATGACACAGTTGCATCTTACGATTTTATTAAAATATCAAATGACCACAGAAAAATCTGAAATAAATCACCAACTATCTAAACATGCATATGAACAAACCTTTAAAATCTTATGGTCTAGATCTTTGTAGTTTGCTCTCGGAAAAACCCACAAAATGACATTCTGAATCAGTTTTCTAGTTTCAGTTCTGATTTCAACTTCCAACTCTTAGATGATCATTCTAGTACATCCTATCATACATGCATACAAGCAAAATCAATTAAAAGACAAGAAATGAAGGTTTAAAAAAACTCCCCACCCTTGGTTGTAGTAGAGGAATTGATCTTCTCAAGCTTCCTTCCTTGAAAAATCTCTCATTGAGTTTTCTTCTTCACTCTCTCTTCTTTCTCTCCTATTTTCCCTTGAAGGGGATTCTGAAATTTCCAGAGAAAATTGGTGGGAAAGAGTGGAGAAATGAAGGAGAAGGGAGGGGGGGTATGGCCGGTTTTGAAGCTAGGGGTAGGCTTAAGGTATAGGTGGTTTTGGGATCAAAACCATGGCTTGTAGCCCATTGGTTTGTGGTTGTTATGATGGCTGCCCAAATTAGCTTAAATGGGTTCTAACGAGTGCGAGACGAGTGGTTTAACGAGCGCACGCAATATATATCCACTGTAGCATTATACAGTGTTATATTTGCATAGGCGTCGTACCGAAAACTAGTGTTTATACTATTATCGGTCCTTCTCATTCTCGTGCATCTTTAGAATGCAATCCTCCCATGAACCGTCTCGTAACCCTAACCATACACCATGATAGCAAAATCGACCCATAATACTGCAATCAGGTGCATGCATACTGACAATATACATACTTATATATATATTCAGGTATCGTACAAAACGGGGTGTTACAAGGTCACTCACATTGTTCTTTAAAGATTTCATGTTCCGGCAAAAATTCGACATTAGGTTATTTTATTTTTAGTATCAGCAACAACTCAATATTAAATTCATTAAAAATATTTTCTAGACTCCTAAACATGATTACTAACAATCTGGAAATTTTCATAGCAAAATTTTATCATTTGATCAGCCTTTTTACCGTTTAAACATGGAAGATATGAGAATCTGAAAATCTGAAAGTAAAAACACAGCTGTAGTAAAACGGGCATAACTTTTGCTATACAACTCGGAATTCAAAAATTCAAGATGTTCTGGAAACTAAAAAGATGAGGCTACAATTCATATTCAGAAAGTATTTAATTTTAAGATCGTTTACTGGTTCAAAACAGCAGTCAATAGACAGGTCAGCAAGCAAATATAGTTATTTTGGTATTTTTCTTGAAAATAAATTAATTAGCATGATGGGCATCGATTATTTATTCAATAAATTGTGTAATCAAAATGATGTGTGTCAAAACATGATAACTAAAATTAGAACACGCCCATACATCAATTTATCATCAATCAACCATCAATCGAGCAAACAATATACAACCTATCAATTGTCTCTACAATAATTTATTTGTGTCGTGACTATATGTGTAACCCTATTACCTACACTATATGATGCATGCAAGATTCATTATTTTGGGATTCAAATTGGCACGATGTCTAGAATGTTGGGGTTAGCTCGTGTAAACCCACAATTAACCCAACGAAAAAGATAACGATGTATAAGACGATGAACAAAGGATCTACTTGCAAGAGTTTCAATGAGACTTGAATTTGATACGAATAAAAATTCAATAGGACGGTGACTTGCCTTATAATCGGTGAATTTGAATACCAAGAATAACGGAATAAGGATCCCAAAGCAACGAACCCACGAACTAGCAAATAATAACACGTGAAATATACGTGTAAAGCAAATAGCCAATCAATACAGCACATAAAGAGACAGCAGTGACAGAGTAAGAGAGAAAGCACGGCCAAGGGACGGCATCGTCACTGACCGACGTCGACACTGCAGTGGCGAGGGCGGACAGCGTCGGGGCGACATCGATGAGTTGTGTCGTCGATTTGGGTTAACAGCAATGGGTCGCTGCAATGCGAGGAGAGCGGAAGAGGATAAGGAGGACGGGGAGGGGGAAGGGGGTTGGCTGGTGACACTAGGAGGTGCGGCACCGGGATAGAGTGGCGACGGGGGTCGTCTCCGGAATAGAGCCGGAGAAGACGACCGGGAAAGGGCAGTATGGGTTTTTTTTGTGTGGGAAAAGCTACAGCGGAAGAGAGAGAGAGAGGAGAGAGATTAAGCGGCTAAGGTTTCGAAATTGTGCAATTTTTAGGGTTTGAGTAGAGTTGTATTTATAGGTTACAATTAGGATACTGGGTTAGAGAATTAGTGTCTAATAATAGCGAATTTGGGTTAAGAACAAATGAAATTGAGTTTTAGGGTTCAATTAAGAGATAGATCAAAATCAATAAGGTTCAAATCAAAATACCCACAATTAAATAAGAGAACAATAGGATCAACAGGAATAGACCGATCAAAAGAACAAAGAATTTCATGAACAAGTCTTAATTAAAATAATAATCAAGAAAGAAATATGGTATTTATTCAATTGCAAATAAAAATATTACAAAAGGGAAAAATATAAAAAATAGCGGAAAGGGTAGTTACAAATATATATATGTATAAATGAGGAAATGGCATATATGTAATTATGTGGAATTTGGGGGGGGCACGTGAAGAAACGAAAACAATAAGATGATGTTGAGTTCGGTGATGACGTGCTGACGTCATTCACCTGGGGTCCACCCGGTGTTTGATTTCGGAAGGCAGCCTTGCCTTGGTGACGTGGCACATGGGGGCCCACGGGGTCTTCATGTGTGCACAGGATTAGTGAAGGGGTGAGTGGTAATAATCCCATATCGGGAGTATACAATTAGATTAAATAATATAAATATAATGGCCTATGATCAAGAGTCACTTAATTGGTTAACCACCTTTTGAGAGGCAGCCTGTGGTGGGCAGTTGTACTATAAGTATTAATTTGTCTTCTAAAAATAATAAAATTGTCTGAGTATTGGGGCGGGACGTTACACTTGTATCCTAGATATTGGTTATTGTATTATAGTCTCGTTCATGTGATTATTATTATTGTGTTGAGGTTACTGGTATTCTACAGCTTATGGATGATATGAGGTGATACACTTATATCATTCGCTGGGCCTCAGTTATGTGCCTATGATTAACAGGAAGCGGGGCATGACAAATATCATAGTAAATAGTGTGAACCGTCGATAGGGAGTCTCAATAAATAATAAATACTCTATAATATGATATGAGGTTACCTTTTCTCTTTATAGAAATATTTCTCATGTATAAGATGACTAGTAGTTTTGTATGCATCTTGCATAAATCATTTTCTTTTACAACTTGCAACACTAATTCTGATTGGATGGTTCATTGTAGACATATAGCTACTGATGCTACTTATTTTTGGTGTGGGGGCAACAAGTGCGAGTTCTTGTAATTTGTGAAGTGCAAGGGACTGATTTCGATCTCGGCTCGGGTCTGTTCCTTGAGGTCGGCTCAAAAGAAAGGCTAGTAGCTAGGCCGTGAGGCTGGAGGCTCGGTCGGTCGGAGTACCTACAAAAGGCCCAGAAACACCGGGAGAATTCCTGGAGTCAGGCCCCCCGACGATCTAGTGAGTCACTGGAAAAGGGACTGAGCAGCTAGGGTTCAGATGTGGAAAAATTCATTACCTTGGGCAAGGAAAAGGGGGTCTGGTATTTATAGGCAACGATAAACGGGTCTTGGAACTTAACGGGCCAGGTCGGACCCGTTTGCCTATGGACCTAAGTTGACAGAAGCCCGTTGGACTTGTTGACATGATGATCGGGGATGAGCGAAATCTGAGAAGATCTGACGGCCCTAATTGGGCCACGTCATCTATACCACATCATAAGCCCCCTACTCCGAGAGGGCTAGGTAAACCAACCATGGAGGAGTAGTTTGTCTCTGTGGGAAGAGCGGAAGGGGTATTTGGCGAAGATAAGTTGATGAGTCCCTGAGGAGTGACTGGAGTCGGCACCAAGTTGATCACAATATAGTCTGTGCCGAGAGCCGAGCTCGAAGGGTCGGTGCCGAGCGTCGAGCCTGGAGGGCTGGCGCCGTCATCGAGCCTGGAGGGTCTGGGCCAAGCTTCTCGAGCCTGGAGGGCCGGGGCCGAGCGCCTCGAGTGAGACATTTAATGAAAGAAGCTGTGCAAAGGCTCGCACTCCATGCCGAGCCCGAGCATGGAGGGTCGGCACCGAGCGCCTCGAGTGAGGCATTTAATGAAAGAAGCTCTGTAGAGGCTCGAAGCCCATGCCGAGCTTCGAACTTGGAGGGTCGACGTCGAGTGTCTCGAGTGAGGAATTTAATGAAAGAAGCTATGTAGAGGCTCAAAGTCCATACCAAGCTACGAGCTTGGAGGGTCGGCATTGAGCGCCCCGAGTGAGGCATTTAGTGTAAGAAGCTGTGTGGAGGCTCGAAGTCCATGCCGAGCTCCGAGCCTGGAGGGTCAGCGCCTCGCACCTCGAGTGAGGCATTTAATGAAAGAAGCTGTGTGGAGGCTCGAAGTCCATTCCGAGCTCCGAACCTAGAGGGCCTTGTGTTTTGAGGCAATTTTGCGAAAAAAGCTAGGTTGATGCTCAAGATCCATGCGGAGCGTCGAACCAAATGGCCTTGAGCTATGAGGAAAGTTTGCAGAAAAAGCTAGGTTGATGCTTGAGATCCATGTCGAGCGTCGGGCCGAATGGCCATGAGCTGTGAGGCAATTTTGTGGAAAAAGCTTGGTTGATGATCGAGATCCATGTCGAGCGTCGGGTCGAATGGCCTTGAGCTGTGAGGGAAATTTATGGAAAAAGCTAGGTTGATGCTTGAGATCCATGCCGAGCGTCGAACCGAATGGCCTTGAGATGTGAGGCAATTTTGCGGAAAAAGCTAGGTTGATGCTCGAGATCCATGCCAAGTGTCGAGCCTGGAGGGCCTTGTGCTATGAGGCAATTTTGCAAAAAAATCTTGGTTGATGCTCGAGATCCATGCTGAGCGTCGGGCCGAAAGGCCTTGAGCTGTAAGGCAATTTTGCAAAAAAAGCTTGGTTGATGCTCGAGATCCATGCCAAGCATCGGACCGAATGGCCTTGAGTTTTGATGCAATTTTCTGGCCAGAGCCTCGCCTCGGTGTTTAGCGTGTTCGAAGTGCATGCCGGGCCCCGAGCGTTTGGGATTTGAGAATTTGGGTCGTACGTGGGCCAACAAGGAGGTGACACGTGTAATGATGATGTCACGTTCTTTGAGGGTTTCAAGGAGACACTGGGGTTACCTTTTCTTTCTTTCTCCAAGCTCCCAAATTTTCTCTCCTAGTGCAATTCAGTCACCGACGGCGAGTTTTCCGACCACCTCCAAGTACTTCGAACAGGTTAATTTTTTCCATTATGTCAAGTGCTCATTTTGGTTCGTCCGCCACTACCTCGGGTCGGGATGAAGGCCCAAGCCTTTCCAACTCAATGTCATGGGAGTCAGAGGAGCAGGTCTATGATGTTGCGCCGCTACGCACCAAGAAGCCCTTCTTAGTAGAGTCGAGCGACTCAGAATGGAATGCGCACATGATAGAGGGTGACGAGGAGGTTGAGGACGTTAAGGGAAACGAAGTCGTCCAGTAGGGCGATGAGGAGGTCGAAGTCGTCGAGGGGGAGGACGTCGTTCAGGGGGGCAATGAGGAGGTTGAAGTGGTCGAGGGGGATGACGAAAGGAGGGACGATGCATCGACAGAGGAAGAAGATCTAGCTCCTTTGGCGACGCCCTCTCCCCTGAGGGGTCGTCGAGTCCGACGGAGGAAAACTAAGTGGATTCTGCCGGACAGCTTGGATGAGACTTCTCCTGAAGTTAACCTTGAGGTCCCGTTCATAGTTCAGCCGTGCTCCATCAGAATGTATCCGGACGATGTTGAGGATTTGGTTCGATACGGAGGCGGTGTTGACGATGATGTGCAGGCATCCTCGCCCGGTAGACAGAAGATATCGATGGACAAGATGCCAACTGTTCTAATCGCGGATGACCTTCTTGTTATCCAAGCTAGTCACTTACCGGTCAGGAGTACGAGCTGTTAATCTCCAGCCTCGGGGTCCGCCCCACAGACAAATTGGTGCCCTGCTTCTATATGTTCTCGGTGGACGCCTTTTGCTCGGGTTTGCGAGTTCCGCTCCACCCGTTTATTAAGGAAGTTCTGAATTGGGCGTCGTTGAGCCCAATGCAATATCGGCCCAACTCCTAGAAGCAGCTTGTGTGCTTTATGCTTCTTTGCGAGGAGCGGGGGGTTCCCCTGAAGCTAAAGTACTTCCGAGCGATCCTAGGACTTAGCTCGTTTGGCGAGCATGAAGGGATCTACTACATCATCCAAGCTGAGGGAGGAAGGTTGCATGCGGGCATCCGGACTCTATCAAAGGGTGGAAGGAGAAATACTGTCGTTCGGAGCCTAACCCCCTGGGTGATACCCACGGCTTGGAGATTTTTTAAACCCAACCTTAAGGGTCCCCACAAGTCTGATTTGACGTTCGAGGAGTGGGCGGACGTTGAGCGGATATGTTCAGGCAACAGCATTGGTTGGCCGAACGTGATGGAGAGGCACCTGGCTTGAATCGAACTGAGACCCAGTCCTATCAGTATGTCTTTTTTCTAATTTTCTTTTAAGTGTTTTCCCTCGTATCATGAGATTGTCATTTTTGCTGATATGGACAACGTGGAGATCACCGAGAGGAGGGTGATGATGAAAATAAGGCCGAGAAGACCAATCGGGCCGGGCACGGGAGGCACAGGAGAGTCTCCTCTGAGGGGGTTGCCGAGGAACTCCCTCGCTCGACGCCAAAAATGCACAAGGCGTCTAAATCGAGCCCCAGCTCCAGTAGCCAGAGGGTTACAGAAGTGGTGAGGGGCGACCTCCAACCCGTCGCTCGGCCGAGGAGATCGTGGGTGAGGAGGGGCTTCGGCCATGGGCCCCGGACTGGGCCATTAAGGTCAGGGACACCTTGTCAGATGGATCTGTGGCCATCAAAATGGTTGAGAAGCTCGCTCCACCTTAGAACCGGAAGGCCCGGGAGTGTGACACCATCGAGTCCAGCTATATGAAGTTGGCTCTGGCGAGCGTGTAGGTAACCTTTGTTTGGCAATGATTCTTTTGTAGCTTGTTGGTTGTGTTATAGCCTAAGTCTGGTTCCCTCGATTATAGGCCTACGTGAAGGGTGCTCAGCTGATGAATCTACAAGAGTGGGAGCTGAGGAAGGATGTGAGCAATGCTCAGCGCTATGAGCGGAAGATGAAAGATCTCAAAATAGCGCAACTGGCACCTAAGGGCCAAAACCAAGCCCTTCGAGCCGAGCTGGCGAACCAGACCAATGCTCACATGAAGCAGATGGCCGAGCTGTGGAAAGAGGCTGACAGGAAGGTGAAGAATATGAAGCAGGCCGGGATGGATAAGGTCATCGAGGCCCAGGACAAATTCTATGCCCTGGTGATGCGGCATGTTAAGTACCACCACCCGGAGTTGGACCTGCGTAACTTCAATTATGACATGGAGGTGCCCGAACACCCGCTGACTCCCGGGGGTGGTGGCAATGACGATGATGTAGGGGGGCGACCCCAACACTGAGCTGCCGGCCGAGGAAGAGGTTGGATCTCAATAGTACTTGCTATTTTCTTTTCCTCTCCTTATTTCTGTTTGCATTTATGTAATCGTCGTACGCGGACTGGTCACCGCATGTTTGTAAACTCACTTTTTGAGCAATGAAAATAGTTTTGGCTGAACCTCTTGACTTGAATGAATTCTTGATTATGGGCTTGATTTTTAGCCAAGTATAATGACTCGAAGTAATATTTTCATGTTTGCTTGCTAGATAGATGCGACTCCGAGAGTAGACCTCGGTCGTGCTGAGATGAGCCATCTGAGGGGTAAGATCTCGGCCCTAGAGTCCACTTTGACCCGGTGCCATAAAGAGGCTCGCGACCGAGAGGCTACTGTCCACTACTTCATGGACAAGTCAAAGGGACTTAGCTTGGAGCTGGCTCGTTTCAATAAGCTGATAGCCGACCGTGACTTGGAAAGTGCAGGAGTTGTGTTTTTGATGGATAGTACTTCCTCTCGGCAGTCGTCGTCTGAATATTTTCTTTACAAGGTCATTGTGGAGAAGGAGTCGGAGGTGCAATGGTATAAGATAATGCTCAGGATGTTCGGGTCTCGATCTGTTTCCTTTGGGGGTGCCCATCCTTCTGTCGGAGCTTCATTGCTGACCACGAGGATTGGGCCAGTGAAGCCTTGCAATGCGCAGAGCTCGGTCGCAGGTGTGTCTACCTTGGCGATACCGGGTAATCCGGCGAAGGACCCAACTCGCTCAGCTGACCTTGAATTTTCCTGTGTCAACCTTATGACTCCGATACAGGAGCCCTAGGTACAATTTGAGTGATGTAATAAAGTTTTCCCATGTAACGATGCCTTTTCTTTAGTTCAAATAATAATGAACATACGATTGTATCGCATTGATTGATTCTTTTATCGGGCGCCTACTTCCGATCCCCGAGGATAGGTCTCCGGCGTCCGAGCTGAGGGAGGAGTTTGAGCCGCAGGAGGAGTGACGAGGTGGGGGCATCTTGAACGCCTGGTGATGGAGGACGTTTCTTCTTCCAATGCCATTAATGTCTATCAGATGTTTCGACTTCCCATGTCATAAATGCTCATCACCTAGGGCTATATGACCATCACCCCCTCATCAGATTTATTCTCACTTCACCATGAGTTCTTGTCACTGGTGGCTCTCCTGCCACCCTCTGACAATTAGGGGTAACAGCGGTAAAAGCCATTTTATCCCTAGTTGCCAGCGGGTGAAAGGGCGGTCGATCCGAAGTGCGAGGCTCGAGGTGCTTGCCGAAGGTGAGTGCCAAAAGTACAAATCTTGTCCGAGGGTCCCGTGCACAGTGGCTCTCCTATCACCCTCTGACAATTAGGAGTAACAACGATGAATGCTGTTTTATCCCTTGTTGCAAGCGGGTGAAAGGGGGGTCGACTCACTAGGCAGAACTCGGAGGTCCTCGCTGTGGGCGAGGACCGTAAATCAAACTGTAACTTTGAGTAAGCGATAGGTAGAAGTCCATGTCGAGCGGTGAGGATGTTGGCAACCGATGTCCGAGCCGAAGGCTAGCACATGAGGGATTGAAGAATCCCTCATATGCGGTCGAAGTCCATGCCGAGTGGCGAGGACGTTAGCACCCGATGTCCGAGCCGAAGGCTAGGACTTGAGGGATTAAAGAATCCCTCATATGTGGTCAAAGTCCATGCCGAGCGGCGAGCACATTGGCAGCCGATGTCCGAACTGAAGGCTGGGACTTGAGGGATAGAAGAATCCCTCATATATGGTTGAAGTCTATGCCGAGCGGCGAGGACGTTGGTAGCCAATGTCTGAGCCGAAGGCTGTGACTTGAGGATTGAAAAATCCCTCATATGTGGTCTAAGTCCATGCTGAGCAGTGAGGACGTCGGCAGCCGATGTCTGAGCCGAAGGTTGGGACTTGAGGGATTGAAGCATCCCTCATATGTGGTCGAAGTCCATGCCAAGCAGCGAGGTCGTTAGCAGCCGATGTCCGAAACGAAGGCTGGGACTTAAGGGATTGAAGTATCCCTCATATGTGGTCGAAGTTCATGCCGAGCGGCGAGGACGTTGGCAGCCGATGTCCGAGCCGAAGACTGGGACTTGAGGGATTGAAGAATCCCTCATATGTGGTTGAAGTCCATGCTGAGCAACGAGGACGTTGGCAGCCAATGTCCGAGCTAAAGGCTAGGACTTGAGGGATTGAAGAATCCCTCATATATGGTCGAAGTCCATGCCGAGCGGCGAGGACGTTGGCAGCCAATGTCCGAGCCGAAGGCTGGGACTTGAGGGATTGAAGAATCCCTCATATGTGGTCGAAGTCCATTCCGAGCGGCGAGGACGTTAGCACCCGATGTCCGAGCCGAAGGCCGGGACTTGAGGGATTGAAGAATCCCTCATATGTGGTCGAAGTCCATGCTAAGCGGCGATGTAATACCCCGGATAATATAATACATTTGTATATATATATTGTCTGTATGTATGTATATATTACAATGGTTGTTTTGATTATATGTGTATGAATGATGGAGTGCGTTTATGTTTGCGGAGCGGTTCATGCGGGTGGTTGCATTCTTGATGGTACACGAGAATGAGAAGGACCGATACTAGTACATGCACTAGTTTTGAGTACGGTGTCTATGCAAATATGCAATTGTATGGTACTACAATGGATATTCTTTGCATGCACTCAAATCTAATCTTTCATCTCTCATCTAGAGATTGATCAAGTCCAAAAAAATTCAACCCAAGCCTTGTCTAAAAAATAATGAGCTAGACCATGGTTTTGGCAAAACCACCCAGCCACCTCACCCCTACCCCCTACCCTATTTGGCCGGCCCCCCTGTCCCCCCTCTTTCCTTCACTCCTCTCTTGATAAAACCCCTTCTTTCCCAACTCTTGAGCTCTGGAATTTCATAAAAGAAAAAGAAAGGGGAAGGAAAGAAAGAAAGGAGCTACAAGGAGAAGTGTTCTCAAGCTTGCAGTAGGATTTTGGAGGAAGAAGCTCAAGACACACCTCATCTTCTCAAGCCAACTAAGGGTAGGGAGTTCGCTGAACTTGTTCTTTTTCATTCTTGTTTAATTTCATGCATGCATGAGTAGTAGTAGTATGAGAATGGTTGTATAAGAGTAGATTGTTAGAATCTAAAACTAGAAACAGAAAGCATGATCTGCATGCCTTAGTTCTGAATTGCCAGAGAACAAAATACTTGGAATTTGATGATGAAATTTATACAGGATGATCTCATATATGTCTAGAAGATGCATGATTTATTTCAAAATTTTCTGATGATTTTTGATATTTTAATAAAATCGGTTTTTAGGACTGAGTCGTAAGGCAGGGACTGTGTCTGTCTATTGTGATAACTGAACTTGTGAAAATTCTTAGAATTAATTGGCAATGATTTATCTCTGAAACTTTTACCATGTTATCCTGTATGCATCTAGACTCTACGAAAAAATCATGAAATTATTTGAATGAAGTCTCATGCATGTTCAAAATTAATTAATCAAAGGTAGTCAAGACAGTAACTGAAGAACAACAAAATCTTTATGCATGTTTGTAACAGGGAGAACTCATTGATCACTTGGAATTTGGATATGAAACTTTTTTCATGTTGTACATAATGATGTCTAGTTTCTGTAATACAAATTTGATGACCATATGATGAGTATGTGATTTATGATGAAAATTTTAGCATGTACTGTGCATAACTCAGTCAGTATGGACACTCTGTTGAGATGGTACGTTTGTGGATCTGTAAGAGAAGAAATTGAGGAAGTGTTCTACTAGGAATTTGTATTAAACATCTAGAGATTTCCAAGAAGCCCTATTTGAAGAAATTCCTGTCAGTATATTAATAATTATGATTTTTGTAAGATTGGACAGAAACCAGATTTTGAGCTGAAGGCTCTGTTTGAGTATTGACTTATATGTGGTTCTGTATACCTGAGAGTAATGTCTGTTTTAGGGTGATCAAATGAAACATTTTGGTTTGGTGATCAACTAGAAAGTTGTAATGGACATTCACACCTTTCCAAAGAACCTGTATTGGGATCTTTCCGATAAGCAGGTAGGGTTTTAGGCTATCGGTAAGGTGCAGCCAGTGTACAGGAAGTACACAGGTTGAGGCTTGCGAGGCTATTTTGAGGATTTAGATGACTAAATCTAAGGTGATGATCAACTAGAGATTTGTGGCCTAGGTCTTTACCTTTCCATATTGGGCTTGAACACCCAAATCTGAGTTGTATTGTGAAAGTTATGATCCTTTTAAGTTTCAGGCAGAAACACCATAGTTGTTTTAGTAATGGTTTTTGACTAAGTGTTGGTATAACCTTTCCCCTTGTGTACCTAAGAGTTGATAACTCAATGTTTAGGGATGAATGGTGTCTATTTGCTGGTCTTATTGGTGTTGACTTCTGTGGAGGATTGTTGTGACTCGAGTTAGTCACTAGGGTTGGGTGATACTCTACATCTATCGACCCTAGATGTGAACTTCCGCCGAGTCGTTGGGCGTCCAAGTTGGTGTCTTCGAGTGTTTTCATGCCGGTTAAGGATGAGCGCGGGCCATGGTGAGGGACGATTCCAAGCTAAGGTCAGTGGTCGATGGGCAGAGTTTTGGAAGCAATCTTTTACCTAAATGGTTAGAGTGAGTCTTGGATTAAAGGGATGTATTAGGGATATGTACATTGCATTAGTACTAGCAGACCATAGTCGGGTGTTGTACTTTTTTTGTCGTAGGGATACGGATTCGGTTCTCAAGTGCTGAGTTCGCGGTCTCGTATCTTGATATGTTAATTCCCAAAGACCCGGGGTAAGGAACGGGAGCGGAGCTCCTATCAGATTGGGAGATTTGACCCTCGAGGCCGTCATGTTCCTATGCGCGTGGGTTTTGTTTATATGTGACGTCATTGGGTACATGGTTTGTACTGGAAGGTTTTCACGGCTTTTTGAATGAGGTCCGTGAGCGGGTACTAAGTGGAAAATGTGACCACCATTTTAGGGACTGCAGTACGGGACTAGACCAGGTGACTGCAACCTCCTCAGACACGGAAATCTATTGGGAACAGGTTGAGTACAAGAGTAGGATGCATGGCGAGGGTTTGAATCCGTAAAATGTGGAGAAAGACGGCTAGATTTGGGGGCATATGTAGTATGGGATGCATGTGTTCTCCAAAGTCTTGTTTGCATTAGAAGTAGGCATGTGATTGATGCATCTAGATGCAGGATCATGGCATACAACAACACTATAACCCGAATCAATTAACCTCTAGTTGTCACATCACTTTTCTCTTTTGCATAAAATTATGGTTGTGATTGTTAGCTTGGAGATCGCTATTATTATCAACATTGCATCAGTCAAAGTACTGACGTTCCCCACCTTATAGGTATCTGAAGCCATTTTACAGGTACAGTAGAGCTCGAGTTTGTCCAAGCATCCAAGGGACATATTCAAGTGTTATTGTATTATTTGTAAATCTTGTTATTTTATTTGGATATTATAACACTTATAAATGTAACATTTATATGAATAAAAGTTTTAATTTTCCTGTACTTTTCTGTGATTGTGGCTATTTTGAAGTTCGACTCCTGGAGTAGGGTCTCAGATTTCCAATATTGGGATCTGGGGCGCTAGGGTCTCAGATTTCCAATATTGGGATCTGGGGCGCTATAGAGGAGGACCTAAGGGATTGAAGAATCCTTTGTGGGTGTTCGAAGTCCATGCCGAGTGGCGAGGACCTAAGGGATTGAAGAATCTCTCGTCGGTGTTCGAAGTCCATACCGAGTGGCAAGGACCTGAGTGATTGAAGAATCCCTCGTGGGTGTTCAAAGTCCATGCCGCGTGGTGTGGACCTTAGGGATTGAAGAATCCCATGTGGGTGTTCGAAGTCCATGTCGGGTGGCAAGGACGTGGGCGACTGAGAAGTTGACATTTTCTATTTGTTAAACAAAAATCTCCTTCCATTATATCATGTTTATTTGTTTACAAGAAAATTGATGCATAGCGCCTATTACAATGGTGGACTCTTCTCACTTTTCCTCCTAAAACTTGATGAGGTGCTCCGCGTTCCAGGGCCTCTTAACCATCCTGCCCTCCAGGTCTTCAAGGCGGTACGTACCGGGACGTATCACTTGGGAGACCTTATACGGGCCTTCCCAATTGGGGGCGAGCTTGCCTCTGGCTGTGGGCTGGGAGATTGCTAACTTTCGGAGTACAAGGTCCCCCTCCTTAATATCGGTTAGGCGAACTTCTTTTTTATAAAGCCTCTCAACTCGTTGCTGATATATGGCCCGTCGGATGGTAGATCTTTCCGGTGCCTCATCAATGAGGTCCAGGTTCGCCCTGAGGTCGCTTGAGTTTGTTTGATTCCTCGTTGAAGCCCATGTACCTCGGTGATGGGAGGTCAACTTCCAAAGGGATGACCGCCTCGATCTCATATGCCCGATTGAATGGAGACTCACCGGTCAGAATTCTCTTGGTAGTCCGGTGTAACCAGAGGACGCTTGATAACTCTTCGACCCAAAAACCCTTAGGGGATTGGTTTAGCCGCTTTTTGAGACCGTCAAGAATTTACCGGTTGGTGTTTTCTACTTGGCTGTTCGATTGGGGTGAGAGTTGACGAGAAGCACTGCTGAATGCCAAGGTCTTCACAAAAGTTTCGAAATTTTTTGCCGGCGAACTGGTTAAGTTATCGGTGACTAGCATGGGCGGGATCCCGAATCGACAGATAATATGTTTCCAGAAGAATTTTTGGGCTTGATGCTCCGCGACCGTGGCCAGGGGTTTCGCCTTGACCCACTTTGTAAAGTAGTCGACAGCCACCATAAGGAATCGCCTTTGGCTGGTATCCTATGGAAAAGGGCCGACCAGGTCCATCCCCCATATGGTGAATGGGGTAGGGCTGGCAAGCGACTTCATCTCGGCTTAGGGAGAACGTCTAATGGGAGAGAACCATTAGCAGGGGTCGCACCCTCTTACGAGGTCCTGAGCATCTTGCAGCATAGTAGTCTAGTAGTAGCCATGGTTGAGTGCTTTTCGAGCCAACGACCTATTGCCCATGTGGCATCCCCCAATCCCTTCGTGTAGCTCTTTCAGGGCGTACTTAGCCTCGTCTGGTATCAGACATCAGAGATAGGGTTTCCCGTCAGACTTGGTGTAGGAGTGCTTGAAGAGTACGTCTCCAATTAAGGCGAACATTTCTGACCGGATCCTTGTAGTTCGTGCCACGGCATGGTCCTGTGGTAGCTTGCCGTTGGTCAGAAATTTTTGTATGGGACCCATCCATGTCTCGACAGTATCGTTGGAGATGAGGCAGAGGACTTCAGGTTCTTCGATCCAGGTTTTGAGGAGGACATTGACTAGGATAGTGCGATCTTGTCCTCCAAGGGACGATGACGCGAGCTTAGCCAAGGAGTCGGCGTGACAGTTTTTGTTTTCTTGGGATCCGCCGAACCTCCACCTGCTCGAAGAGCTACAGGAGCTGCTTCACGCGTGCTAAGTACTGGGTCATCCTAAGGTCTTGGGCTTCATACTCCCCAGTGATCTAATTTACCACAAGCTGGGAGTCACTGAAGACCCTTATTTGCCTTGCCCCTGCCAGGTAGGCCAGTATAAGTCCAGCGATTAGAGCTTCATATTCTGCCTCGTTGTTTGTGGCCAGGAAGTTAAGTCAAAGAGAATACTAGAAGAAGAAGTTGTCGGGACCCGGAAGGATGAAGCCAGCTCTGCTCCCTTCCTCGCATGATGAGTCGTCCACATAAACGTCCCATACCGGGGCGTCTTCCCATATTTTTGGGGACTCGGGGATGGTGCATTGTGTAATGAACTTAGCGAGAGCTTGGCCCTTGATGGCCGTCCGAGGATGGTAGCTGATGTCATGTTGACTGAGCTCGATCGACCACTTGATTAAGCAGTCGGAGTTCTCGGGCTTGTCGAGGACCATTTTGAGGGGCTGGTTCATAAGGACACGGACGGAGTGGGTCTGGAAGTAGGGTTGGATTTTTCGCGTGGCCATTACCAATGCGTAGACAATCTTTTCCGTCGTGGGGTACCGAATTTCGTCATCGTGCAGGACCTTGCTCACATAATATAAGGGCTTCTGCACTCTGTCCTCCTCCTTAACCAGAACAGTGCTGAGCACATGTTACATGGCGGCCAGGTAGAGGAAGAGGGGTTCTCCTGGTTCTGGCTTGCGAAGGAGCGGGGGATTGGCAAGGTAGGCTTTAAGCTAGTCAAACGCCTCTTGGTGGGAGGTTTCCCATTCGAAGCTTTTCGCCCCCCGGAGGGCCTTGAAGAATGGGAGCGACTTCTCTCCAGACTCGGAGACAAAATAGCCAATTTTCGCCAGTCATTACGTGAGCCTTTGAACTTCTTAAATGTCTCTCGGGGGTGCCATGTCGAGTATGGCCTGGATCATTTCTGAGTTTGCCTCGATTTCGCGCTGGCTCACCACAAATTTGAGAAATCTTCCGGAGGAAACGCCGAAGGCACATTTAGAGGGGTTGAGCCTCATGTTGTGAGATAGCAGGACCCCAAAAGCTTCTTCGAGGTCGTCGACATGATCTTGGCCTCTGCAACTTTTGACAAGCATATTATCAACATACACTTCCATGTTTCGGCCAATCAGGTCTTTGAAGATCCGGTTGATAAGCCTCTGATATATGGCGCCAACGTTCTTCAGCCCGAAGGGCATGACCCAGTAACAGTAGAGGCCTTGGTCGGTTACGAAGGTGGTTTTCGGTATGTCCATAGGGAACATTCTTATCTGGTTGTAACCTGAGAAGGCATCCATGAAGCTCAGCAGCTTGTGTCCCGAGGTTGCATCTATGAGAGCGTCATGTTCGGGAGAGGGAACCGATCTTTCGGACATGCATTGTTGAGGTCCGTGAAGTCTATGCAGATCCTCCATTTCTCACTCATTTTTTTACCATCACCACATTGGCCAGCGACTCCGGGTAGCTGACTTCCTGAATAAACTGTGCCGAGAGTATTTTGCCTACTTCTTCCCTCACCGCCTGGCGCCTGTCAGGGGCGAACTTGCGTCGCTTCTGTTGGGTCGGCTTCGATTCCGAACGGACGCTCAGTCAGTGCATTATAACATATTCAGAAATCCTCGGCATGTCGGATGGCGACTAGGCAAAGAGGTCGGAATTTTGGCGGATGCATTCGATGATTTCCAACTTGCGGTCCGGGGCCAGAGATTGGCTTACCCGGAACCACTTGGACAGGTCTCCCTCGGAGAAAGGGACATCCTCCAGCATGTCTACGGGCTCCGAACCTAGCTTGGAATGGAGTTCTACCGCATCGAGGGGAAAAACTCTGCCCCCCACTGCGGTCATATAGCATGAATATGCCGATTCCTGATTGCCTCAGACTACACCGACCCCATGATCGGTGGGAAACTTTAGCTTCAAGTGGTAGGCGGAGGGAACCTCCTGGAGTGTGCAAAGGCCGGGTCTGCCGAGAATAGCATTGTAGGCTGTCTTGATGTTGACCACCATGAAATCCATTGCTTCGGTCAGAAGGGTTGGGTCCGTGCCGGCCGTCACATCAAGTGTGATAATTTCCTCAATTTGGACGAGGATGCCTGAGAACCCATGTAGCGTGTACCCCGCCACTTCAACCTTTTGCGGGAGAGCTTGAGGCTTCCGAATGCGGCCAGAATTAGAATATTGACCGAACTCCCGTTGACTACAAGGATACGTCGGACCTCATGGTTCACCATACCGAGGATGATCACTAGAGCATCACATTAGGGAAGTCGGACGCCTTCAAGATCCTTGTTGGATAAGGTGACTGCTAGCCTCTGGTCCACAGGGGGCAGATAGTTATGGACCGAGTTCTCGAATGAAAGCTTTGCGGAATTTGTTCGATTCTCCCCCTATAGGCTCGCCATGGACACAGTGAAGGATGGCCGGCGCACTGGTATTCTCGAGCTCAAGCTCAGTCTCGGGCCGCCTGCGGATCGTCTAAGAATGAGGTGACGGTCGTGGATCCCTCTGGTCCCTGGGGGTGGTTCGTGTGAAATCCCTCAAGTATCCCCTCTGGATAAGGGAATCGATTTCATTTTTTAGGGCACAACAATTATCAGTTTCATTGCCATTGTCCCGATGGAAGCGACAGTAGAACCTCCGGTCCCTCTTCTTGTTGCTATTAGGTTGGGGAGGAAGGAGGATGATACCCTTGTCTTCGATCTCCAGGAGGATCGCTGACACCTTTTGTGTCAGCGGTGTGTACCTCTCGAAACAGGGGACCTGCGAGGAGTGTTTCTAGGCAGACAAATCTTCTGGGCCTTCTTCAGAGGTTTGGATTCTTTGGCCTTCCTCTTTCCCTTACCCGAAGTTTCTTTCAGGACTTCGGGATGCAGGGCCTCCTCGGTCCGGATGTACTTTTCGACCCTGTTGAGAAGGTCGAGAAAGTCTAGGGGCATTTTCTTGGCCAAAGAAGCCTTCAACTGGTCGTGGCGAACATTGTGTCGAAAGGCCATGGTGACACTAGCGTCGAGCGACGACACCATCCTGGCTTCGGTGGTGAGCCTCCGCACAATGTCGCGGAGGGGCTCTCCTTCCTTCTGTTTGTGGTCCAGAAGGGACGCACTCGTCTCCTTTCCCTTAATTGCTACTGTAACACCCCGCAAAATTTAAATGACAATTTTGCCCTCAGGTGTTACACACGTGCATTTTGTACTGTTATTGATTATATCCATAACGCATTTTTGATATGTATTTTGAATTCCAATTATTTATGCAATCCTGTATTCTTAAAATTGCATTTGAGACAACTCAATTGCTAAATTTCAATCTTGGAGTTTTTACGTGCTTTTTACGTATTATCGATGCACGTGTCGATTTCGGGTATTCTACCGTTACGTGCAAATTTTTCAATGGATTTCAATTATTTATCTTTATAAACATGTTTGAATTTGTTTTGTAAACGAAAATTCAATTTTTGACTATCTTTATTAAAATAAATTTGTTCGTGCAATATATGTGTTTTCTGTATGTTTGAGTATATCATAGAAAATGTATATTAAATATACTTTATGTTGCATTCCAATTGATTATAAATATTTTTCGGTTGATAAAATCATTTTTTTGTATTTTTGAGATTTTACGGGCGACGCACGTGTTTTGGTGCACGTGTTTAAGCACGTTCTTCCTTCAAAAATAAATTTTTATGAAAGTGTGAGTGTCTATTTTGATTGTGCATGAAAAGTATAATTTTTAAGTTAATTTTACATATTTATTACATATATATAAATAATTGTTGTTTTAAAAGAGATTGAATAAATAAATTATTTTGTACACAAAGCACGTGCACGTGCACATGTGCGATGTGCACACTTCTTGGGGACCAGGCTGCTCATGAGGAGAGGGAAAACCTGAACATTTGATTTTGAAATGGGAGGGAAAACAAGTTACAAAGTTTAAATATGGGGTTAGTGGAGTTCATGTGGGGTGGTTGCTATAACTACCTATTAGTTAATCTATAAAATACACCCTTAGTCTCTCTTTCTCTCATCTCCTTTCTCTCTTCTCTCCTGCCATTCCGAAAAGAAGCAACCCCAAAAACCAGCAAAGACTTTGTCCATTCTCCACCTAATCACCATTCCACTTGCCTATCTACATATGCTAATGTATATATATGTACATACATAGTATGTGTATATGGAAGGAGATGGGAGTTGTTCTTGATGTTGCCGAAATGGAGTGGGGATGGAGATGCTCTTGATGATGGATGCTTGCCGAAATGTGGAGCTTGGAGGCTTGCCTTGGTGCGCGGATTTCAAGGAGTTGCAAATGGAGTTTTCTTTAGGAGCTCCTAATTCTAGGAGTCCATTTGAGTACAAATCTTCAATTTAGGTGGGTGTTTCTTAAATGCTTTCTAATTTAGGAGTAGAAAATGAATGATAGTGGGTGAATTCTCCATATTTCTAAAGTAGAAATTGCTTGTGGAAATGAATGAATGAATGTGGATTAATTTTCTAAGTAGGAATTATGCTAGTGTTATATTGAATGTTGATGCATGAATATTGGTTAATAAGGGTACACATTTAATTGGAAAATGACCTATTGATTGATTAGCACATGAGTGTGCAATGACATTTTAAAGGGCTGAAATTGACCTGTACAGTTGCCTGTCAAGTGGACAAGTCGACTGGTACGAGGCGGATATTTTTCTCATGACCTCTAAATTAAAATCCTTTCGAGACTAAAGATTTAATTGTGTGTGTGTATGCAACTGAAGTGATAAAACGATTGCTAAATCAACATTCTCCATGTGGTATACAATCTAGAAAATATGAATGGATGAAAAAGAACTAGTAAAAAATTAGAGAACTAGAAGTAACATGCACAGTCGACTGGAAATGTGAACAGTCGACTGGCATATTGAGATATATTATGTACAATTCAGAGTTCCATGAAATGATGTATTTTTTTAATAAGATGTTTTAGTGGGTTAAATTGAGATTAGTATTCATCTCTACAAGTAAACGATAAATGGAAGTGCATGCTTAGTAATTTTTTTGAGAAGAGAAACATTAGCTATATGATATTTACGTTTAATTGAAATGATGTTATGATAAGAAATTACAAGTTATGTTGATACGAATATGATATAATGTGGGTATTGATGATAAGAAGGAAAGATGATTTCTTAAAATTGAAATTTAACCTGTTCAGTCGACCGAATGCTTGTAGCAGTCGACTGTACTGAGTAGAAAATGTATAGTTGAATCACTCTGTACAGACGACTGATTTGAATGACAGTCGACTGTTAATTGAATGACATTTAAATGTGAAAACTGCGGAACAGCCGACTGGCCGTGTGCAGCAGTCGACCCTTCCGAGTGTTATTAATGAACTATATTTGACTGGATAAGTCGACTGGTGGAGTTCCAAGTCGACTGTCCAAAGTGCTTTTTGATATATCTGAAATCTGATGATTTGTTTGTGGTAAAGATTGTGAATCTGGATATTAGTAAACTCTATTGTTCTTGCATGAATGTACATGAAGTGAATCATTTATTGTGAATCATGAGAATTAAATGAATATGAGAAAGCTATGAACATGGAAAAGAAAATCCATTATGATTATGAAAAATGAACTTATGAGCTAGTAACGCTCAATGTTGGAATTATGAATTGGAATTGAAGTGAAAGAGTAGCTAAGTCTCTCCCGGCAATTGGAAAGAAACTGAAATGAATTATTGGAAAGAAAGACCAAGGTTGGTCATGTTGAAATGAATGAGTAAGTCCGGTTTAGTGGAGAGGCTAACTCTAGAGCTTTGATTTTGTTCATGATTCTAATAAAAACTAAGGATTAGTACATAGTGGAGATGTGATGAAAGTAGGAGAAAAACACGAGTGAGAGCCATCGGATTTGCGGCGGAGAGTATTTCACAGGTTCTTCACGATGAGTCGTGACATGACGTGGATACTACTCCAGGGTACCGTGGTGGCGGAAAGTAATTCACAGGTTCTTCACGATGAGTCGTGACATGACGTGGATACTATTCCAGGGTACCGTCCCGGTGGTGACACTTGTGGGATGTTTGGTGACTGCATGAGGATCGTGTGCCATGAAGGAGGCTGAATTGTCCATAGGTTCTTCACGATGAGTCATGACATGACGTGGGATTTCCCTCCAGTTTCTGTACACGTGCTTGCACTCATAGATCATCTAAGACACTACCGTAGTTACAGTAGTAGATTAAGTCATGGCGAGGGATTGAACCCTACAAAGATGAAGAACGATTAAGAGGCTTGCCCTCCGACCTATGTAGTATGGGATGCATAGACTCCGAACAAGTGTGCATTAGTGTCATGTAACATAATTAAACTGCAATAAGGACTAAGTGCACAATCACAACACGACATCAATAGGGTAGTCCCTTTAATTGTAATGTGACAAGTCTATGTTTGCTAAAGTATTTAAGAATCGTTATACTGTTTCCGGCATAGAGAGGATGGCCGTGTATAATATTTCGTCAGTTGTAAGCAACTGACGTGCCCACAGTTTTATATGTAGGATGTAGAGTTACATGAAGATATAAAGATGATTTGATGTTGTTGATTACTTAAATGTTAAAGTTGTAACAATTGTACATTCATTATTGTTGTATTTTATTAATTCCGCTGCTTATTGATGTAAAAGACTCTGATGTAATTATTGTTGAAATAAAAGTTTTAAATTCCTTGTAAAATTGTACGAAAGAGGTGAAAAGATTCTGTAGAACATCTCGAATTCAGTGTATTTGGGATTCGGGGCGTTACAGCTACGGGCCTTCATTGCTGAAACTGGACTGGCTAGGATCACTAAACGGGACGACAGACTATCAGGACTAATCCACTTCTCAATAGGAAGAGCAAACAACAACTATTAGTCCAGCTTTCCGTGCATGTACATGTGCGAACGTGTGGGTACCTGAAATCGCACGCATACGGGTGCGTGTGTACAGGGGTACCTTAACTCACATGCGCGCGAACTTTCCATGTCTAGCTTCGGTGCACCAGGGTTTAGATTCTCTTTTCTTGTTGAAGATGCAATCAACTTTCTTATCCCATTAGAATTGTAAATCCTTTGTTTGCTTTTTTTTCCTTCTCTCTTCCAGTTATTTCTTTATTTGAGAGGGCCCGATTTCTGGCAGCACACCCCCCAAGAAAACACCACTCAACGAAGGGGGGATGGGGAATGCTACTGGACCAAAACCTTCGAACCTTCTTTCTATATGAGGGGCTAGCAGATCATGGGGATTGAAGACCAAGGTTTTTGCATCAGAATCGATGCATTTTCCTTACTTTTGCCTTACTGGATGGAACGAAAAGATATATAGACAAGTAAATCCCTTACGAGTCCAAAAGTCTCTTGACCATCCGGCTGGTCACGAAGTGAGCAAGAAAGTTTGCTTCGAGCTGGTCGAACGAGAAAAATGATCTGGGGGCGAGCTTTGAGAACCATTTCTGAGCCGGGCCACGCAGGGTGGCAGGGAAGGCATGGCATAGGAAAAGATCCGATGCGCTGTGAATCATCATGAGTGTTTTGAACCCTTCCATGTGATTAGCTGGATCGTTTTCTCCCTTGTAAGTCTCGAACTGAGGCGGCCTGAAATTTCTAGGGATTTTAGCGTCTAGAATTTGGGGGGAGAACGGGGGTCGGCTTGGCTGATGCGCCCGACCGTTTTATGGTCCTCCCTTGTTAATGAGTCCTCCCTTGTTAATGCGGGCTAGTCGATTCTCAATCTTTTGGAGGCGGTGGAGAACAATGTCGTTCGGTTGAGGTGGCTGGGACAAACCGTGAGACTAGGGACCCCAACCCTCTTCGTGCCTTGGGCCGGCAGTTTGTTGTTCGAATCCGGGATCGCCTCCGAGGGCTCGAAGGATCGCGTTCCCGAAATCTCGAAACTCGGCTCCCGTGACCAGAGCTTGTTCTTCCGGATGGGGCGGAGGTGGACCTCCACTGGGGGAGCGGCTACGGTTGTTTCGGGATGGAAGTGTTGGAACTGGGTTGGACGGGATTTTCCGGCACCGTGATCGGCAGAGCTGGAGCTGAAGATCAATTGGGGGATGTCGATTGTTGATGACATGCCGTAAGTCGCGGCCGACGGAGCATGAAGCGCTCGGATTGGGTCCTGTTGCACCATTGACTAGTGGCCGATTGGATCCCTGAAAGTTCGCATGGCTGTGAGGGGAAAGTGGATCCGGACAACGTCCGGCGGTGAAGACTCTTCTGGCTTTGGGAGCCATGGAAGAGCTCGGATCAGAAGGAAATCCAGGGCTTAGGGTCGAGTCAGCCGTTGTTTCCCACAGACGGTGCCAATCTGATGCTGCTTGTTTTTTTTTGTGGGGGCAACAGGTGGGAATTCTTATAATTTGTCAAGTGGAAGGGACTGATCTCAATCTCGGCACGGGTCCGTTCCTTGAGGTCGGCTCGGAAGAGAGGCTGGTGGCTAGGTCGGTAGGCTGGAGGCTCGGTCTGTCGGAGTACCTGCAAAAGGCCTAAAAATACCGGGAGAAGTTCTGGTGACAGGTCTTCCGACGATCTAGTCAGTCACTGGAAAAGGGACTAAGCAGCTAGGGTTCAGATGGGGAAAGATTCATTACCTTGGGTGAGGAGAATGGGGTCTGGTATTTATAAGCAGGGATAAACGGGTTTGGGACCCTAATGGGCCAGGTTGGACCCGTTTGTCTGTGGGCCTTAGTTTGCAGAACCCCGTTGGACTTGTTGACTTAATAATTGGGGTTGAGCAAAATCTGAGGAGATCTGACGGTCCTAATTAAGCCACGTCATCTATACCACATCAGCTACCATTAGTTCCTGATTATTGATGGAGAGACTGATTCTTAACCAAGAATTTTCGAGAAACTCCTGTTATATTTTTTATTAGCAAGCTACAACATTTTGTGTAGCTGCATTTCATCCTGTCCATTTGTCCCTAAAAGTAAAAACTGGCAGTCACAATCCCAGCAAAACATTTGTTTGCCTTGGAGTAGACAAATACATAATGATTGATGTTTAGAGAGTCGTTGGCATGTGGCATCTGAATTCTGATAAGAGTGCCTTTTTCTTCTTGTATTTCTCTTCTGAGAAGCATGCATGCTTCAATGTTCTTTCCTGTAATGCATCTTTCTCCCCTCTAATGCTCCTCTTTACCTCTGTATCAAGCAATGTTCACCTTGTCTTTTTCTCGTCCTGAATTTGCAAATTTGTCACCTATTCCAAAATCACACCTATGATAACAAAATCCAAAAACATTGTCCTTCGTTATGAAAATAGTTTACACCTATGAAAACAAAAGGCCAAAACACTGTCCTTTGTCATGAAAATAGTTTCTCCAACATAAGTGGATACTAATACTACTAATACTCAAAAACATTGTCCCTAGTTATGGAAAGCAAAAACGCCTCTTAAAATCAGAGTCTTTCTCTGGCTTGTGCTCAACAATGCTATACTCACCAGAGAGAACCTTGCTAAGAGGCAACCCAACGTTGCAACCAATTGTGGATTCTGCAATACACACACGGAAGATCTGAACCATCTGTTTATTCACTGCGCAAGAAGTAAGGCCGTCATGATAGAAGTTCTTAGAGCTCTTGGTACAAGTGATTACCCAAGCGAGTATGATGAACTATGGGTAGGCCCCAGATTTGCTTCGACCCGACACGACATGAAGGAGGCGTGGTATATTGCCATTGCGGCAACCACATGGGTGTTATGGCTAGATAGAAACAATTTTTATTTCCGTGCTTCATGTAACTCTATTTCTGGTAACCTGACTCTCATCATGCATCTGATTTCCTTTTGGGCTACAGCTGCTGCCTCAGGAGCGAGAGGGAGGATTGCACAGGTCTTCCAGGTGGAAGAATTTGACGATGAGGAGATAGAGTTCGGGCCGACTATGGATTGAGGAGTCTTGCATCTCAGTTGGGTCAGTGGTACTCTGGGTCTAGCCTTGTTGTTTCATCTCTCTGTACTCTGGTTGTCTGTGGTTTAGATGTTGTAGCCCACCCCCCAGGGTTTTGTTGGGGGTGTATGTTTTAGTTCCTGTCGTCTGAGGCTTACATGATGAAACCCACCCCCCAGGGTTCTGTTGGGGGTTTATGTTTTATTTCCTGCACTGCACTTTTGTTCTCTCCCGGTTCTGCGGGGTTGTTTATTAATTTCTTATTAATGAAACAGGGTGGTGTTATTCCACCTTTTAACTCAAAAAAAAAACATTGTCCCTAGTTATGAAAATAGTTTCTCCAACATAAGTGGATACTAATACTAATTCAACGGCAAGTACTGTCGCACCAAAATGGTTTTACCGATTAGCCTTGAGCAAGAGGTATGGATTCAGGTCTTTGCATCATATTGCAATCTATTCTAAATTTTTTAAAATAAAACCTACTGTGATGTGATGTGGTGTTGCTGCTGATTTTGGTGTAAGAGCAAACAGATGAATTTGTGGATTCTTGAAGGAAACAAGTAAGCAAACTTGTTGATTTTCACCGACGTGTTCGGTGATTTCTCACTGCTGCCGTGAACCTACACAAAGTTTGAATGTTCGATACACCGGGATGATCCCGGTGACGAACCCTCCGACGCTCTTGTCAGTAATCAGAAAGATTAAGAAAGAGCTTTAGGTAGAAAAAGATTGATTACGTTGTCACAGGGGGGGGGGAGCGATTTATAGTCGCCTTAGGAACCAGTTTCAAGATAAGGATAAATCTCTACTTCCGAATATTTATGTATAAGATGGAGAGTTTAGACTCGTTTCATGGTAAGAGGTGGTTTAAACCGCCTCTTAGAGATAATCACGAATTTGAATCACTCTTCATCTATTTAGGTTGGTTTGTAACGGGTTGCTACCCATACCCAGTAGGACAGATCCGTTTTTAGGCTATTGAGCTTTGAAGAAAGACCCAGTTCTCCATTCGGACCCTTTTGTAGGTAAAATTACCGTTTTACCCCTGAAAGCTTTAAGATTCCTGCTCGATTTGAACGATCCCGAATTAATCCTATTTTTAGACATCACGAGCCCCCCGCTCCTGGAGACCGAGTTTAATAGTCTTTGATAAGTAGTTTTGTTATTCTAATAGCGTGCGGGATTTTATCGGAGTTCTTAAGGGAGTTTGATCTTGCTCAAGGTGTAACGGTGTTAAATTGAGTTTGAAAGTGCCCAAAATGATTCTTGGAATTTTTCTAATTTTTTAATTATTTTTCAAATTTTTTATTCAATTTTGCGAAGTGATGATCTATTTTAAAAAAGTATTAATTAATCGTTCTAATTAATCATTATTTATCCTGGAACTCAAAGATATTTTCCTGAATTTATAATTATTTTTTAGATTTTTTAATTAACTTTTTTGAATTTTTAATCATTCTTCACAATTTTTAAATAATTAATCTGAATTATAATTAAAATAAAAGAATTAATCATACGAATATCGACGTGGTGCGATCTGGAGTGTTGATCATGTCGTCGGCCCGAATTTCCAAGTGAGTAGATAGTGGAACAGCGGCTCGGGGACATGGCGCAATCTGATGCTCTGATCTCGAGCACGCATCGGAAGGTAGGTGCTTTCGCCAATATGCAACTCGGTAGCTCGAATCGTAAATCCGAGCTATGTGGCACGATCCGGACCCTTGATCAAGATCAAGCACGAATCGTGAGGGAATAGTTTTCGCCAATTAGCAACTCGGTAGCTCAGATTGTAATTTCGAGCTACGTGGCACGATCTGGACCCTTGATCAAGATTAGACACGAATTGTGAGGCGATAGTTTTTGCCAATTCGCAGCTTTGTAACTCGGTAGCTCGGATTGTAATTCCGAGATACGTGGCACGATCTGGACCCTTGATCAAGATCATGCCCAAATTGTGAGGCAGTAGTTTTTGCCAATTCGTAGCTCGCTAGTCGGTAGCTCAAATTGTAATTTCGAGCTATGTAGCATGATCTGGACCCTTGATCAAGATCAAGCGTGAAACGTGAGGCGATAGTTTTTGCCAATTCGCGGCTCGGTAGATCGGTAGCTCGGATCGTAATTCCGAGCTACGTGGCACGATCTGGGCGGTTGATCAAGATCAGGCACGAATTGTGAGGCGGTAATTTTTTCCAATTTGTAGCTCGGTACCTCGGTAGCTCGGATTGTAATTCCGAGCTACGTGGCACGATTTAGGCTCCTTGATGAAGATCCGGTAGTTTTCGCAATTTCACAGCTCGGTACCTTGGTAGCTTGGATCGTAATTCCGAGCTACGTGGCACGATCTGGGCTGTTGATCAAGATTAGGTGCGAATTGTGAGGCGATAGTTTTTGCCAATTTGCTGCTCGGTAGCTCGATAGCTTGGATCGTAATTCCGAGCTACGTGGCAAGATTTAGGCTCCTTGATGAAGATCTGGCACGAATTGTTAGGCGGTAGTTTTCGCCAATTGGCAGCTCTGTACCTCGGTAGCTCGGATCGTAATTCTGAGCTACGTGGCACGATTTGGGCCCCTTGATGAAGATCCGGCACGAATTGTAAGGCGGTAGTTTTCTCTAATACGCAGGTCGGTACCTCGGTTGCTCGGATTGTAATTCCGAGCTATGTGGCACGATTTGGGCCCGTTGATGAAGATCTAGCACAAATTGTGAGGTGGTAGTTTTCGCCAATTCGCAGCTCGGTACTTCGATAGCTCGGATCATAATTCTGAGCTATGTGGCATGATTTGGTCCCCTTGATGAAGACCCGGCACGAATTGTGAGGTGGTAGTTTTTTCCAATTCGCAGCTCGGTATCTCCGTAGCTCGGATCATAATTCCGAACTACGTGGTACAATTTTGGCTCCTTGATGAAGATCCGGCACGAATTGTGCAGCGGTTGTTTTTGCCAATTTGTAGCTTGGTACCTCGGTAGCTCGGATTGTAATTCCGAGCTACGTCGCACAATTTGAGCCCCTTGATGAAGATCTGGCATGAATTGTGAGGTGGTAGTTTTTGCCATTTCGCAGCTCGGAAACTCAGATTGTAATTCCGAGCTACGTGGCACGATTTGGACCCTTGATCAAGATCAAGCACGAATTGTGAGGCGGTAGTTTTTGCATTTACGAATTCTATCGTTTATCCTTCTGATGGGCCTCCTTGGGGGTCGTAGGGGCCCAAAGCGTTCGGAAGCCCAAGCGACACCCCCTTTTTTACTATAAGTCTCCCCCCCCCCCCTCCACTACTCTCTCATTCTTCACTTTTCACTTTGAGAATTCATTTTTGCTCCTGGGTGGCTCTACTAGCGGGCGCGGCCAAGTGCTCAATTCTCCGGCGAACTTTTCTGACCATAGCTGTCACATCAAGGTAAATATGTATTTTATTTTATATATTTTTCAAGATGTCTAGAGTGTCGTCGGGGAGTGAGACCTCCACCTCGAACCAAGGGAGTGATCGGCCGTTGGTAGTTCCATCTGCAGTGGAGAAGGGGAAGGAGGTCATAGGGTCGGTGATCGTGGAGACGATAGTGGAGAACGTGAGGAGAGCGGGTGAGTTAGGTTGGCTGCCGTCCACGCTATCCAGCCTCGGGAAGGTTAGGGATTATTCTGCTGACCTTCTGTCCAAGGCGGTATATGGGAGGCCGGCTTCAAACGAGGAGAATAAGCCGAGGGAGCACTCCGAAGTTGATGACATCCCCTCGGTTCTTACGGAGAGGGACATGCTGCCTATTAGGAGGAGCTTCATGATACCGTCGGAGTTCACCCTCCTCCTTCCCGGTCCAGGGTTTCGAGCGTGTTCGGCGACCTCGCCCGAGACATGCGTCTTTCCGTATGACGTGCTCAATGTCGGTCTACGCTTTCCCCTACCAACCTTCATGACTGAGGTACTGCAATGGTTTGGATTGAGTTCGATCCAATTCATGCCGAACAAGTGGCGGCATGTCATCAGCTTTATTCTCCAATGCCAGGCAGTTGGGATCGAACCTCAGCTCGTTGTGCTCCGAAGCTTGTATCGGATCAACCGGATGAGCAAAATGGAGTACCGGTACTACTTGTCGCCGCGGCGGGGCATCAAACTAATCGAGAACTCGGACTCTATCAAAAATTGGAAAAAGAAGTACTTTCTAATTCGAGGTACCAAATCATGGGGTTTCCTGACGATGTGGAGGGAAGATGTTCCGAGGTGGGCAAAGGTCGAACCTGTGTTGACTCCGGAAGAGGATGAAATCGTGTCGAAGCTCCTCAGTCGTCTGACCTTGAGTTGGAAAGATAAGACCAAGGAGGTTCTCTTCGGTGGGGGTCTCAGTCCGATCGACCCCAGTATGCTTCAAATAATTTTCTTTTTATATTTATTTTTAATATTTTTCTCTTCTCGTGCTAACTTTTTTGGCTTTCGTTCCCCCAGAGGCCCCGAACATGGACTTCCAAGCTATGCTGCTTGACCGAGCTTTAGGCGGCAGGAACGACATCGATAACAAGAAAAGGAAGAGGACGACGACGAGACCCTCAGCTGGCCGAGCAGCTAAGGGATAATCAGTGGGGGCCCCCATAGTGGACTTGGCATCCTCTTCTCCATCTGCTCCTTCTACTACTATTCCCCGTCCGCCCCTTTCGACCCTTCTACCGAGGCCTTCTTTATTGGGGCTGCACTAGCGCTCGAGGCGCCCCCTCTTACCGTCGAGGTCGAGACGATTCTGACCGAGGAGCACAAGGGGCTCTTCTTTCGTGACTGGCGGGTAATGAAGCATGATGGCTTCCTCGAGGATTCTGTCATGAGCATGTAGGCTCTCCGCCACTTGCCGACCCCGAAAGATCGAGCGTCACTGAAGGAGGGGACGGTGGGTGACGATGCCCTCGAGATCGCTAGGGAGACGATGTCGGTGAGTAACTTTGTTGGGTTCTCAAAGTTTCCAAGTGTCTTGCGTCAAACCTTAGCCTCTTTTTCTTTTTTTTAGATCACATGCCACTTCAGCCACCTCTTAGAGCAATTCGCCGAGCAGGAGAAGGAGCTCAAGGTGATGAGCGATAAGGATCGGTCGGAGAGGGCCAAGGTCGTGAAGATGTACGAGACAGAGCGACGTTTGTCGGAGTCTCAGGCTACTTAGATCAGCCTCCTTGAGTCGGCCTTGGTGAAGGTGAATGAACGGATTGCCGCTGAGGCTGCGAGGGCTGGCAAGGAGAAGAAGAGGGCCGATCAGGAGAACGAGAAGGCTTTGAAGCCTGCTGAGGATGAGGTGAGGGAGAGGGAGGCAGTGGTGTCTACAGCTGCAGAGGCAATTAGGGCCAAGGCGAAGGCGCATATGCGTACGAACATGGAGCAGTATTATGCCAGAGCCCTCAAGCACGTGGAAGCTCGTCTCCCCTATTTCGACAGCTCGGGGTATATCCTGTATGCCCCTCTCAAAGGCGAGTTTGTCCCTCCCGAAGGCGAAGCTGCTAAGGGGACAGAAGGAGCCGAAGAAGGAGAATAAGAAGAAGAGGAGGAGAAGGACGGTGTGGCGAACCTTGAGTCGGCGATCGTGGAGGTGCCGAAGACGATTGCGGAGTATCCCCCCATGGTGGCTCTTTGGCTCTGTCTGTACTTGTTCTTTTTCTTTATTTTTGTACTTTCTTATAGCGGACTGGCCACCGCTTTTGTATCTTCTTTTTTGTCAATGATATGAAGTTTTTGAACTCAATATTGCACTGTGAGGCTCGAAGAAGATTAGAACCACCTTGTAGCTCTGTTCGAAACCTAAGCATTTGACATTGCATTTTTTTTAAATTGGTTTCCCCATGGTAGCAAATTATCAGCTCTCTGCCATAAGCTAGGAGTTACGGAGTTAGGCCTCACCCGATCTCGAGAGGTGCTTTATAAAGCGGAGTGGGAGTTAGGCCATGTGAGATTGACCTTGGCTCGCCGAGATGTTGAGATGAAGCATCTCGAAGAGAGAATTCATGAGGTATCCCCCTGACGGCAAGGAGTCCTGTCCTTCGATGACTGCCAACCAAGGTCTGAGGCTTAAGTTTCTTCGTCACTCCCTATTCGAGGCAAGATCCGAGAGGGACGAATTGAAGAACGTGGTGCTCAAAAAAAGTCTAGAGGTGGTGCATCTTTGAAGGACTCTCTCCGATATTTCGCGCAGGGGTAGTTTAAGCCGATTGCTTCGCTTGAATATCAGAGTAACGGATGACTCACTTAGAGAGCAGGTTGTCGAGCTAGAGGCGAAGAACCTTCATCTGCGACAACTTTCAGAGGGGAGAAACATTAGAATCACTTCGTGCCCTTGGGGTGAGTACGCCCAAGGAAGATTGTTCCACAAGTTAGCACTTCATCCCCACCCTCCTTTTGCGAAACCCTGGCGATGCACAGAGTGGAGTGGTCGGCTCTTCGAGAGGGGCGTCTGTTGGGGCAATAGTGAGACTCTTGGGTTCTAGTGACACGACTCAGCTCGCTGTCTTAGAGACTTCTGCTGAAGCGAGGTGAGAGCACCATGGCGCTCGCCGTCCCCAAGTGTCACTTAATAAGAGCATCCCACTCCCCAGAAGGGGCTAGAGTGAAATCTTGTAGTCTCTTGTATGTATGTTTGGTCTAGAGTTAGACTTGTATCTCAAACTTTGATGAAATAATATACCCATTTTTCGAGCTTCTTGTGAGAAATTGTGTTTTGCTAATGTTCGCAAGAGTATCAACAGTTGTAGTAGCAATTTTGAATGGCGAGCTACTTTGTACTCGTTCGTTCACAAGTAGCAAAAGCGGCATCGAATCAAGTGTTGGACTCCGAACATATCGTTGAGAGAGTATCAACAGTTGTAGGAGCAATTCCGAATGGTTAGCAACTTTGTACTTGCTCGTTCGCAAGTAGCAAAAGTTTCATCGAACCAAGTGTTGGGCTCCGAACTTGTCGTTTAGAAAGTATCAACAATTGTAGGAGCAATTCCGAATTGTGAGCTACTTTGTACTTGTTCGTTCGCAAGTAGCAAAAGTGGCATCAAACCAAGTGTTGGACTCCGAACTTGTCCTTAAGAGAGCATCAACAGTTGTAGGAGCAATTCCGAATGGTGAGCTGCTTTGTACTTGCTCGTTCGCAAGTAGCAAAAGCGGCATCGAACCAAGTGTTGGATTCTGAACTTGTTGTTTGAGAAAGTTTGTGCTAGGTGAAAGAACATTAAGATAATAGTTTTTTTGAGAGAGAGAACTGCTTTTTATTAAAAATAACTACTAAGTTGCTGCTTCTGAGTTGTAAGCCACTATTACATTTGCAAAAACAGACTAAATAAGAAAGGAACAACTTAGAAATGCTCTAGAGCTAGCTAGAAGTTGCTTGGAGCGGTGTTTTAACACCCTCTTGGTACTTCAATAAGTGCTCTGCATTCCATGTCCTTAGCACTCTCTTGCCCCCAGGGTCTTCAAGTTGATAGGCACCAGGTCAGACAACTTTGGAGATCCTGTATGGTCCTTCCCAATTGGTTGTTAGCTTGCCATTCTTGCTTGGAAAAGAAATTGATAACTTTCTGAGCACTAAATCTCCTTCTTTGAGATTTGTCGGCCGGACTCTCTTGTTGTAGGATTGCTCGATCCTACGTCAATAAATTTCTTGTCGAATGGAGGATCTCTTGCGTATCTCATCGATGAGGTCCAAGTTACCACAAAGCTCATTCGCGTTTTGCTCTTCGTTGTAGCCGATCAAGCGGGGGGAAGGTAGACCGACCTCTAGTGGGATGACGGCTTCAGAGCTGTAAGTGAGGTTGAAGAGAGATTCTCCCGTGGGGGTCCTCTTCGCAGTGCGATAGCACCAGAGCACATTGGGGAGCTACTCTACCCATAAACCCTTAGTAGACTTTGTAACACCCCACATTTTTATTTAAATTAAAAATGCATTTTTTCGAATTTTGCACGTATGATGCACGTTCTAATTTATCCATCTCTTTTCTTAGTCTCATTTACTAATTTTAGCATGCACAAGTTTTTAGTTTTTAATTAGCCTTCTTTTGACCCATGGACCTAAAGTTAAATTCTAGCCCATTAGAGTAACAAAAAGAAGAGCCCACTAGATTAATTAAGTTAGTAATTAAAATAAAAATCCCATGGGACAAGCCCATTAATAAAATCCTATTTTTAAGTTGAGGTTGGACTACGACATGACAAGTTACAACTTTTAGTACACATTTAGAACTATAGAAAAATGTATTTATTTTGTATGTGCATGTGTGCATTTGCACACATGGGTGTAGCCGATTTTGAACCTAGGGGAGGTCGGTTTTGGGCTAAAGGGGAGAGGAAAGGTTGGGGGTTATGGGGGTTGAGGTTTTAAAGGGTTGGAAAGGTGGAAGGTTGGCAGTTTTAGGAGTTAGGATTGTGAAGGGTTGGAAGAATTAAGAGAGAGTTATTAGGTGGGGATTTATGCAAATTAAACCCTCACATTGACCTATAAATACAACCTCATTCCTCCTTCACTTTTGCACCAAAAACAAATCAAAATAAGAGAAAGAAAAAGAAAGAGAGTTGAGTGTTCTCATTTTGGAGGAGTTCTTGCTTGGAGAAGTTCTTGCTAGAAGGAGAAGGCCATGCTAGGAGCTAGGAGTGGGTTCCATCTTTCTCATTCTCAAATCTTTCATTAGAGGTGGGTGGTTTCTTTACTTTCTAGTTGTAGAATATGCATGCTAAGAACTATAAATGAATAGTATAAGTCATTGTTGATGTGAAAATTGTAGATAAAATCCATGCTAGAGTAGTATGCCATGAATGAGAATAATCCCGTTGTGATTAAATATATATTTGCTACTATGCTGATTAAAAAGAAGAATTCTTTTATACTATGAATCATGTTAGTATGCTTGCATTTTTTTGTACATGTTGAGTATATGAAAATTGTTGAAGAAAGTTATATTCTAATCACGGTTCGATAACTAAGAAAGAAGAAGGAAAATGAATTTAGTTAATGGCATGAAATGTGTTGACATATGTATAATTGCCATGTTATAATTGAAATTATAAACTATTGGATGAAAGAGATATTTTTGTGAAATTCTCATGTTTGAGAGATATGCTAGTACTGTTATAAAATTTTAATTTTGTATAAGTAGGAACAAAAACTAGTTTTTATGAACACTATTTTGTAAATTCAAGTTTTAAGAAAAACTACAAGTCTATGGGGAAAAAATGAGACAAAGAATTGTTTAAAGAAATGGAAATATAGTTTAATGAACTTAAAATTGTTGTTTATTGTTTTTAAAACTCAATCTCAGTCAAGGGAAAGTTGATTTCAAAATCCTAAAAAGATTGGATCTTTAGATAAACGAGTTTGTGTGAAAAAGAACCACTTTCTGAACAAATTAAACAAAAGTATATTAGTACAAACCCTAAACAGAAAATACACTTGGACTTACTGGTTAGCCAGTGCAATACTGAGCACTGTTTGTAAGAGATCTTGGGTTCGAAACTTGATAGTCACATTTATTTTTGGTTCTTTTGATTTAAACCGAATGCTGGAAATGAATACTTAGGGTTTTGGTGTGTAGATTTTGACACCAGAGTCCATTGGACTTTCTGGCTAGCGGGTCTGGGCTTTGGGCGACATTGTAGCTCGCGTGCGGTCCTGGGTTCGAAACCCCTCAGCTGCACTTTGATTTTTTTTGAGTTCTTTTGACATTTTCAATGGTTTTAATTGGGAATAAAATTTGGAGAAAATAATAGAATTTCTATAAAATAAAATAAAGTTTATGAAAAAGAGTTGTGGAATTTTTTTTTGTATAATTTGAGGCATAAAATGGAAATTTAAGAATAGACCTTTCTTTTATTAAGAAGAGTAAAGTATTAATTTGTGAAGTGATTCTTAAAGAGAATTACACTCTTAAATTTTTTTTTTGTTTGTTTAAAGAATATTTTAATGTGAATTGAGACATTATAAGAGCTTGGATTTATTGTAACATTTCATATGATAAAAGTTGTGTTCTTGAAAGAATTTATTTGCTTATAAAGACTTTGGGTGAATAACTAGATCATGAATAGTGTCAAGACTAAGAAATGATTACTTTGTGGATAAGTGCTAATACAAGACATTAACCATTTGTGAATAAGTTGAAGATGAAAATATCTAGGTTTAAGACATGTTTATCAAAGGGTATGCGTACCCATGATTTCTTGTACATGAAAAAGTTATGATTTAGAGTTAGTGAGACCTCGGGTGCCGGCACTATTGAATTGAAAAGAGTTGAGATATATTTTGAGATATATCCATAGAGTTGTCTCATATTTGTTGATAAAGTCCGGTAGGAGGTAAAACTAATTCTAGGCTTGAAAATTTATTCATGTCTTGAACTAAATAATTAGGCAAATAAGTAAAGATGTAGTGAACCTGGATAAACGTAAGTGGATTGCTTCTATATAGTCGGCGGTGGACCTCCGTGGCTATAGACCCAGTCGACGGACTGTGGTTGCTCCGTGGGAGACGGACTCTTATTTTAAAATTCGGGACTTTGCGTAGTCGGCGGATAGCTGCCAGACTCCAATGTATATACGTATACAGAGGCTAGTGGGGCACTTGTGGGATGATTCGCACGAAGAGGAATCTATTATAATAGTCAGCGGTGGACTCTGGGGCTGGGATCCATATTCGTGGAATGATCTAAACCTTACTTTATTACTGGGTAGTTTCATGGCTAGGGATTGAACCCTTAAATATGGAGTATGTAGGTGCTTGCCCTCGGAGCTATGTAGTATGGGATGCATAGAATCCGAACAAGTATGCATTAGTGTCATCCTAGTATAAATGTGTGCATTAGGCATTAAGGCATGGCATACACTTACATGTTTAGCGTAGTCACGATTTAACACTTTATTGTTCATTCAATTTTTGTGATTTGTTAAAGTAATGAGATCATTATATGTACGGCATAGAGAGGATAGCCGAGTATAACATTTTCGTCAGTTGTAAGTGACTGACGTGCCTACAGCTTAATATGCAAGTAATTGACTTTTTATGAAGAAGTAAAGATGTTATGATGCAGTTGATGATTTACATTGTTATAGTTGTACAAGTTGTATTTTATTTCATTATTGTATTCTTCCGCTGTGTACAAAAACATAATAAACTCTGATGTGTTATTGAAAAGTTTTAATTTCCATGTAAAATTGTACGAAGTGAAGTAAAGATCCTGTGAAGTCTCGAATTCGATCTTATTTGGAATTCGGGGCATTACAGACTTGCTCAATCTCTTTTTCAGGCCGAAGAGATTTTGTCGATTGGCGTTCTCTGCCTGACCGTTGGACTGTGGCTGGGAGGCCGAGGAGAATCTTTGCTGAATGCCCGGGTCTTTGCAAAAAGTGCGGAAGGCTGCCTCCGTGAACTAAGTTCCATTGTCCATTACCAAGATTCGAGGCACTCCATTCTCTGTGATCATTGCTAGGGGCTCAGCTTCGATCCATTTAGAGAAATAGTCGATCGCCACAACGAGGAACTTTAGATGGCCCGGTGATGGATAGAAAGGCCCGAGTAGGTCCATTCCCCACATTGCAAAAGAGGTTGGAAAGGATAGAGAGGAGAGCTGGGCTTGAGGTAAGTGGCGGATTGTTGAGAATTTTTGGCAAGGACCGCATTGGCGAACGTGTTGTTCAGCATCGCAAAGGAGAGTGGGCCATAAGTATCCATAATTCAAGATTTTGCGGGCGAGGGACCTTGCTCTCAAGTGAGCACCACACATTCCTTCATGGACTTCCTTCAAGACATATTGGGATTCCTCAGGGGAGAGACATCTCAAGTAGGGTCCACCATCTACTTGAGTGTAGGAGTGTTTGTACATGACTCCCTCGATGAGTGTGTACTGTTCGGCTTTGGTTCGGATCTTTCGAGCCTCTTTAAGGTTTAAGGGGAGGATCCCATCTTTGAGGAACTCGAGCAAGGGCCTCATCCAATTTTCTCCGAGTTCTAAGGGCGGTGTCTCCCTTGGCTCGGGATCCTCTTTCTCAATGTTGGGCCTCAAAAGAACTTCTATTAAGATAGTTTGTTCGAGCCCTTAGAGGGAAGAGGAAGCTAACTTCGAGAGGGCTTTCGCCTGCACATTTTCTTCGCGGGGGATTCGCTGGAGTTGTGCATCCTCGAAAAAGACCAGCAATTCTTTGACTTTGGCCAAATACTTGGCCATGAAACTGTCTCGCGCTTCGTATTCCCCTGATACCTGGTTCTCCGCCAGCTGCGAGTCGCTAAATATCTTCACACGCTGGGCCCCGGCCTTGCGAGCCATACACAAGACGACTATAAGGGCTTCATATTCAACCTAGTTGTTGGATGCCCAAAGTTGATACGGAGTGAGTATTGGAGGATGAAATCATCTGGGCCAGCTAGTTAGACCCCTCCACTCCCATCGATGCACGAGGACCCATCAACATACACTATCCAGAATGGGGGTTCCTCAATCGCTTTGCCAGTGTCGGGAATTGTGCTCTCTACTATGAACTTTGCTAGGGCTTGAGCCTTGATAGCGGTTCGAGGCTGATAGCTGATATCATGCTAGCTCAGCTCGATAGATCACTTCATAAGGTGACCTGAGGTCTCGGACTTGTAGAGAACTTGTTTGAGTGGCTGGTCGATACCACTGAGTGAGACTGCAAGTATGGGCGGAGCTTTCGGGCCGCCAAGACCAATGCATAGGCCATCTTCTCTAGCTTCGGATAACGGAGTTCAGCGTCATTGAGGATCTTTCTCACATAGTAGATAGGCATCTGCGTCTTGTCTTCTTCTCTTACTAGAACAGCACTGAGGGTCTGCTCCGAAGTGGCGAGGTATATGTAGAGGACTTTCCCGGACTTTGGCTTGCTCAAGAGTCGGGGGTTGACTAAGTAGGCCTTGAGCTAATCAAAGGACTCTTGTTGTTGTTGCCCCCACTCAAACCCCTTAGCCCCCCTGAGGGCCTTGAAGAACGGGAGACATTTTTCTCCGGACTTGGAGCGAAAATGCCCTATGGCTGGCATCCGGTGAGTCTCTGCATGTCTTTAACATTGGAGGGGGGAGCCATGTTGAGTATGGCCTGAATCTTCTCGGAGTGACCTCTATGCCCCTTTGGCTGACAATGAACCCCAGGAATTTACAACATGAGATGCCGAAAGCACACTTGTTCGGGTTCAGTCTCATATCGTGTCTCCTAAATATGTTAAAAGCCTCTTGAAGATTAGAGACATGATCTGATTTGCTGATGCTCTTTAACAACATGTCATCTATGTAGACTTCCATGTTTTGCCCGATCTGTTCTTTGCAGACCTTGTTAATAAGGTGCTGATAGGTGACACCGGCGTTCTTGAGCCCGAAAGGTATGACCTGGTAGAAATATAGACCTTGGTCGGTGACGAAAGAGGTCTTTGGAATGTCTGGAAAGAATATTCTGATCTGATTATACCCAGAAAATGCATCCATGAAGTTTAAGTTCGTGGCCCGAGATTGCATCAATCAGGGCGTCAATGCTCGGGAGTGGGAATGGATCTTTGGGGCAGAGTTTGTTTAGATCTGTGAAGTCAGTGCAGATCCTTAAGCTCCCGTTGGATTTCTTGACCATCACGTCATTGGACAGCCATTCTGGATAGTTGACCTCCTGTATGAACCGAGCCTTCAAGAGTTTCTCAACCTCTTCTTTGATGACTTGCTGGCACTCGGAGGCGAATTTGCATCGCTTTTTCTAGATAGGTCTGGCCCCCGAAGCGACACTGAGGTGGTGCATGAGGAGCTCTTCGGAGATTCTCGGCATGTCAATTGCAGTCCAGGCAAACAGATCACGATTTCCCCTTATACAGTGGATAATGTCGGATCTGACGGGAGGAGAAAGGACTTTGCTAATCTGGAATGTCCTGGTCGGGTCTCCTTCTGAGAAGGCCACCTCTTCTAGCTCATCGTCTAGCTCTGATATAGGTTGGCTACTCCCATGGGGAGTTAAAGAGCTTCAAGGGAGAGGACTGGTCCCCCTACCGAGGTCATGTAGCATTTGCGAGCTGCCTTCTGGCTCCCCTAACTTCCCCCATGCCTGCTGTGGTAGGAAATTTCATCTTCATGTGGTAGGCCGAGGGTATGGCCTGGAGAGCAGCTAGGCCTGGTCAGCCCAGGATGACATTGTAAGCAGCCTTCAGATCTACCACCATGAAGTCCATCGGCTCGGTTCGGGTGATGGGAGTTTTGCTAGCGGTTACATCAAGATTTATGACACCCTCAATCGTCACTGGCACTCCTGTGAACCCGTGGAGGGTGCAGCCGGTGGGCTTGAGTCGATCCTGGACAGTTTGAGACCCTGGAAGGCCTCTAGGAAAATTATGTTGACCGAACTTTCGTTGTCAACCAGGACTTGGAGCACATCGAAGATGGACTTATGGAGGTTTATCACCAGTGCATCATAATGGGGCGTTCAGACACCCTCCAGATTCTATCTGAAAAAGTGACAGGGACCCCAAGGCCCTTGGGGGGAGGATGGTTCTGCACAAAATTTACTTCCCGGACGAAGGCTTTTCGGGAGGAGTTCGAATCTCCCCCCATTGGGCCTCCATGTATAAGGTGTAGGACGGCTTCTACTTCGGAGTCCGGGGTCTCTGTGTGCCGCTCGATTCATTTATTAGCCCCCTGGGAGGTGGTGGAGGATCTGTCCTGTCCTTTCTCACGAACCTGGAGAGTTGTCCTCTCTAAATAAGGGCCTCGATCTCGTCTTTTAGGGCCCGAAAGTCATCCATGTCGTGACTGTAGTCCCTGTGAAAACGACACCACTGGTCTTTGTTCCTCTTTTTTCCCAGAGTGTTCATCTTTGGAGGTGGTGGGAGAAGACCCACTTTCCTGACCTCCATCAGGATGGCTGAGACACTCGCATTGAGTGGATTGAACTTCTTGAAGCGGGGAGGAGGGTGACGCTGGCCTCCATTGTCTTCCGAGAGCTTCTTAGCTCCTTCTTCCTCAGCACCCCTCCGTTTGTTCCCGGAAGACGATCCCTCAAGAGCAGGGCGGGTGAGAGCCTCTTCCGCTTGGATGTATTTCTCACTCCTAAGAAGGAGCTATGAGAAATCTTGAGGAGGCTTCTTGGCAAGGGATTCTCTGAGGTTGTCGTTAGTGACGTTGGATTGGAAGGCAGTAGAGGCCACGGACTGGTCCAGGGAGGCGACGGATCGTGCCTCCGCAGTGAAACATTTAACATAGTCTCTTAGCCGCTCGCCCTTGCTTTGATGAAGCAATAGCAAAGAGGTGCTTGCCTTCTCAGCTTGATGCCTACTCACGAAGTGAGTAAGGAAGAGCCCTTCTAGCTGGTCGAAGGAAAAGATGGAGGCCGGGGCTATTTGTGAGTACCATTCTCTTGCAGGCCCCTTCAGTGTGACCGAGAAAGTTTTACATAGAATTGCATCCGATGCCTGGTGGATCATCATGAGAGTTTTAAAACTCTCGATGTGGTTAGCAGGGTCGGACTCCCCGTTGTATGATTCAAAATGAGGGGGCTTGATGTTCTCTGGGACTGGTGCTTCAATTATGGTATGGGAGAACGGAGGTCTGCTGAGGCGGAAATTCCTCACCTATTGTTCCTCCTCTCTATCCAGTCGGCCGAGGCACCTTTTCATCTTGTGGAGACGGTGGTAGACCGAATCCTCCCTTCAGTCATATCTTGCTGAGCCCCAGGACTTGTCCTCACGTGGAATGGGACGGGGAGAGCGGTGGTGATAGCTTGGGGCAGGTTGAGGACTGGGAGTGTGGCGCCTATGGCTTGGGGCAGGCTGAGGACTGGGAGTATGGCGCTTATAGCTTGGGGCAGGTTGAGGACTGGGAGTACGATGCCTATAGCTTGGGGCAGGTTGAGGACTGGGTGCCCACTGATCGTGGTCGGGAACAACATTGAGGGCCCTCAAGACTGCCTTTTAAAATTGTTGGAACGCTGCCCTCGTAACATTGGCCTCCCACTCTCGGTGGTCCTGTGGGGTGGGTCGACCGATTGGAGAGCTGCTTCTCCTTTGACAACGCTGGGGTGACTCCCTCCACCTCTTGGAAGAGTTGGACCTTCTGCGATCTGGCCTGCAGGGGGATCGGGCTCTAGGGGACCGGATTGCTGGACCCCTTTGATGTTCTCGGCGGGGTATCCCGCCATGGGTCCGCCTATCATCCAAGCAGGTCCGAAGATCTATCCCATGCTGCCTGTTGACGATAATGTGTCGGAGATCCTTCAGCATTGGGGGATTGTGTGAGGCCATAGAGTCGGACGAGGGGTTATGTATCGACACATGGTCGTGATGAGGAGTTTGCCCCTGTCGACTTCGGCGGGAGGGTCCCGCAGCAACCCCTTATGGCTCTTGAGGAGCCTGCTGGGGCTGAGGTTGCTGAGGAAGGGGCCGTCCAGGCTGCGGTTGCTGGACAGGTTGAGGGAGAGACTGTCCAGGCTGCTGGACTTGTTGAGCGGGTTGAGGGGGGTCCTCCTGGAGTGGGGAGGAGAAGGAGCGGGAGTGGCTCTACGGTTAGAGACCGTCGGCTTCCCCTTCTTTGGAGGCATAGCTTGAAACTAATTTTGCTGATGAAATAGGATTGGATTGCTTTTTTTGTTTCCCACATTCAGCGCCAATCTGTTGCTGCTGATTTTGGTGTGGGAGCAAACAGATGAATTTGTGGATTCTTGAAGGAAACAAGTAAGCAAACCTGTTGACTTTCACCGATGTGTTGACTAATTTCTCACTGCTGTCGTGAACCTGCACAAAGTTCGATACACCGAGATGGATCCCGGCGACGAACCCTCCGACGAACCCTCCGACGCTCTTGTCTATAATCAGAAAGATTATGAAAGAGCTTTAGGTAGAAAAAGATTGATTACCTTGTCATGGTGGGGGGAGAGGGGTATTTATAGTCGCCTTAGGAACCAGTTTCGAGATAAGGATAAATCTTTACTTCTGGATGTTTATGGATAAGATGGAGAGTTCAGACTCATGTCATGATAAGAGGTGGTTTAAACCGCCTCTTAGAGATAATCACGAATTTGAATCACTCTTTATCCATCTGGGTTGGTTTGTAACGGGTTGCTACCCATACCCAGTAGGACAGATTCGTTTTTGAGCTATTGGGCTTTAAAGAAAGATCCAATTCCCCATTCGGACCCGTTTGTAGGTGAAATTACCGTTTTATCCCTGAGAGTTTTAAGATTCCTGTCCGATTTGAACGATCCCGATTTAGTCCTATTTTTAGTCATATCAATGTGTCATGCAAAAGGCTTCAGATCACTTGAATCAAACTGCAGCCTATTAAAAAAATAATAATAATAAAACCTAGTTTAAGCATTGTGTCATGTTCAAGGATTATTGTCAAAGTAGTAGTTCATAGGGTTTGTTTTTGGCCCTTTGTCTATTGTATTTTTATGTCATGCAAGAATGGGTGGTTAAATGATGATATCATGTATGTCAATGTTACTTAAGTAATAACAATAGTGATGCTAATTATGATATTGCTCAAACTTTAGGAAACAATGCATAATGATATGACAGTGAAGAAGGGGACCACAAAAACAAAAGGCTCATATTCTATTATATATACAGTTCAAGAAAGCCAACAGTTCTATAAACCTACTCCAGTGAAGAGCCATTGCTGTTTGAGTATAGCTGGCCGTAACGAATCTACCATCAATTACAACCTTGCACATGCTAAGCCTTTATTACTCTTCTCCATAGTTATGCCTCATTTTTCTTAAGATATGTATTACTTCTATAAAAAAAATTTAATAAAGGGCTATGTTTAGCACTGGGTATCAGGTCAGTTCGGATCGGGTCCTACACTACCGCAACCCAGACCCGGTCCTTTACGATTCCAAATTGGACCCAGACCTAACCCGTGAGAACCGGGTCCTCCAAAAAATTGCTAACGGTTCGGGTCCGGGTCTTAAATTATGTTGCAAAACATGCATACATTTTTCAAGCACCACATATTGAGCATAGCAGTCAGTCGGTTACCGAATTGACTGAATTGCATATGCTAATAATCTAAGTAAAAACATAATTTTAGAAATAGACAGGGCAATGCAATTATTAAACAAAAGAAAAATAACAAAATTAGCAAATATTAAACCTTTCCTCAATTCAATTAACAACAATTTTACATCAGTATTAGAAATTTCAACTAGAAATTTACTGTAATAAGTTAAATTATTGAAACATACCAAATGGAATAGTTCGATTCAATTTGTATGATCACAGATTCCTAATACTAATGCAATAATTTATAAATCTCATATTTATAAACTCATGACTTTCTCAAAAGAACTACTTCGGAGAAGGGATGTATAAGTGCTTGAAACTAGTCTGAGTAAAAATTAATCCAATCACCTGTTTATATTAGAAGATTTTAACAAAAATTTACAATCCAAAATTAAATCATTCATCAAAACTCAAATTAAAACACAACACGAGAGAGAGAGAGAGAGAGAGAGAGAGAGAGAGAGAGAGAGAGAGAGAGAGAGAGAGAGGGGGGGGGGGGGGGGGGGGGGTGCGGCATACCTGAGGATAAACTTCGGTCACAACGTTGGAGATGTTGGAGATGTTGGAGATGCTACTTGGGTCGTCGATTCCGGGGATTTTGAGAGAGACCGAGGTGTCGTGGTTGATGAGAGAGATGGATTTAGAATGGGGTTGATGGAGAGATGTTAAAGTGAGAACTGATGTAATCCCTGTTTTTCGTTTTTCGTATTTTGCTGTATTTTTCCTTCTTTCTCGAGAATTTATACTCTCTTGTATTTCTTTGCCCCGTGTACTGGATATTATTTTTCAATATATTTTTTGCGTGATGTTTGTCTCTTATTTGATCTCCTTGTTTCATATATATTCGTTTTGCTCATTTTTTATCTCCTTGTGACTTATTCTTTTTCGTCCCTCGATTGTTCTTGATCGTTGTTGCTATTTTTCGCTCTTTGTTTGGTTCTTGTTCCCTCTATTTTATTTTTGGGTGCTGGTGGTGATTTGGTTGTTTACCCTATTGCTCATCCTATTCCTTCTGATCCCTAATTGATTACCAAAGTCAAATTAACCTACAATCCTATTTGAAATCCTGTACAATTTTATCCTAATCAAATCCTAATTGAGACTAATCCTACTACTCCTATTGGACCCAATACCCAAATACCCACATACCCAAACCCTAAACTAAACCCTATATAAACTAAACTCTCTCCCTCTCTACTAAACCCTAACCGTAACTACCTCAACCCCGGCCTCCTCTCTCTCCTCTGCTTGCACCGACCAACACCCCAGCCTAGACCCGACCACCCTACACCGTCGCTGCACCTCCCTACATCCCGACACTCCCCTCCGACCTGCATTCCCTAGCTGCAACCCCCATACTCGAGCACCACCTCTCCCATCTCCATCCATCTCCATCTCTCTCTCCGCCGTCTTCTGTCCGCCAGTGTGTCGACTGCAGCACCAGGAGCAGCAGCAGTGCCGTAGTGCAGCGCCGCCGCTACCCCGACCGTCCGTTCTCTCTCTCTTGGTTCTTGACTTTGCACGTGCACGTAGTTTGCACGTGGGTTGATTGGTTCATGGATTTTCGTTCGTGGGTTTTTGTTCGTTGCCCGAGAATCCGTTCCCATTATTCTTGGTGTTCGTTTGGTCTTCGGTTAAGGCAAGTAACTTGTACTCAATTTCTTTGTATGATACAAGTCATAAATACCGTGTGTAGTGTAGTTGGATTCTAGAGACAACTCTTGTGTGATGTATCTTGATGAGTATTGTCTCTATAGTGATATTGACCATAGTTGCCTCACGATACAAATTTGACATGAAACAACTTAGGTTTTGACCGTTCTTGATGTGATCACATATGTGAGTTATTTGTGAGAATTGTGTGTTTATTGTGATCCATGTGATATACTTGTTGTGGACATGCTAGATACCCTTTTTCATGATGTTTGGACATTTGGAAGGCTCTATAACGTGTTTGGTTGTGTTTGGAACGAAATTCGTATGTTGTATGTTGATTTATTGTTAAGAAGAAAATCTGTATTTTGTCAGTGATCAGTTTTGATTGCTATTTTAGACCATATTCAGGTCAGTATCTTAACTTCAGTATTAAATATGATTTTTAGAGAAATCCGTCTTCTTTCCAAACTCTCTGACCTTGATTAATTTCTTTTTCGTATGTGTGAGTTATGATTGTTTTACTACAGAGGTGTATTTCATTTCTAAATTTCGTTTCTTGATGATTTCGATGACTAAACTATTTTGATACTAGTACTAAGCATATTATTTTGATCTTAAATTTTGGTCAGTATTTCTATATTTATTTAGAGATTACCCAGAATTTTGATGGATTTTATTGATAAGTTTTATATTTCGTTTCATGCTTGTTTATAAAGACTATACTTGCTGGATTTTGCTCGTTGTTCTGTAAAGATTTGTATTTTCACCCTAATTCTTTTTTCTATATGAAAAATATTTATGAAATATGAAAGTTAGATTATTTTTTCTATTTTTATTTCCCTTTGGAGGATTTCGATTTCGTTTCACGGTTTGCGAGATCTTACAGTTTTCGTACAGCAGTGTTGGGAATTCCAGATTTGCTAAACTATCGTTTTTTGATATTTTCTGATTTTTTATAGCTAAACCAATCTTACTGGAATATATGAAATTTTATATTTTGTTGCTAGACATATAGGGGAATACCCCGGATTTTTCCTGGATTTATTTGAGGTGTTTTAATGTTGTTTTCCTGACTTTGAATACGATTTCCTGATTTCTGGATGAACTTATTTTCCGGATTCAAATCAGTTTTGAGTTATATTTTTGTGAAATACTATATGACTTATATGTGTTCGCTGGATTCGGTTGGGAGTCTATTCTCTAGACCTTTCGACGGATTCAGATTTTTATTTTTGTAACAACGGAAATCTCAGTTTTACTGCAGTATGGTCTTACTGTCCTGAATTAGAAATTTGGTTATTTTATTTTTTTGTGTGTTATCTTTCACCCGTACATGTTTATCTTGCAACTTGAACTTGTTACTTGATCATATACCTGCTTGTTCGTGACACATACATGCTTATTTGACCCTAATGATAAAATTAACCAAGCCGGGGTTTAAAGGGACAGATCTAATAGTGGATAATTTAGAAACGTGTATTCGGAAGAGAATCTATTGATTCTGCGTGATACTTGGCTTGATACTTGAGACTTGACTTGATTACTTGAGGCTTGATATTTCACTATTTGAGGCTCGATATTTCACTTGAGGCTTGATACATCCCTCTTGAGACTTGTTTACTTGATACTTGAGGCTTGATACTTAATACTTGATTCTTGAGGCTTGTCCCTGAGTACATTGTCCTATATGATCTACTATGAAATCTAAAACGAAATTACATTGACTATAGCAACCATGTGATTAAAGGATGGCGCATGAAGTGCTACCTAGATAGTAATAATACAAGACTTGAACATGAGACTTGATACATGGTACTTGAACATGATACATGCTTACTTGATACTTGATTACATGTTTACTTGACTACATGATACATGAGACTTGATACTTGTACTTGACTACTTGACACTTGTTGCATGATTTCGTGATACTTGATTCTTGATACTTTTTTCCTGTTTATATGATTCTGGTTCACTTGACACTGATACATGTCACTCGTACTTGTTCACCTCACCATACTAGTTGTTATACTTGATATCATGCTTATTTTATGTTATTTGTTAGTTTTTCTATGTACTTGTATTCTGCATTACAAGCGGCCTGTAACTTGCATTGACGGGTACTTGTTTTCTTTTTCCTATTCCTACAATTGTTAAATTGCAGATTATGGAGAACAGGTTCCAGATGGTATTGGTGACATGAAGTATTAGTGCTGGATTCTGCTATTATTATTTTTCGTAGTTTGCTTTGAACAATTGTATTTGACACTTGGATTTATTTTGTATTTAGGCAGTGTGACCCAGGATATTGACTTATTCAGATCTGGGTTATTTAAGATTAATACATTTTGGTTTTAAGTATTCTTGTTGGTATTTGGTTCATATGTGCATGATTGGTTGATTCTTTTGCTTCCAACTCTGATTATTCTTGTGAATATTGTAAAGATTCTTGAACAGCTTATAGATGATGAAAATCATTCGCTGGACTTTTGTCACGTTTCCGTATTCCATATTCTCTGTTGGAAAGCTGGGCGTGACAAATTTTTTAGTGATATCAGAGCTCAGGTTTGGCTAATGTATTAGTTGCCTACTATACTAGACAAGCTTGGCTCGAACTGGAATCGGCTCAACATTTCACCAACCATGCATGCATAAATAAATTATTATCAACATTGATCTGAATGCTAACTGTTTTTGTTTTTGTACAGACTATGGCTCGTAGAGGTTCTTTTTGTGTTCCGGGTGATCAGCCTGAGGTTGAGGCTGTCACTGTTGTGCTTGAGCGCTTAATCAATATGCAGCAAAACCATAGTGATTTGGTGATGGCTGCTTTGGAAGCTGCTCGAGTTCCTCTACCTGCTGTGCCTATGCAGGCCGTTCTTCCTCCTCATCCGGGTACAATCACAGACTTCATGAGACTGCATCCTGACAGGTTTTTAGGTACTGAGATGCCTTTGGAGGCTGAACAGTGGTTGATTCGGATAGAGCAACTACTTTGGGTAGCTAGGGTTGCAGATGTAGATCGTGTGGATGTGGTCGCCATCCAGTTGGTGGACTTGGCTCAAATCTGGTGGGGGTCCGAGTCCGAAAGGCTCGAAAGACCAATCACTTGGGAAACTTTCACTAGTAGCTTCTTGGAGAAGTTCTTTCCTAGCAACACTAGAGTGGAGAAGGAGCAACAATTCTTGGCTCTGAAACAGGTTGGTCGTATTTCTAGTAATGGAATTTTGTTACATATTGTTTATGCAATGTTGTAACATGAGACTTTTTTGAAACAGGGCTCCAGGACTGTGGATGAGTACACATCTGAATTTACGAGACTTAGTCGCTTCACAGCTGTTCTTGTAGTGAACAAAGAGGATAGGGCTCGTAGATTTACATTGGGGCTTGAGCGCGAGATTAGGGTGCAGCTTATCTCCCTCAGCTTGTGCACTTATGCAGAAGCTCTTGAGGCAGTTCGTGCTCAGAGCAGGCTCGTGGTGGATTGGCTCCTTCTCAGTAGACTATTCTGCACTTAGTTGCTAGGCCTTCTGGTAGGCCTGTACGGAGGCCTGTCCCAGCCCATCCGGTCAAGGCAGCTCCTTACTCTTCTGCGGTTCCTCAGCGGACCAGTTTTTGTGACTTTTACCGTCTTGCTGGGCATGAGCGCAAGGACTGCAGGCATACCAATCGCTGCTATTTTGGTTGTGGTGCTTCGTATCATATGGCGTGGGATTGCCCGTGGCAGCAGTAGATGGCTCTTCCAGCCAGGGGTCACGTTCAGCAGGTTGCCCCAACTCGTGGTCTAGTTAGACCACCCCTTCCTCCGCAGTGCCAGATTGTCGGTCAGAGGACTGCTACTTCCAGGAGAGGTCAGGCTTTCAACCTGACTGCTGCTGATGCCGAGTCAGCTGAGGGTGTGGTTGCAGGTATCTTTTGCTTTACTGTTTTCATTGTTGTTGTTTCTCTTTTATTTCTTCATCTTCTTTGCTTTATTTCTTTCTGTTTACCTTTCTGCATTTTGTTTTCCTTACCCCTGTTCAACCATTCTTTTCTTTGTCTCTTTTGTTTTCTGCCTTAGGTGTCGTCCTTGTTTGCTCTTTTCCTGCTCATGTTCTTTTTTATTCTGGGGCAACCCATTCTTTTGTCTCCTCTTGATTTATCGCTTGCCATCAGTTGGAGTGCAGCAACATGTCAGAGGCTTGAAATATTGTGACAAGTGGTGGAGTTGTCATTTGTTCCCGGGAGTGCAGGCAGTGTCCCACAATTTTTGGTAGTGCAAAATTCGAAGCCAATCTGATTGTAATTGGGAATTCAGGATTCGACATTATTCTGGGTATGGATTGGTTGGGTGAAACCCATGCCATTATTGACTGTTGTGCCAAGAAAGTTATATTTCGGATTCCAGATCGCGCAGAGTTTGAGTTCCATGCCGGGGAGTCTTCCCTTGGCCGAGCTGCAGTTGATCAGGAGGTTTGTGTGATGGAGTTACATTCAGGCTGTGAAGCTACACCTCTAGTAGTTCGGGATGTCCTGGATGTCTTTCCAGAGGAGTTGCCTGGCTTACCCCCTGATAGGGATGTGGAGTTCAGTATTGAAGTTCAGCCGGGTACGGCACCTATATCAAAGAGTCCCTACAAGATGGCACCGGTTGCGCTAGTGGAGCTTAAGGTACAGATTTAGAAGTTGCTTGATTTGGGATTCATCAGACCCAGTGTTTCGCCTTGGGGTGCTCTAGTCCTTTTTGTCAACAAGAATGATGGTATTCGTCGATTGTGTGTGGATTATCAGGAACTAAACAGTGTTACTGTGAAGAACCGGTATCCGTTGCCCAGGATTGATGATTTGTTTGACCAGTTGAGTGTGACTGCTATTTTCTAGAAGTTGGATTTTCCTTCTGGGTATCATCAAGTCAAAGTGAAGGCGACTGATATGCAGACGACTGCTTTTAGAACCAGATATGGCCACTATGAGTATCTTCTGATACCGTTCGGAGTTACGAACGGCACCTGCTGTATTCATGAGTCTTATGAACCAGGTCTTTTCTCAGTTCTTGGATAGATTTGTGGTGGTTTTCATTGATGATATTTTGGTGTATTCTCGGAATCGGGAAGATCATGCTGAACATCTTAGAGTGCTTTTGCAGACTTTGAGAAAAAATCTGCTCTATGGAAAACTCAGCAAGTGCGAGTTTTAGCTCGATAGGGTTTCATTCTTGGGGCATATTATCTCAGGCAATGGTATTTCTGTGGATCCTTCTAAGGTTGAGGCTGTGAAGGATTGGTCTGTTCCCAAGTTAGTTTCCAAAGTCAGGAGTTTTCTTGGTTTGGCTGGCTATTGTCGGAAATTCGTCCAAGATTTTTTAAAGATAGCAGGACCGTTGACTAAGTTGACTGGGAAGGATAAGAAGTTTTTCTTGTCTGATGAGTGTGGTGTGGCTTTTGTTGAGTTGAAGAATAGATTGACATCAGCGCCTGTGTTGACTATTCCTGATGGTTCAGGCGGATTTGTAATTCACTGTGATGCTTCTGGTAAGCTTCTCGAAGCAGTTTTGATGTAGAAGGGCCGAGTCGTTGCGTATGCATCGAGGCAGTTAAGGCCGCATAAGAATAACTATCCAACTCATGAGTTGGAGTTAGCGGCAGTGGTTTATGCTTTGAAGCTGTGGAGACATTATTTACTTAGGGACCGAGTGGAGATCTTTACAGACCACAAAAGTCTCAAGTACGTCTTCACCCAGAAGTAGTTAAACATGAGGCAAAGGCGTTGGTTGGAACTTATGGCCAATTATGAAATTAGTTTGCAATACCATCCTGGTAAAGTAAACTTGGTGCCAGATGCTTTGAGTAAGAGATCGGCAGTTATGTTCTTGACTCAGCAGAGGGATCTGATTGAGCAGATGAGGAGGTTGGAGTTGGATATTTTGTTGCCGAGTTCTGGTCGGAGTTGTTTGGCGCTCCAGCTGCAGTTGTCTCTTGTTGAGCAGATTAAAGAGGTGCAGGCTGGTGATGTGCAGTTGCAGGGTTTTCAAGCTAAGGCTGAGTCTGGGTCCAGGACGGACATGGTTATTCATTCTTTGCTTCATTTTGGGTCCATATTATGTGTCCCGGAGGGTGAAGTTCGTCAGAGGTTGCTTGAGGAAGCACACCAGTCTTCGTATTCTATCCATCCCGGCAGTACTAAGATGTACCGAGATTTGAAGCTTCATTTCTGGTGGAATGGTATGAAGAGAGTTGTGGCTCAGTTTGTTGCTCAGTGTTTGATCTGCCGGCAGGTTAAGGCAGAGCATTAGAGAACCGCTGGACTTCTTCAATCGCTTCTTATTCCAGAGTGGAAGTGGGAACATATCACTATGGATTTTGTGACCACTTTGTTAAGGAGTCCTAAGTGTCATAATGCTATTTGGGTGATTGTCGATCGGTTCACGAAGATTGTCGATCGGTTGTCGAAGAGTGCTCACTTCATTTCTTTTCGTGTCTGGCAGTCTACTGAGAGCCTAGCTGAGAGGTATATGTAAGAGATTGTTAGACTTCATGGGGTTTCAGTCAGTATTGTCTCCGACAGGGATATGAGATTCAGATCTCAGTTCTGAGAGAGTCTTCAGGCCAGTTTGGGGAGAAAATTAAAGTATAGTACAGCTTTTCATCCCCAGACTGATGGACAGTCAGAGCGGACTATTCAGATCCTTGAGGACATGTTGAGGTCCTGTATGCTTCAGTTTGGTGGATCATAGGAGGACCATTTGCATCTCGTAGAGTTCTCGTACAATAACAGCTTTCAAGCCAGTATTAAAGCTGCTCCATTCGAGGCACTCTTTGGGCAGAAGTGCAGATCATCAGTGTGCTGGGATGACAATGGTGAGAGAAAGTTGTTGGGTCCAAAGTTGAACACCAGGACAGTTGATGCTGTGGTTCAGATCAGGAAGCATTTACTGGCAGCTCAGGATTGGCAAAGGCAATGGGCTGATGTCCATCGGAGGGCTTTGGAGTTCGGTGTTGGTGACCATGTTTTCCTAAAGGTATCGCCGTGGCGCGGTGTCATTCGGTTTGGTGGTGGGGGCAAGCTTAGCCCTAGGTATATTGGACTGTTTGAGATTTTGGAGCGAGTAGGCAAGGTGGCCTATCGTGTTGTATTGCCGCCAGTGTTATCAGGAGTGCACGATATTTTCCATATCTCACAAATCAGAAGATATATCCGAGATGAGAGCCACGTGATCGACTATTCTAGTTGACCGTTCGGCCGGATTTGACTTGTGAGATTCTGCCAGTTGCTATTATGGATCGGCGGGAGAAAGTGCTTAAAAACAAGGTCATCAAGCTAGTTTGTATTTCTTGGAATCCTCACTCGCCTAGTGAGTCGACTTGGGAGCTGGAGGAGGAGATTCTGCAGAAGTTTCCTCATTTGTTTGTGTAGTGGTTGTTTTGCTTTGTTTCGCTTTGTTTTTTTTCTTTCGAGGTTACCTTATGTATCTTCTATTTGAATTTCGAGAACAAAATTCTTTTTGTTAGGTTGGTAGGATTGTAACTCCTATTTTTCATTTTTCGTATTTTGCTGTATTTTTCCTTCTTTCTCAAGTATTTGTACTCTCTTGTATTTTTTTGGCCCGTATATTGGATATTATTTTTCAATATATTCTTTTGCTTGATGTTTGTCTCTTATTTGATCTCCTTGTTTCATATATATTCGTTTTGCTCATTTTTTATCTCCTTGTGATTTATTCTTTTCCATCCCTCGATTGTTCTTGATCGTTGTTGCTATTTTTCACTCTTTGTTTGGTTCTTGTTCCCACTATTTTATTCTTGAGTGCTCGTGGTGATTTGGTTGTTTACCCTATTGCTCATCCTATTCCTTCTGATCCCTAATTGATTACCAAAGCCAAATTAACCTACAATCCTATTTGAAATCCTATACAATTTTATCCTAATCAAATCCTAAATGAGACTAATCCTACTACTCCTATTGGACCCAATACCCAAATACCCACATACCCAAACCCTAAACTAAACCCTATATAAACTAAACTCTCTCCCTTTCTACTAACCCTAACCCTAACTACCTCAACCACCGGCCTCCTCTCTCTCCCCTGCTTGTGCCGACCAACACCCCAGCCTAGACCTGACCACCCTACACCATCATTGCACCTCCCTACATCCCGACACTCCCTCCGACCTACATCCCCTAGCCACAAGCCCCATACTCGAGCACCACCTCTCCCATCTCCATCCATCTCCATCTCTCTCTCCGCCGTCTTCCGTTCGCCGGCGCGTCGACAGCAGCACCAGGAGCAGCAGCGCCACATTGCAGTGCCGCCGCTACCCCCGCCGTCCGTTCTCCCTCTCTTGGTTCTTGAGTTTGCACGTGCACGTAGTTTGCATGTGGGTTGATTGGTTCGTGGATTTTCGTTCATGGGTTTTTGTTCGTTGCTCGAGAATCCGTTCCCGTTATTCTTGGTGTTTGTTTGATCTTCGGTTAAGGCAAGTAACTTGTACTCAATTCCTTTGTATGATACAAGTCATAAATACTGCTTGTAGTGTAGTTAGGTTCTAGAGACAACTCGTGTGAGACTTATCTTGATGAGTATTGTCTCTGTAGTGTTATTGACCATAGTTGCCTCATGACACAAATTTGACATTAAACAACTTAGGTTTTGACCGTTCTGATGTGATCACATATGTGAGTTATTTGTGAGAATTGTGTGTTTGTTGGGATCCATGTGATATACTTGTTGTGGACATGCTAGATACCCTATTTCATGATGTTTGGACATTTGGAAGACTCTATAACATATTTGGTTGTGTTTGGAACGAGATTCGTATGTTGTATGTTGATTTGTTGTTAAGAGGAAAATCTGTATTTTGTTAGTGATCAGTTTTGATTGCTATTTTAGACCATATTCAGGTCAGTATCTTAACTTCAGTATTAAACATGATTTTTAGAGAAATTAGTCATCTTTCCAAACTCTCTGATCTTGATCAACTTTGTTTTCAAGTATTCTTGTTGGTATTTGGTTCATATGTGCATGATTGGTTGATTCTTTTGCTTCCGACTATGATTATTCTTGTGAATATTGTAAAGATTCTTGAACAGCTTATGGATGATGAAAATCATTCGCTGAGCTTTTTTCGCGTATCCGTGTTCCGTATTCTCTTTTGGGAAGCAGGGGCGTGACAACTGAGGAGTGAGAAGCCACAGCAGATGAATAGAGGATGAACGGAGGAAAAGATGAAGATGAACCGAAGAGAGGAGCAGCAAAGAGAGGAGAGGAAGATGAACCGAAGATCTGGAAAAATATTCCTGGCTCTCTCCTCCTTAATTTCCTATGTATATTTATGTAATATATATTTACTAGGTTTGCTCGTTGACACGTGCCTCCGGCACGTCTTCAGAACGGTGCACCTGGTTTGATTGTATAAAATAGTTTTGGAGGTCCAGGAAATTAATTGAAGTAGCAAACATATCATATGAGGAAGCAGTATATCTGCCTTTAAGCTCAATCATCGCCTTCTCAATCATTAGCTTGAACTTACCTGAAATGCATATAGTTTGTTAGAAACACTGCATAGAGTTTTTTTAAACTTCAGCATCACTTTTAGATGCTTGTAATCGTTATGCAAGGACATTATCATATAGGTTTTATAGAGCTTACTCTAATCTCATAACCACTATTAGCATGTCTAAATACAATGCTAATGCAAGTGCAGGTGTGAAGGTCTCTACAATACCAACAATATAAACATTTATTTGTCTGAGACTCAGTTTGCTATTAAAATATCTTTTATTATTATTTCAACCAAAATGAAATACATGAAGTTCTCAAAACTCTAATCCAAGCTAATCATTTCTTTTATCTCTACTTTGTCTTCCCATTGCATCTTTATAAAAAAAATCAAAATGGATAAATAACAAATTTACTTTAGCTGTCTTTCTTGGGTGGAGAGTTTGCACCCTTCACTTGTAAACTCCAGTCATCCCAATCCTATATATCCAAATATACACTAAAATTTCTTATATGTTATATTATTCATGGTTTCTAATAACCAGTGAAGGGAATACTTCACAATAGTATTTTCTCTTGTAGTAAAGAAATTAATGTTGCATATTTGCCAAGATATTTTAGGTTGCTGGTCAGCTTACCTATCCTGCTATAGTTTGGAAGCCCAAATTGAGGCCACCAAATAATTCATCTCTCCCTTGCATACACCTTAAATCAAAACTAATAAAAAACTCATCAAATAAATCACTAAATTAAAAATTGTTAAACCCAAAAATAAAACAATCATATCTCTCTAAACTTAGATCCCATGCACACTATCACACCCCGCTTCCCAAAAATATGGAATGCAAGCACGTGACATGGCCCAGCGAATGACTTGCATCATCCATAAGCTGTTATCGATTCAACTCAACAATATAAACAGAAAGTAATACAACTACGCATGCATTAAAGGAGTAATCACATGAATAACAATACTTGGAATTAAACATAAAATAACCAACATAATAACTATCCAACATCTGGAATCAACAAGACAATATTCGGGTCAAAAGCCCACAATACAAGAAATAACAATGTTCAATTTATTTAAGACTTCAACAAAATAATAATTATTTAGGTGGCGATGCAAGTTCAATTCTTTCGCCATTGTTGTTCTCCTAGTCCATCAGGCAATTCTCCTTGATTATCTGTAAGTTGTTCATCTAAAAGAGAGAAAAATATGTCCTTAGAGCAAGTCGTGGACAGCAAGTAGAGAAACAAAGAAAGAATGACATTTACAGTATAACAATGAATTCAATAAACAATAGAGTCGATGGCAATGAACAATGGCAAAATGATAACGATGCAATGTGCAATAACGATGATTGGTAACGATGACAATAAACGATAACAATAATGGTAAACCATAACGATAACAATGTCCAATAATGATGACAATATGCAATGACGATGCGATGAAAATCTTAAGTCTATTATTCATTTTAATCCTAACTAATGCACGTACTACTGCATCCCATACTACAGGTCGATGCATACAATCAATTTCGTTTAGACTAAGGTGGTAAATTCTATAGATCATGTACTCGGCACGATATAATACTGGCTATTGCAGCAAATTCTTGCACAGTAACGATAACACTGGCTATTGCAGCAATTTCTTGCACAATAATGATAACACTGGCCATTGACGCAATTTCTTGCACAATGACGATAACGATATTTTGGGAACAAGGCCCACATTTTTTAGTACAGTCACTATATTATTAACAACTCTAGTCAATCCTTAACTCCGGCTTGATTAACATTCTTTATTCAATTAACATGCAATACTAATAGGGAACAATAGGGACAGAAATATCAATGGAAAATGATAAGGCGATTAATAAGGGACAGTAGAATGATGACAGCACAACCCTAAGATCATGCAATGTACTTTATACAATTAAATGCACCAAATACAACATTATAGATTCAATTATATATTATCAAATATGGAAACTCAATTCTAGACAGCAGTAGGTAGTTGTACTAAAATTGAATTTTCCGTTGCTACGGAATAGCAAATGTGGATCCGTCAGAAGTTCTAGAAACTAGACTCCTGTCCGGTTCCAACACATATTTAAAATCCAAATTCTGACAACAGTAGCTAGGTGAATTTCAGTGTTCTTTACAGATTACTGTTTCTGCTGGTTATCAGTGTTAACTAGTTTCAGTTGTAAAAGCAGTAAATATTTATTTTAAAAATTAGCAAAAATAATTTTCTTTCCCTAAGCATGTTAACGGTCAATTTGGAAATTATCATGGTAATATTTGATCATTAGTTCATCTATTTAATCAGGTTAACATGGTATATGCATAAATCTGGAAATAAAATGTAGCTGCAGTAAAATGGTCATAAATCATGCAATATAAGTTAGAATTCAAAAAATCTAGATGTTCTGGAAACTACACACATGGGGCTACATTTCATATTCAGAAAGTTGTTGATTTTGATGACATTATCTAGGTTGAAACAACATAAAAATATTCAGGTTTACAGTAAATGTAGAACCCCGTATTTTCAAATATTATTTTAAATATTTGAAAATGAATTAAAATGATTTTCTGGAAATTTAATAAATATTTTCTAAAGATTTAACTTTTTACACGTGCGAAACACGTGCAAATATTTTTGGTATAAATAACCAATTTTATATTTTAGTAGATTCTCCTAATTATAATGGAGTATATTCTAAAATTTGGGATTTTTCTGAGTAGAGAAACTATTTTTATAAATACCTCGAAAGGGAGGGGCTTTTATGTAAAAAGCCGTTTGGATATGAAATCAGTTATGAAAATCCGTTTTTACTGATATTTTGGTTCTCCATGGTTATCATTTGAATTTAAATATATTTAGATTTTATTTAAAATCGATTTGGTGAAGATTTAGTCAAAAAGGGTGTTTTTGCAAATATGGAATTCATGCAGAATTTTGTGCAAATATATTTCTGGAAAGTAAAAGTCAAATATTTTGATTGGAAAATATAATATGTATTATTAGATATTATTTCTGATTTTTCTGGATTTTTATGAATATTTTATGATACGTTTGCAAATATTACAAAAGGGAGGGCTTTTGTGCAAAATCGCCACCCTGAGTTGTAAATCCGAATTTTTCTTGTTTACTGGGCTGTTCTGGATTGTTGGACAACTCAGTGATAAATTATTTGATTTGGTTTTGATTTAGTTAATCTATTTTAACTAAGAAAAGGGTATATATGTAAGTTTATATTTTGGAAGGACTATTTTGCAAATGTATTTCTAAAACCCTAAATCTTTACTTCCGGCCTGTATATAAGCCGTCATTCGCTGCACAACATTATATTTTGTGATTTTTGGGAGGATCAAGAGGAGGAATTTGGATCTCACAAAAAGGGAGACTTTCTCGTCGGATCTCTTCATTTCTAAGGTGAGTGATATAAATCTGTTTTGTTGTTTTGATTTAGGTGAGTGATATGAACTTAGTTTTGTGATTTGATTTATGTGAACGATTGTTTTGTTGTTTGTTTGACATGTATGTTTACTTGGTGTATTTCGTATGAGAACGATGCAATGGTTATTGTTGTATTATGTATGTGAAATCTTTGAACGTTTAGTAGATCTTGATTGAAGAATTCTTTATTGCTTGAAAACATGTTCAAGATTTGAGTATGGTTATGATAATAAGGGATTGGATGGATGAACATCTGGATCTTGTGATTACAAATCAGATTTTGGTTTTGAGTCGTGGAAGAAAATTCAGTATTGAGAAATCCTAATGGAAGAATTAGGAGTTAAGAACATGAGAATTAAGTTTTGAGATATTGGATGATTTGAGTAATGTATTCATAATGAGGATTATTTAAGACTGTCGTTTTTACCTGAATACAAATTATTTTAGTAAACGATGATTGCTTTTGGAAAACCCTAATTTTGATTATCATGTACAACCAAAACCTGGCAGTTTGTAGGCCGACAGTCGACTGGTAGACCCTTTTCAGTCGACTGGTACGACTCGGCTGCTATGATCTTTAGTTTCCTTGAAAATCCGCTCTGGACAGTCGACTTAGACCCTTTTCAGTCGACTGTCACACTTAGAATTTATTTTTCAAAGTTATCGTAGATTTTTCTCTGGTAAGTCCACTTATGACTTTTTTAAGTCGACTTATAATCCCTTTTAAGTCGACTTATGACTTTGCAAGTCGACTTATAACACTTAGAATATTTCTTAAAGATTTCTGGAAGTTCTCTCTGGTAAGTCGACTTATATTTTTGTAAGTCAACTTATGTTCTGGTAAGTCGACTTGTGTTTTTGTAAGTCAACTTATATTCTGGTAAGTCGACTTATGTTTTTGTAAGTCAACTTATGTTCTGGTAAGTCGACCTATGGCTTTTATAAGTCCACTTATATTCTCTGGTAAGTCAACTTATGCTTTTATAAGTCAACTTATAATACTTAACTTATTTTCTTAAAATTACTGGATTTCCCTCTGGACAGTCGACTGGTGAGTTTTGCAGTCGACTGTAGACACTTAGATCCTACTTCTTAAAGATGTTAGTTTTCACTCTGGACAGTCGACTGGTGACCTTTTGCAGTCGACTGGTACTGATACTTTTCTAAGGTGTTTTGATGTTCTTTAAACGACTATTTCTTTAAATGTTTTCGGATCTATAGCCTACCCTTGTAAATGTTATCCCTCTATAGAACATACGTTTTCAATATATTTTATAGTTGTATTTGGATTCTGGAATTATAAAAAGATTTGGGTTTTGTTGAGTGGAGAGGTATCTCCTTTGATCGTTTGACGATGGATTAGTGGGTTTTGGTCCTGTTGGGGTCTCTAGGAATTGAGTGGGGGTCAGGTATATTTCGCGGTGTTGGGAGTCATTGATCTCCGGGGTTGGGTATACTCTGCGGTGTTGAGAATCACTGAAAGTGATTGATAACCAGGTATCCGATCTGCGGTGTTGAGAGTGACTAATAACCGGGTATCCGAGCTGTGGTTGATAGTCAGGTATATTCTGCGGTGTTGAGAGTCATTGATCTCCAGGGTTGGGTATACTCTGCGGTGTTGAGAATCACTGAGAGTGATTGATAACCGGGTATCCGATCTGCGGTGTTGAGAGTAACTGATAACCGGGTATCCGATCTGTGGTTGATAGTCGGGTATATTCTGCGGTGTTGAGAGTCATTGATCTCCGGGGTTGGGTATACTCTGCGGTGTTGAGAATCACTGAGAGTGATTGATAACCGGGTATCCGATCTGTGGTGTTGAGAGTGACTGATAACCGGGTATCCGATCTGTGGTGTTGAGAGTGACTGATAACCGGGTATCCGATCTGTGGTTGATAGTCGGGTATATTCTGCGGTGTTGAGAGTCATTGATCTCCAGGGTTGGGTATACTTGCGGTGTTGAGAATCACTGAGAGTGATTGATAACCGGGTATCCGATCTGCGGTGTTGAGAGTGACTGATAACCGGGTATCTGATCTGTGGTTGATAGTCGGGTATATACTACTTGTACCTTTTCTTCTATTGCACCCTATTACATGAAGACGTTAAGGGCTTGCACCGGACCTATGTAGAATGTGATGCATAGACTCCGACAAGTACGCATTAGAGAGTCAGCATATAGAAATTGTGTTTTCTTGACTTGGTTTATGCATGTGTTTTCCTATTTTCTGCAACTACCACTTAGTTAAGCTACACTTGATGTTTTCATGTTTTCCTGTCATTTCTTACTTCACAATACATGTTTAGTATATGTTTCTCTCGTTCAGTACATGTTGTTTAAGAATCCATGCTTATTGTTTATTTATGTTGTTGCTTGTTTATGTCACTCACACCATTTATGGCTGACCCCTTTAGTTTTGGGGTTAGGGATCATCTCTAGCCTCAGGTGTTACAGGTTGTTGCTTAGAGTTTGGATGCTGGGATGCTTGAGATAGTTTTGAGATAATTGAGCTTTTGTGTAAAACTTTGTAAAAAGAAGTGTTGTAAAAAGAAAGTTGTAATTCAAGGTGTTTTGTATTTCCGCTGTGTTGTAAAGATTGATGTAATAAAAGTTTGGAATAAAATTATTTGTGTTTTTGGGCTATGTGTACTATTACATTGAAGTTGATGCTGGGATTGTGCCACGTATTTTCTAAGATATTATATTAGAAATTCGGGGCGTTACAGTAAATTTCAGTGTCCCACTATATTTTTCATGAATAAAATGATTAAACTGTTATGAACGATGAGTTAGGGGTCGACAACATAAATCACAGCAAGTTACATCTATGTGAACATGGTATTAATATGTATAATTTCTATAACCTTACTAATCACAATCAACCAATACACCAACATCAATCGTATAACAACCAACAGTGGCATACAATCTACAATAGTTGCGTAAAGTCATAACATGAAATACAATAATAATCTAAATTCCTATATTTAATAATTAATTACATGAATGCAATCCAAGATCTTTATAAATCGGAGGCAAAAAGACGGCACGGCATCAAGACTACCACTTGGATTCGCTCGTGTAAATCCGTAGTATCCCAACGTAAACAATATACGATAATCAATATGGATCTACTTGCGGGATTCAATAAACAATCTTGAATACGATACAATACAATTCGAGAGCAAGATGACTTGCCTTTAGAACGACGTTAGATTAATCCGAATATGCGAAGAATAACGAGATCGGAATCCCGGCGACACGGTGACGAGCAAACGTTCACGATGATCACGATCGGGCACGGATCTTGATGGGGATCAAGATCGGATGATCGGACGGCTGAGATTGAAGATCAAGATCAAGATCGCGATGATCAAAAAAGATCTGATGGTCGAGATCAAGATCTTGATGATGATGATGATGGTGATGCGATCAACGGCCGAGATCAACGGATCAGGAAGATGATGATCAAGGGAGATCCGAAGGTTGATAATGAGCAAGGTGCACTGTTTGGCTGACCCAAGAACAGAGGAGGCCGATGATCGGGTGCAGCGACGGCCGAAGGCAGGGGCATCGACTCTGGGTGGCGCACTGTGGCGGTGATGATTGTGGCGACGAGGGGAGTGCAGGAGGTGACTGGATGGTGGACAGCGGCACTCAAGGCAGTGAAGGAGCTCTGTTGATGGTGGTCGAGCGGGGGATAGGCAACAGGCGAGAACAGGGGGCTTCGGCAGTCGATGGGTTCAACGAGAACCTAGAGGAAGAAGAAGACGGAGGCACGGAGTTGTGATGGGGCTCAGGGCAGCGACGGAGGCAGGGGTGTTGATGCTCAGGGTTGATGGCGAGGCTTGCGACGGTGGGTTCGGGGGCTAGTCGAGCGGCAAAGTCGACAACAGGAAGCAGTTACGGAAGAAGATGAACAACGCTCGGGGATGAGGGAGGTGATGCTAGTGGTCGCGACTTGAGGCAGAGGAAGATAGCGAGATACAAGGACGAGTAGATACAGGTGTTGGTGGTGACGGGTGCAGTCGATGGAGGAGTGCTCGAGGTAGTCGTCAACTAAGGAGGACGGCGGGGAGCGGCTGATGTTGGAGTGCGCACGCGGTTGAAGGTCGAGGAAGACACAGGGAAGAGGGTCGAGCTCGACAATGGTGGGCTTCGGCGGAGGACGAAGATGGAGGATGACGACGAGATGGTTATAAGGATGATAATAGCGGTCGAGAAGCGAGTTGCGGTGGAGATGAGGGCGGGGGTGACCAGAGCAGGGGTTGTCGGAGAGCTCCTCTGTTTCGTTTCGAAATAGGGGAGAGGGAACAGTAGAGAGAGAGAGTATGGGAGAGAGAGAATGGGATGGGGGTTTTGTAATACCCCAGTTTGGCAGCGAACAGTCGACTGGTACTGCATATTTGAGACGGATTTGAGAAGGATTTGAGGAATTTAGTCCCACATGGGAAGTTTGCAAGAATAATTTGTAAATACTATTAGCCAATGATCAAGAGTCACCTAATTGGTTAACCACCTTTTGAGAGGCAGCCTGTGGTGGGCAGTTGTACTACATAGTATCTAATTTGTGTTCTAAAAATATTAAATTTGTCTGAGTATTGGAGCGGGGCGTTACAAATGGTATCAGAGCCGATTTTCGACACCGAGTGTAGTAGAGGTCAGTATGATCTGCGGTGCTGAGAGTCATTGATTTCCAGGGTCGGGTATATTCTACGGTGTTGAGAGTCACAAGTAGTGATTGATAGCCGGGTATCCGATCTGCGATGTTGAGAGTGATTGATCTCCGGGATCGACTATACTACATCGGCTAGAAAGGGCGGTCCTATACTAGATGTGTGCCCTGTACTCAGCGAGGACGCTGATTTCTAAGGGGGGGTGTATGTAATACCCCAGTTTGGCAGCGAACAGTCGACTGGTTGATCGTACAGTCGACTGGTACTGCATATTTGAGACGGATTTGAGAAGGATTTGAGGAATTTAGTCCCACATGGAAAGTTTACAAGAATAATTTGAGTATAAATACTATTAGCCAATGATCAAGAGTCACCTGTTGGTTAACCACCTTTTGAGAGGCAGCCTGTGGTGGGCAGTTGCACTACATAGTATCTAATTTGTGTTCTAAAAATATTAAATTTGTCTGAGTATTGGGGCGGGGCATTACAGGTTTAATATATTATATGTATATAATTATGATTATGAGATAGAAAGGTTGATTAATAGGGATCTCAAATAGGGGGTTATAGGATCAATTAATGAGATGATGGGGAAATCAATAGGCTGATTATTAGGGTCAAAAAGAGTGGGGTAGTTATTAGACAGTGAATGGGAGAGAATGTGGGGATTTGGCTGTTAATGATTATTTGGGTTAATGGGTTTAGGGTAGACTAGAATTTGGGCTAGAATCCAATTGGAGATGGGCTTGGATCAGGCTTCAGATTAAATAATTAAATAATACAATATAGATAAAAATCAATGGGCTTTAACAATAATAATAATAGTAATAACATTTGGGCTTTACAAAAATAATAATAATAAGAATCATGACAATAAAATATTAATAATAATAAGAGTAACAACTTCAATAATAAGAATAACAATAATATTAATATTAATAAAAATAACAACAAATATTGATAAAAATAATAACAATGAAAATACTAAAAATAATAATAATGATAGTAGTAATAATAGTACTACCGATAATAATAATAATAATAGTAATAACAATAATACTCATAATAATAACAATAATAATAATAATAATAATAATAATAATAATAATAATAATAATAATAATAATAATAATAATGATATGCATCAAAATAGAATTTGAGATTAACAAGTTCATTAAAATCCAAACATGAATAATACAAAATATAAATAGTTGATCAAATAAAAATAGAAAATATATTGTTATTCAAAGTGAATATAATTGTCGATTATAAAATACTCAGTAAAAGATCCGAAACCAATTTAGCACAAAATAGTTTATAAACAAGCAAAATATCGAAAAATTCAGGAAATACGTATTTACGGGAACGGTGGTTACACACACACATAATTTGAGTCAGCAAAAAACTGAGTAATCCCCTGCACAGACAAAATTAAAAATTAGAATGATAATTCGGTTAATGAGATGAAATTAGAGTCGTCGCATTGCATATAGAGGCTCTTGATTCGGTGGAGAGGAATCGCTGATACGGGGTCGCTTGATATTCGCGCTCGATTTGGTGGAGGGGAGTCACCGATACGGAATCAGCAGCGGATCAAATATCGGCGACGACCTCTTGATTGGGGTTCGACATTGGATTTGGATTTGCTTTGAGATTTCCAAAATTCCAAAATTTCGAAATTTAAAAATTTTTAATTTTTAAATTTTTTAAACAAAATTTTATTTTAAAATTTTAAAAATTTTAATCTTTTTAAATTCTAAATATTTTAAAATTTTTATTTTTTTTAAAATTTAAAAAAAAATTTTAATTTTAAATTTTAATTTTTTTTTAAAAAATTTAAATTTTAAAATTTTTAAAATTTTTAAAATTTTTAAAATTTTTAAAATTTTTAAAATTTTTGAAATTTTTAAATTTTTTTAAATTTTTTAAATTTTTTTAAATTTTTTAATTTTTTAATTTTTTAAATTTTTAAATTTTTAAAATTTTTAAAATTTTTTTTTAATTTAGATATTTTCATATTTTAGAATTATTTTTAAAATTTTTGATTTTTTTAGTTTTTAAGTTATTAAGATTTTTATTTTCTATTTTTAAAAAAATTTAAAATTCTTATTTTCTTAATTTTTTTGAATAGGAGAGAGATAGAGAAAAAAAAAATAATAAATAAAGGAGTTGTTTTGGATGGGTAAGATTCGAATTTGAGTTTTGGGGGAATTTTTTTTTTTTTTTTTTTTTTGGCGAGGGGGGAGGGGGAATGTGTTTTGTGAGGTTAGATCTGGGCCTTTGATTTTGGGGGGATTGAAGGAGAGCCACTTGATAGCTTTCTTTGTGTTTTTTATTATATAGATTAAAAATAAGTTTATGGTCGGATCAGGTAGGGTTGGGCGGGTCAGATCAGATTCTTTTTAAGCAATACTCGTATTTTTTTTTTTGTCCGGGTCCAGGTTGGGTCCATTTTGAGTGGACTCAGACCCGACCCGAAAATGTCAGCAGATCCTATTTTAGGACCCGGACCCTACACGCAATTTACCAGGTCGATTCTGATTCAGGACCGGGTCCGGATCGGTTTCGGGTAATATATTTTTGTGACGGTGCTAGCTATGTTACAGCATGGTCTTAAATCAGAGACCGTCTATACATCCCAAATTCTTGCCATATTAAAGATAGTTATTGCTAAACATTGCTAAAAAAAAAATTAATTAGAAATAAAAATCCCACCATATAAGTTTATGTACTACAGAAATGCTTTAATATTGCTAAACATTCTGTCCAAAATTTATGCCATTCAAAGCTATGATACTTTTTTAAAAAAATTATTATTCTAAATAGGTTGTAGCCACATACAAATACAGCACGCACACATGAATACAATAATCTCATAATAAAGAAATGATGCGAGTATGAATTATGAATTGAATCTCTGGTCTCTTACTTGTTAATAGGCTCTTAGCTCAGCGGAAAAAAAATCTCTAATATTATAATGGGAGAAGGGCTTTAGTGTCATTTGTAAATGTGTGTCAATTTGTCAACACGTGCAGCGCACGTGTTGGTAGTTTTTTTTGTCCTTTTCATTTTCCTCCCCATTTTTTCCACGTGCAACGCACGTGTATAATACTAGATTTTTTTGTCCTTTTCATTCCCCTCCCCATTTTCTCCACGTGCAACGCACGTGTATAATACTAGTAGTGTATAGTGACACTTGTTGATACTAGCGAGTGTGTTGTCTTTTGTTTCACCAAGAAATGCACAATAAATTTAAGAGTAATGCTACAACCACTACCAATTTCACTACATTTCTTTTCACTATCTTAGGTGGCACACTCCAATAGGTAGGAAAAGATAGAGTAGGTGAAGGAACTCTCCAATAGGAGTATGCCACCTAAGATAGTAAAGAGAATGATAGTGAAATTGGTAGTGGCTAAAGCATTACTCTAAATTCAATAGAAAATAGGTTAACTTCAATCTCACTTCACTTAATATTGTTTTGGAGATTAATTGAGAGAGATATGTGATGATTAGACTAATGAGATAAAAACATAGTATTAGCTGTTATCAATCAATGACATACAACGTATATTGAATGCTGTGTTCATTATCGCGAATTTTTATTGTTTCATAAGTTACAGCTTTGACATTTTGTTCAAATATCAATGCATCGATTATTTGGAAACGTAACCCGAAGGGCAAGCAATCGGTGCAGCAATCTACCCCAACACCAAAGCCAATGCCTTGGCACGCACAAAATGCGTGTTATTCTCTTTACTGAGAGCTTCTTTATCCCGTCATAAATCGTAATGATCTCTCTCAATGCATAACGATTATCACGAATAAAAAGTGTACATCCAAAAGCTTGCTCTATTCTAATGATAAGAGCCTGCTCTGCTCTGCATATGTAGAATAGAGAAACAATTGAGTCTCGAGATCTTTTTAACTATTCGCAGCAGGATGTAGGTTTACCCAAAAGCCGGTGAGTCGAACAATTGCACATGCTTTGAAATATGGAGTTCTAATTGCAGAATAACTGACAAACGAGATGCAAAACAATAGAATTAAAAGCAAGAGAACAAAGAACAAGCAAAAGCAACTTACAAAAACAAACAAGATTTTTTCGAGATTCACCCAATACAATGGTTACTTCCCCCCGCAGAGACAGTCCTGCGATTTCTACTAGAAATATGAAGAACAAGTTTAAAAATCTCTCAAGAACTCACTGCTAAAGTGTAGGGTTTCTCTCTATCTCCCTCCCCCTCTCCCTCTCTGACAACTAATAGATATTTCTTTTCTTTTTACTTTTTTTTCCTTAACCCTAAAATCGTACACAATACAATATATATAAGTTTACACAAAATCTAATCTCAGCCGCAGATCAGTTAGCGCCACGACGGTCGACCGGTCCATGCTCGACTGTACATGATCTAACAGAGAGTGGGTCGGTCGACTACGCGGTCAACCGGTTGTTCCTTTAGGAAAACTGGGTGGTAACAGCGAGTGGGATAGTCGACCGTGCGGTCGACTGTGCGGTCGGTCGACCGCACCCTACCTGCAGCAGCTTACTGCTTTGACATGTTTACTCCATCTTCGACTATTCTTCTCGTCTGTCTTCTTCAACTCCTTTATCGTGTATTTGGATCCACAAACCCTAACAATCTCCCAATTGGTGATATATACACGAAGTCTTTAACCTGTTCTTCAATCTTCCATTGGCCTAATCTAGGTATGTGCCTATGTGAGTCTCCACATCTATTAACATGGAGACAATCCAATAGCGGTATAGCAGAACTGATGCTTCCCGCTATCCACAATATGAGCATGTTCGCCGGATTCTTAGTGCTAAGAATCTTAGATAGCTTCAACCATTTCTTCTCAACTGCCATTCTAATAAAATGATACCTCAATTGAATATGCTGAGTCCTAGTGTGATAAGCCGAGTTTTTCGCAAAGAAAACTGCACTTTGACTGTCACACCAAAGCCCATCTATCGGTTGCTTTCTGCCCAACTGTTTCATAAACTCAGAAATCCACAACATATCTTTTATAGCCTCTGTAAGTATCATATACTCTGACTCCGTGGTTGATTGTGCTACAATATTTTGTAACTGCGAAGCCCAACTAACAGTTGTACTTCCAACTGTAAATACATACCCTATAGTACTTCTACAACCAACACGATCACCCAAAAATTCTGCATCTACATGGCTATGTATATGCAAAGAATCTCTCCCAAAATAAAGAGAATGATCTGAAGTACCTGCAAGATACCTGAGAATCTACTTCACTGCATCCCAGTGTTGTTTACCTAGATTCTTCATGCAACGAATGACAACTCCCATTACTTGTGCGATGTCTGGTCTTGTAGACATCGTCACATACAGTAAACTCTCAATGGCTGAGGCATAAGGAATAGCAATCATTTCCTCCATCTCCGCCTCTATTTTAGGACACAAGTCCATTGATAACAAGAAGCTTTGGTTATCACAAGTGACTGGTCTCGTACCATCCATATTGAATCTCTTCAACACCTTATTCACATAGTCCGCTTATGATAACCAAAGCTTCTTGTTTTTCCTATCTCTATTAATCTTCAAGCCGAGAATTTGCATTACTTCTCCCAAGTCCTTCATTGAATACTCCAAAGCCAGCGCCTTTCTCACTTCCTTGATCTTCTCCATACATGAACCTGCTAACAACATGTTGTTCACATACAACGTTAAGGTAACTATATCATTATTCTCATATCTACTAACATACACATAATGATCTGTTTCGTATCCATCAAAATATTTTCCTCTCATACAGCAATTAAACTTCAAGTACCATTACTGTGGTGCTTGTTTGAGACCATAAAAACTCTTCTTTAGTCAACACATCATGTCTTCTTTCCATTTAGCTTCAAAACATGTGAGTTGTCTCATGTACAGCTCTTCTTTGACATCACCATAGAGAAATACTGTTTTTACATTCAACTGCTCTAAGTGTAAGTCTTCAACTGACACAATACTAAATAGAACTCTGATTGAAGTCATCTTCACAACCGGTGCAAAGATCTCACTAGAATCAACCCATTTTCTTTGAGAGAACCCTTTACACAAAAAGTCTCGCCTTATACCTCTTACTGCCATCTACCTCATATTTGACTCCGAAAATTCATTTGTTCATAAGAGCGCATTTCTTTGCAGGTAACTGGTCAACTCCTAAGTTTGGTTCTGTTCAAAGAGTTCATCCCGTCCCTCGTAGCTAACTTCCACTGAATTTGAGCCTCATACTTCAAAGCCTCCTCATGAGTCTGGCTTTCCTGAATTCGTGTACAAAACATGCTCGTGAACAATTCTAGCTGATGGACCAAATATCTTAGTTGGCCTTCTCTCTTGTGTCGATCTCCTCAATGCGTGTATCGGTTCACCGACCGATTCAAGTTCCTCGAACTGCTCTGGATGTACCTATTCTTCTTGGATAACCTGTTTATTCCCAATAGGCTCATCATGAGCCTCCTGTGCTGCCTGTGGTACATGTATCTATTGCTGCACTGTCGGAACCCCACCACCGGGGCTGCTTTCAGAATCAAAATCTGAATATAAGTCTGAACCACAATCTGACTCTGAACTTGTTGTACTATCTTAACTCATGTGCATGTCCTTGTATAAGACCTCTTCATTGAACACTACATTCCTGCTGCAAATGACTTTGTTATCCACAAAATTCTAAAGTCTGTAGCCATACTGATCGCCACCGTAGCCAATGAATATACACCTTCTGGACTTAGAATTCAGTTTCTACCTTTCTTCCCTGTCAGTTAGTGAATATGCAATACAACCAAAAACTTTCAAATGAGAATAATTGATAGTTTTACCTGACCATAGTTCTTGCGGAATGACCCCATCAAGGGCATTAGATGGACAACGGTTAATCAAGTACACTGCTATATCCACTGTAGCGGCCCAAAGATGGACCGAAAGACCCGCATGAAGTCTCATGCATCTCGCCCTTTCGAGTATCATGCGGTTCATTCTTTCTGCTATACCATTCTCTTGTGGAGTCTTAGAAACTGTCCTGATTCCTTTGATACATTCCTTTTCCAGATAGTTAACAAACTCTTTACCTGTGTACTCACCACGATTGTATAACTTTAATGTTTTCACCTTGCAACCCGTCTCATTCTCAATCCTGTCTTTCCAAGCTTTGAATGCCTCAAACACTTCTGATTTCTCGCTAATTACATAAACCCAAAATTTCCTTGTAGCATCGTCAATAAATGTGACAAAGTATCTCTCACCACCATAAGAGAATTCCTGAGCCAGACCCACACATCTGTATGTACCAACTCTAGCTTCCCAAGCTTCTTCTCACGTCCACTCAACTGAAAGCTAACTGTCTTCTGTTTGCCCATCACACTATTCTCACAGAAATCCATCTCAACCTTCTTAAGTCCCAACAAAAGATCCCTAGAACAAAGCTGCTTGACAACCTTTTCACCAAGATGTCCGAACCTGACATACCAATGAATTGAAAAAGAATTACCTGCTAATGTTGTAGCAATGATATCACCTGAATTACCTCCTCTGAGTAAGTACAATGTGTCACCACGCTTTCCTTTTGTCACCAACCTAGTACCTGTAATAACCTTCCATTCTCCATGCCCAAAAGTTGTTGTGAATCCTTCTTTGTCTCGTTTGCTAATCGAGATTATGTTTTTCTTCAAGCTCAGAATATATCTTGTATCATTCAAAACCATTTGTCCGCCATTGCGAGCCATCACTCTCACTATGCTCTTGCCTACAACTCGACATATTTGCCCATTTCCAACTGAGACTGCACCAAAATCAACTATCCTGTAATCCTCAAAAATATCCCCCATGGGTGTACAATGATAAGAAACACCTAAGTCTACACACTAATCATCTTGCATAATATCAAATCCACCAGGTAAACACAATTCATCTAAATGGGGTTCAAAACTTACCACATTGGCTACCTGTGATCCTGCTTGTGCTTTCTTATACTCCTCGCATTGGTCTTTTCTGTGTCCTGACTTCTTGCAGTACCAATAATCACCTTTGCGATGTCCTATTCTTGACTTGGACCTATGATTCTTGCTTTGTAACTTCCTTCTATTGTTACATTTACCATGGTTATTAACTGACAGCACGATATTGCTAGGATCTGACACCGAAGTCACTCAATGTCTCTTCCTTCTTGCATCCTCATTCATGATGCTGCTTATAACATTCTTTAGAGTTGTCGTATCAGTCATGGTGCTTGTAATAGTCTGCTCTACATATCGTGACTATCGGGAAAGCTGGATAGCAACAACAACGATTGTGCCATTTCCTCAAACTTTAAACCCGATGATTCCATCTGATTGTAAACCATACAGAAATTTTTGATGTGCTTTGCAACCGAACCCATTTCCGAAAACTTCATGTTGACCAACTTCCTTAGGTGAAGAATCTGGTTCGTTGCATTCGGTTTCTCAAACATATCTGTCAAGATCTTCATTGCGTCCTTCGCGATCTTTTCCTTATCATTGTGAAATATCGACTTTCTACTCAGTAACAACTGATTTTTCTAAGTGCTTTCTGATCCAATTTATCACAAGCTGCTAATGAAACTGCACCTACCTCCGCCGCTTTTGGCTTTACACCAAACAATGGATCATCAAGATCCTTTTGTCGGAGATACGCTATCATTTGGATCTTCCACATTGTAAAATCTATTCCATCGAACTCCTTGACTCTACTCTTGTCCTCCATCTCAATCAACACTACCAACCTGGTGCTCTGATACCACTTTGTTGAGTTTTAACTACGGAATAACTCCCCAACAAGATGCAAAACAATAGAATCAAAAGCAAGAGAACAAAGAACAACCAAAAGCAACACATAAGAACATGCGAGATTTTTTCGAGGTTCACCTAATACAATGGCTACTTTCCCATGCAGAAGCACTCCTGCGATTTCCACTAGAAATATGAAGAACAAGTTTACAAATTTCTCAAGAACTTACCACCAAAGTGTAGGGTTTTTCTCTATCTCTCTCTCTCTGACAGCTGATAGATTTTTTTATTTATATATTACTTTTTTCCTTCACCCTAAAATCGTACACAATACAATATATATAGGTTTACAAAAGATCTAATCTCAGCCGCAAATCAATCAGCATCGCGACTACAGGATGGTCGACTGGTCCATGCCTTCGATTGTACAGGATCTAATATAGTTGGTCGGTCGACTATGCGGTTGACTGATTGTTCCTTCAGGATTACTGGGTGGTAACAGCGAGCAGGACAGTTGACCGTGCAGTCGATTGTGCGGTCGGGCAGTCGGTCGACCGCACCCTGCCTGCAGCTGTTTGTTACTTTGATCTGTTTGCTCCATCTTCGACTGTCCTTTTCGTCGATCTTCTTCAACCTCATTATCGTGTATTTGGATTCACAAACCCTAATAATATGTATTTTACAACTTATTGATTTTGGAGAGATTACGTAGATGATACTTTGTGATGTGTCGACAACCATTTAAGGTTCGTTTTGTTAGAACATGAATTTCATAAAACAGAAAATGCTAACAATATTTGTGAAGAATTACAAATACAGGAAATGAAAGAACAAACCATACAGTACAATACAGAGTCGAGATTTTAATATCTCTGTCCTTAAAGAAAAATTTGCCCCGTAGTGTGACGGTGGTTGATGAATTGCCTCCCAGGATACAACTGTATTACCTTTCCCTGAAAAGCAACACCCTAACTTCAAATATCTCAGCGAACCGGAGCTGTTTTGTATTCTCAGACTGTGACTCAGAGGAAGAAGAAGAAGAAGATTCAGAATGTTTTTGAAACTGTGTATACTGGCAGACAAAAGTTGAGCTATTACTCTGCCATTACAGAGTAATGGTACCAGCAGTTACAGAATTTGAAAAACCTCAACAACAACTGGGAAAATTTGGGAGCAGGACAAAAAAAATATAGGTCAGAGCCGAGCCAGACCAGACCAAACCAAACCATACCAAGCCAAGCCGAAGCCAAAGCCGAAGCCGAAGCCGGGGCCGAGCCAGGCCGGGCGTGCGCGCGCGTGTTTGTTATTTTGGCTAGGTCCTCTCCCCACTACACGTTAGTGGTAACTCCAGGGTTACGCCCTTTAGTCTATTTCTTTAGCTTATATACTAAAGAAAATCTTTTCCATCTTCCGATGTAGGATTATTCATTCAAACTATCCAAGTTATTCATTTTGAGTACCCAACTTTGGACCCTACATTTCTCATTCATACGAAAATCGTTTTTGGCAAGTGAGTACATTACGGAATAGTACTCAACGAGAGGAACATGATCCAATCAATTTCTGGGGCCGCCAGTGGCCGGAGCACACCAGAATCCGGTCCGAAAAATATGCAAAAACTTTTTTCAACAATCCCCCACATGAATGGAAATGACCAGACCATGTAATCCAGACACGACAGAAAAACACATGACAGAAAAAGACTCTGAGAATACAATCGGAAAATCACTGCATCATGAATGGTAGTAATTTTTCAACTTTGAACCAGCCTTAGTGAGTAGCCATCGGATTCACATAACCAGGTAGTGAACATGATGTCTTGAACTACCCGGGCTTTGATGGGAACCTAGACAATAACTATCACACAGTTTCATCTCCTCACCGAACTAAGTTCTCTTATTGTGTTCATTTTGGCCTTGAACAACCCTGGTTAATCGTGAGTGAACTTGGAGAATGTAGCCTCTCTTCATTCTCCTAGAAACGGCCCAATTTCACACTCACAAGGTTATTGCCCATAAAGAGTATCCTGCCATACCCCTACTTTTATTTCAAAGTTATGAGAATTATTAAAAGCCAAGCTTATCCTAACTCTTTGCAGCAGCACTGTTTTATCATTCTAAGAGTGGGTATGAGATTTTAATCTCTCAGTGCTCCCGTTGATTCAACAAGATTTAGTTGTCCCCTTGAACCTAGATCTTGGGATCTCCAATTCATAGGTAGGATTTCCATTAAGTATCATCTTTCGTCATAGGCTTTAAACTCATTCATCTTAATGATCTCACAACTTGCTATCGTGACAAACCTTTAGTAAATGGATCTGCTAGGTTGTCGGCCGATTTTATATACTCTATAGAGATTATTCCATTAGAGAGCAGTTGTCTAATGATTTTGTGTCGCCTTCTGATATGACGAGACTTACAATTGTACATACAACTCAGTGTCCTTGCTATAGTCGATTGGTTGTCACAGTGTACACATATAGCAGACACTAGTTTTTCCCACATGGGAATATCCTCTAAAAAGTTTCGAAGCTATTCTGCTTCCTCTGCTGCTTTTTCTAAAGCAATAAACTCAGATTCCATAGTGGATCTGGCTAGTAGCGTTTGTTTAGAGGATTTCCATGACATAGCTGCACCACCAAGAGTGAAGACGTACCCACTTGTGGATTTTGAGTTCTCGAAGTCTGATATCCAGTTGGCATCACTCAGCCTTCTAGTACTGCTGGATATCTGGTGTAATGCAGTCCATAACTCTGGGTATGTCGCAAGTAGTTCAATATTCTAGTTATTCCTTTCCAGTGACTTCGTCCTGGATTACTTGTGTAGCAGCTCAGTACATTTACTGAATGTGCCAGGTCCGGTCTTGTACAATTTGTTAAGTATATCAGACTACCGATTACACGTGCATATTCCAATTGTGATATGCTGTCACCCGTATTTTTGAACAGGTGAAGACTGGGATCCACTGGACTTTTGGCAGTCCCACTAGAGTATTCTTGAATCTTTCATGTACTTTCTCAGCGTAATGAGTTTGAGACAAAGTAGTTCCCTCAGACGTACTGAAAACTTTGATTCCTATTATGACGTCTGCAACTCCCAAATCTTTCATATCAAACTTGCCACTAAGCATGTTCTTAGTTTGTTTGATGATGTCATTATTGCTCCCAATAATGAGCATGTCATCTACATACAGACACACCAGAATGTATCCATTTGGAGTATCTTTGATGTAGATACACTTATCACATTCATTTATTTTGAAACCATTTGACATCATAACATTGTCAAATTTTACATGCCACTGCTTTGGAGCTTATTTCAGTTCGTACAAGGATTTTACAAGCCTGCACACCTTGTTTTCCTGTCCAGAAACTACATAACCCTCAGGTTGTTTCATGTATATTTATTCTTCTAAATCCCCATTTAGAAATGCAATTTGAACATCTATTTGATGTATTTCCAGGTTACGTAGAGTTGCAATAGCTATCAACATTCTTATGGAAGTTATTCTTGTGACTGGAGAATATGTATCAAAGAATTTTAGGCCTTCCTTTTGCCTAAATCCTTGTACCACAAGTCTCGTCTTATGTTTCTCTATTGAACCATCTGGTTGTAATTTTTGTTTGAAAATCCATTTGCATCCTAAAGCTTTACTTCTAGACGGCAAATCGACCAACTCCCATGTATGATTTTGCATAATGGAGTCTATTTCACTTTTGATTGCTTCCTTCCACATAGGAGCATCAGGCGTAGACATGGCTTCCTTGAATGTTCTGGGCTCATTCTCTAACAGAAAGGTCGTTACAAAGTCATGATCAAATGACTTTGATGTTCTAGCTCGTTTACTACGTATAGGCTCATCATTATCATGTTCTGGTTCATCAACTGAAGTGCTTGCATTCTCTTGTCCACATGTACGTTTGAGATACGTAGTATTCTTGCACGGAAATACGTGTTCAAAGAAGGAAGCACTTCTTGATTCTATTATTGTATTCATATGGATATCCGGTATATCCGATTTATATACCAAGAACCGATATGCACTATTGTTGTGTGCATAGCCTATAAATATGCAATCAATAGTCTTAGGTCCTATTGTGACCTATTTTGGATTAGGTACTGCCACTTTTTCTAGACACATCCACACTTTGAGATATTTATACGAATGTACATTACCTTTCCACAGTTCGTATGGTGTCTTGCCAGTTTTCTTGTGAGGTATTTTATTGAGAATGTAGTTGGCAGTCAGCAACGCTTTTCCCCACATGTTTTGGGGTAATCTAGAATTCAACAATAAGACATTCATCATCTCCTTTAGAGTTCTGTTCTTGCGCTCAGCAGTACCGTTTGATTCAGGTGAGTAAGGAGCAGTTGTCTGATGAACTATTCCATGTTCAGAGCAGAACATATTAAATGGTGCATCATATTCTCCTCCTCTGTCACTCCTAACGATTTTAATCATTCTTCCAAGTTGATTCTAAACCTCAAACTTATATTCCTTGAATTTATCCAAAGTCTCATTTTTGCTATGTAAAAAGTATACATAACAAAGTTTTGTACAATCGTCTATAAATGTCACAAAGTACTTTTTACCACCTCTGGTCTACACGTATTTTAAATCACACAGATTCATGTGTATTAGATATAGAGTTTCTGTATTTCTTTCTATAGATCGTGATGGAGTTTTAGTGAGTTTGGCCTCTGTGCAAACTTCACATTTTTCATTGTTGTCTATCTTAAATTTTGGTAGTAAATTCATGTTAATTAATCTACGCATAGAATTGAAATTAACATGGTATAATCTTTCATGCCAAACAGAAGAAGACTCAACAACATAAGCAACAGGAGTAATTTTATTAACTTTGGGAACAAGAGGAACAATAGTTTTAGGGATAACTGTCATTACATTAAATTTGAACAGTCCATTCTTTACATATCCTTTACCCAAGTACACCTCATTCTTAGATAATACAAAATTATTAGAAGCAAGAACAACCTTAAATCTATTCTTGCTTAGCAAAGATCCTGATACCAAGTTCTTTCTAATATCTGGAACATGCAACATATTTGTGAGTATTAGTTCCATGCCTGAATCATCTTCAGCACTATCTCCCATGTTCCTGCAATTTTGGAGGTGGAAGAATTACCCATGAACAGCTGCTCATCCTTGTTGCACTTCTGGTATGAAGTGAACATCTCCTTATCCGAGCAGATGTGCTTGGTGGTCCCAGTGTCGTACCACCACTCTCGAGAATTTCTCCCCACCAAATTCACCTATGATATAACAGCACAGAGGTCCAGGTCAGAGAGACCGGTGGACAAGTTCTCAGCTATGTGTGCATGGGATCTATCAGTCCCTTTTGCCTATCCAGTTCCAGCAAGATTGTTGTCCTTGCTGTGGCATTCAGAAATTCTGTGGCCCAGCTTACCATACTTGTGGCATTTTCCAGCAAACCTCTTTGCTGCCGATTTTTTGTTCGAAGCCTGTGGCAAGAACATTCTCTTTTTGCCTTTCTGTTCATGCTCCACCATGTTTGCCTTATCTATGGACTGATTTCTATAGGACCTGTCAGCCTTGCGATTCTCCTCTTTGATACATAACCTGACAATGAGGTCTTCAAGATACATCTCCTTTCGCTTGTGCTTGAGATAGTTCTTGAAGTCTTTTTATCCAGGTGGAAGCTTCTCGATGAACGCTGCAACCTGGAATGGTTCGCATAGCGTCATATTCTCTGCAGCAATTTCATGCATTATCACCTGCAGTTCCTGAATTTGACTCACAACAGTCTTGGAGTCAACCATCTTGTCGTCCAGAAATTTGCCGACTACAAACTTCTTGGAGCCGGCATCTTCTGTTTTGTACTTCTTCTCCAAGGACCTCCACAGAAGTTTGGAAGTCTTGAAGACACAGTAGACGTTGTACAGCTGGTCCACCAAGCTGTTCAGGATGTAATTTCTGCAGAGATAATCACCCTGAGTCCATGCATCAACTGCCGCAATGGAGTGTGCATCCATAGGTGCCAGCATAAGGGCAGATTCAGTGAGAAACCTGTCCAGTTTTAAGGTGGTTAGGTAGAACTGGATCTTCCCTAGCCACTTCTTGAATCCCGTTCCATTGAACTTCTCTGCTTTTTCTCCCACAGTTATATGTGTGGGCAGAACGACAGTTATATGTCTTGAACATAAAGTCGTTATTCCCAATAACGACCTTAGTTTAAAAAAAAATCCAACAAAGCAAAATCTCTCTAGTAATCACTAAGTATCTCAATACATTCATATGAGGTCGCTAATCTTATTATCGACCTCATATAAAATAAGGTCGCTAATGAGAATCGCGACAGAAACAAAATATTTCAAATATTTTAAAATATAGGCCGCTATTCCCATTAACGACTTTCAAAATAAAGAGATCTCTAATGAGAATAGCGATCGATGCTGACGTGGCACAAAGTAGCTCACGAACATTAATAATTTCAAAACTGACTCATAATCACAAGTATTTTTTAAAAGTGGCTAATTACGGCAAAAAATTCTAAAATTCAGTTGAATTCACATAAAGTAGTTATGAGTTGACTTTCAACTAAGAAGAAAACCTTTTTAAGTGCTCCAACAACATAATTATATTTAACTATTGTCAGGGCCGGCTCCCACATTGAGGCGGGTGAGGCAGCCGTCTTAGGCCCTCAATGTTTTTATAATTTTAGGAACCCCTGATTGTTTTGCAATTTTTGGAGCCACAAATTTGTATTCTCCTTATAAATATATGCACGTATTTTGCATCAAAATATTGTAATTATGGACCCTAAAATAATTATCTGGGTCTTGGGCCCCGGGAACTTAGGGCCTGCCTGACTATTGTGCAAGTTGAAGGTAGTGTATCTTAGCTTTGAAACTAGTCTATATTTTGCTCTATTTTTAAATTATTATTCTAAATTTTTTTTATATGCATAATTTTTTCAAACTTTTATTTCTACATATAACTATTCTTGTAATACGGTATTTTTTTATTTAAATATTGCTATAAATCATGATAGTTTTCTGAAATTAAATATAAAATTAAAGCAGATAATTATTACAGTTTTAGATAATAATTAAAATTTAAAAAGGTTGTGTATAATATTAGAGTACATCTTGAATAGTTATTTGAAGAACATCTAAAATACATAATAGTATTTTTCTTGTAATTTAGCCTAATTTTTCTTTCTTTTTAAAGTAAGATTGTTAACTATAGTAGTCATGTTTCGTTTCCCATTGTACATACATAACTGCCAAGATTCACATGCTCCTCTTTCTTCACTGAGTCGCTCATTTCTTTGACTTTGATAAACTGCCAATGGAGATATCAAACACACATCATCCACATGGGATTGATTAGTTGTACCCATCCTTTTCATAAATAAATTTACTCACAAACTCCATACTATTGCATTGGAAATGGTCAAATGAGCATTATTTGTTATAAATTGCTACTACCTACCCCTAAATTTTGATAGGCATTTGACGCTAGTTGTTCATTTGGTAAAACGACTTATCACATACGAGTATTTGATCATCCCACATAAAGCTACATAGAACACGTCGTTCTTATTTTAGATATAGTTTCAGGGCCAATTTCTACCATGAGGCAGATGAGACAGCTGCCTCAGGTCGAGTTTACATATACCTGCATAGAATTGGGTATAACTCAAGTCTTGTACCAAATCTATGTTCCTGTAGTAGCAAACCTAGCCATACACACTAACTTATGTAATTAATCTTGTAATCGGAAGGAAAAGAAATGGATTAATCTTTGACAGATCTTTTCTTAAACAAATAACTTGACAAGTTTTGATGGTCATCGTCCAGCTTTGCGTAAATTAGTTCCTTTTTAGTTACTTCATTAAAAGCTTCATAAATTAACCTAATATAAATAAATATTCTTCTTAACCAAAAGGTCCAAAACTCTTAAATTGAGCAAAAAAATAAATATTTAAGTTCTTAAATGAGCTGGTCATTATCAATTCTAAAGTTGTCATTCTCTGCTTAACTAGAACAATTAACTGTAATTTTGTTTAGTCGAAAAAGTAACAAGCCACTTAAGAATATTACTAGCAGTCTAATATAAAAATTATTAATGAACTTTTGGAAATTGTATTACGACATTTTTTAAAAAAAAGCGAAAAAGACAAATTATTTGAGAAAAAAATTTAAAATAACATACATTCCTGGACATAGAAAAACATTGATTAATAAGTTGAAATAATTTTTATATTTTTGTTTGGAAAACTTGGAATACCTTTTTTTTAACTCAAACTTGCAAGATCAGTTTACCATAGAAAAAATTTCAAACCCCATTGAAGTATGAGAAATGCTAATGAGCCTGTGTAGTGTGTAATTCAATTGAGAAAAAACTGATATGTTATGTATAATTAAAGAAAGTAATTAATTTTTACTAATATTTGATTAGGTGAATACATATTAATACTGGTTGTGCCAATTAAATTTTACATGGCTATTTAGCACAACATTTATATTAATAGATGCAATAAAAAGTACATTAAGCAGTATCTCGAAGTATTTATGCAACATTTTAAAAAGAACGGTCATCTTTTATCCAAAAATAAAAAAAATAAAAAAAATAACATTTTAAAAGAAGATAATTTAAAGCTTTGGGTTCTTCCCTCTAGGTTCTAGGACAGAAGAAGGTAAATGCATTAAGGTCCCTCCTTAAAAAATCCCCTCCATAGCCTGCAACTTGTAGTAACCTTGTAAACAACAAGAAATCTAGGAGAAAAGACAGAATAGAAACTGCCCCTGTGGACTCTACTACCCTTCTTTTCTTCCTCCCCTTTGCTTTTTATTTTTAATTTTTTTTTAAATGCAATTTTTTTCTGGGTCTCTGTGAAAAAAATGGTGGGTTGGTTCCTCTATCTGAGATTTGATCTGGATTTGTCCATATTGGGTTTCTAGAAGGCTCAGAGTTGGTGTTTTGCCATCAAAATTTGATTTTGATGAGTGGGAGTTGATGGGTTTTGCCCACTTGGGTTTTTTAGGTAAGTTCTTCAGCAAATGTTTGATTTATAGAAATTTTTAGAGCTATAATTTTGTTGGGTTTTATCTTGAATTTGAAGTGGAGTTGTTGTTGTCAGGAACTTTGCTGTGTAAGTTGGAGTGGATAAGTTAAGTTCAATTGAATTTGGTCCTTATTTTTCGAACAGTTTGAGGGTACTTTGAGTTGGTGTTTATCAATGGCTTGCATGAAGCTGGGATCGAAAGCGGATGCATTCCAACGCCAAGAGCAGGCATGGTAAGCGAAAATCTCTTCGCGAATCTTTGAGAAATTACTCTGTTTTGCCTTCAACTGTGATGGAAGTTTAGATTTAGATTTTAGAATATGTTTGATCTGAATCGTATGTGCTATTAATTTCTTGTTTGTCTTTCAGAGTGTTGAATTTGGTCTTATGGTCTATGGAATGGCATGTTGACAGTTGATTATGCTGTCCAGATGTGAAATTTCTTTTCAAGTAGTTCATACTCTTAGCCATAATTGTGAATTTTTTGTTCCATAATTGATTATGAGGATCTTAGTAAATGTATTTCTGACAAGTGATGTGATGCAGAAGATGGTGTTTATTTTGTGATTTTAAAATTTCTTTTTGAATAGATTATCTTGTGACGGCATTAAGTGATAAGAATGTGTTCCTGCTTGAATTGTTTCAGGTTTCAGATTGCTATTTTATGGTTGATTTCAGTTTGGCTCATTGCTTTATATGTGCCTTAAGAGTTGATTGTAATTTCCTATAGCAAATCTATCCTATTTCTCCTGCTTCTACGCTTCTCCCTTAGTCTAGGAGAATTTGGACACCAAATGATGCTCTTAACATTAAAGCAAGCCTTTCTCATGTCCTTAATCTTTTTTACCAGAAATTGGCACTAATTTAGAGAGGGTTAACATCAAGCTAACACCAGCTAGTAAAATTTTGTTGAAATATTTCATGAAATATTGCCCCCATAGCTGGCCGTCTGCCACCATGTAGATGATGAGGACGGTGCTTTTCAGGCCTGCCATGTTGAGTAATATTTTGAGAATCTTAAAAGAAAGGCATGCTAGTGGCTATTTTTTTTTTTTCCTGAAGTTAAAGGTTGAATAAGACCACCCTGTTTCATTAATAAGAGGTTAATAAAACAACCCCGGCGTACCGGGAGAACACAAAAGTACAATGCAGGAAAAATAAAAACAAACATACTCCCCCAACAAACCCTGGGGGGTGGGTCTAACTATCCAAACACCAAGCAACCAAAGAGTACAGTAGGTTGATACAAAACACAAAGTGGCAGAAGCTCTGACATGACTGGTGAAGCTAGCCCCTTAGTCCAGCGTCGGCCCAATCCTAGATAATTGTGGTGGACCTAATTGTCTTTTCTTCTTCGAGCTTTTTTTGCCCAATTCTACATAATTGCAACGGACCAGACTATTCTTCTTGTCTGTCTTCTTCTTTTCTGTACCACTCTATGTACCACTCTACCGAAGTGTGACGGCAGTTGAGAACGACCACTAGCTTAGCGAAGTTGGAAAACTTGGTGAATGCTTAGCTTTCTTCTCATAAGAAAGAATACTAGTAGCTCTTTTTCCCTGATTCGCCATGAATTGGTGGTGGATTTGATTCTCCTTCTTTCTTATTCCATTCTAACCAAACGTGAGGTTACTTGAGAAGAATGATCCTTTCTAAGATGTCGATTTTTCGGTCGCATGATGCTAAACTTGTTGAAATCATTTGAACTTTTGTATGCTCATAATTCCTAAAATGTAAATCACATTCAATGGTGTGGAATTTTGGATGTCCAATATATGGCTTTTGTGTTGTTACCCTAGCTAACTACCCCCCTTATTTTCATATGGGGTAAATGGAGATAGTATGAGTATGTGCATCTGGGACCAATAGAATGCAGTAAGAGTCCTTTTAGCTGATAGGATTGTCTTTGATGAACCAGTGAGTAGATGTAATTTATCTCAAAAAACGTAAATTAAGTCCCAAAAGCCCAATAACCTATTTACAATAGCCGATCAACTGATAAAGCATAGTCTCCAAATTTCTAATCCTAGCCGCTCTCTCATATTCATCATCTATGGTCTATCTCTCCTTCCTTTCATCTTAGATCAACAACTATGGGCTATCAAAACCAACCAAACTTCAAATTCTTAGAATTGACACCCAGACAGTGTGGGTTTGCATGGTTGCTTTTCCTGAGGGATCCGAATACTTTCTTGGAAGTAGAATGCGATCAGCCGCGACGCGATGTTGACCGATTACTGTGCGTCGACAGTCGACGGGAACTATCTATCTGATAGACCAATTTGGGGATGAGAATGATGCAATTGTTACCTATTTTGCTCCTAACTGAACCTCAACCCTCCCATGCTACTCATCATCCTCATTCTCTCGACACCGATGTTGTTGATTTTCTTCATCATACTTTCCTCGCCAAGCTGATGAGTCTCCTCATCATCATTTCCACCTTGCCCATCATCCTCTTAAGTCACAGCCCTGATGATCCTTCTCATCATCTTCATCCCAACTTTGATGATCCTCTTGACCATGATTTAGGACCCTCCTAAGAGAAATTGTTCCATTCTTTGTAGATCTCTGTAGCGCCCCGAATTTCTAATATAATATCTTAAAAAATACGTGGCACAATCCCAGCATCAACTTCAATGTAATTGTAAACATAGCAACCAAATCCAGGAAAAATTAAAACTTTTATTTACATTAATTATTTACAAAGCACAGCGGAATACAAAACACCTTGAATTACAACTTTCTTTTTACAACACTTTTCTTCACAAAATTTTACACAAAGCTCTATTACATCAGTTTATCTCAAAACTATCTCAAGCATCCAAATCTCCAAACTCTAAGCAACAATCTGTAACACATGAGGCTAAAGATGATCTCTAACCCCCAAAACTAAAGGGGTCAGCCATAAATGGTATGAGTGACATAAAAGCAAACAACATAAATGAATATTAAGCACGGATTCTTAAACAACATATAATAAACAAGAATACATAAAATATGACGTAGCAAGAAAACATGTAAATAACAAGTAAAACTAAACTAAGTATCAAGTGTAGAAAACATAAAACCACATGCATGAAACCAAGTCAAGAAACACAATTTTATATGCTGACTCTCTAATGCGTACTTGTCGGAGTCTATACATCCCATTCTACATAGGTCCAGTGCAAGCCCTTAACGTCTCCACATTATAGGGTTCAATCCCCGCTATGCAACTAATCCTAACACGATGACTACTACGAGATAAAGATAAACTGTGAGTATTAGCCCATGTCCTGATAATTCCGGAGATAAATCCCACACCACAGGTAATTTACCTGGATAATTCCGGGGATTATCTCACACCGCAGCAATGAACCTCATCACATGAATACCACCTGTGCGTCGCCTCGACCCCGATAATTCCGGAGATAAATCCCACACCACAGGTAATTTATCTGGATAATTTCGGGGATCAATCCCACACCGAAAGCCATACTGAGGTCCATAACCCATGTTCCCGTTCATCATATCACTACTAGTGCATGTCCTTATCATTTTTAGGTTATTTAATTACTTAACGAATCTCCTAAAGTTGGTGTACCCTACCGGACTTAACTCAATAACTGAACAACTAAAATGCCTCAACAGGCCTAAACATAATGAACTCAAACGCCGGTATACTAGGGTCACACACACCCTCTAGAGACTCAAACTCAAATATCTCAACCTATCTTACATCTTAAACTACTCAACTTAACATCTTGAAAACATATGTTCAATAGAAGATAGGGTATAAAATAATAAGTTATAGCTTAGAACATTTAGAGAATAAATCATTTGAAAGAACATTCAAAATTATAAGAATACATCAATATAAGTTGACTGCAGAAAAGGTTAAGTCGACTGTCCAGAGAGAAAATATAGTAGCTTTGGGAAAATAAATCTAAGTATTATGAGTCGACTGAAAAAGAGTTATAGGTCGACTGTCCAGAGAAAATACCAATATTTCTTTAAGAAAATATTCTAAGTGTTGTAAGTCGACTTGAAAAGTCATAGGTCGACTTACGGAGAGAAGTTCTAGTAATCTCTAAGAAACTATTTTAAGTACAGCAGTTTACTGAAAAAGGTATAGGTCGACTGCTCAGAGAGAAAACTACAGTAACTTTAAAAGGTAATCTGAGTGGTACCCGTCGACTATAGAAAGCATAAGTCGACTGTCCAGAAAGAAAGTTCCATAATTTTAAGAAAATAAGCTAAGTATTATAAGTCGACTTATAAAAGTCATAGGTCGACTTACCAGAGAGAAATCTACGATAACTTTAAGAAATAAATTCTAAATGAGCCAGTCGACTGAAAAGGGTCCTAAGTCGACTGTCCGGAATGGATTTTCAAGAAACTAAAGATCATAGCAGCCTGGTCGTACTAGTCGACTGAAAGGTCATGCCAGTCGACTGTCGGCCTACAGACTGTAGAATTTAGATTGTGCGTATGTTAAAACTAGGATTTTTAAGAATCAGTCATATATCAAATAACTTTGTTTTATTTTCCAAATCTTATTAATACCAAAATAATTAGATTTAAACATAGCATTTGAGAAATCCAAATTCAAACAACATCTTTCACAAAATTCACAAATCCCCAATTTAAATCCTCATAACTCAAATCCTCAAAACATGTCCTCTAAACCATTAATCATTCACAAAATTCCTCAACTAAATCTCAACTATTCTCTATAGTTGATTCATAAACAAACTAAATTCATCCTCAATATGGCCAAGTTGTTTTTATCCAACTCACCAATAGTTCAAAAATCTCATCTTTAATTTGATTAATGCATGACATCTGTCAAACTCAATCAAATCAATAATCCAAAAGAAAAGTCTACTCACATTTTATATTAGGTTTCCAACAATCTAAAATCATTCACATACAAATATCTAGGGTTCTTCTCAAAGATCCAATTTTTCATCCATCCAACATATTCAACATCCAAATCAATCTAAACATTCATATCATTCTCATATGACACACACAAATCAAAGAGAAACCAACAAAACAACCAAACAATTATATCACTCACCTACAACATACACAAAACAAAATAAAACAAAACAATGTCACTCACATAGTTGGAGGGATCAAGCGAATGTCACGAAGCAAAATGAAGAATCCCCTCTTTGCAAAGAATCCAAGATCTCCTCTTCAATCACCAAGAAAATAAAAATATAATAAAACTTGTGTTGTGCAGCGAATGACAGCTGCACACCCTCTTTTATACAGGCCGGAAATAAGGAATTAGGGTTTTAAAAATACTTTTGCAACAGAATCCTTCCAGGATATAACTTTACATATATAACCCTCTCTTAGTTAAAATAAGTTAACTAAATCAAAACCAAATCAAATTTTTTTATCATTGAGTTGTCCAACAATCCCGCACGGTCCGGCAAATAAGAAAATTTTGGATTTACAACTCAGGGTGGCGATTTTGCACAAAAGCCCTCCCTTTTGTAATATATGCAAACACATCATAAAATATTCATAAAAATCCAGAAAAATCAGAAATAATATCTAATAATACATATTATATTTTCCAATCAAAATATTTGACTTTTACTTTCCAGAAAAACATTTGCACAAGATTCTACATAAATTCCATATTTGCAAAAACACCATATTTGTATAAATCTTTACCAAATCAACTCCAAATAAAATTTAAATATACTTTAATTTAAATGATGATCATGGAAAGCCCAAAAATCAGTAAAACGAATTTTCATAATTTATTTCAGATCCAAACGACTTTTTACATAAAAGCACTCTCTTTCGAGATATTTATAAAAATAGTTCCTTTATTCAGAAAAATCTCAAAATTTAGGATAGACTCAATTATAATTAGGAGAATTTAATAAAAATATAAAATTGGATATTTGCACCAAAAATATTTGCACGTGTTTTGCACGTGTAAAATTGACAAATTTGTAAAAATAGTCAAATTAATTTAAATAAATCTAAAAATTAAAATTTCATAAATAAATAAGGAAAAATCAATTATTAACCATAACATTTTAAGAATTAAAAATTCATAACTTTGCACGTGTGTTGCACGTGCAAAATTGCAATTTCAAGAAAATAGTCAAAATAGTCAACTTTACAATTTAATATTAATTACTAATGCAAAATAAATTATTTTATTTTGCGGGGTATTACAATCTCATAGACTTTGATCTCAGAAATCGAGACCAAAGCCTGATTTTTTACGCATCAAACCCGCTCTAATATTCATATCGCAAGCTTATTCAACCAAAAAATATTGAATGTCGTTCTAAGTGACAGACTCATTTATGAAGCAAAAATATGGATGTGGGGTTCGGGTACGACACGACACGGGTATAGGGATACGTCATTTTTCAAAAAAGTAGGATACGGGTGCGTTGGTGGATACGTTAAATATAATATATATTATATTCTATATATAAATCAATAAATATTTATCTTGATAAAAATGCAAATGTGAACCATTTCATAGAATTTTACGAATACATTATAATTATAAGCATTTTTGGAGAAAAAAGAATGATAATTGATGTAAAACTTAATCCTAAATAGAGAATTTTCAAGAATTTTAAAGGATTAATTTTACCAACATGTAATATTGATCAAGTTAGAAATTAAAACAGTTAATCGGTTCAATGGATTTTTAAGAATTGAATTAAGTTTAATTAGCCCAATTAAAGATTCAATCCTATCAATTAACAATAATACTTAATCGTTCTTAACATGTAAAATATTCAATTAAGATTTGTATACTAATAGGCAAGTAGAACTTACACTCTCAAAATTTGTGGACGACAGATGAATCAAATAATATTGAAGAGATGATAAAGCAGTAACACAAATATTTCAGATGTGGAAAGAGTTTACCGGAATTGCAAATTGTATGTAGTTGCGGTGGAGCAGCAGCGGGGTTGCAGGATGCTGCTGCCAGGATTCGGAGGTCGACTGAGGTGGTCATCGGCAGTAGAGGGCAGCGGCAGAGGTGCTGATGTGGTGCAAGAGAGAGCAACAGCGGGCGTCGGTGACAGGCCGACGGTGGTTGCAGGAGTTGGGGGAGTCGAGGCTGAGGAAGTCAAGGTTGAGGATGAGCAGGAGGTTTAGGTCGGTTGGAGAGTTGACGATGACGAAGGGAGGCGTCCCTGGTGGGGGTGGTCGAGGAAGGCGGTGGTGGTCATAGGTGGTGTGGTTGGGTGGAGGTTGACGTCGGGGGTTGTTGGTCGGTGGTGGTGGGTGACGGTTGCGTCGAGGAAGGTAGGGGAAGAAGAGAGGGAGAAGATGAAGATGATGAGTTAATTAGGGTTTAGATTTGAGTTTGATTTCAGAATTAAGGTTTAGGAATTGAAGTGGATTTGGGGATTTGGGGGTAGTTTTAGAGTTTATCACAAACCCTAAAATTTTATTAGGATTTCTCATAAATCCTAATAATTCTCTCAGTTGTTTCACACAAAAAAAGAGAGATGAAGAGCAATAACTCAACACAGTAATTTTGTTAATCAAGAATAGCATAACTTCTCATTAATCTCAAGGCCCATATATATAGGTTCAAAACAAATCTTGATACAAATATCAAAATATTCTAAAATCTCAAAAATATTCTAATGCATAAAATAAAAGGGTGCATATTGTAAAACTACGACATAGGGCTAAATCTCAAAATAAATTAAACAGAATTGATGTCCTCATCAATAATACCTAACTATCAAAATATTGGGTATACTGGTTTTGTGTTTGAGCATAATTTAAAACATCAAGTTTTTGAAATTACACTAGGACCCCAAACATTTATCTAAACATAGCAGTGTCCAAAAGTTGCAAACACGTATTAAGAATTCGATACTCCTTGGGTACGCATTCAGGAGTACCAAGGAATATCGGCACGCGATACACACCTGACATGAGTACGTTGACCGTTTGGAAGTACACGTGCTTCCTAGAGACTCATAATATCTTGACCCGATCCAACCTCAAGTAGCAACCACAGAAGCACATGTTTTGCTACTTACAACCACCACAGAAGTACATTTTTCGCTACCGACAACCACCACAATACCTAGAATGAGTACTTCAGTGATTTTAGGTGGTGTAGTGTGTACGACAGCGCCTGTTACTTGTTGTGGTTGAATAAGGTTGCGGATCATGCGAGTCTATTTCTTGGGACGAGCTTATATGGCTTGTGATTGAATACATTTGCAAGTATGACTCTTAGAACTATTTCTTAGGATAATCTGGATGCGTAAAAAATTAGGCTTTCATCGTGATATTTATTTACAAAAAATTGAAGGTGTTGTCGGGGATGTTCCATACCAGAGTCAAGAGGATCATTAGGGTCGGGGTGAGGATGACCAGGTGGATCAATACGATTCGGGTGGAGAGAACGATGTTGGATAGTCAACTTTGACATGGGGTGGATGATGAAGAGGACTAAAAATGTCAACGTTGAAGGATTGTGAAGGGGATTAACACTGTCAGAGCCGAGAGGATGAGGACTAGATATGGAAGGGAATAAGGCTAGGTAAAAATAAATCTAATAACAATTGCATTATTCTCATCCCCGGACCAATCAGGGCCGGCCCAAGGGTAAAGCAACCAAAGCTAGGGCTTTAGGCCTAAAAAAAAATTATCTGAAGAATAAAGGTCTCCTCACAACCAAAAAGCTCGAAATAGGCCTCCTCACATACCGAAAAGCCCAAAATAGGCCTTCTCACCTACCAAAAAGCCCAAAATTGATTACAATAATATAATAAATGCTTTTGCATCTTAAAAAGCCCGAAAGATAACATTTAAATAAAAATACATTAATTTTAACAAAATAATATTATAAGCTTTTAAAAGGCCTCATTTCGGAGTTCGCTTTAGGCCTCAATAAATGTTGGGTCGGCCCTGAGACCAATATATCAATATATTGGTATGCTCATGTCAACCTACAGGTCGACCTCATGTTGGGGCTAATCGCCTTCTATATCTAAAAGAATATTTTGAACCCTCCTGAACCAAAATTTAAACAAGAATGTGAACCTGTTGTGACCGGGTGCAGCGGTAGACGAATTTAAGAATTCAAGAGTTGTGTTGGTTGTGATCGCTCATATACGTTGATCTCAGATAGAAAGAAGTAAAGATCTGAGATGAAAGAATATGGGATAGTGACTAGGATTAGGAATTTGGAGACCATGCTTTATTGGTAGATTTGTGTCAGCTATTAGACATAATCCAAGTTCTTTTAGGTAAAATGACTCTTATTGGTCTTGGATGCACAGATTGAGATGATCTCTATTCTCTTGTATGAGAATAAGGGGGCTAGTCTGTTACCTAGCGAGGTTATTCCATTGTAATATATCGACATCCAAAGTAAAAATTCACAACCTTCAATGTGACATGCACCATAGGAATTGTGTGCCAAAAAATAAAATGATTTTAATGGGTTTCCATCTACTCACCATGCGACCGAAAAGTCGACGTTTTAAAAAAGAGTAAAATCATTCGATTTTTTAGCCGCTTAATGAGTAGGGGTATAAACAACAAAAAAAACATTTTTCCCAATTAGTTGGGGTCGGCTACATGAATTCTGGTTTTCCATTCTGTTCGGTTTAGCGCAATATCTTCTGTAAGATCACAAGATATCATATTTTTTCTCACCGTTTTTACCCAAGTTAGTTTAGGTCTTCCTCTACCCCTAACTCTGCCCTCAATACTTATCAAATCACTGTTTCTAACGGGGCACTAGTAGGTCTACGTGTGACATGTCCAAACCACCTGAGGCGATTCTCTCTTAACTTATCTTGGATTGGAACTACCTTTTTAGCCGATTAATGAGTAGGGGTATAACTCGTAAAAATCATTACAATTTTAGTCACAATTTCTATGATGTAGATCACATCCATTGGTAGGTATTTTCGTTTTTAATGTTCAATATTTGATTTTTGAGTTGTCAACTTAGCAAGAGTGACACACTAGCCCCCTTATTCTCTTTAAACTTATAAATTCTGTCATTATTTCTTGGCTATCCTTTTTCCGCCGACTAAAGATGGTCTTTATTATTTAAGTAGATTTCCTTATCTGAACATCAGTGAATATGAGTAAGTTTTCAATGATTATAGAACATGTGTGCAAGAAGTGTTCAAAGTTAGATGCTCCACTACAAATTTAATGTTATATTTTTTGCATTGAGGATCTATACACAAGAATTGTCAACTTGTCTTCCACAGGCATGACTATCTGACATAAATTATAGATATTGCTACATAGTTTTTGAAAGCTTATCACATGCACCCTTATCTTATATCAGTATGCACCACCCAAAGTTACAATTACAACATGCGTTCGGGTTAACAATGAATGAGTCCATCTACCATAACTTCAATTTATATTAGAACCTGCAATGTACTATGTAGGGACAAGTGGTGACACATTTTTATAGCCTTGGAATTATAGATTCATGGTTTTCCCTTCCTAACTCTCATTTCAAATTCCACACATAGTAGTAAAATCATAAGCATGCTTCCAAAATGTTTTGGTTTTGAAATGAAGAAATTGGATGCCATAGTGATATCCTCAGGTAATTTACATATTTTTGTTGTCAACCGTCATCTGAGCACCTTCAACTATTACGCACAGACTTGCACAGATATGGTTGTCAACGGGGTCCAAGTTTCTGCGCATTGAATGCACCTAGCTGTTTTCTTTTACTTCTATTTTATTTGTTCAGAAACTACGAAGAAAATTCCTTAGTAATTTTATTTCCTTGAGTATCTCAAGTCTCAACATGCTGACATTATTTTCTTGGGTTCCTCTTCCAGGTTTTGCACAACTGGTTTACCTAGTGATGTTACCGTTGAAGTGGGAGAGATGACCTTTCATCTCCACAAGGTGAAACTTCCTCAAAAATACTAAATTGACTTTCTCTACCTTATCTAGTTACTAACTTAACTTTTTACCTTCCACTTATTCGACAGTTCCCTCTTCTGTCCAAGAGTGGCGTATTGGAAAAACTGATTGAGGAAAAATCCACTGAAGATGAGGGTTGTGTGATATATCTACCTGACATCCCCGGAGGTGCAAAATCCTTCGAACTGGCCGCTAAGTTCTGCTATGGTATGAAGCTCGAACTCACCGCTTCAAATGTGGTCTACCTCCGATGCGCAGCAGAACACCTCCAAATGACAGAAGAAATTGCAGAGGGAAACTTAATTTCCCAAACTGAGATCTTTCTGAACCAGGTAGTCCTCCATAGCTGGAAAGACTCAGTAAAGGCACTTCAAACATGTGATGAACTCCTCCCTTATGCCGAGGACCTCAACATTGTTAAGCGTTGCATTGAGTCCTTGGCTGTGAAAGCATGCACGGACCCAAATTTATTCGGCTGGCCCATGATGGAGCACGGGTCCATGCAGAGCCCAGGTGGAAGTGTCTTATGGAATGGTATAAGCATGGGCGCTAGGCCAAGGAGTTTTAGCTCGGATTGGTGGTACGACGATGTCTCTTCTCTGAGTCTTCCACTTTACAAAAGGCTTATCTCGGTGATGGAATCCCGTGGTATTCGGCAAGAGATAATTGCCGGCTCTATAGCTTATTATGCAAGAAGATATCTTCCAGGTCTCAACAGACGGCAGTCTCTTGCTCCTGCATCTGTGGAAGCTGTACCCACTGAAGAAGAGCAGAAAGATCTCGTCGAGGAGATTATTAACATGTTACCTCATCAGAAGGGCGTTGCCTCGACTAAATTCTTGTTTGGGCTTCTTCGAACTGCCATGATTTTAAAAGCTGACCCCTCTTGCATGTCAAATTTGGAGAGAAGGATTGGGCTTCAACTCGATCAGGCTACTTTGGAAGATCTTTTGATGCCAACGTTTTCTTATACTATGGAAACACTCTATGATGTTGATTGTGTGCAGCGAATTCTTGAACATTTCTTGGCTATGGATCAGGCAAGTGGTGGGGCCTCACCGAATCTGGTTGAAGAGCAGCAGCTGATGGGGTCACCATCTTTGATGCCATTGACTACTGTTGCGAGGTTGATTGATGGATTTCTTGCAGAGGTTGCACCAGATGTTAATCTGAAGCTGCCAAAGTTTCAAGCTTTAGCTGCTGCTGTGCCTGACTATGCTCGACCGTTGGATGATGGACTGTATCGTGCAATTGACATATATCTGAAGGTAATCTTGCATTCAGCAATACTTATATGATATTTAAATTTAAACCAAACAATTGACAGCAGGCAGAAGCAGAGGTAATCTCGCATCTTTTTTTTTTTTTTGGCCCCTTATAATTGACAGCAGGCAGAAGCAGAACCCAAGAGTTGACTGAAACCAATCAATTGAAGTCTAGAACTAGAGGAAAACCATATATGAATCTGATATCTTCTGTTACTGGCTATCAACCAATTATAGTTGGGAGGCTTATATTCTTCTACTCTAACCAGCTATCAACCAATTATAGTAGGAGACTTTGTATTCCTGCTATCGACCAATTATAGTGGAGACATGTATTCTGTAGTGTGATTCACTGCTTCCATTATGCTCATTGTGCAAATGTTTAATCATATTTAAGTGGCTTTTGCACATAATTTATAAAGGTAAACATGTACATGTTGGACAAGAATACTTGCCTTGATATAATTATCTTTAATATCCTAATTTAAACCTAAGAACCAAAATTCAAATTTTAAATGTTTCTAATAACCCAATTTAGCTTTGTGCATCTTATCTTCTCACTATTGGTTGGTTCTGGTGTGGGTCATGTGACAAAAAGATACATTTCTTAAAATTTATAAACCAGAATTTGCTGAACTTTAATATTATACAATAATTTTATCATATTGGATTTTAAGCACAAACCTCTTGGATGTTGTGGTTCTTTCCTATGCCTAGTGTTATGCGGCAACAAACTCTGAACCATGGTTCAAAAACTGGATAAAGGCTATCAGGAATCAGCCAATCATCATCAGAAATATCTGAAGTAATAGTCGGAAAAATCCTGATTGGGCACAAAATGATGACTTCTTTTTGGTTTAATGTCATTATGTTGCAGTACATCAAATGCTACATGCGCTACACTCACATGTTTACTCTCTCAGGCTGGTTGCTTAATTTTATATCTCCATTTGATGTTCACATTTCGCTGACACTTAAACAAATCCACTTGCAACATTATTAAGTAATGCACATGATGTGATCGATTCATAGGTTAGTGAAAAGTCTCATTCTCCCTATTCCATGTTTAAAGAAAGGGTTACCCCCATGTTTAAGAAAGAGTTACCCGAAACTTAGTCTTAGTTTTTGCTGCAAATTAAATCTTCCAACAAAAAAAAAGATAGTTTTAGTTTTATTCCGCTTAAGAAATCTTTTAAGTAGATAGTGAGGTACAGTGCGATTTACTGTTATCCGGAATCCTTGCAAACAGGCACACCCTTGGCTCTCAGAACCTGACCGCGAACAACTATGCCGACTAATGGACTGCCAGAAGCTCTCCCTCGAGGCTTGCACTCATGCTGCCCAGAACGAGAGGCTCCCCCTCCGTATCGTGGTCCAAGTACTCTTCTTCGAGCAACTTCAGCTCAGAACCTCAATTGCCGGATGCTTTCTCGTTTCTGACAACCTCGATGGTTCCCGCCCACTGAGGAGCAGCCACATGGCCTCAAGCGAGAATGTCGGTGGTGGTGGGTGGGCCACCGCTGTCAGAGAGAACCAGGTTCTAAAGGTGGGAATGGACAACATGAGGATGAGGGTTTCGGAACTTGAAAAGGAGTGTTCAACTATGAAGCAGGAGATTGAGAAGTTGGGAAAAGGGAAGAGCGGTAGTGGGTGGACTAAGAAGCTTGGTTTCAAGGTCAAGTCTCAGATGTGTAGTGTGCAGGAGGGTTCCGTGAGTGAGCAGCCGAATAATGGGAGTGGTAACCTGGAGAAGCTGGTGCAAGTAAAACTAGCAAAACACAAAAAGAGCTTATCGATAAATGAGTAAACTTGTCTTTTACATTTTACCATGCATCAATGTAAATTTTAGTTTCTTCTAACTATGCGAACTGTTGGATGCATCACTGGGTTTGTTGATGAGAATGGTTGTTTGTGCTTAGAGTAGTGGTGGTGGTGGTGGCTGAATTGGTCTTCTGTGTACTGGTGTTAATTCACCTGTAATAGTAATGTCATGAATGTGGATCACAAAGCCTGTCAATGTCATTTTGCTACATTTCAATTTGGTTTCTGTAGTGATCGATAAATGAGTAAACTTGTCTTTACATTTTACCATGCATCATTGTAAATTTTAGTTTCTTCGAAGTATGCCCAACTGTTGGATGCATTACTGTTGGTTTGTTGATGAGAATGGTTGTTTGTGCTTAGAGTGGTGGTGGTGGTGGCGGTGGCTGAATTGATCTTCTGTGTAGTTGTGTTAATTCACCTGTAATAGTAATGTCATGAATGTGGATCACAAAGCCTGTCAATGTCATTTTGCTACATTTCAATTTGGTTTCTTTAGTTTGGTATAGAATTGAAGAACTTTTTCTGCAGTTGCAAGTCTATTAACCAAGTCTTGTTGAAGCAATTTCGCGGTCTTGGCTGCAGGGTTAATTGTACATTTATACTATAATTTTGGAACTATATGCAACAAATTGGAAGTAATAGGATTGGGCTCTTACCACTGAGAGTTGTAGTTCGCAGATGGTAAAGGGCTGGGATGGATAAAGGGAGATGTTAGATTCGAGGTCATAGGCTACTTCAATTTCTAGAGTATGATATAGAGGCCGCAAATTGCTTATGACGCTCTTTATGCTGCGAAAATGAGCCATTGATTGCAGTCTCTGTCTAATTGCAGGCCTCCTGACTTCTCGCAATGACAATGACTTAAAAGCGTTTGGGGCCAATTAGTTTCATTCTCCAAATATAAATTATAATACTCTCGCGAACATATGTAAATATAATTTGAGGTAGACAAAGTTATAGTAGTGTTATTTGCTAAATATAGAAAATCTTGTGAGAAATGTCATTTGTCCCAGTTTTTTTATAAATACCTTTAATATTTAGTTTTTAATTTTTACCAACCAAGAAATAAAGGAAATGAAAATTTTTGAAATCTGTTGGGCATATCTTCGGTTGAAAACAATACCATCCTAATTTATAGCCAGGCCGGCCCTGATTTCCCGGAGCCCTAAGGCGAAAGGCCCAAATAATTATTTTTGGACCCCTAATAACAATATTTTTTTTTTGCGCAAAACACCTGTCTATATTTACAAGGGAAATACAAATTTGAGACTCCTAAAATTGCAAAAAAAACGGGAGTTAGAGACAGCAGCCTCACCTGCATCAAGGTGGGGCCGGCCCTGAGTTATAGCAATTGTGTCCAGAGAAAACATCATATAAATATTGTCACATGTTAAAGCTACACATCTGTGAATGTTACCCCCTGGCGCTTGGAAGTAGGAGCTACTGGTTCCAATGGGAAAACATCTGTAAAGTTTGAACATAGAGAAATACACTTAAAACTAGGGTTGGCAAACGGGTCTAAAGGGCGGGGTCGGGTCGAACCCGTCTGGGTTGGAACCCAACTTGGGCGGGTTCGGGTAGGGTCCTAGAGGTAACCGCGCCGGGCCAGGCCGGATCGTTAGCATAAGTATGCGACTGGCCCAACCAGTGAACCTTTCGGGTCCAACCCGGGTCGGGTCGCGGGTTGGGCCCGTCTAAAGTTATTATTATTTTTTACTTAAATAAAAAAAATGTAATTTAATAATGATAAAAAATGGTAATAATAATAATAAGAATCAAAGAATGAAATTGCCAAAAAAAATTTATATATTATTAATATGATTTCAACTTATACAAGTTTCACAATTTGTAATCAGATATAAAGATTTTCTTCAAATTTGTTTTATACAATAACAAATTTCTTAGATACAATTTCAATTTTCTTCAGTTATCCTAATTTTTAATAACAAACAAAGATTGTATACAATTTTTTATACATTTACAATTATCTTCAATTTGTTGGTCTTCAATTTGTTGTTGTTGTTGTTGGTCTTCAATTCTTCATTTTGGATGCTATTGTTGTTGTTGTTGTTCTTCTTCTTCTAGCGAGTTGCTCTCACTTGTAGACGTGTCGAACGCTTTTTCTTGAGTCCTATCCTCGGCCTTCAGCCAGTCTTCCGTGCAGACGAGTATCTCCAACGATTGGGGCTTCAAGCGATTCCTGTAATCGGTTAGAACCCTGCCACTTGTAGAAAATGTACTTTCTGAAGCAACTGTAGAGACATGAGGAGTTAGTAGATCTTTAGCCATATATTTAAGGATACTATAAGTGTATTCATGGTCTTTCCACCATTGTAAAATATCAAGTGAAGAAGTAAAATATTCAGAATCTTGTTGATTATACCAATGTAATTTTTTTGCTTGATTAGTCCTAGGTTTTTTTGATTGAATTTGTACAAGTAAATTAAATATGGCATCATCTAAGTTACTCTTTCCCTTAGCTTTAGAAGTAGCAGAAGAAGATCTAACTAAAGAAGATGTTCTACTAGATGCAAAACTTCTATCATAATAATCATACAAGTTATTTAATGTCGATTCAAATTTAACTAAAAATGTTCCGCAATCAATTTCAGATTCATCTAGCCCAAGAAAAGTAAAAAAACATTTCAATCAAACTCTTTGTACCTTCTAATTTGATACGAGGATCCATCACAGTAGCAACATAATACAACATAGGAGGTGGATTAAAATACTTCAAAAATTTGGTGTATATAGGTTTCACAATATGACCAATAAAAGCATCATTGATCATTTGTTTGAAAGTTTGCATCATAGTAACTAATGAAATAAGAATGCTACTAGAAGTAGATTCATAAGATTTTGAAAATTTGAAAGTTGCGGTTTTAAAAGGTTCTAAAAATTTCAACAAAGATTCGGCATAAAACCAATGCTGGGGAGTCATTTCAAAATTTGGCATATTTTTTGCAATACAAAAATTATTTATACATGCTTTATATTCAGTAACAACTTGTAGCAAATCAAAAGTAGAGTTCCATCGGTGTTTAACATCCTTTGAAAATTTTCTAAAATGTACATTTTAAAGTCTACACCATGCTTTCCATTCTTGGAATATGGTGCCACTTAATGCAATAAAATGTACACAATTACTAATGTTAATTATATATGGTTCGGCTATTTTTAATGCATCTTGAACACATAAATTTAAAATATGACATGCACATCTAACATGAAAAATATTGTCAGATGGAGGGTTTAATGTGGTTTTTAATATACTAATTGATGCATTGTTGTTAGATACATTATTAAAACTTATACACATTATTTTATCACGAATATGAAAAACATCACAAATTTCTAAAATACGATTTACAATTTCATTACCACTATGGGGATAGGGCAACATGACAAGTGATATGATCCTTTTTTGAAGAATCCAATCAATGTCTATCCAATGACAAGTTATTTCCATCATTGGAATATTGTTGCAACCTGTCCAACAATCGGAAGTTCAAGAAACTCTACAAGTTAAACTCCATAAAATGGCAATCAAAGCTTCTCTCATTTTATTGTATATTTTAAAACAATCAGATTTGTAAGTATTCTTAGGGATTCTTTTAAAATGGGGGTTTAAGGTGGTTTGATTAAAATTTTCTAAGTCCATACTCTCAGGATAGGAAAATGGTAACTCTTCCTTGATTACTAGTCGGGCCATTTCCGACGAACAAGTTCGGGATCATAAGAATGGCTATCAATACACCGGTCCTACGGTTGATTTTTTGTTGGCCGGGTAGGTCTACAAGAAGTCTTTGTGCACATTTTGGAAGTGTTGTCTAATTGTACCCGTCCCCTCACCCCTCTTCCATTTGTCTGGCTTCAAACATATTTTACAAACTTTTATACCTACACCCCGATTATTTTTGTCCGGAATATAATCATAAAATTTGTGCCAATCACTACTTTCCCCTCTCATTTTTCTACCACTAGCCGGTTGTGTTGTTTCGGTTGCTTGTGTTTGTGTTTTTTCTTCTATGTCTATGTCTTCTACAAACTCTTCGTGTGTACCAATGTGTTGGGCCATAGAATTAGGGTACTCTTCGGCGGGCTCATTTTGTGGGACAATTGGAGGCCTAGGAGAAGTGCCGGTGGAATCTTGTCTACTTTGGCTATGGCCGTTACCTCGTGATCTAGACATATTGATATAGTAGTGTATGTGAAAAAAATAAATACAATCTAGGTGAGATAAGTTTTAAAAAAAAGTCTACAAAACAATAAGAGGGTTGTGAGAGAGAAGATCAAAAACCAACAAGAAAATATGATAAAAAAATTATAACTACAAAAAAATATCGAGTCAATAAGAAAGTTGTGAAATTTTGATACCGTACTCCGCGGATACTCGTATATAAAATGAGAGTGAAAATAAAAGTAGAAGTAGAAGTAGAAGTCCGGACTCGTATATAGATAGAAAGAGAGCTTCTTTGTATGATCACTTGGAGGAGTTGAAGACTTGAAGACGTAGTTGAATGTTGAATTCGATACGATCGGAATTTGTCGTTTGATTGTTTCTATGTTGCTAGCTTCTTTGTTCAATTGTTCACAAAAATTGTACTGAATAGAGTAATAGTAATAGAGAGTGTAAGAGAGTAAGGTGTGAAATTTTAGTTTGGATTTTAGGGGTATTTATAGGGAAAAGGTTAAAACAAAAAAAAACAAAAAAAAAAAAAAAAACAAAAAAAAAATGGCTAGAAGAGCCATTACGCTCGGTTTTGGCCGATGGACCCGCAGATTTCGAACTGTACGGGTCAAACGTTCAAACAACTACTCACGGGCTGGGTTAGGCGGCCGGGTCGCGGGTCAACCCGGCCCATTTGCCATCCCTACTTAAAACACACACATACACACACAAAAGTTCATAAAACATCTATGGATTTATTTACTCTTTAAATAGTGTATGGACATATGGCGTTTTATATGTACATAGCAAATACTTATCAACTTTGTCATATATTATGCAGCATAAAGAATTTTCACACTTGCATATTTTAGGGTATACTGACGCTCTTCATGACCAGCGGCAAGTGCACTGTAGGTGCTAATAATTTATTCTCCTAAAAGCATTTATGAAAAAGCATACCTCCGCACCTACAAAATCTAGTGAAAATCTAGCTAAGACAGTGAAATGCAGAATTTCACCACCACCACCACCAACAAAGTTTTTTTTGCCCAACTAGCTGGGGTCAGCTGAATTCTGGTTTCCCATCCTCCTCGGTTTAACGCAATATCTTCTGTAAGACCACAAGTTATCGTATATTCTCTGACCGTTTTCACCCAGGTAAATTTAGGTCTTCCTCTACCCCTAACTTTGCCCTCAATACTTATCAAATCACAATTTCTAACGTGAGCACTACTAGGTCTACGTGTGACATGTCCAAACCACATTAGGCGATTCTCTCTTAATTTATCTTGGATAGGAGCTACCTTTACCATGTCTCGTATATGTCCGTTTCTAATTCTATTATTCCTGGTTTTACCACACATCTATCTTAGCATCCTCATGTCCGCTACATTCACTTTTTAGACATGTGGTTTCTTTGTTGCCCAACACTCTGTGTAACACCCTAGATTTTTAAATAATGTTTTTTAGATTAATAAATGAATTAAAATGACTTTTGGTGATTTAATAAACATTTTTCTGAAATTTATTTTTTTACACATGCAAAACACATGCAAATATTTTCTTGGGAATTTCAAAGTCAAAAATTATTTTGGGCAAACCTAATATTTGTTAGTAGGTATTATTTATGAATATTTATTTGACATATTTGCAAATATTACAAAAAGATGGGCGTTTGTGCAAAATTACCACTTTGAGTAAAAACTCCAGATTTTTGGTTTTCTAGGCTGAGTATGACGGCTAGCCAACTCAGAGGGAAAGAGTTTACTTTTTTATTCTAAAAGATTTGGTTTATTTCGCAAATTTGTTAAAGAATGATCTTTTTGCAAAATTACCACTTAGAAACCAAAATTACAAAACTTATTTTCTGAGTTTGAAAACAGTGCCGGCCAGATCAGGGTAATTATTTTTTATTTTAAATCTAAATTAAATTGGTTAATCTAATTTTCTAGTATAAGGATTTATATATATAAAGATATATTCTAAAGGGATATTTTGCAAAATCTTCTCAGAACCCTAATACCCTGAATTTCGGCTATTAAAAGAGAGGTAGCAGTCGTCTCTTTGCTGCACACAACAAAGGGTTTTCTTTATTATTGATTTCTTGGAGTTTCGAACCGAGAATCTTGGATTTCTTGTGAAAGGAAGGACTTTTCTTATTCTCTTTATTATTTCAGTTGATTCTTCAATAAGGTGAGTGACATATATTTGATTTCTTGTTGTATGCATGTTGTATGTGATGATTTGTCTATTAGAATGCATATAGATGATGGTATGATGATATAATGAATAATTGATGGATGGATGAATCAAGCTTGAACTTTTTATGAAAACTATGCTATTGATGATTTAAAATTCTATATAGATGACTTGAGAATGTTAAGAACTTAGTAGAAATCATAGGTATATTGTTTTCTTTCATATTCTTAATGATTTGATTTAGTACAATGAGTTGTATGATGTATAATGCATAAAATGAATAAAAGTTTATTCTTTACCGTGTATGCATATGGGAATGATTTGTTTTGGTATTTTGATGAAAAGAACTTGACTAATACATGTTGTATTTGCATATAATCATGGGCAAATTAATGTAACTAATTATAGATGGGTATAACACTGTTGCAAAGGGGTTCTTTCATAGAAAAGATCAAATTTTGAGGGTGGGAGTTGTTTCTTTTATTTCGGGTCTGATGCTTGTAGGCCGAAATCGGTTTTTGTGTTTTTATGGAGTTTTCGATTGGGATCTTGATTTGTTTTGATACTGAGATTGAATTGAAATATTATACTACTCATATTTGATGGATTCGATGAAGCAACTGATACTTGAACACATATATATACATATATATTCATATTATCTGTTTTGAAGAAGTTTTGTCAAAAAATTGCACTTTTATGAACTTGATGAGATTTTGATTTGTTTTATAAACTCCAGCATGTTAGGAAAATTGTATTTGATCATCTCAGGGTTTTTTTTTTTAAATTTACAATTCAAGTTTTAAAAGAGTATAATCATGTATCAGTCGAAAAGTGCACAATTTTGAAACTAGTCGATTAGCAGTTAACAACCGACCATTCCCATTTTGAACTAAGATGTGCGGTCGACCGTCATTTGAAAATTTTAATTTTCTGGGCTTGTGCAATCGACTGTCATTCTTTTGAACTGTTTTCGACAGTCGACTGTCACCTGCTGTTTTTGATGATTTGTTAAGTTTTCTTGCTAATTTCTTGAATGATTATTTCTTTACACATATGGATTATTGATCTACTATTTTAGATGAAGTTTTTGCTACAGATTACTATAAATTATAGAGAGTTACATTTTAATTATAATAGAGTTTAACTTGCATTTCTATGACTTTATAAAGTGAAATATATACGGTTTTCGAAGGAATTGATGTTTTGTAATATTCTGTGACTTCAAAATACAAAACTCAATTATTTTGTGGATTTGATACTTTATTTTAGTTCTGAAAATTGTGATGTATTTGGATAAATTTGGATTTGTTTGGTTAAAGAAGTGTTCTTAACATAAACATTTTGATGATTGAATTAACAGTTTTATTGAAAGATTTTGTGTTGATATTTGAATTGTGAGTCTCTAGGGGTTGAGTGGGATTCCTGTAAACCGGCAGATGAGATTTTGTGAATTTTGACCAGTTGGAATCTTGGGGTTGTTTTGTTGGAATTAAGTCCGGCAGGATACACTAACTCTAGAGAGGGAAAAATTTTGTGTTTTAATAATAATCAACCTAAGAACAGGCACTGGTGGAGATGTGATGGAACTTGAGAAATGTAAGTATATGTTATAAGGGTCTAGTCCAACGGATGCGTTCCAGGACTGTGTGTTATTTTGTCCAGAGAGGACAATTGGTATGTTCGCATGTCGAGGGTCGGCGGGCCTATTCACGGAACATACAGTGCATTCGTGTGTTGAGGGTCGGCAGGCCTATTCATGAGATGTACTGTGTATCTGTACGTCGAGGATCGGCATGCCTATTCGTGGGGTACACGGCAGGAAGGTGATTCTCCAATTTTTGAGCTATGCTTACATGATGCTTGCGTGTCGAGGGTTGTCAGGCCTATTCACGGAGTAATCTGGATCTTGTTTCTATCACAGTAGTAGGATTAGTTGCATAACGAGGGATTTAACCCTATAAAGTGGATAACGATAAGGGCTTGCACCGGACCTATTTAGTATGGAATACATAGAATCCAACAATTATGCATTAGAGAGTCATCACACTGTATTTGTGTTTTCTTGACTTGGTTTTATGCATGTTTGTCTTTTGTTTCCCTATACTTGACACTTAGTCTAGTTTCACTTGATGTTTTCATGCTTTATTCATTGTTATTTCATATTCCATTCGTTACTACTATTGGTATGTGTTGATTATGACTTTATTCTTTATGTTTTATTTATACTCCATTTCTTTTGATGTCACTCACCGTTATGGCTGACCCCTATAGTTTTGGGGGTTAGAGTTATCCCTAGCCTTATGTTTTACAGGTAGGTACCTATAGTTTGTGATTTGGATGCATGTGGTAGAATGAAAATGTTGCTTATGCAATTTGTAAAAGAACTAGATTTGCCCGTGGTCACGTGCCTACGACACGTCTTCGAAACAATACAACATATGAAAGTCTTGTAAATAGTAAAACAACAATTATGTAGCTCAAGTTTGAATAGTAAAACAATAATTAGTTGTAAATAAAACTCCATATTTTCATTAGTATATGTTGAAAAATAATTATAAATGGTGGTGTAAAATCCAACATCTTAGAACTTTGAGGGTGGAAAATGATAAAATTTAACTGTTGATGAGATATTTGCTATTTTCAATGTAACACGAGCAATAAAAAAATGCATAAAAAATCTGAAAATTTACAGGCCTGAAATCTAAAAATATAAATTTCTAAGTAAATAAAGAGAGAATGAGAGAGAGAAAGACAGAGAAATAAATAAATAAATAAATAAATAAATAAATAAAGGAGCTGTTTTGGGGATTTGAATTTGAGTTTTGGAGTGAACTTTTGGGCAGAAAAATATGTTTTGTGAGGTTAGATCTGAACCATTGATTTCATCCCAATTGAATGAAAACCACTTGATAGCTTTCTTTGTATTTTATTATATAGATGTGTTGTAAAAGAAAGAATTGTAATTCAAGGTGCTTATTTTTTCGCTGTGTTTTGTAAAGAATTGATGTAATTAAAGTTGAAAAATTTATCTGTGTTTGGCTATGTTTACTATTACATTGAGGTAAATGCTGGGAATTGTGCCACGTATTTCTGAGATATTATATTAAAAATTCGGGGCGCTACACTCTGCTCCATACATCATTGATGGTCTAACAACCGTCCTATAAAATTGTTCATTCAACTTTAAAACGTTTGTCACAGAAAACACCACAGACACTTTTCTACTTAAACAACCTTGCCTGGATCCTATGTATAACATATTCACAAATCTCCCAATCTCTTTGTATAATAGAGCCTAAATATCGGAAACGGTCTCTCTTAGGTATATCTTGACCATCAAACTTCACTACTTCCTCATTTGTGTTCCGAATATCACTAAAATTACATTCCATATACTATGTTTTAGTTCTGCTTATTCTAAAGCCTCTAGCTTCCAAAGTTTCTCTCCAGAATTCTAATTTAGCATTGATTCCTGCTCTAGTCTCGTCCAGTAAGACGACGTCATCGGCAAAAAGCATATACCAAGACACCTCATCTTGTATTCCTTGCATCAATTCATCCATAACCAAGGCAAAGAGGTAGGGGTTTAAAGCCGAACTTTGGTATAAACCTACTGTAACAGAAAAATCACTGGTCTCTCCTGTAGTTGTCCTAATTGTGGTCTTTGCCCCTTCATACATATCCTTAATTACAGGTTAGTTTTAACATACTTATGACCGCGCCGCGATATTAATTCAACCTAGTACGAGCGTTGATTCACATAATTGGTCATCGCGCTTGGTTAAAAATCCAGTGGCGCGAAGCTACCATGTGCCGGATTAAGACTGAACGCCTCTAAGTCAGAATTTAAGCTAAAGATGCGCCGACTGCGCCCCCGCCTCCCGACCCATAGTAGCAGCCGCAAGGCTCCCACAGGCCCATGTTGAAGGCGAGGCTCTCGCAGCTGAACTACCGTAGGGGCCCCCTTGAAGTGAAATTCCAAATGGTCGGCATGCTGAATTCTTTGCAGACGACTTAAATACGCGACGGGGCATTGTAAGTGGTAGAGTGGTCATGCTGCCACGATCTACTGAGATCTGGTACCTCGTTGCACAGATAAGGATGTAGCTCAAACTCTGCCATTGCATGTCCCTAGCTAGGAATTCGACCATAAACTGGGTAAGGAGGGGAGTTGTGTTAGATAGTTGACAGCTAATATAAAACTTTGTCAAATCTTATGAACATGAATCCTAAAAATATGTGCAGAATTTCACCAAATCGGTCAAAAATGATATTGTAACACCGCGCAAAATTGAGTTATTACAATTTTTTCATTGCGTGTGTCACACACATGTATTTTGTATTGTTATGTGTAATATCGGTAACATTATTATTATAAATATTCTATGTATTTTGTATTTTGATTCTTTATAAATATTTTTCCATTCTCTTGAATTCATTTTTTGTATTTGAATTTATTTTATTTCTCCTTTTTGAGCTAACTCAAATATATTTTTGTTAATACGTGATTTACACGTGTTTTTAAATGCACGTGTTGATTATATTGTTGTATATATAAAATTAATGAAATATGCATAATAATTTTTAAATTTTTCTTAATTTAAATATATGGAATGCTAGATTAAAATATTCCATAGTATGTTTATTTAAAACCATTTTCAGTTAAATATCATTTTTAAAATAATTATATAATTTGTATACATGTGCACCAAAGTTGCATCATGAACCCGTGCTTTTTCTCCCCCATGTTGGCCGACCAAAATGAAAGAAGATGAGGGAATTTTGACTTAGTCTAAATGATGGACTAATGGATGGTTATTTATTTAATCATGGATAGTTATTAGGTAGTTATTTTGTAAATAAAACCCCTCAACTCTCCTCTCTCCATTTAAAAAAAAAATGACCACTTTTCTTGTAGCATAGGATTACAAATTTTGAGTGCTTTTGGAAGGGAAGGAGGCTTGAAAATTTTGCTAGGAGTTTCAATTGTAAGAAATACACTTAAAAGGTTGGTGTTTTCCAAATTTTCTAATTTTTAATAGATTTTGTTCATGCCTAGTTGCAAATTTATGTATGTTGGTATGGAATATATGTGTGTAAGAATTCTTGAAATTTTGTGTCTAAATTGCTTTAGTAGTGCTTATGGTTAAAGAGCATGTAGAATTATAATTAAAATTCTTGCATGAGAAATATTATGTATGTGTTAATTTCTTTAAATGGATAGCTAGTCAACTGATTTTGTTCATCATAACTTAATTCATCATCATGGATTATAAAGTCTTGTGTATGAAAAATCATATATGTTAATTGTGTGCTAATTTCATTATTGAGAAATTGGAAATTTTTAAATGTGTATATTCATGATAAAATATATTAGGTTAATTAGAGTTTCGTCTATGGAATTTTTTTAAGAGTAGTTGTATACCATATTGTGATTGTAATTTAAATTATAGGATCGAATCTCGGCAAATTTTTAATTCGGGTTGAGAAACAAAGAGTTCACAAATATGAATTTTGCATTTCTAGTATAGACAAATTGCGAGGCTAGAGAGCCTGAACAGGGCATTCGGATTTGGTCGCTGTGTACAGTGGGTCAGGTTGCTGGTTCAAATCTAGGGGGTTCTTTTTCTTTCTGAAATTTTTAGTAGTTATTAAGTACGGAGCAATAAATGTTATATTATTTAGTGAGATGTTTTCTACACAAACACTGAAATTTTTATAAGTTATTAAGTAGGGAGCAGCAAATGTTATATTATTTTGTGAGAAGTTTTCTATACAAGTATTGAGTTGGAAATTTGGTTAGCGGGTGTGGATTAGAGGGCGGGTTGCTCTCTGGTTTGATTCTTGGGGTGCACAAGTTGTTTATTATAACCCCTATTTCCGGTTGTACGGGTTCTTTTTTTTCTCGTATTCTTTTTTTTGTGTATTGCTCCTTTTATTTTCATGTATTTTGAGTCCTGGGCTTGTTGGAAGTCTTTGTTGCAATTCTTTATTCTTGCAATATTTTTATTATTTATTTATTTTGTTAGCCCAACATAGTCGAATAATTTATTATTATTATTATTTAATCTTAAGCCCACCTATTGAAGCCCACATTGCTATTGGATCCCCTTTTAATACCCAATACCCAAACCCAAATTCTCCTCCAGTGTGTTATTGACCAGATCAACTTCACGTTCCCCTTCAATCTCTCTCACGCTTTCTTCTCCCACTAATCCCAATTGCCCACTAACCCCCTGATTTTCTCCTTTTCTCTTCTTAAACACAGCCGAAACCCCTTCATCTTCCTCAAACCTCTACATCTTCCAACCCCCTACACTGTTCAAACCCCATTACTATTCACCTCCCGCTCAACCTCTCGCCCCTCCTCTGCCTTTGCCGAACACCAACCGCCCTGCCCTCCGACCTCGAACCACCGCCCTCATCGCCACTCCATCATCAACCTGCATCATCCCAGTCGTCGCCAGTCCTCCTGTCCTCGCGCCTCACTCTGCTCGCCTCCCCTCAACCGCAACCGCCTCTGAAACCCATTGGGCTCTCCCTGTCTTTTGCCATTGCCACCTTGCTGCACCACTTCTCTCCCGCAGCTGCTCGACCATCCACCACCTTTGACTTCATCCCTATTGACTCCTTCATCCCCGTCCTAGCGCCTTGCCGCAGTCGAGCCCCCAAACGCCAGCATCTTCGTCGACCCTTGCCCCAACCTCGTCGCTCGACCACCGCCCTTCAACCACCTCAAACTTCAAAGTCGTTGTCGCTCCTCGCCGCTTTCGTTGACCACCACCAGAGCCTCGAGCCCTCCTCTGTTGCACCATTTATCACCATCAAACCTTTGATCAATCGCCAGCTGTCCGATCAGATCGTGATCATCATCATCATCGAGCTATTGAATCTGGGCCGTCCGATCCTCCTCTTGATCAACGCAATCAGATCATTTTCCCCTTGATCTTGATCTTGATCTTCGATCTCAGCCATCCGATCATCTGATCTTGATCGTCATCGAGATCCGTGCCCAATCGTGATCGTCTCATCAAGGTTCGCTCGGTTCGCGATTGTCACTATTGTCACCGGGATTCTGATCCCGTTATTCTTCACATATTCGGATCTAATATTCATCTAAAGGCAAGTCCACTTAAACTCGTTTATTATTCTAGTTCAAGATTATTAATCTCCGTAAGTAGTTTTCTTTCGATTATCGTAATATTCCATTGTGTACCTTCCGTTGGGGATATCGAGGGATTACACGAGCTAACCCGAAGTATCCTCGAATTCGTGCCAATATTCGTTGATTCAAATCCAAGCTTGCATGCACACACAACATGAATAAATTGACTAGAAACTTGTATATAGAAATATATAGTGATTTGAATACATATTGATTGATTGAGGTCTCGTGAATTGAATCATGACATGATAACTTGGCTTTGTACACTTTCAAAATCCGTCCTAATTACTGTACATTAATGTTGATGCATCCCATGATACAAGAACACGTAGATCATTCATTTTGATGAATGTACATGATGACATTTTACGATTTCTTGCTGCCTGTCCTGTTTTGTACTGAGATTTAGACCCTGTTACAATAAGAATCAACTAAAACTATATAAAAAGAAATTGTAGCTTAATGAATCTAGTTTCCAAAAAGTCTTACGGATCTAGATTTCGATCTATGAGCTGTGAGATATTAAAGTTTTAGTCACTGCTAGTCTGTATTTCCAAAATTGCAGTTTAGTGAAACACTGACACAACTTTCAGTTGAAACACCATAGTAACAGTAGTGTAATGACATGAACCTCTCCAGAAACATAGTAGACATGCTTAGGATTTATTTTCTAATTTTTTTAGATTTTTATATTGATTTCACATCTTGATTTCACACAAAGAGTTTTGACTATAAGCTGCTGCCAGAACCCTTAAGCTGTAAAGATTAGAGTAATCAACCAAGCTACAGTCAGAATAAATTAAAATTTTGTAACACCTCGGATTTTAAAATACCGAAAATATTCTTTTTTATATTTTGTAGGGGTGAGAAGTATTTTAAGTGATGTCTTATTGATACTGGTATGGATATTTTAATTGGCTTGGCGTAGATGATATGTTGAAGCCATGAGTTGAGATTTTATGTGAAGAAATATTATTTACGTTATTTTATAATTTTGGAGGATCGTTATGAGATGATTTAATATATTTTGTATTATTAGTATTATTAAAGTATAAAGTTGGTGTTAATTTGAAATATTTTAGGGTTTTGGGGGTTTATTTGCTAATAGCCTTTACTTAAATATTATTATTAATATTTTTTTTTGAAAACCCCTCCCCCTCCCCTTTTCTCTTCCTCCTTTCTTTCTCCCCATCTATTCCTGATCGAAACCTGGGGGACCAAAACCCATTTCGGTCCTCCTCTCCCCCATCCAATCCATCTATTTATTTCATGAAATCCAAATTAAATTGGGAACTAGGCTAATTGAAGGGTTCTCTACATCGTGGAAGTGTCGGATTTTCGAAAGGATTCCGAATAGGTAAACCCTAACCCATTTTATTGTATGAAATTGAGTTGGATTAATTTCTATGGAGTAGGATTATTATGGTAGAGAGATTTAAAAATGTTGGAAGTGGTAAATTTGAGGAATTAGTGGATTGTTAGAGAAATTACAAGTTGTTAATAAATTAGGGTTTTGGGTTTGTAAAAGAGAGTATATAGAACATGTTAGAAGTTAAGATTGGTGCATATCATGGTGAAATCATAAAATTCTAATTTTGGCATAAAGCCAAATTTTAGAATATGTGAAGTGGAGTAAGAAACTTGCTTCTATCGAGTTTAGAAAATGTATGGGAGGTTGTGGAGTAGTGTGAGAGTATCAATATGAATTTAGAAGGGATTTTGTAGACTTAGAACTTAATGGAAAAGATGGAGAATGAAAGTATAAATTTTGTGCACGCCGGGTGTTCGGTGAAATACCCGCGCGATATAGAGGTGAGAATTTGATGAATTCGGAGGTGTAGATGAGTCTCATTATTGTTGTTAACCCTAATTTGAGATATTAGGACAAAGGGATAGAAGAAATTAGGAAATAGGAAATTTTCCTATTAAAATGCCTCCGATCAATAGGTGAGTTCTTGTATCGGGGTTCGAATTTGAAATCCGTCGATGTAGCTCACCTACATATGTCATTTGTGACGTGTAGGTGAATACGGATTCAAATTTGGATATCCATAGGTCGAGTTTTGAGCTTTAAACTAATCGATCCTATAATTTCCTATTTAGGTGGAAAAAGTCGAACTTCGACTGGCTACAGGACGGACGTGGGACATCGTTTGCTCGATCCGTCAGGTGAGTATGTGTAATTATAAATATTTTATATTTTGGTCGAATTTCGTGGCCCTTTGATATGTTTTGTGGGATTTATGTCAAAAGTGGGTTTTTATTGAAAATACAGATTTTTAAGGATCCAAAATGGGTTTTTGAGATATGTGGTGAAAGTGGCTATTTTAAGTATATAAAATCTATAGTATGGGCTATTGTGATGTGTTGAAGTATAAAAACTAATTATATTAGACTGTTTATGCATATTTTTATCCAGTGCATATTTTGTGCATGTTTTGGGGCATATAGGCCCTTATAGGTAATTATGATTACATGGAGCATGGTGTTTGAGCTAGTATGCTATAATTAGATATTATAAGATTTAATTAGAGGAAATAAGTGATTTTGGCCTCTTTTTCTGGGAACCCGCATGTGTGGTGTGTATTTGTGATATATATATATAGATGATTATGACGTGTGATGCAATAGTTGATGAAATTAATACTTGGGTACATGTTTATATTGTAATTATGTTCGAAGTGAATTAATGGACAATAATATGATATTATTCTGTGATGCAATATATATTTTGATACGTTTACGATACAGACTAACACCTTATAACTCTTTCATTTATGATATGACTTGGTGTATGCCTATTTGTGATTTAATGAAGTAGCAAATAGCATAGTATTCATAATGGGTAATGTTATGGAAAAAATAAATAACATGGTGCATTCGTGATATGCAATAATATGACATGTTGGTTATATGTTAAATGACTAGGTGTATGTATATATGTGATATACTGAGATGATAATTATATCGTGGACATCAGATGTACATCAAATGCAAGATAAAAGATAAGATGGTAAGTTCTAATTAAATGTGTTGTTACTACACGTGACTAAAATCAAGCTGGTAGCTATTCTTGAATTCAAAAGTGTAATGTTGTGGAACATAGTAAGATGGAAAGATGAAATGAATAATGCTAATAACAGATAGTTTTGTTGACCAGTACCTACAGCAATCCTGGAGGTTTGGGCTAGACCTCCTAATACCCAAGGACCGGCTTGGGGTGCGGTGTTTTTCCCTCATGGCTTCGGCTGGGAGGAAGTACCCAGTTTATCTGGGGTGCGGTGTTTTATCGCCCAAGCTATCGGTTTGAGGCCCGGTTTCCCTCGATGACAGCTATCACGAGGAAGTAGGCAGTTTATCTGGGGTGCAGTGTTTTTTCGTCCTGGCTATCGGCTGGGAGGAAGTACCCAGTTTACCTGGGGTGCGGTGTTTTTCCCTCAATGACAGACGTCGTGAGGAAGTACCCTGTTTATCTAGGGTGCGGTGTTCCCTTTCTAGTTCGGCTAGGAGGAAGACGTAGCCTCGGACGAGTAAGACTCTGTGTGAGCATCGGTCCGCGTGTTTTACTGGGCTGTCGGCTTTCAGTATATTGGGATACTGTGGCTCACTGGTCGACAAACTAATAAAATAACTAAGTGTTAATAAAAATGTGAAAGTACAGAAAGTGAATTGTGAATTGTGGATGAGAAAGAAAGTAGTTGTGAATGAAGTAAATGTGAAGGAAAACGAGTTATGAGTTAGTGTATGAAAAGAAGTGATAAATGTAGTACGTGGTTGGTTAATTTAAAATGAAAATAATAAAAGAGACATGTGTTCTTATGAATAGTACGAAGTAATTGTATTATGTATGTGATCATTAAAGTAAAATACAGTTGATATGAGTTGTACCTTGGAATTGTGTCAAGGAACTACCTGCCCACTATTTCTGTGGAAATAGTGGGAACTACCTGCCTTGGCATAATTCGCAGGGTGAGTTGGTATGATAGTGGTAATGATTAATGGAAATGAAGAATTAAGTAAAGTGAAGATGATAAGTGATTGAAGTGAATTAATAACCAAGCTATCGGCTTGAGATGTGATGTGATATTACCCAAACTGTGTGTTTGGGATGCGGTGATTATCACCCAAGCTATCGGCTATGGGGTGTGATATGTTGTGGCCCTAGATTGTGTTTGGGGATTAAGTGAAAATGATAATAAGATTTATTATTTATAAGAAAAAGAAATTACTAAAGTGGTATAATGAAATGGGAATGAGCTATAAAACAAGTTTTCGCTGTAATGAGTATAAGCATTCTATTAGTGATGTGTTAATGATGTGATGAAATGTGAGAGCATTGCAATAAGCATTAAAATGTTATATTTGCGTTATAAGACTTGAATGAATGTGGTATTATGAGAATAGAAGCATTTGTAAGAAGTGATACTTGATATGGCATAATAAAATAAATACCCGTATTATGAGATTGGTTATGAAAATGGTTATTAAGAGAGTATGTTGTATTATGAGTGGTATTCATATAAATGGTTATTAATGAAAGGAGTAATAACATCATGTAGTTATATTCATATAATGCTATTATGACGATACTTGTGGAAGAATGAATATTTGGGTTAGAAAATTTTAAATTGAAAAGTAATGGATTGTATGTGTATTCGTACTATGCGGATGTAAAATAAGTATATATATATATACGAGGTTGAGGTGAGGTATATTATGAAATGTGGGAAGTTATGGATAATTAAATAGTTGAATGCAGGATTGGCAAAGTATTTGATATATCGTCGTATTGATGATGTTGTTGTGTTCAGGATTCAGGTTGCATTATCTTAACTTGGTATTTGTAAGTTTAAATTATTTTCTTTATAATATTTTAATTTGTTATTAGATTAATAACTATACTCACACCAGAAATGGCTGATCCCTTAGTGTTTGGGGGGTTAGGGGAGTCTGAGGACTACCCTAGATTCCCTACTGTTATAGGTTCTTATCAGTGCAGAGGTGAGGCGTGGGTTGGTAGGATGAAGTTTTATTTTAAAAATTTGTACTAATTAGTTATGTGAATAGTAAAATTTATGATCTAAATTGTATTATGGATGTATAAGCATGTATATGATGATGATGAGTATAGTGTGGGGTGGTATGGTATGTTTGTGACCCGTACCCATCTCGTTGTGGAGTACCGGGCTCTGTGGTAGGTTTTACAAGGATTTTTCTAAATTTTTACCTCGTTTTTCAAAGAAATTTATAGTTTTTATTTGATATTTGATAATCCATTATGAGTTTGGCCCCCAGAGCATTATATTATATTGCCTGTGTGTTTCTGCTCATTTTGGCCTGGGGAACCCGTGAAATTATTGCATGTATTGTGAGCTACGGAATTTGAGCAGAATTCCGTAAGCTATTTGTGTTTCGGGGCAAAATTTGCAGGGGAAACTTTGCCAAAATTTTCCTTGAAATATATCTTTCTTAGTTTATGTTTAAAGTGATATAGAAATTGAAATAATTGAATTTGGAGAAAAAAATAATAATTTGGGGCATTACAAATTTACTGAATATGAATTATAGCCCCATGTGTCTAGTTTACAGCCCTTTTGAAGGAATTGAATTCCGAATTGTATTTTATGAGTTATTGCTGTCTTAGTACTTCTGGGTCTGCTCTTTCCAGATTCACAATTACATGTGCATCACCATGCTTTGCTAATTAAAAGAACACGATAACAGTAAAATAAAAATATGAAATTAATTTGACTGGGACTAGACATGCTAGGGAATCACTCGAAATTTTCCTAGATTTGTTTGATGAACTTTCAGATCTGAAACATGCATGCTAATATAACTTTAAGTTTTTGTCGAAACACAGAAATCTGTAAAGAAAGAGTAATTCAACCTAGTTGCTGTAGTTTTTACATGTGTGTATATGCGTTGGAACCGGCAGGAAGTATAGTTTCTAGAATCCCTGACGGAACCTAATTTACTTTCCTGTAGCATCGGGAAAGCTCACTTTTGTACAACAACTTTTTGCTATCCAGAACGTGCACTTTTGTAGTATTGCATGTAAATGTGTTAATCTTCCATCTAGTGAATGAGAATCAATTTTATACCATGCATCGCATCATTTTGTTGTATCCTTATCATCTCATTGACACTCTTATACACATTGCATGATCATGAATGATTTAATAAAATATTAACAAGCCAGGGTAATAAGGGTTGACTTAGTAGTGGATAATCTCTGAAAATGTACTCGGTAAGGCTGTATCGTTATATTGTATTGTCATGGAATAAGGAATATTGATTGTAAATTATTGATTGTAAATTATTGTTATTGATGCTGAGTACACGCTCTGTAGATCCCACTACTATAGTCTAAACGAACACTGGTTGTATGCACTGAACATGTGGTATGGGACGCAGTAGTACGTGCATTAGTTAGGCTAAATACTAATAGACTAGATTGACACTTGCATCCTTGATTATGACTATTGACATTAACATTGTTTATCGATTATTGTTATTGAAAATTGCATTGCTAAATCTAGACTTTTCATCAGTCCCTGTTATTGCTTTTGATTTTGTTCTAGCTTCATATTCCTTGATGTACCATGTTCCTTTACTCTTTGCTTTCACTACTTGCTGTCCGTACTTGTTCTAACGAACATTTCCCCCCAACTCTAGATGACCAAACTATAGGTGCACAAGGAGAATTGCCAGAAGGTATTGGTGAGCAGTTCTTCTAGGATTGTAGCAGGAGCTTGCTTTGCAGTAAATTATCTTCTTCCATGTTTATTTTTATATTCGTATTGTTACTTTGTTGAACCTTGTATCTCGGGTTTTGTTGACCCGTGTTAGTTGTTATTTCCAGTTTTGGTTATTATATTGGACTGCTTCATGTTTTCTCTTAGTATCTTGTTTATGTGATTATATTTTTCTGCGTGGTTGTGATTATTTTTTTAGATGTTGAGTTAAGACTGGCACAGCTTATGGATGATGTTAAAATCATTCGCTGGGCCTTTGTCACGGACTCATATTCCCGTATTTTGGGAAGCGGGGCGTGACATTTATATTATTATTTTTTTTGCTTCGGGGAATAGTTTGAAACATAGACCTAAATATAACAATCATGAGATAATGTATCTAAATTTAAAGAATATTTGGGATTGAATTGCATTGCGAATTAGATTCGCCTAGAAGGTATGTTTATTTGGCTGGGTTCTTTTTCTTTCTTAAATTTTTATTAGTTATTAAGTAGGGAGCAGTATATGTTATATTATTTTGTGAGAAATTTTCTACACAACCACTGAATTTTTTTATAAGTTATTAAGTACTGAGCAGTAAATGTTATATTATTTTGTGAGAAGTTTTCTACACAAATAATGAGTTGGAAATTCGGTTAGCGGGTGTGGATTAGAGCTAAATATAACAATCATAAGATTTTTTTAGATTATGTATCTAAATTTAAAGAATATTTTGGATTAAATTATATTGCGAATAAAATTCACTTAAAAGGTATGTTTATTTGGCTAATTTAGATTCATACTAAAATTTTATCGTTTTAAAATGTGTTAAATTTGGAGTTCATGTAAAAATAATTTTGGAGGATAAACTAAGAGTTAACCAAAGTATGGATCTGGGAAAATTAGACTTGTGATGTTTGATAAAATTTTATTAAGTTGAAATTTAATTGCAAATTTTATTATAACATGTAAGAAGTTATCTAGTTGTTTTGAGATTATTTAATTGAAAGAAATGAATAAGAGAATAAAATGACGTATAATGAACCAATGAATTTTTTTATAAAAGAGATTAAGAATGACCTAGAAGATCTATGAGTTTGAGATGTGTGGATTCTAGAAGCTGAGCGAGACCCGTGGTGACCGGCAAGTTATGATAAATAAACATTTTGAGAAGTGGCAAGTGTGGGCCAATGTCCTTGGTGAGTTAGTTTAATTTCGGCAGGGTAAGCTAGCTCCAGGTCATAATAATTATAATTGGACTAAGGACAGACACTAGAAAAGGAGATGTAATGAAGTTTGGGCAAACGTGAGTGAGACGACTCTATATAGTCGGGCGGTGTATTCCGGAATATAGATTCAGTCGGGCAGTGTATTCTGGGATTGTAATTGTTGTGCGAAGAGAGACGAGTCTCAATTATTTACAGGACCATGAATGATCGAGTGGTGTATTCTGGGATTATGAATAGTTGGGCGGGAGGGAGGCAGTTCTCCAGTATTCTGAGCTAGAGCAACGTTTGCAGAAATGTTTGCACGATGAATATTCTATATAGTCGGCGGTGGATTTCGGGGCTGGAATCAATACTCGTGAAACGTCTAAACATTGTCTTTGTCACCGTAGTAGGATTTCATAACGAGGGATTGAACCCTATAATGAGGAGGATAAACTAAGAGTTAACCAAAGTATAGATATTGGAAAATTAGACTTGTGATGTTTGATAAAACTTTATCAAGTTGAAATTTTATTGTAACAGGTAAGAAGTTATCTAGTTATTTTGAGATTGATTAATTGAAAGAAATGAATAAGAGAATAAAATAACTTATAAATGAACAATTTTTTTTATTTTAAAAGAAGTTAAGAATGACCTAGAAGATCTAGGAGTTTGAGATGTATGGATTCTAGAAGTTGAGCGAGACCCGTGGTGATCGGAAAGTTATGATAAATGAAAATTTTGAGAAGTTGTCAATGTGGGCCAACGTTCTCGGTGAGTTAGTAAGTCCGACAAGGTAAGCTAGTTCTAGGTCATAATAATTATAATCGGACTAAGGACAGACACTAGAAAAGGAGATGTGATGAAGTTTGGCCAAACATGAGTGAGACGACTTTATATAGTCAGGCGGTGTATTCCGGGACTACAGATTCAGTCAGGCAGTGTATTCCGGGACTGTAATCGCTGTGCGGAGCGAGATGAGTCTCAACTATTTCTGGGACCATGAATGATCATTTAACGCCCCGAATTCCAAACACAGGTAATTTGTAGCATAAACATGATCTTTTACTTCAACTTCGTACAAATTTATAAGGAATTTAAAACTTTTTATTACAACCATGTTCTTTACCTCAACATAGCAAAAATAAATGAATATAATACAATTTTTGATAATAAAAATTCTTCAATCTTGTGACAACTCATCATAGTGACTTCAAGTCCATGTCAAGTCCAATCCTGCAACTGGAAAACTATGGCACGTCAGTTGCATACAACTGACGCAATATTATAATATAGCAATTCTTTAATTTAGCAAACAAAAACATTGAATGCAAACAGGAAAAGTGATATCCTAGTCGTGTCAGTGTATGATATGACTTAATACCTAATGCAGACATTATGCTATGATGACACTAATGCATACTAGTTCAGATTCTATGCATCCCATACTACATAGGGCAAGCTCTTACGTACTCTACATTATAGGGTTATATACCTCGCCATGCAACATACTACTATGACTACTACAAGATTTAGATACTTTGCAAGTATTGGTTCTCGCCCCGGAATACTGGAGATCAATCCCACTATGCAGATCATTCTGTGGCCTATTTCATCTATTATCACGGATACTGGGGATTGGCTAACTCCGTGAGTCATCCTGGAACCCTCATTGCACAAATATCCCGTGAGCTTCGCTCTCGCCCCGGAATACTAGAGATCAATCCCACTTTGCGGATCATCTTGTGGCCTATTTCATCCCTCATCCCGGGATACTGGGGATTGTCTCACTCCGCAAGTCATCCTGGAGTCCATAACTCACGTTTGCTCTCCAATTAGTGCCTGTCCTTAAGTTTAAATTGTACTTATTAAGACCTAGAGCTAGCTTACCCACCGGGCTTAAACCAAACCACTGAGAATGTTAGCCCACACTGGCTACTTCTTAAAGAGAAATTCAATCCACACTGGTTACTTCTCAAATTCCATTTATCACAACTACCGGTAATCTAGGTCTCACTTAGCCTCTAGAATCTATACATTTCATGTGCACAACATCCTGGTTTATTCAAACCCTCCACATATTAAAGTTTCATTCATTCATATATCCAACTATTCGCTTGCTCGCACAACCTCATTTATTCGATCAACTAGTTTCATAATCTTATTCAACAATTTCAAATCAACCTTCTCTATGTAATAATGGATAGTTTCTCCATCTCTTTTAATAGAACTGCAATGAAGTTGTAGATTGACAACCTTTACCAATTACTTTCAATAAACTCCTTCTTCCAAAATAATATGATGTTCAAATTTTAAATTAGTCTTTAACAACTCAAATTAATTCACGATACAATTTCTAGAATACCTCTAGTCCAATTATTCACTTTGTTTATTAATAAAAAGGCATTAATTACTATTTATTTAGCCACCAAAATACATCTAAATTCCAAATATTCTTCTTCTTAACCACATTTTAAATCTCACAATATGATTCTAGTTCAAATAATCCAATTTGTTCCTTGACTACACACATAAATAACTGTTTATCTTAACCCCCAAATAAACTCAATTTCAATTATTCCCCTTAATTCATATTTTAAATCTAATAGTATTTTTTTTTAAATGTCTTTTAATCAAATACAAACTTTCATTTATTTAATTCCCAAACTCTCACTTTTATATTTACTCATTTCTACATTTTTGCTTAAATCCATATTTTTAAATCTCTTAATAAACCCAAAGATCAAATAAAGAGAAAGAAGAAAAAAAGTTTCCCACACCCTGGCCCGAATCTGCGCGCAACCAGAGCGCCAACCGCACTCACGCACCAACCAAGAAGTCTAAGCATCACAACTGATCTTATCTCTATTAAAAACCTTTTATACCAACCCTCTGTTTCTCAATTATTTATAGTCTAATCGTATAACTTCAAGTTTTCTTCTTCTTTAATTATTTTTAGGATTATTACTATACACAGTACCTCTAAAATTTTCAGAACAAAAATCTCTCTAATTTAATATATTTTAAGTTGGAAATTAATCAAATCAATTTAAATAGTGTAATCTTTAATTTTTACATTCTTGTTCCTCCTTAATTCAAATTAGACTACAATTTGTTTTAGATTTATAAAATTGGCATGAATGACCTACCACTTATTTTAAGATTAGAAAAAAATACTCATACCCCCAATCTACATGCAATTCTAACATAAATTCCTCAATTTTACAAATTGCTATGCATTCTCAATTTTGCATATACAATTTAATCATGGTGTAGAAAAATTTAACATGAGCCATTATTCATGAATTAACACACATGAGCAAACACACATGATATTAACACACAAGAAATTTATGCATATTTATTTTAGAAGCATGACAAATCAATTTCTATGTTATATCTTCATCTGTTCATCTAGTCTATTTAATCTAGCATGCATTCATACTCAAATTAATTCACCAATCACATTCTAGATCACACAAAGCAATCATCTAACAATTTCATGCATCAAAATAACTAAATTAGAAATTAAAGAGAGACCCACCTCGAAAGTAGAATTCCTAGTAGTAAAACATCTAAAAAATGCTCCAAGCTCCCTCAAAGAAGTCCTGGCCTAGCTCCCAAACCGCAAACTACTTTGCCCTCTTTCACTTTTTTTTTATATATTTTGATTTGCAATTTTCTCATGACAAATGATCTATTTATAGGGCAAACTAAGGAGTAGTTACAATAACTTTCTACTCCCTAAAAGAGCTCACCACACCACTTCCCCAAAAACTCATACCACTCTCCCTCATCTACAAGGATGGTCGGCCACTCACAAGATGTGCACAAAGCACGTGCATGTGTATTCAATGTGTGTTCCAACTTCTTCATACAAAATTTATTATTAGTTTTTATTAAGCTAGATGTGAGTGTTACACATGGCAAGGTGCACCAATTTAACTAAATTTTAAATGTAAATTTAAGTGCACAAAAAAATAATCATGGGCTTTAAATTGTAATAGTTTTAGTGGGCTATAAAATGAATTTAGGCCTAATGGATTTTAATTAAAATAAATCACACAATTTTGACTAGAAAAATGAGAGGAAATTTTTTCATGATTCAAGAAAAATTTTAGGAACCAACATGTGCACAAAATTTTACGTGCAATGCACGTGCAAAAGAAATTTTTTTTAAAAAAAAAATTCTCTGTGGATGTTACAGACCAAGCGGTGTATTCCAGGATTATGAATAGTCGGGTGGAAGGGAGGCGGATCTCCAGTATTCTGAGCTAGAGCGATGCTTGCGGGGTGTTTGCACGATGAAGATTCTATATAGTCGGGTGGTGGATTCCGGGGATGGAATCAATACTCGTGAAACGTCTAAACCTTGTCTTTGTCACTGTAGTAGGATTTCATAGTGAGGGATTGAACCCTATAATAAGGAGGATAAACTAAGATTTAACCAAAATATGGATTTGAGAAAATTAGACTTGTGATGTTTGATAAAATTTTATTAAGTTGAAATTTTATTGCAAATTTTATTATAACAGGTAAGAAGTTATCTAGTTGTTTTGAGATTGATTAATTGAAAGATATGAATAAGAGAATAAAAAGACTTATAAATGAACGAATGATTTTTTATATAAAAGAGATTAATAATGACCTGGAAGATCTATGAGTTTGAGATGTGTGGATTCTAGAAGCTGAGCGAGACCCGTGGTATGAAAATTTTGAGAAGTGGCCAGTGTGGACCAACGTTCTCGATGAATTAGTTTAAGTCAGACAAGGTAAACTAGCTCTTGGTAATAATAATTATAATTGGACTAAGGACATGCACTAGAAAAGGAGATGTGATGAAGTTTGGGCAAACGTGAGTGAGAGGGCTCTATATAGTCGGGCGGTGTATTCCATGACTATAGATTCTTATTCCGGAACTATAATTGCTGTGTGGAGCGAGACACGTCTCTACCCGGGACAATGAATGATCGGGCGGTGTATTCTAAGATTATGAATAGTCGGGCAGAAGGGAGGCATATCTCCAGTATTTCAAGCTAGAGCGACGCTTGCGGGGTGTTTGCACGATGAGTATTCTGTATAGTCGGGCAGTGGATTCCGGGGCTGGAACCAATACTTGTGAACATCTAAACCTTGTCTTTGTCACTGTAGAGGATTTCATAACAAGGGATTGAACCATATAATGAGGAGTACGTTAAGTGTAACGCCTCGATTTCCGCTAACTGGGAAACCGTGACATAAGTCAAAATCTTTTCTTCAATTAGCCACAATACACAGAAATACAGGAAAAATTTAAAACTTTTTATTCAACACAATGTATTACAAATCCGAATGTTACAAAATTGCAATACATTACATCGGTGTTACAATAATACCATTACAATCCCAAGTGTTACATCTTTCAACATATTACATTAGATTATAATGAATAAAGAACAACACTTGGTATTCCACTTGGATGCTTTCCAACAAATAAATAATTTACAGCGGAAACTCTAATGAAATCGACTCCTTTCTCTCTCGCCTCGAGTCCTCCTGAAACCTGTACCTGTTCCTGAAACCTGTACCTATACTTCTGCAATCCAATACCTGTACTTCTGCAATCTAGTACCTAATAAAGTGGGGACGTCAGTATTCACTGACGCTTTAAGGCTGATAACTAGCAGCGGATCTCAACTAAAGCAAACAGATTAATGAAAGGAGAAACGTGTATATATATTTGATGTGTAAGTGTATGCTATGACTTAGACTCTAATGCAAGATTAACCAACACAATGATGCACTTATTCTAATGCAAGCAAGTCTTCGGAACAGTATGCAGCCCATACTACATACGCCCCATCTCAAGCCGTTTTCTCCATATAGGGACATGAACCTACGCCATGAATTCTATTTTTGTACCCATCCTGTTCCTGTCATAATACTACATGACTGGTGACTATTGCCCGGCGTACCGGACCTCACTCAAAACCCAACACGAACTACAAGATACTTGTCAACCTTTTTTCTGTGCCCTCAACTGGTCATGAGAAGTCATAGAACCTGCCGGGATCGTAGGGTCTATTTCCCTAGGAACCCTCTCATTCTTATCATGGCACATTCAGGAATTGACAATCAAGATACGGAACCCGTACTTCCAACTTGTCATGAAAAAGCACCGCCCGTATCCCTTTGACAGGAAAATACATCCCGATAACACCACCTAGTGTCAGCCTATAGGAGAGGTTGGATTATAGGGTATCACCCCTAACACCAACTCTCACCCTTTGGCAATATATAGATAAAAATGGTTAAATAATTGTTACTACCCTAACGATGTCACTAACCCTAACCAACCAAGCGAGACATGCCACTGTGCTTCCAACTAGACATGAAAAAGCATCGTACGTGTCCCTCTTCTAATCAACAAGCGAGACATGCACTGTGCTTCCAACTTGTCATGAAAAAACACCGTACGTGTCCCTCTTCTGACCAAACAAGCGAGATATGCACTGTGCTTCCAACTTGACATGAAAAAATACCGAACGTGTCCCTCTTCTAATTAAACAAGCGAGGCATGCACTGTGCTTCCAACTTGACATGAAAAAACACCGAACGTGTCCCTCTTCTAATTAAACAAGCGAGGCATGCACTGTGCTTCCAACTTGACATGAAAAGTACCGTACATGTCCCTCTTCTAACTAAACAAGCGAGACATGCATTGTGCTTCCAACTCGACATGAAAAAGCACCGTACGTGTCCCTCTTCTAACTAAACAAGCAAGACATACACAGTGCTTCCAACTTGATATGAAAAAGTACCGTAAGTGTCTATCTTCTAACTAAACAAGCGAGGCATGCACTGTATTCCAACTTGATATGAAAAATTACCGTACGTGTCCCTCTTCTAACTAAACAAGCGAGACATGCACTGTGCTTCCAACTTGACATGAAAAAGCACCGTACGTGTCCCTCTTCTAGAGAGTGTAACTATTTGTCGACACAATTAACCAAGTCTTAACCTAGACTTCTCAAGATCTTCTCGGATCCATTCACAGCCTACCTATTCAAGACAATACCTACATACGAGCCCAATGAGCTTCGTACGAGACCATACATACATACGAGCCAAATAAGCTACATATGAGACCACAGTTACATACAGACCAGTCGAGCCGCATATGAGACAATGATATACATACGAGCCAAATAAGCTACGTATAAGACCAACAGCTACATATGGGCCAGGCGAGCCGCGTATGAGACAACAACCTACATACGTGCCAAATAAGCTACGTATGAGACCAACAGCTATATACAGGCCAGTCGAGCCGTGTATGAGACAACAAACTACATACGTGCCAAATAAGCTACGTATGAGACCAACAGCTACATACGGGCCAGTCGAGCCATGTATGAGCAAAACTATCCATAAAAACAACCGTACAAGTAATCAACCTCGAAGCAACCAAACGTGCTTCTAGCAAACATTATCTTCTATAATTAGAAGCAACAGAAGAATCTACAACTATCTAAAATAGGCATTCTACCAATGAGAAGCCCAAAAACAACATAAAAGCCTTCCGACAGCCTAGAAGCAACCAGTGCTACGCTTATCAGATTTTAACAGAAATATACTTTTTAGAAAGGTATGATTATCTACCAAAACTCTGTAGTGGATCACTATCTCAGATTCTGTAAGGAATCCAAAATTTGGTCCATCGAACACACGCAAACAGTTTAACCCAACTGCAGATTTTCAACACAAGTTGAAACTTTGCAAGCTGGTAACTTTTGCTCCACTCATCGGAATCTAACGAAACTGGACAATTTGAAAAGGTGGGAACATCTACTAAAACTTTTCAGTTGACCAGTTGCTCAGATTCCGTAAGGAAATCCAAATTCCTACCCGTCGAACATACGCAAACAGTTACCAAACTACCGATTTTTAACAAAAAGTTGAAGCTTCCGTAGCTTATAACTTTTGCTCCACTTATCGGAATCTAACAAAACCGGTCAATTTGAAAAGGTGGGAACATCTACTAAAACTTCTCAGTTGACCAGTTGCTCAGATTCCGTAAGGAAATCTAAATTCCTACCCGTCGAACATACGCAAACAGTTATCCAACTACCAATTTTCAACAAAAGTCGAAACTTCCGTAGCTTGTAACTTTTGCTTCACTTATCAGAATCTAACAAAACTGGACAATTTAAAAAGGTGGGAACATCTACTAAAACATCCCAGTTGACCAGTTGCTCAGATTCCGTAAGGGACTCCGAGTTCCTACCCGTTGAACATAAGCAAACAGTAACAAAAACGACAGATTTTATAAGTGAAAGCTGAAAACTTTCAAGCCCCATATCTTCAACTCCGCTTATCAAAATTTAACCCGAGAGGTCAATTCGGAAAGGGGAGAATGTCTACTACAACTCCCTAGTTGGTTCGAACGTCAGATTCATCAAGCAAGACCCTAAAAAATGATCAAAAAGTTAAACAGCAAGAACCTAGTTTAAACCGCTAATTGCTGTATTTTGCAATGCATATAACTCCCACTCCGCTTATCGGAATTTAGCTCGAGAGGCCAATTCGGAAAGGGGAGGATATCTACTACAATTTCTCTCTACCTCAGATTCGGCCACTAAGAGGCTCAAAAACAGCAATCAACAAAAACAGTGAGCAACTCAGTCAAGTTGCTGCCCTGTTTTTGCAACGACCATAACTTTTGCGTCTTTTAACGGAATTAACGCGAGAGGTAAATTCGGAAAGGGGAGAATGTCTACTACAACTTCTCTACAGGGTCTCTACCACTAATTCCGTAAGGAAGACAAGTTTCCAGCCCCCCGAGAACACTGCGACACAATCCCCAAAACAGTGAGTCCACTGTTTTGGCTCAATACTCGCTGTTTTGGGGAAACGGCTTGTTTCACCCATCAAAACTCCTCCGAAAAATCCCCAAAAATTCTAGCATACTAATAACATCTAGGAGAACCTCCCACATAAATTTCAGATCAAGATTTCTCCGTTTACATAATTAATTAAAATCAACTCCACAACCACAAAAATTGAATCTTTTTCGTTCTATTTTGTGTTCTATCACTTCAAACTTTGCATACACTTTATTCTACTATATATGTACATGAGATGGGTTCCATACAACAACATACAACAACAATAATAACCCTAATAGCTAAAAAAATACATGAGATTTGAAACCCCCACCTTTGAAGCGTATAGGATGGACTAGATTCGCCTTCTCCTCCTTGTTCTTGCTCCTTGTTCTTGCTCTCAAGAACAACCTTCATGAAAGAAACCCATGAAATCTACTCTCTTTCTCTTTTGATTTTGATTCTCTTTCTTTTTCTTCCTTCTCAATCTTTTTACTAAAATAAAAACTAGAAATCAAGAAGTAGAAGAACTAGAAGAGTTTGCGTGAAATGGGATGAGAAGAGGATGGAGGAGAATGAAGGGTTTTCTTCTCTTTTTGAATCAAGGCCAGAAATCAGATTGGGGGGGGGGGGGGGGGGGGGGGGGGGTTATATAGGAAGGGGTGAAGGTTTGTGTGGAGGAAAATGAATCCAAGTGTTGATTTTCCCATGGTTAAATAATTTGGGAATTCATTTGCAATTAGATTATCGCAATCACACCCTAACTCAATCCAAACCCTCCATCTCATCATGATGGATCTAAAATAAAACAATAATTTTCCTAAATCACATACTACACGATTTGTTCAAACGCCCGAAATCGACACGTTTCAAATTCGTGCATATATCTGATTATACAGATAATTTTCGTTCGTGAAAACGAACGAATCAGTACAAAAATAATTTTATTCCGAGAAATAAAAATAAAATAATTTTATTTCAAGAAATAAAAATAAAATAATTTTATTACCGGCTCAGAAGATTCCAGTATCAATTTGGTACAAAACAAATATATACAGACTAGTATCTGCATATATATAATGCTTATTAGCAAAACCAGGTGATATCCACCAAAAATATTTCAATTATGGAAATATAAATTAAATAATAATAAAATAATTATTTTTAATACCAGCCCGAGATTTTCCAGACGTTTTTTCTCAAAAACGCATTTTTTCAAGTTTTTGTACAAGTGCACCAAACTGATACAATACCTATATACACTTACTAGTATATATGTCCAGGTGAATTTTTATGAGTAAAACCAAGAAATCCCCTTTAAAAATATTTTAATTTAAAAATAATAATTTATTCAATATAATATCCGTCCGGAATATTACATTAAGGGCTTGCCCTCGGACCTATGTAGTATGGGATGCATAGAATTCGAATAAGTGCGCATTAGAGTTGCATCGTAGGCATAAGTGTCTGTATTAGTCATTAGGTTCATAACATACATTGATATGATTAGTACAGTCACATTTCATTTGGTTTTGTATTCAAGTTTATGTTTGTTAAATTGAGGAATCGCTTGTAATATAGCATTGCGTCAGTTGCATTCAACTAACGTACCCACAGTTCTCAAGTTGCATGACTCAGATTAGCGAGCGGCGTGGGCATGAGTTTGATGTCGATGGATGTTGCAAGATTGAAGATGTTTGATGATATACGTTATATTTTATATGTAAATTTTCACTGCCTATTGTAAAGAATAACATTGTAATGAAAAAAGTTTTAAATTCTTTGTATTTATGTACGAAATTGAAGTAAAGATCCTGGTTGTGCTACGAATTACCTGTGTATGGAATTCGGGGCGTTACAAATATAGCCCATAAAATCTGCTAAGATAGTAAAATTTAGAATTTTCACCACATCAATCGAAACAGTGGATTATATAGCTCACAAATTTTGGCTAAAACAGTGAAATACAAAATTTTTCAAAATTAGAGAAAAACAGTGAATTATAGTCCACAAAACTCTAGTCAAAAAAGTGAAATACAAATGTTCACGAAATCAATAACAAACTGTGGACTATAATCCAGGACGTATGGCCAATATAGTAAAATTTGGAATCTCACCAAATCAGCCAAACAACAGTAGACTGTCAACAAAATTTGGCAAAAAAAATAAAATTCAGAATCTCACCAAATTGACCAGAAATAATGGACACAAGATCTATCCAAAATAGTCAAATTCGGAATGTACACCAAATCAGCTGAAAACAGTTGATTATAGCCCACAAAATTTGGCCAAAATAGTAAAATACAGAATTTCACAAAATAGGCCCAAAACGGTGGACATAGCTCGGAAATTGGTCAAAACAGTAAAATTTAGAATTCTATTAAATCAGTTGAAAACAAAGGACTATAACCCACAAATTCTGGCCAAAATAGTGAAATGCAAAGTTTATCAAAATCAGTCAAAACAGTGGATTATAGCCCAAGTAATCTGGTCAAAATAGTGATATTCAAACTCTCACCAAATTAGCCATAAACGGTGGACTACAACCCACAAAATCGGACAAAATAGTGAAACTCATATTTTTCACAAAATAAGTCGAAAACGGTGGAAAATATAGCCCACAAAATCTGGCCAAAATAGTGAAATACATATTTCACTGTTTGAAAGCTAAAATTTGTTAATTTTTGATGGACTTCGAATCAAATCAAACTTTTTGGCTAAAATTTGTCCATTTTAAAAAAAATTTTTTGTACCACACCAAATTTTGTGTACAATGACTATTCTAACAAAGAGCAACTACTTGACATATTTTCATAAATTTTTATCATTCAAAGTTTGAAATTATTTGAGTTGAAATGTGTTGTTGTCAAGACGCATGATACAGTTTGTCCATTTTTTAAACATTTAAAACCACACCCATTTGTGTGCACAATGACCATATAACAAAGAGGACCTACTTCACATATTTTCGTAAATTTCAAAAAATTCATAATCTCACCAAATTGGCCAGAATGATCTCATAAGATCTCATAAAATTCATAATCACATAAGATCTTGCCAAAGTAGTCAAATTCGGAATTTTCACCAAATCAACTAAAAACTGTTGATTATAGCCCACAAAATCGGGCCAAAATAGTGAAATATAGAATTTCACCAAATTAGCCAAAAATGATGGGCTATAGCTAAAAACACGGCAAAAAATAGTGAAATTTAGAATTTTACCAAATCATCGGAAAACAATGAACTATAAACGATCACAAATTATAGTCAAAATAGTGAAATGCATAATTTCTCAAAATCAACTAAAACGCTGAATTATAGCCCACATAATCTAGTCAAAATAGTGATTTTCGAAATCTCACCAAATTAGCCATAAATGGTGGACTACAACCCACAAAATCAGACAGACTAGTTGTTGTTGCCTTTTTCGGTGTGCGAGCAATCATATGATGAGTTTGAATTTTGAGGAAAAAACTTACAGTCTAAATTGTCGATCAGATCTAGAGTTGGCCTGCTGAAGGCATTTGACGTACCTACACATAGTCGCACCGGGGTTGGCCCCCGATGAAACACACCCCAAATCAGAATTAGGGTTTTGAGTAGAGAATGATTGATCACCTAACCGTGATGGAGGTGGAGGGTATTTGTAGGCTAGGAGTTAGTTCAAAAAGATAGACTAGAAAAAGTCTCTTAGATTTAAACTGTAGATTCCCCCGATAAAGGGAAAGAGTTAGTTACTCTAGGGGGCTTTGACTGACAATTAGGATGAAATTCTCCTCTTGCTTAGGCTTTAAGTAAGCCTTATCTGCTGGTATGGTTGACTTGATGGGAGTGGAGGAGACCCATGTTCCTCTAGTGGACCTGCAGTTGTTGTAAAATTACTGTTCTGCTCCTGAAACCTTTCAAATGCTTGCCGAATTGTACGGCCCTGTGTTGCAATTATGACAAATATCATAATAACCCCCCCCCCCCCCCCCCCCAACTCTTGAAGTTTGGATTTCGCGGCCTTTAAGAAGTAGTTCGCCTTGTTTCAAATGATCTTGACAGCTTGCTTGGATTTCGAGGGGGGGGGGGGGGATTGGAGACACTATGAGCCATGTTTGAAGCTTCTAGGTGCAATAACTATTTTATTTTATTTTATTGGATTTTTCTGGATTTTCTGTTGACTTCCCTAAATTTTTAGAATTTTTATTTTTATTTTCTAATTTTAATTAACTTTATGAATTTAAATAATTTTTTTGAATTTTTAATTAAGTTTTCCAAAATTTTAATTAACTTTCCTAAATTTATAATTATTAAATGGAAATTTTAATTAAAAAGTCATACCTGGGAGTAGATCTCATCTAGGAGCAGCACACTTTTCAAAGTGATTGGACAGTAGAAAAAATGCCCTAAGCGCATAGCAGCTCGGGCAACAGAAATGTCGCAAAACTATTTGAGTCACGTGTGAAGCACGTAGGCTCAATCTACATGTGGTGCACAGATCTTAGAGCAGATCGAGAGTCGACATGCTTTTCCACAAGATGGTACGACAGAAAGCTGCTTAATTTTTTGCACGTGCGTAGAGCTTAATGCGCTCAGCTGCCAAAGCTAGGTTGGCGCGCTCTTTGCCATGTGGCGTGCGCTTAGCCTGTCTGTGGTGCCCGCGCTTCGCCACATGGCGTGAGTGCGGCCGGAGAACGTTGAGCGCACTTGTTTTCTCAAACGGAGCGTGCATAAGCGCTGCAGGAGATGGAAGATCGGCTCGGCCGAATAGGGGAAGGCGAGAGGCAATCAGTTTAAGGGTACCTTCTAGTCCGACCTCTTTTCTCCTCCTGCATCCTTGAAGCCCCGGTCCTGAGGAGCATCAAGCTTCTTGCCTTCCAAACCTACAACGGGGAGTCGAATCTGGCTGATCACATTGAGATGTTCAAAACTCTCATGATGATTCACAGCGCTTCGATGCCCTCCTCTGTCATGCGTTCCCCACCACGCTGCGAGGTTCCATGCGAGAATGGTACTCCTGACTTGCCCTGTACTCCATCTTCTCGTTCAGCCAGCTTGAGGAGAGCTTCCTCGCCCACTTTGTGACCAGTCGCAAGGCTGAAATGACGAGCACCTCCCTGCTCATTTTGAAGCAGAAAGATGGGGAGTCCCTCTCGAATTTCGTCCAGAGATTCACCGTGGAGGCCAGGTCCATCTCCTCCCTCGACTCTAGTGTCAAGGCAACTGCCATTAGGCATAATGTCCGACACGACCTCCTAAAAACCTTACTGGCCAAGAAGCCTCCCTCGGATTTCCTTGAACTTTTCAGGAGCGAGAAATACATCCAAGCCGAGGAGGCCCTACATCTAGGAGGCCGCAAAGAATCCCTTGCAAAGGGAAAAGGAAGATGGACAGCCCTGAACCGCCGAAGAAGGCCCAGATAGTTACCTCCGGGCAGAGGTATCCTCCCCCAGTGCCCTGATGAGAAGTTTACTCTGCTTAATATGAGTGTCTCCGCCATTATAATGGAGGTGGAAGAAGATGGCCTGATTTGGCATCCCTCTCAATCCAACAATGGGAACAAGAAGAGCATTAGAAGGTTCTATTTTCGATTCCATCGTGACTACGGCCACGAGACCGACAGCTGTTGGGCACTCAAAGATGAGATTGAAGCCTTTATTCGTAGAGGGTACTTATCTAAATTCAATCGAGATTTTCCAAGAACCTATCCGCCCCGAGATGCCAATAAGCAGCTGAAAGTGGAGTCTGAATCTCAGGACTCCAAGAGGATGGTCATCCTCCACTCCGTACATGGAGGGCCAAAAGGGGGACTCTAGCTCTTCCCGCAAGGCATTTGTTAGGGAAGTGAACTCGGTCCATAATTGTCCCTCCTCCCCGAGGCCACAGATTGCTAGTCTCGTTCTCAGATGAAGACCTTGAGGATGTCTGGATCCCTTACTGTGATGCTTTGGTAATCAACCTCGGCCTGGCAAATCACGAGGTCCGACGCATCCTCGTGGATAATGATAGCTCGGTCAATATATTATTTCTTGCAGCCTTTGAGGGATTGAAGCTCTCCCGAAAAGGGTTAAAACCCACTGGCTATACCCTTCACGACTTCTCAGGCACCCCAGTCTAGATTGAGGGAATCATCACTGTGAATGTCACTACAGGGAAGTCCCCGACCACTAGAACCGAGCTCATGGACTTCATGGTGTTCGACATCAAGGCGGCCTATAATGCCATCCTCGGGCGACTCAGTCTCGCGTCTCTTTAAGCGGTACCTTTGACCTGTTACATGAGAATGAAATTCCCTACGAATGCTAGGTTCTGAGTCGTGAAGGGAAATCAGGAGGCCATCAGGGTCTGCTGCACTGAGACAATGGGGGCCTCAGTCTTTCCCCTCGATGATGTCAAACTCCCCAGTGACAGGAGTTCAATTGGCTCTGAACCGGTTGATGAATTGGAGGAGATCCCCATTTTGGAGGAGACCAAATCATTCCTGGTGAGTAAGGCCCTGCCTTCCAACCTTAAAGAGGACATCATTAGCTGCATTCAACGAAACCGTGACCTATTCGCCTAGACCCCCTTAGATATGTCAGGTATCTCAGAAGACCTGATCATGCACAAGCTGAGTGTCAACCATGACTCCAAGCCAATGCAACAGAGGCACTGGAAATTCACGCCCGAGAGGCAGCCAGCAGTGAAATAAGAAGTCAAGAAGCTCCTCTCTACCCACTTTATCCAGAAGGTCAATTACATGGAGTGGTTAGCCAATGTCGTGATGGTGAAAAAAAGCTAACGGGAAATGAAGGATTTTTATCGACTTCACCGACCTCAACAAAGCTTGTCCGAATGACCTATTTCCCCTTTCAAGCATTGACGCCCTGATCAATGCAATGTCCGAGCATAAGCTCCTTAGTTTCAAGGATGTGTTCTCCGGATACAACCAAATCCAAATGTTCCTTCCGTATATTCCGAAAACTTCTTTCATAACAGACCAAGGGCTCTATTGCTACCATGTTGTTCTCTTTGGCCTCAATAATGCGGGAGCCACCTATCAGAGGCTGGTGAACCAGGTCTTCAAAGATAAGATTGACCAAAATATTGAGGTATACGTGGATGGCATGCTCATCAAAAATCTCAAGGGAGAGGACCACGTGAAGGACCTCTAGGATGCCTTCGGAGTCTTAAGGAAGCACAACTTGAGGCTCAATTTATCTAAATGCACCTTCGGCGTTACTGTGGAAAAATTTCTCAGCTTTAGGGTCAGCCAGCGAGGGATAGAGGTGAACCCCTAAAAGATTCAGGCTATTCTAGACATGGCCCCTCCTAACAACATTACAGAAGTCCAGAGGCTCACCAGTCGACTTGCAGCCATTGGGAGATTTCTCTCGAAGTCAGGAGAAAAAATCCCTTCCATTCTTCAAGGCCCTCCGGGGGGCAAAGAGCTTTGAGTGGGGAGAAACCCAACAACAAGCCTTCGACCAGTTGAAAGAATTCATCACCAACCCCCTCTCCTAAGCAAACTAGAGCTGGGTGAAGTCCTCTACCTCTACATGGCGGCGTCTGAGCATGCCTTCAGTATGGTCCTAATCCGAGAAGATGATGGGTGCAGAAACCCATCTATTATGTGAGCATGGTGCTCCGCGATGCCGAGCTCCTCTACGCTAAGATGGAGATAGTGGCTTACGTCTTTGTCACGGCTATGCAAAAACTTTGCCCTTACTTCCAAGCCCACTCCATCCAAGTTCTCATGGACCAATCCCTAAAGCAGATCCTCAACAAACCAGAGAACTCTGGTCGACTGATCAGGTGGTCCATCGAGCTTAGTCAGCATGACCTCAATTATAAGCCAATGAGTGTTATAAATGGGTATGCGCTCGCCAAGTTTATCATTGAGTGCGATATCCCAGAAGCATCAAAAATCTAAGAGGTCGAGCTGGTATGGGAACTCTATGTTGACGATTCCTCTTCTGAAGAAGGGGGCGGGGCAGGAATAATACTGAATGGACTGGACAACTTCGTCCTCTAATACTCCTTGCGCCTCAACTTTTGGGCCTCCAACAATGAAGCCGAGTACGGGGCACTTATCGCCAGACTCCTCCTGGTCCGTAAAGTCGGGGCCAAACGTGTCAAGGCCTTTATCGATTCCCAACTTGTGGTCAATCAAGTATGGGGGGAGTACGAGGCCCGGGACACCTAAATGGTCTAGTACTTAATGTACGTTAGGCTGCTGAAGAGACTGCAGTCGTTCGGATCCTGTGCGAATAGAATAGTCAGGATGACGCGTTATCCAAATTGGCATCCTCTTCTTTGGAGGGTCTCGATTTCACAGTGCTGGTAGAGGTCCTTGTCTGTCCTAGCATCGACAAAAAGAATCCCAAAGTCCTTTGCCACGAATCGCCAATGCAGTGAGCGACATGGATGGATCCGATCATAAAATTCTTGGGAAACAGCAAACTTTCGCAGGACCGTCCGAAGCTCGAAAAACCCGAGTCAGGGCCGAGAGATTTGTGCTTATCAAAGGGGTGCTCTTCAAACGATCATACACGAAGGTCAACGGATGATCGTATCTCCGTTGCTTGATCCCCGAAGAATCAAAGTACGCACTCAAAGAAATCCACGTGGGAGTTGGGCATTGCCAATTGGGTAGCAGGTCGTTCGCGAGAAAGTTCCTCAACCATGGGTACTACTGACCGACCCTGTTGTAGGATGCTCAGGATCTCAACTGAAAGTGCGGCCCATGTCAAAGGTTCTCCTCAGTCAAGCATGCCCCTCATGCTGAGTTCACATCGCTAGCGAGCCCTGCCACCTTCGCTATGTGGGGGATGGATCTGGTCGGTCCATTTCCAAAAGCAACGAGTCAGCAACGTTTCTTGATTGTTGCAATTGCCTACTTCACGAAGTGGATTAAAGCGGAGCCTCTAGTCGCCATTACCGAGCATCAGACCTAATAGTTCTTTTGGAAGCATGTTGTTTTTTGGTTTGGGATCCCTCGGATTCTGATCACTAACAATGGTACCCAGTTCACAGGCAAAGGGTTCTGCAAGTTTTGAGATGATCTGGGAATCCAACAAAGGTTCTCTTCTATTTCACATCCTAAATCTAACGGGCAAGCCAAGAACGTCAATCGTCAAATCCTGGAAGCCTCAAGAAGCGATTGGACAAATTCCCCAAGGGGTTATGCGTCAATAAGCTATCCAACATATTGTGGTCATACCAAACAACCAAGAGGATTTTGACGATCGAATCACCCTTTAACCTTGCATTCGGAACCGAAGTTGTCATCCCTCTAGAGGTCGGATTAACTTCACCTTGGATAATGAGCTTCGATGAGGACTTGAATTCAGACGACCTCAGGGCAAACCTTGATGTCCTTGAAGAAGTTCGTGAAAGGTTGGCTATCACGAGAAATGTCTACCAGCAGCGGATATAACGATTCTACAACAAGAAGGTACGGCCAACTAATATCAAATACAGTGACCTGGTGCTAAGAAGGCTAGACATCTCCGAACCAAGCAAGAGAGGAAAGTTGGCTCCCAAATGGAAATGCCCGTACAAGGTATCCAAAGTGGTACACCCTGAGACTTATGTTGGTGTATGCCCTAGAGACAAGTTGTGCATTAACATTACTAGTTTATATTGCATCATGAAATTTATTTCATATATGAGGCATTTTATTTATTCTGTTTTTTAATGTGATAAAATGAACATAATAAAATCCTTCGAATAGTAGGTTCAATACCACGGGATATCAAGTGCATGATTTTATTGTGAGATCTTATTGGTTGTAACCAAAACACTATTCTTAAATTTTCTTAGTTAAGTATTATTGTGAATTAGGACAGCAATAATACATAGAGATTAGTAGTGCATTGACTGATGACCATATCTCACAGGTCATGGATATGAGATATCAAGTCTTCACATGGATACATATTAGAGTAATAATATACTGAACTGACCCACTATGATAATGCTGCATGGATCGTTACATGAGTGTCATAAGCGGTTCTCACAGTGACCATGGTGTACGTAGTCTTCGACTTGAAGTCACTATGGTTCCTAGATGAGAAGTTGTATATTTTAATGTCATCAAATGTTGCCTATAATAAGGTGATTATAAAGTCGACTATTGAATGTGAGTGACTTAGATAGGATTTGTCCCTCTTACATAATATGAGCAATAACTATGAGCATGGTCGTACTCAAATGAGTCAATATGAGATATTGAGCTCATTTATTTTAGTAAGTCTACTTGGATATCAAGAAACCAAAGATTAAACTATATAAGGGTGACACGCTCTATGCCTTGTGGTCAATTAAGATATCTGGACAAAGGGACTAGACTACATGGTAACATTGGTCACGGATAGGTTATGTCAAATCACTGATGTATTGCTAGATACCGCTCACTGTTTGTAATACTAGAAATGATTTTAGTATTACTGTCAACGTAATAGGAACCTACAGGGTCACACACTTAGAATGAATCGAAATTGAGATTTAAATTCATAAGATGAATTTAATTGGAGATCCAAGTAAGACTGGGAATCCTGACATTGGTTGGACATTTAATTAGATTAAATGGAATAACTAAAGTTGAACGGCCCACACACGAATCTGACCCAGGTCATATTGTGAGCCCAACACTCTCATTACTCTTTTAGGGTTGATTTTTTGCACCTATATATATGACACGTATCCGTGAAAAAGTCACACATGAGATGTAATGCCTCGTAACTTTTAATACAATATCTTGAATTAATAAATAATTTTTAAATCAATTTTTTAATTATTTTGAATTTTCGTAAAATTGACATTTGCACACGTGCAAATATTTTCGAAGTGTGAATTTAGAATTATGAGTTGAGAACAACTTATATTATTTGTTATTGGGTATATTTGAATTTTTGGGATTTTTCTGAATAAAGAAAACTACTTTTGTAAATTGTTGAAAGAAGGGTTTTTTTTTGTAAATAGTCGTTTAGGGGTGAAATTGAAATGAAAATTTGTTTGGCTACATTTATTGCCGACTATTTAGTATAAGGCTCTAAGGAATTCGATTATATCCATATTTAATTGATTTTTATTGATTTAATTGAATAAATATATATTTACGCAATTTTGAGATTGTTGGGGGCTTTATTGAAAATATTCTTCCTGGAGTATAAAAATCAGAAAATTTATTTGAAAAATCTAATATTTATTAGTAGATAATAATTCTAATTTTTCTGAATTTTTACAAATATTTTATGGCTTATATGCAAATATTACAATGAGAAGGACTTTTGTGCAAAATTGCCACTTGGAGAAAAAACTCCAGATTTCTATTTTTCTGGGATGTGCATTTTGGCTGGACAAATCAAGAAATTGAGGAGAGTTAATTTTATTTTATTTTAAATCAATTTGATTAACTAATAATTGGAATGATCCATATATGTAAATAAATAATTTCCTTGAGGAGTATTTTTGTAAACTTAGTGAAACCCTAAAACACTAGATCCCAACCTATATTAGGGTTAGGGAGGGGGGGGGGGGGGGGGGGCAACAGCCGCTATAACCTATTGTGAACCCAAAATCTATTTTCTCATTATTTTCTTGGAGTTTTTCGTTGCTTGGATTTTGGATTTTCGCAAGAAGGAGGATTGAATCTTTTTTTTTTTCCTTCAACTTGGGACTTCTTCAAATTGAGGTAAGTAGTTATTCAAATTTCCTTGTTGTGTTTCCATGGTAGAATAGATTAATGTGCTAGGTTTGTGATGTGGATCTATTGAATGAATAGCATGCATTGTTAATTCCTAATCAAAAGATGAAGTTTTGACAAACTATTCGATGTTTTAATGCAAACAAAAGTCTTGAACCCCAAATTTTTAGGCATGAATGTGTGAATATGGAAAGGTATATACAAACAATGCATATATACATAAAGGGGTTCGGGTTGGAAATGGGGTTTTGGGGGGGGGGGGGGGGGGGGTGGTTGTTGTTCTCGGATGAAGAATAACCAGGTAGGTTGTTTTTTTTTGGGTTGGACTTTTGGTGTTTTTGGGTGTTTTTTTTGTGTGATTTTGTGTGATAGGGTGGAGGAAGCCTAGTATACATATACAAGTGTTTATACAAGTCTTTAAACTAACAATTATGAGAGATTTGCTCTAGTTTGGATGAGATTTTGAAGTCGTTATACGGTCTGGACTGCTGCCTGCTCCAGATTGGAACGAGAATTTGACATAGTTGCTGAAGATATTACCTAAAACGTATTAAATAGAAATTGTAGCTCACTGTGTCTAGTTTCTAAAAAATCTGACGGATCCTCAATTCGACTCAAAGATTATAAAATATGAAATTGCTACCACTGTACTGTCGTAGTTTCAGATTTTTAAAATAACGGTTAGTTTTCAGAATTTGCTGGATATGAACCCCTTGAATAAATTAATTTTAGTTCAGTTTTTATGGTGAATTCCTCGTTATGTGCTGAATTTAAATTGATTTTTTCATAATTTAATATTGACTATAGAATGTACTGTTTTGAGGAACGAAATCATGCAACTTTCAGATTTTTGCATGAAAGATAGTTTTCAGAATTTATTGCATATCAGCTCTTTAAATTAATTCATTTGAGTTCAAACTTTTATGATGAGTTCCCTATTATATGTTGGACTTAAATGTATTTTTCCAGAATGAAATAATGGTTTTAGAGTGTACTGTTTTGGAAGACGAAATCATGTAACCTTCAGATTTTAATAAAAGATAGTTCTCATAATTTGTTAAATATGAACCCTTTAAATAAATTTATTTGAGTCCAGATTTTTATGGTGATTTCCTTGATATGTGTTGGACTTGATGGAATTTTTCCAGAATTTAATAATGATTTTGAAGTGTACTATTTTGAAGAACGAAAATGTGTAACTTTCAGATTTTGGTGAAATTCTAGTTTCAATTTTCGGTGCATTCAAATAATGGATTGTGGTGAATAATTCTAAAGTTTTGTAGATGAAATTTTCAGCTTTTATGAGATTTGTTTCATGTTTTGGTCGAATGAAATTGTAATTGAATTTATAGAACTTTTCAAATAAATGGAGAGTGATGTTTAAAAGTTGATTTTTAAGGAATTTCGTAAGTTGAATATATTACCATGTATGAAAGAGTCCTTCGTGACAAAATCAGTGGGTTTATAAGAATGTGCCTAATAAAGAGTATTTTTGTATAATAAAAACCAAGATGGGTTTGATTTGAGACTTAGGGTTATGATGTGGACCCTAGAAAGACTATTAATGATATTTTGAGTTATGAAACTCTAGAGGTTGAGTGGGACCCTAGCATGCTGGCAGATGAGATTTTGTGGAAATTGGCCAGTGAGCCCTTGTTATTGAATTATTTAAGTCCGGCAGGGTACACCGACTCTAAGGAGACTGTGATTTAATCAATAAAAATAAATGTAAGGACATGAACTAGTGGAGATGTGATAAATCTTGGAAAACATAAGTAGGGGGCCCTTGTATAGTGGACGGACGAGGTTAGGGACTATAGTTGTAGTTGGGCGGTTTGATTCTGAAGGCTACGATTATCGTTGCCATCTCCCGGGTTCGCACGTTGAGGCAGTTTTACAGTTGGGCAGTTTTATTCTGAAGGTTGGGACCTATTCGTGGAATTTTTGGCATGGAATGTTCAGGGCGACGCTTAAATGATGCTTGTGTGTTAAGGGTACTAATCTGGCAGGTAGATACCGGGACGTAGGCCTAATCACAGAGTATCTGGATCTTGTTTCTATCACCGTAGTAGGTTAGTTGCATAACGGGGGATTAAACCCTAAAAAGTGGAGAACGTTAAGGGCTTGCACCAGACCTATGTAGAATGAGATGCATAGAATCCAACAAGTATGCATTAGAAGTCAGTATATGCATTTGTGTTTTATTGACTTGGTTTCATGTATGCTTGCATTTTGTTTTCATTCCATACACTCGACACTTAGACTAGCTCCACTTGTTAATTTATTATTTTTATTCTTTTTGTTTTCATTTAAGTTTATATTTTCTTTGAATATTACTCACACCGTTATGGCTGACCCCTGTAGTTTTGGGGGATAGGGATATCTCTAGCCCCATATTTTACAAGTAGGTATCATTAGCATGGAATTGAGAGCATGTGGTAGAACATTTATATATTTATGCATATTTTGTAAAAGGAATGATTGTAAAAGGAAAGTTGTATTTATAGTGCTTTTAAATACCGTTGTGTTGTAAAAAGAATTGTAATTTAAAGTATTTGAATTCCACTTTGTTGTAAAGAGTTGATGTAATAAAAAGTTTTTAATTTTCCCTGTATTTTGTAATATGTTTATAATTGCAATTGAAGTCGATTATGAAATTTGTGTCACGTATTTCTAATTTTATTTATTAAAAATTAGGAGCGCTACATGAGAAAATCCTAGCCGTCACAGAAATTGTGTGTGAGAGAGAAATCGTGAGGAACATCCCCTTTCCTCAGCTGGCACAGCGGCATGAGGAAAGCTTGATTTGATCCGTTCATGTGGACACCGTAGATGCACCACAATATTATAGTGATGTGATCGGCATATTGTGGAGACAGCAGATCCATCTTCAAGGTATAACTCCTAAACACGATTTGTGATTTTTGCATGGATTCATGGCTAAGTTTCGATATTTTTTTTGTAATTTTTATAATTTATATTTAATCTATGATTGCCTTCGAAACCTAATAGTGGTATTAGAGCCACTTGCGAAACCATAATTCAGTTATGTATAATATACGATTATTCATGATATGTTCGCACTTTTGGAATAAAGATTCATATGTGATATAATTTTTGGAACATTTGCAATATAAGAATTCGTTTATGTGTTGGTTGTTAACATAGATGCCACACCAGGGTAGCCCATAGTTTGGAACCATTGAAAACCCTGGAGTAGCAAGATGTGATTTGTAGTGACGTTAGGATTTCTTAAAGCATGAAAACCCTGGAGTAGCAAGATGCAATTTGCAGTGACGTTAGGTTTCTTAAAGCATGAAAAGTTCATGCACTTGCGTCGTTTGCAGTGGCGTTAGGGTTTCTTAAAATATGAACAGTTCATGGTCTGGCGGTGGCAAGGGATGATGAGACAAATTTTTTCTCCGGGGCGCTGCCCCACGGGACCCCCATGCCAACTCTGCGTAGGGCAATATTAATTCGCCGAAAACCAATCCTTTTAAAATAAACTAAAAAAATTCATAACAACATATTCTTTGTTTATTATGTTATATGATGCATGGTGCGTGGTTGTGGCGATAGTTCTGTGATGCATGGCTTAATTCTGTGATGCATGGTTTATATTCTGTGATGTATTGTTTATATTTTTGTATTTCGAATACAGCCTTCATGACGTGTCTTTCTCTTTACATTCTTAATGTAATCATTTCTCTCTACACTCCGATTGTAAGAGGAGGCAAGGAATTCACAGTCATACAAGAACTTGACTCGGAAGCTACTTGGAGAAGACAATATGATCCCTATGTTTGGTTATTGATACTTTCATTGACTTTGGAGTATAAATGTGTTAGGGGCCACAACCATGTCACATATATTTTATGCTTTTATGTTGTATGAAATGCATATTTTTTCTTGCATGCTAATGGATAATAGCTAGTGAGATAAATTAATAAAATATCAAAAATTCCTCAAAGTAAATATTAAGTCATAATAAGATGTCTTCCAATGAATGACACTCGTCTAGGCTAGGATCGATTAAGTGTAGGCCTGCCAAAGCAGGGTGCCTTTATCTATCCTGGTGAGACGCAATGGGATAAAAGTAATATTCAACTACCAACCATTGGGTCTAACTTAACTAGACTATTTCAATAAGATTGAAAGTTTAGAGGCATAGAGTTGGGTTTTAGTTTAATAGATAAATTAGAATAAGTGTTATTCACTCAACCATCCAAAAGTTGCATACGAAGTAATTGAGAATTGTTCCCTACCTAAATAACTGAATTTTGGGTGATAAGCTAAAACTGACTTAGAACAAGGTGAAATATGGATCTTGGCCTACTAGAAAATCTTATGATGGGATTTTCCAAGTCAATGCCGAGGGTCGTTGATTTAAATAAAAAATAGTAGGAGGTATATTTAATAAAAGACCTTATAAAATATTTCAATGTCATTATACATACTCTGCATATTTCTGTTGATGGTTAAATATTTCTTACTTTGCATATTTCTGTTAAATATTTCAATGAAATAATATTTACTTTGCATATTTCTGTTGATAGATTATCATGACTTCCAACACATCAAATAACCTATCATTGCGATCTATCCTTGAGAAGGACAAACTGTCTAGGATAAATTTTCTAGACTGGTACAGGAATCTGAGGATAGTCCTCAGGCATGAAAAAAGCTGTATGTTCTAGAGCAGCCTATTCCTGAGCCACCTGCTGCAAGTGCTCCTCGCACCGAAAAGGATGCTCATAGGAAGCATCAAGATGACGCCTTGGATGTTGGTTTTCTCATGCTAGACACTATGAACTCTGAGCTTCAAAAGCAACATGAGAACATGGATGCCTACGATAAGATCGTACACCTCAAGAGGCTATGTCAAGAGCAGGCTAGGCATGAGAGGTTTGAAGTCTCAAAAGCATTATTTCAGTGCAAACTGGCAGAAGGAAGCCCTGTTGGAACTCATGTGCTCAAGATGATTGGATACATAGAGAACCTTGAAAGGCTCGGTTTCCATTTGGGTCAAGAGTTGACCACAGACTTGGTCCTGCAATCGTTGCCGGAAACTTATAGTCAATTCGTAATGAACTACAACATGAATGAAATTGACAAACCTATGCCAGAACTGCTATGCATGTTTAGAATGGCTGAACAGAATATTAGTAAGGGAAAGACCATTATGATGGTCCTACAGGCCAAAGGTAAGGGCAAGGGCAAAAAGCAGATTAACAAATCCAAGGACAATAGGAAGGGCAAGGGCAATTTCAAGCCCAGCACTTCATCCTTGAAACCTAAGGGTGGGGTGACCAAGGAGAGCACATGTAACACCCTATATTTTTAAATAATGTTTTTGAGATTAATAAATGAATTAAAATTATTTTTGGTTATTTAATAAATATTTTTTTGAAAATTGTCTTTTTACACGTGCACAACATGTGCAAATATTTTCTTGGGAAGTTCAAAGTCAGAAATTATTTTGGGAAAACCTAATATTTTTTAGTATGTATTATTTATGAATTTTCTGGATTTTTCTGATATTTATTTGGCATATTTGCAAATATTACAAAACAAGGGGCTTTTATGCAAAATTACCACTTGGAGTAAAAACTCCGGAATTTTGTTTTTTGGACTGAGTATGATGGCTAGCCAAGTCATAGTTAAAGATTTTATTTTTTTATTCTAATAGATTTGGTTTATTTCGCAAATTTGTTAAAGAAGGGTCTTTTTGCAAAATTGCCACATAGAGGCCAAAATTACAAAACTTATTTTTTGTGTTTGAAAATAGTTCCGGCCAGATCAGGGTAATTATTTTTGATTTTAAATCTAAATTTAATTGGTTAATCTAATTTCCTAGTATAAGGATTTATATATGTAAAGATTTATTCTAAAGGGATATTTTGCAAAATCTTCTTAAAACCCTAATACCCTAAATCTCGGCTATTAAAACAGAGGTAGAAGCTATCTCTTTGCTGCACAAAACAAAGAGTTTTCTTTATTATTAATTTCTTGGAGTTTGAAGCGAGGATCTTGGATTTCTTGCGAAAGGAAGGACTTTTCTTATTCTCTTTCTTATTTCGGTTGATTCTTCAATAAGGTGAGTGACATATATTTGATTTCTTGCTGTTGTATGCATGTTTTATGTGATGATTTGTCTAATAGAATGCATTATAGATGATGGTATGATGATATAATGAATTATTGATGGATGGATGAATCAAGATTGAACCTTTCATGAAAACTATGCTACTGATGATTTAAAATTCTATATAGATGACTTGAGAATGTTAAGAACATTGTAGGAATCATGGGTATGTTGTTTTCTTTCATATTCTTACTGATTTGATTGAGTACAATGAGTTGTATGATGTATATTGCATAAAACGAATAAAAGTTTAGTCTTTACAATGTATGCATATGGTCATGATCTGTTTTGGTATTTTGATAACAAGAACTTGACTAATACATGTTGTAATTGCATATAATCATGGGCAAACTAATGTAACTAATTTTAGATGTGTATAACACTATTGCAAAGGGGTTCTTGGATCGAAAAGATCAAGTTTTGAGGGTTGGAGTTGTTTCTTTTATTTCGGGTCTGATGCTTGTAGGCCGAAATCGATTTTTGTGTTTTTATGAAGTTTTCGATTGGGATCTTGATTTTTTATGATACTGAGATTGAATTTAAATATTATACTACTCATATCTGATGGATTTGATGAAGCTACTGATACTCGAACACACACACACACACAGATACACACACACACACACACACACACACACACACACACACACACACATATATATATATTCATATTATATGTTTTGAAGAAGTTTTGTCGAAAAATTGATCTTTTATGAACTAGATGAGATTTTGATTTGCTTTATAAACTCCAATATGTTAGGCTAGTTGTATTTGATCATCTCATGGTTTTTAAATTGGGATATTTTAGCAAATGCCCCCATTCAAAATATGGAAACTAGCATATACCCCCACTATTTTTAAAAACTAAGAAATACCCTTCACTTGGACGGAATCGTTAAAATTCCGTTAAGTTAACTTACGTGCATCACATGTGACACGGTAAAATAACCAAAATACCCATTACATAAAGCAAGGGTTTCTTGAAGCAAATCTGAAAAGAGAATGAACCGTCTCCTTTTCGCTTTGCAGATCCGTATGATTTTTTCTCCGATGGCCATCTACCCCACCTTGTTATATTAGGGTTTTTAAAGAAGAAATACCCCAACCCTAATCAGTCGTTGACTCATTGTAAGCATCTTCTCCACCTTGTTATATTAGGGTTTTTGATAGATTATGTTTGTTTGATCGTTTCAACTTGATCAATTTTGTGATGTTTTTTTCTGAATTCTTTTTTAAGGAAAATTGGTTGTAGGAAGAGCCATGAATTTTTAAAGGTTCGCATCCGAATAATAAAAATATAAACAAAATAATAGAACAAAGATTCAGATGCGAACCTTCTCGAATTCATGGCTCTTCCTACAACCAATTTTCCTTAAAAAAGAATTCAGAAAAAAAACATCACAAAATTGATCAAGTTGAAACGATCAAACAAACATAATCTATCAAAAACCCTAATATAACAAGGTGGAGAAGATGCTTACAATGAGTCAATGACTGATTAGGGTTGGGGTATTTCTTCTTTAAAAACCCTAATATAACAAGGTGGGGTAGATGGCCATCAGAAAAAAATTATACAGACTTGCAAAGCGGAAAGGAGACGGTTCATTCTCTTTTCAAATTTGCTTCAAGAAACCCTTACTTTATGTAGTGGGTATTTTGATCATTTTACTGTGTCACGTGTGATGCACGTAAGTTAACTTAACGGAATTTTAACGATTCCGTCCAAACTAAGGGTATTTCTTAGTTTTTAAAAATAGTGGGGGTATATGCTAGTTTCCATATTTTGAACGGGGGAATTTGCTAAAATATCCCTTTTTTTTAAAATAGTGAGGGTATATGCTAGTTTTTAGATTTTGAATAGGGGTATTTGCTAAAATAATTTTATTGGGGGTATTTTGGTCATTTTACTGTGTTACATGAGATGCACGTAAGTTAACTTAACGGAATTTTAACCATTCCATCCAAACTAGGGGTATTTCTTAGTTTTTAAGAATAGTGGGGGTATATGCTAGTTTACACATTTTGAATGGGGGCATTTGCTAAAATATCCCTTTTAAATTTACAATTCATGTTTTAAAAGAGTATAATCATGTATCAGTCGGAAAAGTGCACAATTTTGAAGCTAGGGGAGTAGCAGCTAACAGACGACCGGTCCCGTTTTGAACTAAGATGTGAGGTCGACCGTTATTTGGAAAATTGGATTTGCTGGGCTTGTGCAGTCGACCGTCGTTCTTTTGAACTGTTCTCGACAGTCGACTGTCAGCTGCTGTTTTTGATAATTTGTTGAGTTCTTTTCCTGATTGCTTGAATGTTTATTTCTTTACACTTATGGAATATTGATCTACTGTTTTAGATGAAGTTTTTGCTACAGATTACTATAAATTGCAGAGAGTTATATCTTGATTATAACAGAGTCTAATTTGCATTTCTATGACTTTATAAAGTGAAATGTATACGGTTTTCGAAGGAATTGATGTTTCGTGATATTCTCTGACTTCAGAATATGAAACTCAGTTATTTTGGGGATTTGATACTTTATTTCAGTTCTAGAAATTTGTGAAGTATTTGGATAAATTTGGATTTGTTTGGTTAAAGGAGTTTTCTTAACATAAACGTTTTGATGATGGAATTAAGTATTTTATTGAAAGATTTTGTATTGATATTCGAATTGTGAGTCTCTAGGGGTTGAGTGGGATTCCTGTAAACCGGCAAATGAGATTTTGTGGATTTTTTGATCAGTTGGGTCTTGGGGTTGTTTTGGTTGGAATTAAGTCCGGTCTGAAACACTAACTCTAGAGAGAGGGGAAATTTGTGTTTTAATAATAATCAACCTATGGAAAGGCACTAGTGGAGATGTGATGAAACTTGGGAAACGTAAGTATATGCTCTAGGGGTCTAGTCCAACGGATGCATTCCAGGAGTGTCTGTTATTTGTCCCGAGAGGACAATTAGTATGTTCGCGTGTCGAGGGTCGGCGGGATTATCCATGGAACATACGGTGCATTCGCGTGTCAAGGGTCGGCAGGCCTATTCACGGAATGTACTGTGTATCTGCACGTCGAGGGTCGGTAGGCCTATTCGTGGGGTACACAGCAGGGAGGTGATTCTCCGGTTTTTGAGCTATGCTTACATGATGCTTGTGCATCGAGGGTTGTCAGGCCTATTCGCGGAGTAATCTGGATCTTATTTCTATCACCGTAGTAGGATTAGTTGCATAACGAGGGATTTAAAGCTATAAAGTGGAGAATGATAAGGGCTTGCACCGGACCTATGTAGTATGGAATGTATAGAATCCGACAAGTATGCTTTAGAGAGTCATCATACTGCATTTGTGTTTTCTTAACTTGGTTTTATGCATGTTTGTCTTCTGTTTTCCTACACTTGACACTTAGTCTATTTTCACTAAATGTTTTCATGCGATATTTATTGTTATTTCATATTCCATTTGTTACTACTGTTGGCATGTGTTGATTATGTCTTTATTCTTTATGTTTTATTTATGTTGCATTTCTTTTGATGTCACTCACACTGTTATGACTGACCCCGTGGTTTTGGGGGTTAGGGTTATCTTTAGCCTCATATTTTATAGGTCGGTACCTTTAGTTTGGGATTTTGAAGCATATGGTAGAATGAAAATGTGGCGTATGCAATTTGTAAAAGAATGTGTTGTAAAAAAAAGAATTGTAATACAAGGTGTTTAATTTTCCACTGTGCTTTGTAAAGAATTGGTGTAATGAAAGTTGAAAATTTTATCTGTGTTTGGCTATATTTACTATTACACTGAGGTAGATGTTGAAAATTGTGCCACATATTTTTGAGATATTATATTGGAAATTCGGGGCGCTACAGAGATTTGTATCAGAGCATGCTTCAATAGTAATGATAAACATGGTATAAAAATAAACCTAAGTGTGGACATTAGAGTGAGTATCACATAGAATTGAAACAAGATGTTATGGTTTGGGATATGTTTGAGGTTTTGCCCTGGGGTACTGATGTGAATATGAATTGTGTTGTGATGCTCTAACTTTTCGCTCATTTTGCAGTATTCAGTATAATGGCAGGACTCAGGACCAGGAATGGTGGAAATGGTGATGGGGCTGGGGTTTCCATGGGACTGGACTTGATCTTGAGAATGAAATTGCCAGGGTATATCAGTCCTTGAACACATTTATGGCAGCCAACATGGCTCAGAATTAGAATAATCAAGGGGCTGGACCAGTGCTTGTTAATGCTGATCCAATTAAGCAGGTTGAGTCCTTCAAGCAGATGAAGCTGCCTATTTTTGAGGGGCAGTCTGATCCAAATGAGGCTGATGATTGGTTAGAGAGATGGAGATGGTTTTCAAAGTTTTGGAAACCCCAACAGCCAATAAGGTGAAATTCACTACAATGCAGTTAGAGAAGGATGTTGGCGTCTGGTGGCAGTCAGTGAAGAGGAGTTTTGGGGATCAACAGGTGAACTGAGAGGCTTTTCCGGAGGAGTTTAGGGATTATTTTTTCCTCTAGATATTCAGGAGAAGAAGGCAACGAAATTCTTGAATCTGCAGCAAGGCAGCATGTCAGTGCGCGAATATGAGAATAAGTTTGCCCAGCTGTCAAGGTATGCACCGGAGCTGATTGTTAATGAAGCGAAGAAGGCCAAGAAATTCGAACAGGACTTGAGGCCAAATTTGAGGTCGCGGATGATACCATTGGGCATCAGAAGGTTTGATAAGCTGGTCAGGAAAGCAGCAATGACAGAAGAAGATATGGATCAGTTCTAGAAGAAGCAAGAGACCTGGAATAGGAATAAGTGGCTAGCAACTAGTAAGAGCGGGATGAAGTTCCCAGTGAAGCAGGGTAAGTTCAGTAGGCAAGAGCAGAAGGCACCCGCAATTCAAGGCATGACTTGTTTCAACTGTGGAGAGGCAGGTCACTATCATTCAGCATGCACCAAGCCACTTAAGGCGCGGGCTTGTTATCAGTGTGGTCGTGAAGAGCATATCAGACCAAACTGTCCGCAGTTGAACAGGGAAGGTGCAGGCAGAGGCAAATTTCAGAGGCAGGGGCGAGTGTTCGTATTGACTGAGGAGGATGTGGGTAACTTAGAGGATGTGATCCAGGGTATGCAAGAATTTTAAATTCATTTAATTGACGTATTGAGTAAAACTTTGTTTAAGAATAAATTGGAGATTTGAGTATCATTCTTCATGTAACAGTATTTGTCTTGATTAATGGAATAAAAACAAAAGTTTTATTTGATACTGGTTCTTCGCATACATTTGTGTCGCCCAATTTTGCTAAAGTTTTAGGTGTGGAACCTAAGGTATTTCCAGGTAGAGTCTTGTCGGTGGCAACACCATCGGGAGAGGAATTGATTATTGATCGATATTACGAGGGTTGTGATATCGAGATTGGTGGGAGATTATTTGGCATTGATCTCATTGAACTGCAAGTCATGGGTGTGGATGTGATCATGGGCATTGATTGGATGGCAATATATGATACCACAATTGAATGCAATAAGAAAGAGGTGTTAGTGAAAGCACCAGGAGGTCTGTCACGACCCGCTTCCCAAAAATACGGAATACGAGTACATGACATTGGCCCAGCAAATGACTAACGTCACCCATAAGCTGTTTATCCGATCAACTCAACAATATAATCAATACAGAACAATTGCGCAGGCAATAATAATATTCTCATGAACAATAATACGTGAAATGAAGCAATATGAAATATCCAAATACAATAAACTAATGTTTCGAAACAATAATAAATGTGTCCCCTATTCCTGTATATATGTATTTTTATCCGTGTATTTTATGTATTTAAAATTTTTATAATTTTCTTCTCGCTTTAAATTCTTTTTTCAACAATTACATTTTCAATTGATCGAATTTAAATAAAATATTATTCTAGTTTCTAAGAAATTTTCTATCTCATTTTATTATTCGAAAATTATATTTATTTCGAATAACTGTGTATTTTAATTTTATTTTATATTCCTAATTGATCGACTATTTACATTTTAGCCCAAACCAATTATATTATTGCTATTTGGATTTTAATAAAATCTGTCAAACTCGAATTTGCATTTTGATATATATGTATCATTATTATCATTACTATTATTACTATTATTGTTATTTTAATACATACAACCAAGCATATTATTATATATGACTATACTAATTATTTGTGAAAAATTAAATCTTAATCTAAATGTATTCTATCAATTTATTTTTTTATTTTCAATTAAACCGTGTAAAAATTTTTGGTGCAACCTATGAAAAATTTGTGCATTGTATAGTGTATTATTAATCCTACTTTTATTACCTGTTTATTCTATTTTCCCTCTAATTTGATCTAAACCCGTACCCAAAACCCCCAAACCCATTAACCCTATATATATACCCTATCACTCTAACCTAACCCTATGCTAACCCTAATCCCTACTGTGCATACCCCAGCCGCCAAACCCTTCCCCCATTAACCAGTTCCGAGAGATCGCATCGAATCTATTCAGAGGTAGGTAGAAACTCAGAAGGAGAGAGAAGTCCAATTGCAGGCCCAGTGTGCGAAGTTCAAGGAGAATATTGCAACCCTCAGTCATCGTGTTTGGGAACTCGAGAAGAGAAAAAACATGTTTGATGTGCTGAAAGGAGAGGTAGCAGAACTACGGGAAGAGCTTAGGAAAGCCAAAAGAAACTGTAGGGATTAGAATGTTGTAGTATCTCAATGTTCTTTGCATGGATGCCAGGCGATGTTTTAAATTTGAATGTATAAAGTTTGAATTCAATGAAATAAAAAAGTTTAACCACTGATCAGTATTATGCAATCTACGAGATCGAAATTGGAGATAGGACTTTCGAGATTGATCTGATCGAGTTGAATATCCTAGGGGTCGATGTTATCATTGGCATTGATTGGATTTCGGTGTATAGTGCGAACATCGAGTGTAAAACCAAGGAGGTAACAGTGAAGGCTCCAGGAGGTCCTTTAGTCACTTTCCAAGGGAAGAGGAGATGTTCAGGTTTGGTGGCAGCTATCAGCAAGAATAAGGTTTTGGTGGAGGTGCAGCAAATTCCAGTGGTTTGGGATTACCCTACGGTGTTCTTGGAGGATTTGCCCAGGTTACCCCAGCATCGTGATGTAGAGTTCAGCATCACTATCCAGCCAGGGAGTACACCTATTTCCAAGGCACCGTATAGGATGGCACCTGTGGAGCAGGATGAAGTTAAACGGCAGATTGAGGAGCTTTGGGGGAAAGGTTTTATTCAGCCGAGTGCGTCACCTTGGGGAGCACCGGTATTGTTGGTGAAGAAGAATGATGGGTCAATGAGGATGTGCATCGATTGCCGGGAGCTGAATAAGGCCACTGTTCAGAATAAATATCCAATTCCACGAATCGATGACCTGTTCGATCGTCTACAAGGAGCAGATGTTTTCTCTAAAATAGACCTTCGGTCGGGATACCATTAGGTTCGAGTGAAAGTAGAAGATGTGCATAAGACTGCATTTATAACTCGACATGGGCATTACGAATTCTTAGTTATGCCATTTGGAGTGACGAATGCACCTGCAATCTTTATGGACATGATGAACAGAGTTCTGAGGCCGTTTATTGATTCTTTCCTCGTGGTGTTTATCGACGATATTCTTGTGTACTCCAAGTCAGGGAAGGTGCACACTGATCATCTGGCTGAGGTTCTGAAGAAGCTTCAAGAACATGAGTTGTATGCCAAGTTATCCAATAGCGATTTCTAGAAATCTGAAGTGGCATTCCTGGGTCACTTCCTTTCTAAGGAGGGAGTGGCTACTGATCCTCAGAAGATAAAGACAGTGAAGGATTGGGCAAGGCCTACTATAGTGAAAGAAATTAGAAGTTTTCTTGGGTTAACTAGATACTACAGGAGGTTTATTCAAGGCTATGCTCAGATAGCCGTGCCACTCACTGGTCTGACCAAGAAGAATGTGGATGTCAAGTGGACTGAGCAATACGATGCAAGCTTTCAGGAGTTGAAAGAGAAATTGACTATTGCTCCCATTTTGGCTTTGCCTAGAGCAGGAGTTGAGTATGATGTTTACAGCGATGCTTCACATCATGGACTTAGGTGTGTCTTGATGCAAGAGGAAAAGGTAATCACTTATGGGTCTAGGCAACTAAGACTGCATGAGAAGAATTATCCGACTCATGATCTGGAATTGGCTACGATTATCTTTGCCTTGAAGTAATGGAGGCATTATGTGTACGGTGAGAAATTAAACATGTACACGGGCCACAAAAGCTTGAAGTACATCTATCAGCAAATGGACCTGAATCTAAGGCAATGGAGATGGCTGGAAGTACTTGAGGACATGCGTCCTGAGATTAAGTACCATCCGGAAAGGCTAATGTTATTGCTGATGTACTTAGCCGTAAAAGCAGGTTGGCCAGGTTGATCACGACCCAGAGGCATCTTGCAGAGGAGTTAGATCAGGCTGGTATTGAGGTAGTTTTGCAAGGTTTGGGAGCATCTTTGGCTCAGCTGAGACTTCAGCCTACGCTGAATGAAAGGATTATAGCAAGTCAGAAGGAAGATGAAGAGATGCAGAAGATGAAGGAGTAGGTTGGTGGAGGTAGATTTTCAGAGTTTCAGATCAAGGATGAAGTGTTGTGCTTTGGAGAGAGGCTATGTGTTCCGGATCAATCAGATTTAAGGGGGACTATTCTTTAGGAGGCACATGCTACTCTTTTGTCTGTACATCTTGGGAGTACCAAGATGTACAAGGACATGGAGCAACATTCTGGTGGTCAGGTTTGAAGCGAGATGTGGCCGAGTTTGTGGCGTGAGGTAAGATTTGTCAGCAGGTAAAAGCCGAGAATCAGAAGCCCGGAGTTTGTGGCGTGAGGTAAGATTTGTCTCGCAACCGTTACCCATTCCGGAGTGGAAGTGGGATAACATCAGCATGGATTTCATCACGGATTTGCTCAAGAGTTCGAAGGGTAATGATGCGATTTGGGTCATAGTCGATCGACTAACCAAATCGGCCCACTTTTTGGCAATGAAACTCACTTTGTCTATGAACAAGTTAGCCGAACTGTATGTTGGGGAGATCGTCAGGCTTCATGGTGTTCCATTGACCATTGTGTCTGATCAAGATGTGCTGTTTACTTCGCATTTCTGAAGGATTCTTCAGGCAGCCTTGGGTACTAAGACGGATTTCAACACTACCTTCCATCTTCAGACTGATGGGCAGACTGAGAGGGTCAATCGAGTTTTTGAGGATATGCTTTGGTGTTGTGTTCTAGATTTTGGAGTGGCATCTAACTTTGGTAGAGTTTGCCTACAACAATAGTTTTCAGACTAGTATCAAGATGACACCGTATGAAGCTCTCTTCGGTAGGAAGTGCAGAATGCCTGTATGCTGGTTTGAAGTGGGGAAGCATGCAGCAGACCTCAGAAAAGATCGATTTGATCAGGAAGAGGTTAGCGGATGCTCAGAGTAGGCATAAGAGTTATGCCGACAACCGGAGGAGGGACCATGAGTTCGAGGAAGGTGACTTTGTCTTCCTGAAGGTATCACCTAGTAAAGGTGTGATTCGTTTTGGCAGAGGTGGGAAATTAGCCCCAAATTTCATAGACCCTTATAAGATATTGAAGAAGATTGGGAAAACTGCTTACCGGTTGGACTTACCGGAAGAGTTGTCTCAGGTGCACAATGTCTTCCATATGTCTATGTTGAGAGGTTACATTCCAGATCCAAGTCACCATTTGCCCGAAGTGTCAGAGGGTTTGAAGTTAGATCTGAGCTACATTGAGTGGTCAGTTGAGATTGTGCATCGTCAGGAGAAAGTCTTGAGGAACAAGACGATACCGATGGTCAAAGTAGTCTGGAGAAACCAGTTGGTTGAAGAGGCTACTTGGGAACTCGAGGAGGGGATGCTGAAGGATCATCCCGAGCTCTTTGTTTGATTGTATTGTTTTTCTTTCTTCTTTTATGTTTTGTTTTCCCACTCTTTAAGCGTAGTTTCGAGGACGGAACTATTCTAAGGAGGGAGTGTTGTAACATCCTGAATTTTCCTATAATTAAATTTTCATTTAAATTCACGTGTTTTGCACGTGCAACTTAATGTATGTATTTGGCTTTAAAAGTTATTCTTATGTCATGAACAAATATTTTCTTCTCTTCTAAAAAGCCTAATATTAATTCTTAGGCCTAATAGTTTAATTCTAACCCATCTAAAATAAATTAATTAAGTAATTAAAAGCCTATGGATTTTAGCCCACCATTTTAGCCCACCTAAACTAGCCCACTAATTAGTTTTATTATTAATTAAGACAATTTTTATGGTAGTCAAGATCATGTAACAAATAAATTAACAATTAAATGAACAAACAACTAGTGTGCATGTGATGGCACGTGCATTGCAAATGCATGTGCAATGGGACAACAAGGGGGAGGCCGGCCATATGCTAGAGTGGGAGAGATGGAGAGAGTGGAGAGTTGGTTACTTGATGATGGGTAGTTCTTCTAACTCCCAAATGTATCCTTGCCCTTCATCCAAACTCATCTCAATCCTTCACTCACTCTTGAAATGTGTATAAATACCCCTCCATTGTCTTTCTTCATCACTTACACTTAGAAAATTTCAAAGAGAAAGAGAAAGAAAAAGGGCTTTGTGAGGAAAAGATTGAGTGAGAAAGAAATTTGTGTGAGAAAAAGAAAGAGAGTTGTATTCCTTTCCATTGCAGGCCGGCCAAGCGAGAGGAAGGAGAAGGCTCGAGTTTTTGCTAGGAGGAGGAGCTCGAAATTTGCACAAGCTAGGAGGAGAAGGGAAACGATCATGCTTTCAAGGAGTTTCTTTAGAAGTTTTCTTTGTTTCTCCAAGAAGGTGGGTGATTTCTCTACTTCTAATATAGTTACCATGCTAGGAATTTAATTTATGAATATGTTAGAAGCAAATACAAAAGTTTTCCATATACTTGCTTGAAAAGACTAGTAAGAAAAAGAGAAAACGTTTGTTTGTCAACATGAGAAAATTACTAAAATGAATTGAAATTTGTTAATTAAAGATTTGTCATGATGCTTTATTAAGCTAGAATATATATATAATTTGATGAATCATGCTTGTATGATAATTGTGCTTGTGAATGGATTGTAGAATGCAAAATAACACCCATGGATTGTGAAATAAATTGATTAATATAGAAAGTTGCAATATGTGTTGAATTTTAATTGTATTGTATAAGTAATATTATATTCACTTAATTGTCAAATATGTTGTCTCTTTGAATCATGAGAAAATGAGTTAGTTTTGTAAAAGGTAAAATTTACACAAGAAGATTAACTATGTTGAAGAAGGAATAAAATTGTACAAAAACCTTTGTGAATAAATGTGGGGATAAATAGATAAGATTTATCTAAAAGAGAAATTTCAGTGTCAATAAATATATTAATGTTTCATTTTTCAAAAGAAATGAGGAGAATAGTTCTTTTATGTTGTTAAAAATGGAAATTTTGGAAATCTAAACAAATATACTATACTGTTTTTCAAAAGAATACATTCTGGAAAAGATCTAGATTTTAAATAAGTACAATTTGATTGAGAAATCGAGTTTAGTGGAGAAGGAGTTAGATACAGATTAGTAGTATAAAGCAAATTTTACTCATGAGTACAACAGAGAATGGATTTGGGAGTAATGGCTTTCGGTGGGGGTTTAGAGCGCTGTGAACAGTGATGGAAGTCTAGGGTTCGAGTCTTGAAGGGACTCCGTTTTTATGAAATTTCGATTTTTAAATCAAATCACCGAAACCATACTTTAAATATAAACTGTGCTTACCTTATATCGGTTAGTCACTCTAGACTTCTGGTCTTCGGGTGCACTTTGGGTCTGTTACTGTAGCAGGGTGGTCTGGGTTCGAATCCGACCATTGCCATTTGTTTGTGGTTTTTGATTTTTTTATACATATTTCGATTTTTGGGGTATTTTAATAGTTTTTAAGAGTATAAAAAAATTAAGAAAAATACTCTTCTTCTAAAATTACTTAGACTTCATAAAAATTATTTTTACAATATTTGACATATTATAATGAGATTGGAAGAAATTTGTGGGAAGAAGAACTTGATAAATCTTCTTAGAATATGACCTTGATTAATTTAAGACAAGGAATATTTTGAATGTAAAGAATTTTTGTGTAGAGATTAAAATTAAGATTTTCGACATGGAAAATTTCAATATGTTAATAAATGAAATTTGATGTTTAATATATGCAAGTGTGCATGGAAAATGAAATAAAAAGATCATGATGAAATGTAGAAATTTGTAGGTATAAACACTCATTTTGATGAACATGAAAGGAGGTTGGAACTAGAGTTTAGCTAAGTCCTTACATCGGCATGAATGAAATTTTGAAGAGAAATGTGATAATAAAAGACCAAGATTGGGTCATGGTTAACAGTTGATGTTTAAGACCGGTGTAGAGGTAACGCTAACTCTAGGGTGTTAATTTTATTCATGATTCAGATATATAAAGACTACACTATACTGAAGATGTGATGAAAGTAAGAGAAAAACACATGTATGAGGGCCTCGGATCTACGGTGTGAGAGTGTTCACAGACTGTCTGCATGATGCGTCATGTCATGAAGTGGATACATCTCCCGAAATTATCGGGACCGTGGCGATGCTTGTGGGGTGCTTGGTGAGTACGTAGTGCCATCGTTCCATGACGGAGATGAATTGTCCGTAGGTTGTCTGTATGATACGTCATGTCATGACGTGGGATTTCCTTCCAGGCTGTCTGAGCATGGGCTCGTAATTCATAAAATATCTAGGATACTTACCATAGTTATCGTAATAGTTAAACTCATGACGAGAGATTTAACCCTATAAGATGAACGGTTAAGGGCTTGCCCTCGGATTTATGTAGAATGGGATGCATAAGTTTGAACAAGTGTGCATTAGTGCCATGAAATAATAAATAACTGCATTAAGACTAAGTGCACCGTCACACACGACATCAATAAGATAGTTCCCCTTAGCTTTGTTTGTGAACAAGTGTGTGCTTTCCAAGTAAGAGAAATGGATGTATTATATCCTAGCGTCAGTTGTATACAACTGACGTGCCCACAGTTTCTGGGCAGGATAAAATGAATGAAAGGGTTAAAGAAGGAATGCTATTTAAAGAAACGTTCAAATTGTTATTTATTTCATGTGTTATGTTGTAATTATAATTCCGCTGCGTTGATGTAAACATTGTTGTATAAAAAGTTTTAAATTCCTTGTAAAATTGTACGAAGTGAAGTGTGATGATCCTGTGGAACTTCGAATTTAAACTTATTTGGAATTCGGAGTGTTACAGAGCTCCTCGCCATTGCAACCCACTCGACTGCCACCTCTTCTCCTCTGTCATCCTCTTACTGCCCTCTCCTTCATCCACCGTCGACCTCTGCCCTATCCTCGTCGACCGCCATTGCAGATCGCCATTGCCTCCTTCACTTTTGAGCTTCGCCTCATTCCCTTCTTCCTCTGTTTCGAACCGAAAACAGAGCACCCACCTTATCGAGCTGCCTGATCCTCCACCACCCCGTCACCGCAGCCTCGGCGCTCCTCGACGTTGCTGCCATCTCGCCACCGCTAGCCACTAGTCGAAGCCGCCACCGCCACCAGTGCCGTTGCTATTGGTCGGAGGGGGGAATTGATCCTTCGAATCTCAGCCACCCGATTCCCTCCTGATCGTGATCATCACCTTGATCTCCTATTGATTGAGATTAGATCGATCAGATTAGACCAGAGCCATCTGATCCCTAATCATCACCATCACCATCAACATCAGATCATGACCGTCCGATCAATCCATCAGATCACCATCATCATCTTCATCAACATCAGTGTGATCTCAGCCGTTGATCTGCTTATCTTGATCGTCATCAAGATCCGCTCTAGATCCGATCCATCCGATCTCGATTGTCGATCGACGTGCTCATCCAATCAAGGCAAGTATCTTCTTGTACAATTCGTTGTTCTAGTACCAACTTTTATTTGAAAATACCGCAAGTAGATTGTAGTTGTGACTCCCCTTTATCTTTTCATTTGATGATCTCATTTTACTTATGATCGACCTTATCAATTCCATGATCATAAGAGTCACAATCTTTCGTTGATATATTCGTTAAACAACTAGTTGGATCTATTTTATCATCTAATTATTAGCATTGGTATAAATACCCGAAATCCGGATCCGATCCGGACCCGGCATTGGACCGGAACCGACCTAGCCTATCCGGGTCCGGGTCCGGGTCCGGGTCCGGGTCTGCTCAAAAGAGACCCGACCCGAACCCGCATCCGTTAAAAAAATCCAAAAATCAACATAAAAATAAATATTCTTTCATCATCCCTTCCCTCCTTCTTCCTCAATTCTAAATCTTCCTCTTCCAAACCCAAAACTCATGTTTTTTACTTCTCTCCTCTATTCTAAATCCTCCACTCGCCGCCTCCGCTCGCCGCTCACACTCCCGCTCCTACCCGAACAGGGTAGGAATATTTTAACAGGACCCAGACCGATCCTCACAGGTCTGGGTAGTGAAGAACCCGACCCGACCCGACCCGATCCGACCCGACCCGATACCAATGCTACTAATTATATGAACACATAAAATTAAGAATCACCTTGACTTGTAGATGTATGTTGTATGATGTATGTGTTGATTTTACTTTTTTTGAGTTGAGAAATAAATGTGACATGCTGATTTGATATCTATTATATCCTGATTTGTATCAGTCACTAATTTAGACTCATAATAGTCATTAATCATGCCACTTTTTATATAAAAGAAATCTCTTATGTTGATGTTCCTGTTTTTGCTTGCAGTTCGACCGTGATAACATCAGAATCTGGATCTGAGTTCTCAACATGAAATGTAGCCCTAGATGTCTAGTTTACTACCATTTTGACGGAATTGAATTTTGAGTTATAGTTTGTAAATTATCACTGTTTTAGTGCTGTTGTGTCTGAAATTTCAGATTCTTAAATTTGCTGCGTCACTCTATTTCCAAATTAAATTAACTATGCTACCTATAAGATAATAAATTGAAATTTTGCATGCTGATACTAGACATACTAGAGGACCTTCCCTAATTTTTCTGGAATTAATTATTGAAATTTCAGACCTGTTTCATATTTATAAACACAGTTTTACAAATTCTGGCTGAACACGAATCCTGTGTAGTTTGCTGTTTTGACACCAGTTGCTACAACTTTCATGTATCTTGTTTATATGAAGTGGATTCAGAAGAGAGTCTAAATTCTAGATTTTTGGATGGATTCAGATTTGCATTCCTTTGGTGGCGGGAATCTCAGTTTTGGTGTAGCAATGTCATTCTGTCTAGAATTGGAATTCTCGTCGGTTTTGATAATTATAATTTATTTGATACTAGAATATGATTTCTACCTAGCATAAACTTGTTCCCTGTTCTTGATCATGTTTACTTGCCCTGTTTTGCACACTTTCATGCATGTTTGTTAATAATAATAAATAACAAGTCGGGGGCCTGCAGGGGTCACCTCTAGTGCCCATGGTTTGATTACGTGCTCGTATTTTCTACAGGACCTGAGTACATGGCCCTATAAAATCCAATACTATGCCTAAACGTAACTTGTTTGTTAGTAGCAACCATGTGGTAAATAAATGTAATATTCCGGATGGATATTATATTTATATATTTATTATTTTTGAAATTAAAATATTTTAATTGGAAATTACTTGGTTTTTCAAATAAAAAGTTATCTAGACATATATACTAGTAAGTATATGTACGTATTGTATCAGTTTTGTGCACTTGTGCAAAATCTTGAAAAACACATTTTTTGAGAAAAATGTCTAGAAAATACCGGACAGATAAAAATTATTATTTTATTTTATTTTATTTCCAGAATTGAAATATTTCCTGTGGACATCACCCGGTTTTATTAATAAACATTATATATGTATATATACTAGTCGGTATACGACTGTTTCGTATCAAATTGATACTGAAATCTTCCGAGCCAGTAATCAAATTATTTTATTTTTATTTCTTGGAATTAAATTATTTTTGTACTGATTTGTTCGTTTTCACGAACGGAAATTGTCTGCATAATCTGATATATGCACGGATTTGAAACGCGTCGATTTCGGGCGTTTGAACAAATCGTGTAGTATGTGATTTAGGAAAATTATAGTTTATTTTTGATCCATCATGATGAGATGGAGGGATGAGATGGATTAGGGCTTGATTGTAAGGTTATTTACAAACAAAACACTAATTGTTGTAAGTCACAAGTGTATATGACACTTGGCATTCATTTTCACCACAAAACTTCATCACCCCTTTTATAAAACGCCCCCAAAACCCCCTTCCTCCATTTTGGCCAGGCCTTACCTCTTTTCTAGGGTTAGGAAACCCTTTTGAGTGTTCTCATCTCCATTCCAATCTCAACCCATCTCATTCTATCTTCTACTACTACTTCTTTGCTTGGTTTTTTGTTTAGAAAAAGATTGAGAAGAAAAGAAAGAAAAAGAAAGAGAGATTGAATCAAAAGAAAAGAGAAAGAGGGGAATTTTAATGGGTGCTTTTTCATGGAGTTGTTCTTAAGAGGAGCAAGAACAAGGAGAAGGAAAGCTAGCAAGTCCTTCCTATACGCTTCAAAGGTGGGGGTTTCTCATTCTCATGGATTTTTTTAAAGTATTATTAGGCTTTTCTTGATTGTATGTTATTGTATGGAACCTATTTCATGTGCATATAGACTAGGATAAAGTTTATGAAAAATTTGAAGTGGTAGAACACAAATTAGAGGCATAAAAAAATGATTTTTAGAGTTGCAGGGTTAATTTTAATTAACCATGTGAACGATAGAATCTCGACCCGAAATTTATTGGAGACTTTCTTAGGGGTGTTATAAGTATGCTAGAATTTTTGGGGATTCTTCGGAGTAGTTTTGATGGGTGAAACAAGCCGTTTCCCCAAAACAGCGAGATTTGAGCCAAAACAGTGGACTCACAGTTTTGGGATTGTGTCGCAGTGTGTTCGGGGGGCTGGAAAGTGGTATTCCTTTTGGAATCCGAGGTGGAGACCCGCTGGAGAAGTTGTAGTAGACATTTTCCCCTTTCCGAATTGACCTCTCGGGCTAAATTCCGATAAGAGACGCAAAAGTTACGGTCATTACAAAAACAGGACAGCAACTTGACTGAGTTGCTCACTGTTTGGGTTGATTACTGTTTTTGAGCCTCTTAATGGTCGAATCTGAGGTAGAGAACCATTAGAGAAGTTGTAGTAGACATTCTCCCCTTTCCGAATTAGCCTCTCGGGTTAAATTCCGACAAGCAGAGTAGGAGTTATGGCCTTTGGAAAATACAGTAAAAAACTGTCTGACTGAGTGCTTACTGTTTTGACTCTTAGTTTTTGAGTGTCTTAATGGATGAATCTGAGGTAAAGACCCATTAGAGAAGTTTTAGTAGACATTCTTCCCTTTCCGAATTGGCCTCTCGGGCTAAATTCCAAGGAGTAGAAGTTATGATGTTTGTAAAGTACAGCAACTGGCTGTCTTTACCGGACTCTTGCTGTTTTGCTTCTTTGAGATTTTAGAGTGTCGGTTCGGACCAACAAGAGAGTTATAGTAGACATTCTCCCCTTTCCGAATTGACCTCTCGGGTTAAATTCCGATAAGCAGAGTAGAAGTTATAGGATCCCAAAGTTTCGGCTTTTATGGGTTAAGTCTGCTGTTTTTGGTTACTGTTTGTGTATGTTCGACGGGTAGGAAATTAGATTTCCTTATGGAATCTGAGCAACTGGTCAACTGGAAGTTTTAGTAGATGTTCCCACCTTTTCAAATTATCCAGTTTTGTTAGATTCCGATAAGTGGAGCAAAAGTTACAAGATGCGGAAGTTTCGACTTTTTGTTGAAAATCAGTAGTTTGGTAACTGTTTGCGTATGTTCGACGGGGATGAATTTGAATTTCCTTGCGGAATCTGAGCAACTGGTCAACTGAGAATTTTTAGTACATGTTCCCACCTTTTCAAATTGTCCAGTTTTTTTAGATTCCGATAAGTGGAGCAAAAGTTACAAGCTACGGAAGTTTCAACTTTTTGTTGAAAATCGGTAGTTTGGTAACTGTTTGCGTATGTTTGACGGGTAGGAATTTGGATTTCCTTACGGAATCTGAGCAACTAGTCAACTGGGAAGTTTTAGTAGATGTTCTCACCTTTTCAAATTGTCCAGTTTTGTTAGATTCCGATAAGTGGAGCAAAAGTTACAAGCTACGGAAGTTTCGACTTTTTGTTGAAAATCGGTAGTTTGGTAACTGTTTGCGTATGTTCGACGGGTAGGAATTTTGATTTCCTTGCGGAATCTGAGCAACTGGTCAACTGGGAAGTTTTAGTAGATGTTCCCACCAGTTTTGTTAGATTCCGATAAGTGGAGCAAAAGTCACAAGCAATAGAAGTTTCGACTTTTTGTTGAAAATCGGTAGTTTGGTAACTGTTTACGTATGCTCGACGGGTAGGAATTTGGATTTCCTGATGAAATCTGAGCAACTGGTCAACTGGGAAGTTTTAGTAGATGTTTCCACCTTTTCAAATTGTCCAGTTTTGTTAGATTCCGACGAGTGGAGCAAAAGTTACCAGCTTGCGAAGTTTCAACTTTTTTGTTGAAAATCTGCAGTTGGGTTAAACTGTTTGCATGTGTTCGATGGACTAGATTTTGGATTCCTTACAGAATTCGAAATAATGTTCCACTAGAGAGTTGTGGCAGATGTTCTTTTCTTTTCTAAAAAGTATATTTCTGTCGAATTCCGACAAGCGCAACACTGGTTGCTTCTAGGTTGTCGAAAAGTTTTTATGTCACTTTTGTGCTTCTCATTGGTAGAATGCATATTTTAGATTGTTTGTAGATTCTTTTGTTGCTTCTAATTATAGAAGATCAAGTTTTGCTAGTGAGCACGTTTGGTTACTTCTAGGTTGATTAACTGTATGGTTGTTTTTATGTGTGATTTTGCTCATACGCGGCTCGCCTGACCCGTATAGCTGTTAGTCTCATACGTAGCTTATGTGGCTCATATGTATGTTGTTGTCTCATATGCGGCTCGTCTGGCCCATATTTAGATGTTGGTCTCATACGTAGCTTATTTGGCTTGTATGTATATTGTTGTCTCATATGCGGCTCGCCTGACCTGTATAGCTGTTAGTCTCATACATAGCTTATGTGGCTCGTATGTATATTGTTGTCTCATACATGGCTTGTCTGGCCCGTATGTAGATATTGGTCTCATACGTAGCTTATTTGGCTTGTATGTATGTTGTTGTCTCATACGCGGCTCGACTAGCCCATATATAGTAGTTGGTCTCATACGTAGCTTGTTTAGCTCGTATTTGTTTTTGGTTACTCGTATGTAGCTTCTTAGCTAATACGGAGTTTGTTGTACTCGTCTAGGGTGATATCATTGCCCTAGGGCTATCGACCATCAAGACGTGTGTTTACCTTACTCCTAAGAGACTGTGGATGAGTCACTCGCGTGTACCATCAGATCTTAACCGAGTAGGTTGACCGCGGACCGGATTATGACGAAATCCAAGTTCAGGGTAGTAGCATGCGAATACGTTCGTATTGCCGAGGTCTTGGATTGATAGGCCATGAACCAGATGCTTAGGGATTCTGGTGAGTCTAGGTTGAGCAGCCTACTAGAGTTATCTTGCGAAGTTTAAACTTAAGACCGAGCATGTTGTGTTTATACTGTTTTCATCCCTAGGATTGTTCAGGGTTAGTGATATCATTAGGGTAGTAACTTATGGCTATTACTACTTAACCATTACTTATTATCATTATTTGCCGAAAGGAAAGAGTTGGTGTTAAGGGTGATTCCTTATGATCTGACCTGTTCTATAGGCCGGCACTAGGCAGTGTTATTAGGTTGTACCTTCCCGTCAAAGGGATACGTACGGTGCTTTCTCACGAGTTGGGAGCATGGGTTGCATATCTCGCACTGTTAATTCCTGAAATACCATGACTTATAGGTGCCACAGGGTAGGCTTCGTGCTATCATGCGCTTGCGAGACCCTATGTTCGTTTGGTTTTTGAATGAGGTCCGGTACGCCGGGCAATAATGACAAATACGATCACCACTATAGTGACTGCAGTAACGGAACTAGACCGTTCCTGCAACCTCGTTTTTGAGTGAGGTCCGGTATGCCGGGTAGTAGTGGCAAACGGAGACACCATAAGCATACTGCATAGGGGGACTTGACCCCTTCTGCAACCTCACTCGTCACGTTGTATTGTCAGGAACAGGATTGTGTACAAAGTAGAATTCAAAACATGGGTTCAAATCCCTATATATGAAGAAGCATCTTGATATGGGGCGTATGTAGTATGGGCTGCATACTGTTCCAGAATCTTGCTTGCATTAGAATAAGAGCATCCTTGCATTAGTAATCTTGCATTAGAGTCTAAGTCATAACATACACTGACCTATCAAATATATATACACGTTCCTCTTTTCATCAATCTGTTTGCTATAGTTGAGATCCGCTGCTAGTTATCAGCCTTAAAGCGTCAGTGAATACTGACGTCCCCACTTCAATAGGTACTGGATTGTAGAAGTATAGGTATTGGATTGCAGAGGTACAGGTATTGGATTGCAGAAGTACAGGTATTGGATTGCAGAAGTACAGGTACAAGTACAGGATTCAGGAGGACTCAAGGCGAGAGAGCAAGGAGTCGATTCCATTAAAGTTTTTCCGCTGTAAATATGTTGTATTTTCATTTGTAATAATTGTTGTAAATTATTTATTTGTTGGAAAGCATCCAAGTGGAATACCAAGTGTTGTTCTTTATTCATTGTACTCTGATGTAATATGTTGAAAGTTGTAACACTTGGGATTATAAAGGTATTATTGTAACACTGTTGTAATGTATTGCAATTTTGTAACATTCGGACTTGTAATACATTTGTGTTCAATAAAAAGTTTTAAATTTTCATGTTTTTCTGTGTATTATGGCTAATTGAAGAAAAGATTCTGGCTTATGTCACAGTTTTCCAGTTACCAAAAATCGGGGCGTTATAATAAATAGGACGCATGAAGTGCTATCTAGATAGAATTTTATAATAGACTTAAGTATAACATGTTCACTTGCACATTCATGTTACCCGTTCTTGCTACTTGTTACATGTTACATGTTACTTGTTACTTGAGACTCATTACTTGATATTTATTACCTAATACTTGATACATATTACATGCTCACTTGTTACCTATTCCTGCTATTTGTATTTGTTACCCAATCTTGTTACTTGATTTGTTTCACTTGCTATCTAGTCTCTTGAACTTCACTACTTGTTGCATCTTTGTCAAATCATGTTGTATATTTTTGATTCCACAGCTTTGTTTCATATTTTCTTGTACTTGTTTTTATACCACCTTGCTTGTACTACTTGCGACCCGTAACTTGCACTAACGGGCGTCTGTCTTTGTTTCTCTATTTTATATATGTATATACAAACTTTGGAGATGAGTTTCCTGCTAGAGTTGGTGAGCAAACCTTCTAGGCTTCGCATGGGAAAGCTTGCTTTAGTTATTTTTATTTGAGTTATTTAATTCTTATTGCTATTTAAAACTTGTAACGGGCTTGTAGTCCTGAAGTTTTCATTTTTGATCCAATTCTTGAATTTATTTGGGATATTTATATTTGTTTCAAATTTTTTCTTTTGATTAATAAATTATTCATGCATGCGTGGTTAAATATATTTTGCTATATTTCTTCTTATGATGCTTAGTCGAACCTACAACTTATGAATGATGAAAATCATTGACTGGGCTTCGTCACATACTCGTATTCCGTATTTCTTTTGGAAAGCGGGGCATGTTGGATCTTGTATGCAAGGCAAACAACACTAAAGGGGAGGGGGGGGGGATGAATAGTGTTGTATAAAAGTTAAACAATAAATTGAAATTTTTGCTCTGATAAGTCAACTGGAACTAGAAGGCAGTCGACTGAAGCGTCAGATTCGAAGAGTAATTTAACTAAAGAGTTACAAGTCTGTTAAGTCGACTGACCAGACTCGACTTACACAAGAAATAGAAAAATTAAAAATGCAACCAAAGAGAGTCAACACAGCAAACACCACAATGTATTCTGGTTCGATCTTCCCGACCTACGTCCAGTCCCCAAGCAACCCACTTGAGATTTTCCACTATTCTTGAAAAAGTTACAAGAGTACTCTACGGCCTTTGACAACAACTATGTCAAATCCGTAGACCTCTCTTACCACTAGAGAGAGCACAACCCACTCTACACCCTAGAGTGAAATCGACTCTAAACCAAAAGTCATACTCTCCAACCGAGAGGACCACTCTCACAACTCGAGAGTGAAACAACAACAAGAAGAGATTTACAACAACCTAAAGCTTTGTATGTGAAAGTGCTTTTAGTATAGTGCCTATTAGGTCGACTTCTGACTTCAGTCTAGAACGAATTCAATATTATACTAGACTGAAAATCAGAGAACCAAGTCTTAAAGAAATTGAATGCTTTGAACAACTTGTTCTTTTCTTTTCTCAAAAGAAAAAAGACTTGAAATCAAAAATTTCGGAGTTAAGTAACCTTTGCCAAATGAATTCTATACTCCTTTTATAGTGTTAGAAACGTTTGGACGTTAAGAGATAGAATCCCAACTGCCATACAACGGTAGTAAAAAGGTTTGAATTTGAAAAACAAGTTTTAAATTCAGAAAACTATCAAAAACAGTTCGAACAGTCGACTGGGTTGCCATAAGAGTCGACTGGTCAAAGCTTGAATGAGTTCAGTCAGTTTCATACTCAACAGTCGACTGCTTCCAAGAGTAAGTCGACTGGTACTCAATCAGCTGAACTTATACAAGCTTTGTTTTGAAATTTTAATTTTGTAAAACATTTTTTTAGGGAATGTGTGCGTGTGTGTGTGACAAGGCTTTTACAAGATTCTAAGACTCACAAATAATACAAGCAGTATTACAAGTCATTTGTTCAAATGTAGCTCTTGAAAGTCTTGAACATGAAACTTGAAAGCTCTTGAAAGTCTTGAACTTGAACTTGAGTCTTAGTGGCTTGACATTGTCTTTGTGGCTTGAGCAAATACTTTTGAAAGTTTCATCACATTGTATTGGGATGCTTCATCATGGTATTGACCTATACCACTTTTGTTACACACTGCAAAATATACGTAATATATAGAACAATTGTGTATTGTGTTGAGTTATCAAAATCAAGAAACTACATTCTCCCCGTTTGTGATGATGACAACAAAGTAACTTAAAATAATATAGACATAAAAGGTACATATCATGATACTCACACAAAAATTGAAAAAATATACAATGTTACAAGCTCCCCCTGAATAAAGTACAATATGCACAATATCTAAACAAGAAATTTGAAACAAAACAACATAACATAACAAGCTCAAACATGCACAAAAACATGCACAAAAACCATAATTTCTCCCCCTTTGTCATCAACAAAAAGAAAGGAGGAAATCAACAATGCATAAATAGAAAATATGGATAAGTCAATTACATTGTCCATAAAGGAAAGATAGAACAACATAAAAACAAAAAACATAATTTTAAAATTACAAAAACAAAACAAAAATACATCAATCATGTTCTTCTCTTCATCATCACTGTTTGAGGCAGGAGTTGGTTGTGGAAACTGCCTAACAAACATTTGAGTGAGGTTAGCAATGCTAGCCTCAAGCAAATCCTGTCGACCTAAGATGAGATCCGTACGATCCATGAGATAATTGACAGAAGTGTAAAGACTCTCAGGATCTGAAAAACTAGCTCTAGGACGAGAACTGGAGGATGAACTAGAAGTATAAGACCGACGAGGAATTGAAGTGGCTAAAGGAATAGGAGGTGCATTCCTTTGAAGAGAACGAGGGGGTGAGTTAAGAATTTTCATACGTGCTAGACTTGCATGATCAAAAGATTCATAACGAGTAACAACATTCGACTCGAATTCAAGATCAATGTTATAATAGTTAAAAATATGGGTAAGTAAAGCACCAAAAGGAACAAAAGAGGAATGAGCCTTACGGAGACGATTGAAAATGACTCGACTCCAATTTATTTGGATGTTGCTGAAAATGGCATACAACGCTTATTGCAATTCAAATGAAAATTGGTCGTAGCTACCCGTTTTAGGGATAATGTTATACGAAAATATGCGGGCAACAAGCTTGGCTAGAGGAGTAATCGATTTGTTGGTCATTGGAGGACCTCGATTAGGCAAAAAGATTTTTGATAAAATAGATTGATCATCCATTTCAATTTCCCCTAAATCCAACCCTTCATTAAAGATATTCAAAATAAATAAAATGAAGTCAAATCTGGACTGAGCACACAACCTCAGGAGCAGCAACGAGAAGGATCTTCAGAGCAGCAACTAGTAGCCGACTTAGATTATGTTGGAGCAAAAGTAAAAAGTGAAAAGGAGGAAGAGGAGTTTAGGGTTTTTACTTGAAGTGAATGGCTGAGATTGAAAGAGAGTTTGAATGAAAGGTCGAGATCGAAAAGAGGGTAAAAGAAAAAGCCTCATACTGTGACGATTCAGAGTCAGAAAGTCAATTTGATGTCGTGACAGTCGACTGGATTTTATATCAGTCGACTGAGTCGAGATCAAATAAAACCAAACAAAAGTAAGTAAAGCTACTGGCAGTCGACTGAGTTTTTAAGACAGCCGACTGGGCAGAACATAAAATTCAATCAGAAATATAGACAACTAAAATGTTGTATAAGTCGACTTAAACATAAAGTTTTTTTAAGAAATGTCATGAAATCAGCAAATGCCTGGTTCTCTTCTAAAGTTGATAAAAGTGTCTTCTTTAAGAGGTTTGGTAAAAATATCTGCTACTTGTTTATCAGTAGAAATAAAATTCAATATGATATCTCCCTTTAACACATGATCACGTAAAAAATGATGTCGAATGTCAATATGTTTCGTACGTGAATGTTGAACCGGATTTTTAGATAAATTAATAGCACTTGTATTATCACACATAATAGCGGGTCTTGAGAAAGAAATACCATCTAATAAAGATTGTTTCATCCATAAAATTTGTGCACAAGCCAAACTTGCAGCAATATATTCAGCTTCTGTAGTAGATAGGGATACCGAATTTTGCTTTTTACTGCACCAAGATACTAGTGAATGTCCCCAAAAGTGACAAATTCCACTAGTACTTTTACGATCAGTTTTACTACTAGCAAAATCAGCGTCACTATACGACAAAAGTTGAAAGTTATTAGTGCGTGGATAAAACAAACCATATTCAGATGTGCCTTTAATGTATCTTAAAATACGTTTCATTACTTTTAAGTGAGATTCTTTTGGATTAGACTGATATCTAGCACACAAACATACGCTAAACATAATATCTGGTCTACTAGTAGTTATATATGAGAGTGAGCCAATCATACCTCGATAGAGCTTTTGATCGATACTCTTACCTAATTCATCTTTGTCAAGCCTAGTAGTAGCCATAGGTGTAGTCTTACTGCTAGTGCTATCCATGCCAAATCGTTTGAGTAATTCCTTAGCATATTTTCCTTGATTAATAAATATGCCATTTTGAGACTGTTTTATTTGTAGTCCAAAGAAATAATTGAGTCACCCATGTTACTCATCTCAAACTCGCTAAAGATAGCCTTTTGTGGGCCCGAGCTCAAACTCTTGATATAGATTACTATTAGTAGATCCAAAAATTATGTCATCTACATATATTTATATGATTAAAATATCGGTCTTTATTTTCCTAATAAACAAGGTAGTATCTACTTTACCAATTTCAAAACCAGCTTCTAAGAGAAAAGTTTTTAAGCGATCATACCAAGCACGAGGTGCTTGTTTAAGACCATATAAAGCCTTTTTCAAACATGGTTTGGGAATTGTTCATGTTCGAAACCGGGTGGTTGCTTAACATAAACATCTTTTTTAATAAAACCATTCAAAAAAGCACTTTTAACATCCATTTGAAAGAGTGTGAAGTTCATGAAACACGCAAAAGATAATAAAATTCTAATTGATTCTAGTCTAGTAACAGGAGCATATGTTTCATCAAAATCAATTCTTTCTTCTTGATTATATCCGTGAGCAACTAATCTAGCCTTATTCCTAACGACTTGTCCTGATTCATCTAATTTGTTTTTAAATACCCATTTGGTACCAATTATAGTATGATCAGGAGGTTGTGGAACTAAATCCCATACATCATTTCTTATAAATTGGTTAAGTTCATCTTACATGGCATTCAACCAAAATTCATTCTCACATACTTCTTGTATATTTTTCGGTTCAAAATTCGATAAGAAAGCAGTATGAGAAATCATGTTAAAATGAGACCTTGTTTGAATACCATGTGAAATGTCACCAATTATTAAGTCATGAGGATGATCTCAAACTTCAACAAATGACTTTGGTAAAGTTTGAGTTATCATAACAGGATCAGTCGACTTAACAAGTCCATCAGCCGACTGATTCACATCAGTCAACTTAGGAATCCTATCAGTCGACTTGTCCAGGGTAGTTTGCTCTAGTGATTTAATAATGTTATCTAGTGGTGATGATTCAATTTCATCATCTTCAATAACATTAGACAAAGGTAAAGATTCATCAAATGAAATATGCATTGATTCTTCAATAGTCAAAGTTGACTTATTGAAAATTCTATATGCCTACTTCTATTTGAGTATCCAATGAAGATACCTTCACTAGATCTAATATCAAATTTATCTAGATTATCTTTTGTGCTTAATATGAAATACTTAGAACCAAATACTTTAAAATATGATACTTTAGGAATTTGTTCATAAAAAAGTTCATAACAAGTTTTCTTAAGATTTGGCCTAATAAATATTCTATTTAAAACATAACATGCTGTAGAAACAGCTTCAGCCCAGAAGTATTTAGGCAGATTGCTTTCAACAAGCATAGTACGTGCACATTCTTGCAATGTCCTATTCTTTCTTTCGACCACTCTATTTTGTGGTGAAGCTCTAGGAATTGCAAATGAATGTGTTATACCATTCTTGTTGCAGTATTTTGAAAACTTTTCATTCTCAAATTCTCCACCATGATCACTTCTAATAGTGACTATGGTTAGAGATTTTTGATTTTGAATACTTTTGCGAAAATTTACAAATTCTTGAAAGGCTTCATTTTTACGTTTTAAAAAAAATACCCATGTAAATCTTGAAAAAACATCTACTAAAACAAATACATATATACTTTTATTTAAAGAAGCGACTCTAGTAGGACCAACTAAATCCATATGGATTAATTCGAGAGGCCTACTAGTAGAAATCATTTCTTTTGTTTTAAAAGTAGATTTTACTTGTTTTCCTAGTTGACTAGCATCACACATCTTATCTTTTCTAAAATATAATTTCGACAATCCTTTAACTAGGTTATTCTTAGATAATTTAGCAATGTTTTTCATATTTACATGGCCAAATCTCTTATGCCAAAGCCAAGAATCATTATTAGAAGCAACTAAACAAAAATCATTTGAAAACCCATTTGTTTTTCAACATAATTCATATATATTATTTTTCCTAAAACCTTGAAAGATCACATTTTGCATAGATGAATCATAGATTAAGCATGCATCTTTTTCAAAGACTATTTTATAACCCTTATCACAAAGTTGACTAATACTTAACAAATTATGCTTTAAACCACGAACTAGAAATACCTCTTCAATAGTAGGGGTAGTGTTCTTACCGACCATGCCTATTCCAATAACCTTTCCTTTGTTATTATCACCGAACGTAACAATTCCTCCATCTATCTCTTGTATGGAAGACAGTAGGTTTGCATGGCCAGTCATGTGCTTAGAGCATCCGCTGTCAAGTATCCAACGTTCCCTTTTAGGTACCTATAAAATAAGAATTGTGAATATGGTACCCTTTTCATTGGGTCCGAAAGAGATTAGTGTTTGGAAAACCAAATCCAAAGTGAGTTTGATTTACCACCAAAAGCAGGTATATAATTTACAGAATTACACACATTATGAATTAAAGAATTTATATAAGTAATCCTATTATTTAGACTCAGGTTGAATGGAACCCAAATATTTTTAGTCTGTCCAGTCGACTATTCTGTGAAGTCAGTCAACTGGGAGGTGAAACAAGTTGACCTATATGAGGTTGTCGTCTTTTTGAATGAGACCCCAAACCTCTGGGCAGACGACCGAAATTTTGGGTCAGTCGACTGGTCTGAGCAGAAGGATTACTCTTTTCATGATCAAAAATAATTTTTGGTTTTTAAAAATAATCATATAAGTTCTTTTTCATACTAGAAACAGAATCAATCTTATTACTACTAGTATTATTAGAGTAATGATGTTTTTCAAGAGTTTTTTGAAAACCTAGTCCAAACTTTTTATTAGTTTGAACTTGGTTTTGGAGAACTTAATTTAAATTCTCTTTTTCTTTGTTGAACTTAGATACATTCTTGGATATCTCTTCATAATTTTTCTTAAGAGATACAAGATTTATATCTAAGTTTGAAAGACGAGAATTTAAAGACTTGACTTCAACATTTAAGTCAAGATTTTCTTGAGAAAGTGTTTGATTAACTTTCTCTAGATTTTTAACTCTTATCTTCTCCTTTTTCAGTTCTGGAAAAACCTTATTAAATGCTTCGAATAAATCATTTGGATCAAAATTGTCACTTACATCATTTTGAGTAGCCATGAAGCACACATTTGCGACTTCATTTGATTCTTCATTCTCTTCTTCAGATGATGAGTCGCTATCATCCCAATTTGCTTGATATGCCTTCTTATTCTTCATGTACTTGTCCTTCTTGAAGTTAGGAACTTTTCCTTTTGATTTTGCATTTTCTAACGGACAGTCCTTTTTCATATGACCTGTTTTGTTACACTTGAAACAAGTGGGAAGATCATTAGTATCTTTAAACTTAGAATTGAATTTACCCTTTCGAAGAAATTTCTTGAATTTTGTAGTGAACATGGCTATTTCTTCTTCATCTTCTTCTTCATCTTCTGAATCGGATATGGACTTGAAAGCAAGAGTCTTCTTCTTGGCTTGTTGAGGTTCTAGATCCTTTTTGAGTTCTTCTAGTTGTACTTTATATGCCATTAGATTTCCCACAAGATTCTCAAGAAAGATTTGTGTTAAATCATTGGCTTCTTCTATAGCGGTGGTCTTCTTCTCTCATTCGGGAGTTAGGACACGAAGAACTTTCCTCACCATTTCCGCTTCCAAATATGTCTTTCCAAGAGCCACAAGGGAATTTGTGATTTCCGTGAACCTTGTTATCATATCCGACACATTTTCGTTCTCCTTCATACGGAATATTTCGAACCTGTGAACAAGAACAAAGATTTTAGATTCTTTGACCTTATTTGTACCTTCATGTGTTACCTCAAGAGTGTGCCATATTTGATGAGCCGTTGTTGCGTTTGACACACGCTTCTTTGGTAAGTGTACAAAAGAGAGCATTCATCGCCTTTGCATTGTTCATGGTGTTGTTCTTCATGTCATCGTTCTATTGTGCATAGGGAATTGTAGGTATGGTATATTTTGTCTCGGTCATGTTCCAAATCTCATAGTTGATCTGTAATATCCCGGGCAGATATTACATTGTATAAATTATTATTTTATTATTATCTTATTACTATTTTGTTTTAATTCCAAAATCGAATTATTTTGGTGATTTTCACCCGGTTTGCTCATAGAAATTATCTGTACCATATACCTGTCAGTATACATCCGTATTGTATCAAATTGGTACCGTGATCTTCCGAACTAATAATAGAATTTATTTTATTATTATTTCCGAGATTAAATTATTTTTATACGGATTATGCGAAGATTTTCGGTATACAGACATATATGTGCACATATGTGTAGTATGTCGATTAATACTATACAAATTGTGTGGGCAAAACACTTGTCCTTGTTATGACAAACCTATTAGATTGTTAGGGTTTTATAAGCATTTAACTTAGACTAATTGTGCATGAGAGAATTAGGAGAAATTCTTCAAGAACTAATTCTCCACCACACCACACCTCCACCACATACTACCTCCACCACTTCCCCCCTTCCTATAGGTATGGCCGGCCCCCATATTAGGGAAGGGTTTATGTGCAAATTTGTGTGTGCACATTTGCATTTCCCACCCTTCTCTCCTCCTATAAATACCCTCCTTCTCCACCTTTGTCTCATTTTAGAAAGATCAAAAAGAAAGAAAGAAAGAAAGGAAAGGAAAAGAAAGAGAGAACCTCATGTTAACTTGAGAGTTTTGTTTTGTAGGGTGTTAGAAGCTTTCTAAAAGCTTAGGGGAAGGAGAAGTTAAGCTAGCAAGTTCTTCCAACAAAGGAAACAAGGTGGGGGTTTCTCCTTGCTTGCTTGTTTGTTTGTTTGTTTGTTATTTATTTGAATGATGTGTTGATGTTCTTCTTCTTCTTACCCTCCTTGTTTTATTTTCTTTTTGGATGGTTGTTTTAGTAATATGGTTGAATGTAAACAAGTAGTAGTGCTAAACAAGCATAAAGATCAAATCTTTATAGTTGTAGTTGTTGTTTGTGTTTGTTATTGGACTAAAATGATACAAGGCATATGGACTTGAACATACAACCATTTTGGGGTTGTAGGACTTGAATATGGACTTGCACATAAAGCATATGAACATTTTTATACAACCATTTTTGGTTGTAGGACTTGTATTGGACTTGGACTAAAAGATAAGCATATGGTTGGTTGAACCAAATGAGGGTTCTTACTTTATTTTGTTATTGTTATTTTCTTTGATAATCTTAAGTAAAAGAACCTAAAATTAGATGTTAGTTTTGATTAATGGAAAAGAAACTAACCTAAATCACTAGTTGTAGAATAAATAAAAAGATCTTTTCTTTTATAATCACTAGTTGTAGAATAAATAAAAATATCTTTTCTTTTATAAATCACTAGTTGTAGAATAAATAAAAAGATCTTTTCTTTTATAATCACTAGTTGTAGAATAAATAAAAAGATCTTCCCTTTTATAATTACTAGTGATAATAAATCAACTAATAAAGAGTAGTAGCCATTTAAGTAGTAGTAGCATGTTGTTAAAATAAAATAGTAGTAGTATGTTGATTAAAATGAAGTAGTAGTAGTAGATAGTTGTGTTATGTTCTTGATTAAAATAAAGTACTAGTAGGGGTAGATAGTTGTGTGTTATGTTCTTGATTAAAATAAAGTAGTAGTAGTGGTAGATAGTTATGTGTTATGTTCTTGATTAAAATGAAGTAGTAAGTAGTAGATAGTTGTATGTTATGTTCTTGGTTAAAATGAAATAGTAGTAGTAGTAGATAGTTGGATGTTATGTTCTTGGGTAAAATAGAGTAGTAGTAGTAGTAGATAGTTGTAGATGTTTATTTTATGTTCATAAAGCAAATATCATGCTAAGATTGTATTAGATTAATTTAGATATGCTTAGAATGTTGTAGCATTTATTCTAAAAATACCTAGCATGTTTAATGATGCTTAGAATGTGTATGATTTCTTCTAAAAATACCTAGCATGTTTAATGATGCTTAGAATGTTGTAGGATTTATTCTAAGAATTTCCTACCATGTTTAGATTAATCTATTATGCTTAGAATGTTGTAGGATCCATTCTAAAATTCCTACCATGTTTAGATTAATTTAATTATGCTTAGAATGTTGTTGGATCCATCCTAAAATTCCTACCATGTTTAGATTAATCTATTATGCTTAGAATGTTGTAGGATCCATTCTAAAATTCCTACCATGTTTAAATTAATTTAATTATGCTTAGAATGTTGTAGGATCCATTCTAAAATTCCTACCATGTTTAGATTAATTTAATTATGCTTAGAATGTTGTAGGATCCATCCTAAAATTCCTACCATGTTTAGATTAATTTATTATGCTTAGAATGTTGTAGGATTCATTCTAAAAATACCTACCATGTTTAGATTAATTTATTTATACTTAGAATATTGTAGGATTCATTCTAAAAAAATACCTACCATGTTTAGATTAATTAATTTATTTATGCTTAGAATGTTGTAGGATTCATTCTAAAAATACCTACCATGTTTAGATTAATTTATTTATGCTTAGAATGTTGTAGGATTCATTCTAAGAATTTCCTACCATGTTTAGATTAATCTATTATGCTTAGAGTGTTGTAGGATTCATTCTAAGAATTTCCTACCATGTTTAGATTAATCTATTATGCTTAGAGTGTTGTAGGATTCATTCTAAAAATACCTATCATGTTTAAGAAGGTTATTTATGCTTGGAATATTGTAGGATTAATTCTAAAATTGCCTACCATGTGTAGGAATGATATACATATTGTAGGAAAGTATAATCCATGCTTAGGAATGTGTAGGATTGATGTTGAATTACCTACCATGCCTAGGATTGTTGTAGGAATGGTTAAGGTTGTATACCATGCTAAATTATTAGTACTCATGCTAAGTTGTAGCAATTAACCATGCTTAAAGTAGTAAGAGATATCCATGCTTAAATCTAGTGGCTATTCATGCTTTAACTTATAGTGGATTTCTACGTAAGTTGTATCCATACTTGTAGTTAAAGTGTATAGCAAAGAGATTAATCGTGTTGTAGTTATAGTAATAACTATCATGTTGTGGTTGTAGTATTAACTATCGCGTTGTAGTTATAGCGTTAGTAAGGAACTATCATGTTATCGTAAATTGTGCTAGTAGAGAACTAGCATGATGTGGATTGTAACTAGTGGAGAACAAATCATGTTGTAGTTGCAATATTAAGTTGCAAGGTCATTCTAGCCAATCCCCTAAAAGGAACTCATGTTGAGATTGCTTAGTCGTTCTAGATTCAAGAGCCATGCATGCTTGAATGGTATATTATAGCTTCATATATAAAAGTTGTTAGGTCGTTTTGGGCTTCGCATTGGTAGAATGCCTGTTTCAGGCTGTTAGTAGATTCTTCTGCTGCTTCTAATAATAGAAGATCAAGTTTGCTAGTAAGCACGTTTGGTTGCTTCTAGGTTTGATTACCTGTATGGTTGTTTTTGTATGTAGTCACCTCATACGTAGCTTAATTGGCTCGTATGTAGGTATTGTAGGCTGTGAGTAGATCCGATGAGATCTTGAGAAGTCTAGGTTAAGACGGATTAATTGTGGCACTCTTTAGAAGAGGGACGCGTATGGTGCTTTTCATGCCGAGTTGGAAGCATAGTGCCGTGTCTCACTTGTTTGGTTAGAAGAGGGACACGTACGGTGCTTTTCATGTCAAGTTGAAAGCACCATGGTATGTCCCGCTTGTTGGTTAAGGGTTAGTGACATCGTTAGGGTAGTAACAGTTACTTAACCATTTTTATCTAAAAATTGCCAAAGGGTGAGAGTTGGTGTCAGGGGTGATACCCTATAATCCAACCCCTCCTATAGGCTGACACTAGGTGGTGTTATCGGGATGTATTCTCCTGTCAAAGGGATACGGGCGGTGCTTTTTCATGACAAGTTGGGAGCACGGGTTTCGTATCTTGATTGTTAATTCTTGAATGTACCATGATAAGAACGAGAGGGTTCCTAGGGAAATAGACCCTACGATCCCGACAGGTTCTATGCCTTCTCATGACGAGTTGAGAGCACGGAAGAAGGTTGGCAAGTATCTTGTAGTTCGTGTTGGCTTTTGGTGTGAGGTCCGGTACGCCAGGGCAATAGTCACCAGTCATGTAGTATCATGTCAGGAATAGGATAGGTACAAAAGTAGAGTTCATAGCGCGGGTTCAAATCCCTATATGGAGAAAACGGCTTGAGATGGGGCGTATGTAGTATGGAATGCATACTGTTCCGGAGACTTGCTTGTATTAGAATAAGAGCATCTTAGCTTAGTTAATATTACGTTAGATTCTAGTCAATGGCACTCACAAACACTTAAACTACACCGACACAATTATCATGTTTCTGTATGTTGTTTTGGGAGATTCGCTGCTAAGTTATCAGCCTTAAAGCGTCAGTGAATACTGACGTCCCCACTTCAATAGGTAATGGATCGCAGAAGTACAGGTGCGAGATTCAGGAGGACTCAAGGCAAGGAAAGCGAGGAGTCAATATCATGTTTTAGTTTCCGCTGTAATAACTACATTGATTTTCTATTGTGGAAAAGTACTCAAGTGAGAGTTACCAAGTGTTGTTCTTCATTCTTTGTACTCTGATGTAAGTTGTTAAAAATGGTAACACTCGGGAATGAAAGGGTACTATTGTAACACTATCATAATGTATTGCAGTTGTAGGACATTCAGACTTGTAATACATTGGGTGTTGAATAAAAAGTTTTAAATTCTCCTGTTTTTTCTGTGTATTGTGACTAATTGAAGAAAAGATCTTGGCTCGTGTCTCGGTTCCCAGTATATGGAAATCGGGGCGCTACATGATCGAATGTAGGTAGAACTTCATTCTACACTTCCAATAGTTGTAGTTTGTTCCATCAAAGAAAGGTGGCCTTTGTGTGTATTGGCCTTCATGGTATTGACTTGCATTTGAAGTAGATGACATTGCACTCAACCAGGCCCTGATACCAAGTTTTGGATCCTGTATGCAAGGCAAATAACACTTGAGGGGGGGTTGGGGGGGGGGGGGGGTGGGGGGTGGGGGGGTGGTGAATAGTGTTGTATAAAAATTAAACAATAAATTAAATTTTCGCACTGATAAGTCGACTGGAACTAGAAGGCAGTCGATTGAAGCATCAGATTATAAGAGTAATTTAACTGAAGAGTTATAAGTCTGTAAAGTCGACTTAGAGAGTAAAGCAGTCGACTGACCAGACTCGATTTACATAAGAAACAGAAAAATTAAAAATGCAAGTTTAGAGAATACAACCAAAGAGAGTCAACACAGCAAACACCATGATGTATCCTGGTTCGGTCCTCCCGACCTACGTCCAGTCCCCAAGCAACCCACTTGAGATTTTCCACTATTCTTGAAAAAGTTACAAGAATACTCTACGGCCTTTAACAATAACTATTTCAAATCCGTAGACCTCTCTCACCACTACAGAGAGCACAACCCACTCTACACCCTAAGGTGAAACCGACTCTAAACCAAGAGTCCTACTCTCTAACCGAGAGAACCACTCTCACAACCTGAGAGTGAAACAACAACAAGAAGAGATTTACAACAACCTAAAGCTTTGTATGTGAAAGTGCTTTTAGTATAGTGGCAGTCTAGAATGAATTCAATGCTATACTGGACTGAAAATCAGAGAACCAAGTCTTAAAGAAATTGAATGCTTTGAACAACTTGTTCTTTTCTTTTCTCAACCAAACATGGTAAATAAAATTAAGAACATATACATACATTAATTTAACATCAACCAAACATACAACCTAACAATTATTTCTACAATAGATTAATTGTGAGACAATTATATGAACAACCCTATTCTCAATTCTATATGAATGCATGAAAGATTTATTCTTTAGAGTCAAAAGTGGCATGATGTCAAGAATATTGGGGTTAGCTCGTGTAAATCCTCAATAGACCCAACGAAGATAATCAATACAACGACATGATAATGAATATGATCTACTTGCAAGAATTTCAATGAAACTTAAATTTGATACAATGTACAATTCAAGAGGAAAGTGACTTGCCTTATTAATGGTGAAATTGAATACAAAGAATAACGAGATAAAGATCCCAAAGCAATGAATCCACGAACACACGAAGTACGGAACCACGTGCGAGCTATGTGCAAACGCTCACACAAAATGGCAAACTCCCGATCGGATCCACAACACCAACAGCAAGATCAATCCCTTCCTCCTTCACAACAACAAACACCAATTCTCAACAAACAGCAAACAACCAACTCCAATCCCCTCTCTCTTCACCCGAACTGCAAACAGCTAAGAGGGAGAGAGAGACATTGATGGGGATCGACGGTGACTGACGGCGATGACGCTGGCGGCGAGGGGTGCTAATGGCGGGGTGCTGGCAGTCGAGGAGAAACAGCAGCGACGAGGGACAATGAGGGAGAGGATACTCTGTTTCTTACCGAAATAGAGGAGCAGCAGAGGGAATAGGGGATTCGGAGCTCGACGACGACAACGACGGGGATAGGGGTCACCGGTGGTTGTGGGGTGAAGGTTGCAGACGAGGGTGAGGGGAGGTGGCAATGGTGTTCGTCGAGGTGATGGGTTCGAGCGAGAGGCGTCAATGGGTTTGGTTGGCAGAGACGAAAGGAGGCGGATGGCGACTTGGGCGGAGATGGGTTGGATTTGCTGCGACGAAGAGGAATAAGGTTGGCGAGATAGAGAGAAGGAGAGACAGGGAAGGAGGAGGATGAATAGTGGAGAAGGGGTAGGGGATGAACAGTTGGGGTTGGGGTTTTTGACGGCTGCACAGTGGAAAGGGGCTAGGGTTAGGTGGGGTAGGGTAGGGTTTTAGGTTAGTAGTGTATTTATAGGGATTTAATATGATACTGGGTTTCGAGTAGGATCCTATAAGAGAATTGCTTGGGTTTTGGGTTAAAAATCAATTAGTGGGTAAAAATTTAATAGAGGAAAAATAATTAGCATTATGGGGTTTTAATAATTATAGTATTAACAATAAAAATAACAATAATGCAATTAACAAGAAAATAATACTGCTAATGATAATAACAATAGTAATAATAGTATTAATGATCATAACAATAATAATGATAACAATAACAATAATAATAACCATAATAACAAAAATACTAATACTAATAATAATAATATGAACATTAATAATAATAATAATCATAATAGTAACAACAACAATAATAATAGCAATAGAAATAGAAATAATAATAATAATCATAACAATAATAACAATAATAATAATAATAATAAAATTAAAAATAATAATCATGATAATGATAGTAATAGCAATAATAATTATAGATTATATAAAATAGGAATTGGGTTTAACACATTTATCAAAATAATCCAACTAGTAAAAATGAATTTGATTTGGTCTAAAATGTAAATAGTCAATCAGTTAGGATTATAAAACAAGTTAAAATGTATCATTATTCAACATTAAATATAATTGTCAATTAGGAAGTACTTTAATATAAAATCAAACAGAATTTAATATGAAATACAGAAAATATTTAGAAGATATGTATTTACGGGAATGGGGGTTACCAGGTCCTGCAGTGACTTTTCAGGGAAAGAAGAAGGACCCGGAAGTGACTGCAATGCTATCTAAGTTGATGATTCTAGATGAAGTCAAAAGCATTCCAGTGGTCAGGGATTTTCCTACGGTATTCTTGGAAGATTTACCGGGATTATCGCCGCAACGAGATGTTGAGTTCTGTATTGATGTTCAGCCAAAAAGTGCTCTGATTTCAAAGGCTCCGTACAGGATGGCACTTGTAGAGCAGGATGAAGTTAAGAAGAAGATTGAGGAATTGCTGAGTAAGGGATTCATCAGGCCGAGTACTTCACCGGGGAGAGCACCAGTGTTGTTAGTGAAGAAGAAGGATGAGTCAATGAGAATGTGCATTGACTATCAAGAGTTGAACTGGGTGACTATTCAGAACAAGTATCCGCTTCCACAGATTGATGATCTGTTTGATAGGCTTTGGGGAGCAACTATATTTTCGAAGATTGATCTGTGGTCAGGGTATCATCAAGTTCAAGTTGAGGAAGATGAGAGTAAAACAGCTTTCAGAGCTCGTCATGGACTCTACGAGTTTTTGGTAATGCCATTCGGAGTGACGAATGCGCCGGCAGTGTTTATGGACATGATGAATCGGATTTTTCAGCCACTTATTGATTCCTTCGTGGTGGTTTTCAACTATGATATTCTGGTATATTCGAAGTCAGAGGAAGACCACTCCAAGCACTTGGCAGAGGTATTGAAGAAGTTACACGAGCATAACTTGTATGCCAAGCTATCGAAGTGTGAGTTTTGGAAGTTTGAGGTAGCTTTCCTTAGTCATATTCTTTCTTCCTCAAAAGTTTGAAGCAGTGAAGAATTGGCCCAGGCCAACAACAGTGAAGGAAGTCAGGAGTTTATTGGGTTTGGCTGGGTACTACAGGAGATTCATTCAGGGCTATGCAAAGGTCGCAGTTCTTTTGATAGGGTTAACTCGAAAGAATGTGCAATTCACTTGGACTGATGAGTGTGAGGCAATTTTCCTTGAGCTAAAGGAGAGGTTGCCGACTGCACCTATCTTAGCTTTGCCACAAGCTGGGAAGGATTATGATATCTTCATGATACGTCTCTCAGAGGTTTGGGGTGTGTCTTGATGCAGGAAGGAAAGGTTATTGCATATGGTTCAAGGTAGTTGCGTCCACAAGAGAAGAACTATCCGACGCATGATCTGAAATTGGCAGCTATTATCTTTGCCTTGAAGTAGTGGAGGCATTATGTATACGGATAGAAGGTCAACATGTACACCGACCACAAGAGCCTGAAGTATATTTATCAGCAGAAGGATCTGAATCTTCGGCAGAGAAGGTGGTTGGAAGTGTTGGAAAACATTCGTCGTGAGATCAAGTATCATCTAGGCAAGACGAATGTGGTGGCCAATGGGCTAAGTCAAAAGAGCAGTTTGTCGAGTTTGATCACTACTAAGAGAGAGTTGGCAGCAGAGGTTGATCTAGCAGGTATTGAGGTTGTACTGCAGGGTTTGGGAGCATCTTTAGCTCAGTTGAGGCTGCAACCTTCTTTAAGGGAGCAGATCATGGAGGGTCAGAAATTAGATGCAGAGATTCAGAGGATGTTGCAGCTGGTTTCCAAAGGCAATTTATCAGAGTTCCGTGTCCAAGATGGAATTCTATGGATGGGTGAAAGGTTGTGTGTACCAGAGAATGTAGATTTAAGGGAGAATATCTTACAGGAGGCACACAGTACTTTGTTTCCAGTACATCCTGGAGACACAAAGATGTACAAGGACATCTAACAACACTTTTGGTGATCCGGTATGAAGAGGGATGTGGCAGACTTTGTGGCAAGGTGTCTAACTTGCCAGCAGATTAAAGCAGAGAATTAGAGACCTAGAGGCTTGTTACAGCCATTGCCTATTCCGGAATGAAAGTGAAAGAATATTAGCATGGATTTCATCACAGGGTTGCCGAGGAGTTCGAAGGGCAATGACTCAATTTGGGTTATTGTGGACCGTTTGACTAAGTCAACTCACTTTCTGTCCGTGAAGATTACTTGGTCATTGGAGAAAATGGAAGAGCTGTATATTGATGAGACTGTGAGACTTCATGGAGTTCTTGTGTCGATTGTTTTCGACAGAGATGCGAGGTTCACATCGAGGTTTTGGAAGGATTTGCAAGTAGCTTTGGGTACCAGAACCGATTTCAATACTGCTTTCCAGCTGCAAACCGATGGTCAGACTGAAAGGGTGAATCGGGTATTGGAGGATATGCTGAGGGCTTGTGTTATGGATTTTGAGGGCAGTTGGGAGAGGTACATGGTATTGGTTGAGTTTTCTTATAACAATAGTTACCATGCAAGTATCGGGATGGCACCATATGTAACCCCTGTTTTCCCAAAATTGCATTTTTGTGTATTTTCTGTATTTAAGATTTTCACAAATTATTTTTTTCGGTTTTCAAATTCTTTTGTCAAATTGTACTATTGGATATCCTATTAAAATTTATTTTCGATCAATAATTTTGTTTGTAACTATTTCCCTCATTTTTACATTATAACACAATTTTTATTTTTATTATTATTACTCTTATTATTATTATTACTGCTACTGTTAGTACTGTTATTATTTTTATCATGGTCTTATTATTGTTATTATTAGTAGTATTAATGTTCTTACTGATATTTTGGACTGGTTATTAAAAAAAAATCCACTTTTATTTACTAACTGTAATTGTAGTCTGTTAAATAAATTCTATTTTGTAATGTCAATTACTTTTTATTGTAAACAATATTTTTTAAGTTATTTTATTTTTCCTTATTGGATCTTGAACCCAATATCCAATAAATCCCCAATACCCATTAATTTACCTATACCCATTTAAGCCCAGACTCATTACCTTGTTAATAACCCACATAATTACCCCTACCCTATTTTCACCCTAGCCAGACCCGTTACCTTACCCTATAGACCTGAAACGCGGTTACTCACCCTATTCAGCAGTCACCTACTCCCCCTAAAACCCTAATGTTTCACTTCCATTATAAACCCTGTTACCCCCCCCCCCCTCCTCCCCCCCACTTCCCACCTTCATGCTAACCCATCAGCCGCAATTTGCAAACCCTAGCACACCCCCTTCCCGACTCCTATTCCTCCGACCTTGTTGCTCCCGCTCATCCTCTCCCCTCCCGTCCGACTGCACCCCTTCAACCCATCTTCCGACCATCGTGGTTCCCTCCCACTGTGCGCACCCGCACAGCCAGACGATAACTCCTGCACAACCAGTCGTACCTACCCCCTGCGCCGCTCAACACAACCCCGCCTCTACAATCCTGCATCCGAGCAGCAGCGCCCCAGCGCAGTCCCTCCCCTGCAGCGACAACGGCACTTGCGATGCCTGCAGCCCACGTCCTGCCATCGTCCCCTGCCTTCTTACGTCGACTGCAGCACGACCGCGTTCGCCACCTGCCGTCGCTCACACCGTCGTCGTTCAGCTATGTACAGCCGCTGAGTTGCTGTGATCATGAAGTTTTGTTCTTGTTAATTCTCGGCCGTCCGATCTTCGTGATCATCATCTTGGTCGTGGGTCGTTGATCAACATCTTGATCATCATGATCATCATCATGTTCACTTGATGGATTGATTCTTGGTCGTTCGATCTTGATCTTGATCTCTTGGATCTAGCCGTTGGATCTCTTGATCATCTTCTTGATCATCGAGATTCATGCTTGGTGTTCGTGATCGTGATTGTGATCGTGTGTTCGTGATTAGTTCGTGATCTGTTCGTTCGTGTTCATGCCCAGGAATCCATTCTCGTTATTCTTACTCTTTGCTTCGTTTCCATCGTTGTCTCTCAGGCAAGTAACTTGTACTCAAATTACTTTGTATGATACAAGTCAAAAAAATGCAGCTTATAGTGTAGTTGGGTTCTAGAGACAACTCGTGTGTGTGTTATTTTTGATGGGTTTTGTCTCTATTGTGCTATTGACCATAGTTGCCTCACGACACAAAAATTGAGATGAAAATAACTAGGTTTGACCGTTCTTGATCTATTCATATATGTGAGATAATTAGGAAAATTATGTGTTTGATGAAATCCATATGATTTGATGGTTGTGAATATGTTATATACCCTATCTCATGTTGTTTGGACACTTGGTAGACTTATTTTCATGTTTGTTTGTATTTGGATCAAGTTTCGTTGAATCTATGATGATTTTGATTTTTGAGGAAATTCTGTGTTTTGTCGATAATCTGTCTTGATCAGTAATTTAGACCATATTAAGGTCAGAATCATAATTTCAGTATAAAACATGATTTGTAGAGAAATTCATCTTCTTTCTAACTCCTCTTACCTTGCTTGATTTCGTTTTCGTATGTGTGAGATATGACTTGTTTACTACAGAGGTGTAGATAAATTCCAGATTTCGTTTCTTGATGATTTTGATGACTAAATTATTTTTATATTTGTGCTACACATATTATTTTGATCTGAAACTTCGGTCAGTAATTCTATATCTACCTAGGGATTATCCAGAATTTTTGTGGATTTTCTTGATGAGTTTATATGCCGTTTCATGCTTGTTCATGAAAGCTATACTTGCTATATTTTGCTCGTTGTTCTGTAAAGAATCGTATTTTCACCCTAATTTCTTTTCCTGTATAAAAAATATTTATGAAATATGAAAGTTATATTATTTTTTTTATTTTCATCTCCCTTTGGCGGATTTGGATTTCGTTTCACGGTTTGCGAGATATTTCAGTTTTTGTACAGCAGTGTTGGGAATTCCAGATTTGCCAAACTATCATTTTTTTAGGTTTTCCGATTTTTTTTTTACTGAAATAATTTTACTGGAACATTATGAAACTTTATATTTTGATGCTAGACATGTAGGGGATTGCCCCAGGTTTTTCCTGGATTTATTTGAGGAGTTTTAATGCTGTTTTTCTTAGTATGAATTCGTTTTACTGATTTCTGGCAGAACGTATTTTCTAGATTCAAATCTGTTTTGAGTTATGATTTTGTAAAATATTATATGGCTTAATTATAATCGCTGGATTCGTGTGGAAGTATATTTTCCATATTCTTCGATGGATTCAGATTTGGATTTCCGTAGTAACGGAAATCACTATTTTAGTACTGTACTGTCATGCTGTCCTGAATATGAACATACACTGTTTTGCTCGTTTATGTGACCGTATATCATCTATGTATGTTTATTTTTTTCCCTGAACCTAATACTGATTGTACTATGTTAGTCTGACACTACTTCATGCACTATCATGTATGTTGATAATCATAATAAAGGTGATCAAGCCGGGGTTTAAGGAAAAGATCTAGTAGTGGAAAATTATAGAAATGTGTACTTAGAAGGGGGCCCGTGTTTCCGATACTGAGCATCTGTTATACTGCTATACTGATTACCTGACTACAAACTTCCCTATAAGAAGGTGTACTCGGAGGAGGACCAATAGGTTCTGACTGTCTGATTACTGTTACTAATTACCTGACTGCACACTTCCCTATAGGAAGGTGTAATCGGAGGTCCACTAGGTTCTGACTGTTACTGCTACTGTTACTGATACCTGAGTACACTGCCCTATATGATCCCGTACGAAATCTACAAACGTAACTGTTTGAATGTAGTAACTAGGTTGCATGAAGTGCTACCTAGTTAGTAATAGACACAATACTGTAAGAACATAACATGATATGGTTATACTGTTATACTGTTATAATGTTATATTGTTACACTGATACAATGAACATACTTCTACTGATACTGTTATCTGATACTGTTGGTTGCCATATGATACTGTGCTATATACATGTATTTGTACTATTAGTATACCATGTTAGTTGACTTTGCTTTACTGATTCATGATAAATATTACTGTTGATGTGTTATACCACGCTATATCTGTTTCTGCTATTATTTAGATTTGTTTAGTTTTCCATGTGCTTGTATCTTACATTATAAGTGGCTCGTAACTTGCAATTGACGGGTACTTGTTTTCTCTTTCCTTCTTCCTGCAATTTTTCAAATTGCAGATTTTGGTGATCAGCTGCCCGATGGAGTATGTGATCTAAAGTTCTAGTTGGCTAGAGCTTTTTCTATCTTCATTTATTTTCTGTTGCTCATTTTGAACAATGTATCCTGTACTTGGATTCATTTATATTTAGGCAATGTGACCCAGGATTTTTGACTTGTTCAAATCAGATTTATTTGAGATTAATACATTTTGTTTCAAGTAAATTCTGTTGGTATATTGATTCAATTATGCATGTGTGGTTGATTCTTTTGCTTCCGACTCTGATTATTTTGTGAGATGTTGTAAAGATTCCTGAACAGCTTATGGATGATGAAAATTATTCACTAGGCCAATGTTATGTGCTCGTATTCCGTATTTTTGGGAAGCGGGGCATGACACCATATGAAGATTTGTACGGGAGGAAGTGCAGGACATCTATTTGTTGGCATGAAGTTGGTGATATGTAGTTGTTTGGGCCTGAGATTGTGCATCAGACATCGGAGAACGTCGAGCTAATTCGTAAGAGGTTGGTCGAGGCTCAGAGTCGGCAGAAGAGTTATACAGACACTCGACGAAGGGACTTGGAGTTTGAGATTGTGGATGCAGTCTTTCTCAAGGCGTCTCTGACTAAAGGGGTGGTCAGGTTTGGAAAGGAAGGCAAGTTGGCGCTAAGGTACATTGGGCCATACAGGATTTTGGGGCGAATTGGTAAAACAGCATAAAAGTTGCAACTACCGGAGGACTTTGCACAGATGCATGATGTGTTCCACGTGTCGATGTTGAGGAAATATGTGCCGGATCAGAGTCATCAGTTGGCAGAAGTGCCTAAAGGTCTCCAGCTAAACTTGAGTTACAATGAACAGCCTGTAGACATTGTTGAACGTAGGGAGAAGGTGATGAGGAATAAGGTGATACCTATTGTAGAGGAACCAGGAGTTTGAAGAAGCTACTTGGGAGCCGGAGGATCGCATGCAGAAGGATTTTCCGTAGCTCTTTGTATGATTGTATTCTTTTGGTTAAATTGCATTCTTTTGTATGACAGTATTCTTTAAACTATCTTTCCATTTATGTGATTACATTTTCTTTTTGCATATATCGTTTGGTCCCTATTAGTAGTAGTTCTGAGGACAGAACTATTCTAAGTGTTGGATCCTGTAGGCTAAGCAACAAACACTAGAGGGGGGGTGAATAGTGTTAATGAAAATAAATTGCGGAATAAAATTATTTTTCTCGGCACAGTCGACCTAGTTGGGAACCAGTCGACTGATATAGCCAAATTAAAAGAAACTTAATCTCTCGATGCAGTCGACTTATCTGAGAGACAGTCGACTGATAATATCAAATAAAGAAAATATAATAACTCGGTTCAGTCGACTAATAGATAATCCAGGCGACTGAAGAAACAAAGAGTAACAGATACAAGACTGATCAGTCGACTAATACGAAGCTGAGTCGACTGTACAGACTAGATTTGCAGAACTTCAATAAATAAAAGTAAGTGCAAAAACAAGACAACCAATCACAGAGTACACAAGATATATCCTGGTTCGGTCCTCCCGACCTACATCCAGTCCCCAAGCAACCCACTTGAGATTTCCACTATTCTTGAAAAATAAATACAAGAATACCCTACGGCGTTCAAGACAACAACCTTGTCTAACCCGTAGTCCTTTCTCTCAACCAGAGAAAGCAGACCCACTCTTCAACCAAGAGTGAAAAGACACCGACTCTACAACCAAGAGTCAAAAACACTCTCCAACCGAGAGCAAGAATACAAGAGGAATTTTACAATCAACCTATAGCCTTGTTGTTGTATGTGTTGATGCACGTGGCTAAAGAATTAGGTTGACTTCTATACTCAGTCCAAAGCGAATTCAATGCTATACTGGACTGAGTGTAGAGAACCAAAGTATGTGAACTTGAAAGCTTTGTTCTTCACAGAAAATCACTTAAATTTTTCTCAAGAGTGCTCGGGTGTTTATGTCATAAATCAAGTAAGTTTTCTGTTTGAGAAGAAACTCTATATAAAGGGTTTTGTTCTTCTGAACGTTGGAAAGCAGTTACATAACTGTCAACCAACGGATCAAACCGTTTGAATTTGAAAAAGTTCGTTTTTGAAAATCAGAAAACGGTCAAAAAGCTCTCGATCAGTCGACTGGGTTGCCATATGAGTCGACTGGTCAGAGTTTGAATAATTTTAAACAGTTTCGTACTTATCAGTCGACTGGCATAGGCTTAAGTCGACTGGTACTTAAAAGCTAAAATTCTTCAAACTGTTCTGACTTATTTTGAGGGGTTTTTTAGAGACACACATTATGAAATTGTTAAGTGTGTGTGTGTGTGTTGACAAGGCTTTACATCAGACTAAAGACTCAACAGGAAAGTACATTACAATGTTTACAAGACACAACAATATAACACATTTGAGCTAAAAGTCTTGAGTCTTGAGTTGAATTGAGTTTTTGATCCTTATTTTTGAGAAAAGTCTTGATCCTTGTCTTGAGTTGTATCCTTGAAAGCTTGTGCATTTGTTCAGCTAGAATTGTCTTTTGATATGTATACTGCATTGTTAGCTGTAATATATAAACACATGTTGCACTGTGTTGTGATCATCAAAATCAAGAATCAACACTAAGGAGGAAGTGATGTAACACCCTAGATTTTTAAATAATGTTTTTGAGATTAATAAATGAATTAAAATGATTTTTGGTGATTTAATAAATATTTTTCTGAAAATTATCTTTTAACACGTGAAAAACACGTGCAAATATTTTCTTGGGAAGTTCAAAGTCAGAAATTATTTTGGGAAAACCTAATATTTGTTAGTAGGTATTATTTATGAATTTTCTGGATTTTTCTGATATTTATTTGACATATTTACAAATATTACAAAAATATGGGCTTTTGTGCAAAATTACCACTTGGAGTAAACACTCCATAATTTCATTTTCTGGGCTGAGCATGATGGCTAGCCAACTCATAGGTAAAGATTTTATTTTTTTTATTCTAATAGATTTGGTTTATTTTGCAAATTTATTAAAGAATGGTCTTTTTACAAAATTGCCACATAGAGGCCAAAATTACAAAACTTATTTGCTGGGTTTGAAAATAGTTTCCGCCAGATCAGGGTAATTATTTTTTATTTTAATTCTAAATTTAATTGGTTAATCTAAATTCCTAGTATAAGGATTTATATATGTAAAGATATATTCTAAAGGGATATTTTGCAAAATCTTCTCAAAACCCTAATACCTTGAATTTCGGCTATTAAAAGAGAGGTAGCAGCCGTCTCTTTGCTGCACAAAATAAAGGGTTTTCTTTATTATTAATTTCTTAGAGTTTGAAGCGAGGCTTTTGGATTTCTTGCGAAATGAAGGACTTTTCTTATTCTCTTTATTATTTCGACTGATTCTTCAATAAGGTGAGTGACATATGTTTGATTCTTGTTGTTGTATGCATGTTGTATGTGATTATTTGTCTATTATAATGCATGATAGATGATGGTATGATGATATAATGAATTATTGACGGATGGATAAATCAGGATTGAACCTTTTATGAAAACTATGCTAGTGATGATTTATAATTCTATATAGATGACTTGAGAATGTTAAGAACTTAGTAGGAATCATGGGTATGTTGTTTTCTTTCATATTCTTACTGATTTGATTGAGTACAATGAGTTGTATGATGTATATTGCATAAAACGAATAAAAGTTTAGTCTTTACTGTGTATGCATATGGGCATGATCTGTTTTGGTATTTTGATGAAAAGAACTCGACTAATACATGTTGTAATTGCATATAATCATGGGAAAACTTATGTAACTAATTGTAGATGTGTATAACACTGTTGCTAAGGGGTTCTTGGATCGAAAAGATCAAGTTTTGAGGGTTGGAGTTGTTTCTTTTATTTCGGATCTGATTCTTGTAGACCGAAATCGATTTTTGTGTTTTTATGAAGTTTTCGATTGAGATCTTGATTTGTTTTGATACTGAGATTGAATTGAAATATTATACTACTCATATTTTATGGATTCGATGAAGCTACTGATTCTTGAACACATATATATACATATATATTCATATTATCTGTTTTGAAGAAGTTTTGACGAAAAATTGGTCTTTTATGAACTTGATTAGTTGCATAACGAGAGATTTAACCCTATAAAGTGGAGAACGATAAGGGCTTGTACCGGACCTATGTAGTATGGAATGCATAAAATCCGACAAGTATGCATTAGAGAGTCATCATACTGCATTTGTGTTTTCTTGACTTGGTTTTATGCATGTTTGTCTTCTGTTTTCCTACACTTGACACTTAGTCTAGTTTCACTAAATGTTTTCATGATTTATTTATTGTTATTTCATATTCGTTACTACTATTGGTATGTATTGATTATGACTTTATTCTTTATGTTTTCTTTATGTTGCATTTCTTTTAATGTCACTCACACCGTTATGGCTGGCTCTGTAGTTTTGGGGTAGGATTATCTTTAGCCTCATATTTTACAGGTAGACACCTATAGCTTGGGATTTGGATGCATGTAGTAGAATGAAAATGTGGCTTAAGCAATTTGTAAAAGAAAGGATTGTAATTCAAGTTGTTTAATTTTCCGCTGTGCTTTGTAAAGAATTAGTGTAATGAAAGTTGAAAATTTTATCTGTATTTGGCTATGTTTACTATTACATTGAGGTAGATGCTGAGAATTGTGCCACGTATTTCTGAGATATTATATTGGAAATTCGGGGCGCTACAGCACATGCTTCCACTATGGTGAGACTGGACATTGGAAGAGGAACTACCATAAATACCTGGAGGAGCTTAAGAAGAAGAAGGGAAGTGAGACTTCCATTACATGTATTTTTGTTATAGAAGTCAATTTTTGTACTTCTGCATCTTGGTATTAGATACTGGATGTTGATCTCACATTTGTGTTAACGTGCATGATCTCAAAAATAGTAGACTATTAGTTACGGGCGAAGTTGACCTACGTGTTGGAAATGGAGCAAAAGTTGCTGCTTTAGCTGTAGGAACTTGCCATTTATCATTTTTCACTGGGCTTATCATTGAGTTAGAGAACTGTTATTTTTTGCATGCTATTAGTTGGAATATTATTTCTATTTCTTGTTTGGACAAGAAGGTTTTTTCATTTATAATAAAGGGAAAATGTTGTTTTATTTATTTGACTGATATCTGTTTTGCTAGTGCACACTTGAGTAATGGACTTTATATTCTTGACCTCAAAATTCTCTTCTATAATATAAATACTAAGAGGTTCAAATCAAATAATACGAACTCAACTTACCTCTGGCACTGTCGTTTGGGCCACATAAATGAGAAATGCATATCCAAACTCCATAAAGATAGATTCTTGGACTCATTTGATTTTGAATCGTATAAGATATGTGAAGTTTGTTTGTTGAGCAAGATGACAAAAGCTCCATTTACTAGAAATGGTGAAAGGGCTAATGATCTTTTGGGTCTCATACATAGTGATGTCTGTGGACCTTTCAACACATTGGCTAGAGGAGGTTTTCAGTACTTCATTATATTTACTGATAATTTCAGTAGATAGGGTTTGTGTATCAGATGAAACACAAATCAGAGTCATTTGAAAAGTTCGAAGAATTCAAGAATGAGGTACAAAACCAACTTGGTCAAAGTATTAAAGCCATTCAATTAGATTGAGGTGGTGAGTACTTAAGCCAAGATTTTGATGACCATCTAAAAGATTGTGGGATAATATCTTAACTCACACCCCCTGGAACACCGCAATGGAATGGTATCTCTAGGAGGAGGAAACAGACCTTGTTAGACATGGTCCGATCCAAGATGAGCCATGCAGATCTTCCAAGCTCCTTCTGGGGACATGCTCTATTAACAGCTACTTTCACACTTAACCGTGTTCCATCTAAAACGGTTCAAAAGACACCATATGAGATATGGATTGGGAGGCTTCCTAGTGTGTCTTTTATGAAGATTTGGGGTTGTGAATCCTATGTAAGGGTTGTGTGTCCTAGTGTATCACACTAGTGTGTCTTTTACTGTCACGCCCCGCTTTCCAAAAAAGAATACGGAATACGGATACGTGACTAAGCTCAGCGAATGATTTTCATCACTCATAAGCTGTTCAAAAATCTTTACAACATTTCACGAGAATAATCAGAGGCGGAAGCAAAAGAATCAACTAAGCATGCACATATGAACCAAAATACTAACAAGAATACTTGAAACCAAAATATATTAATCTCAAACAATCCAGATCTGAATAAGTCAATATCCTGGGTCACAATTCCCAAATACAAATAAATCTAAGTAAAAGATACATTATTGTTCAAAATAAGCAACAAGAATAATAATAGCAAAATTCCAGCATCTAGTACATCATGTCACCAATACCATCTGGAACCTGTTCTCCAAAATCTGCAATTTAACAATTGCAGGGAAGAGGAAAAGAGAAACAAGTACCCGTCAATTGCAAGTTACGGGCCGCTTTTAATGCAGGATACAAGTACATGGGGAGACTAATTAACAACATGGAATACGCATGATATCAAAATAAACAACTAGCATGGCAAGATGATCAAGTGTAAATGGCATGAATCAAGTGTTAAGTAAACAAGTATCAAGTATCATGTAATCATGTATCAAATGTCATGTATCAAGTCTCATGTATCATGTAGTCAAGTGTCAAGCAAGCATGTATCATGTTCAAGTATCATATTCAAGTATCATGTATCAAGTCTTGTAGTGATTACTATCTAGGTAGCACTTCATGCATCCCGGTTTTCACTACATGGTTGCTACATTCAAACAAGTTACGTTTAGGCCTAGTGGTGGGGGTCTATAGGGCCGTGTACTCAGGTGTCAAGTCAAGTAACAAGTAACAGGTAAACAGGCACGAATCACGTAGTGAAATCGTGACAACAGAAACAAGCATGAATCATGTAGTCATGAAACATGGAAACAGGTATAACAGGCATGAATCATGTAATCATGAAACATGGCAACAAGTAATAATAACAGACATGAATCATGTAATCGTGAGTTCATGGCATAATATAATAATAACAGGCATGAATCATGAAATCATAAGTTCATGGCAGACTATCATAATAAGAGGCACGAATCATGCGAGCATGAAACATGGCAACAAGTAATGGGATCACGGGCCCCCTTCTGAGTACACATACCTATATTGTCCACTACTAAGGTCTTTCCCTTAACCCCGGCTTGATTATTTATTATTAGTCTCAAACAAGCATGTATGTGTGCAAAACATACCAAGAATAACATAGCATGATCACATGACAAGTTCATGTTGCAAGATAAACATGTACGGGAGCAAGATAACCCATGAAAGAACAAAATAACCAAATCTCTAGTTCAGGACAGCAAGACCATACTACAGTAAAACAGAAATTTCCAGTGTTACAAACATACAAATCTGAATCCGTCAAAACGTCTACAACATAGACTCCCAACCGAATCCAGCGAATATAAATAAGTTATATAGTAATTCACAAAAACATAACTCAAAACTGATTTGAAATCAGAAAATATGTTCAGTTAGAAATCCGGAAATCGAATTCAAGAGCAGGAAATCAGCATTAAAACTCTTTAAATAAATCCACGAAAAATCTGGGGTATTTTTCTATATGTCTAGTATCAGAATATAAAGTTTCATGATTTTCCAGTAAGATTAGCTTAGTCATCAAAAATCAGAAAACATCAATAAAAGATAGTTTGGCAAATCTGGAATTCCCAACACTGCTGTACGAAAACTGTAATATCTCGCAAACCGTGAAACGAAATCCAAATCCGCCAAAGGGAGAAGAAAATAGACAAAATAAGATAACTTTCATATTTCATAAATATTTTTCATATAGGAAAATGATTTAGGGTGAAAACACAATTATTTACTAAACAGCGAGCAAAATCCAGCAAGTATAGTCTTTATAAACAAGCATGAAACGATATATAAAACTCATCAATAAAATCCACCAAAATTCTGGGTAATCCCTAGATAGATATATAATTACTGACCAAAGTTTCAGATCAAAATAATATTTGTAGTGCAAGTATCAAAATAACTTAGTCATCAAAATTATCAAGAAACAGAATCTGGAAATGAAATACACCTCTGTAGTAAAACAGTTATATCTCACACATACGAAAACAAAATCAATCAAGGTCAGAGGGGTTGGAAAGAAGACGAATTTCTCTACAAATCATGTTTTATACTGAAATTAAGATACTGACCTTAATATGGTCTAAATTACTGATCAATACAGATCATCAACAAAGTACAGAATTTCCTCAAAAACCAAAATCAACATAGATCCAACGAAACTTGATCCAAACACAACCATACATGAATTTGAGTCTACTAAGTGTCCAAACATCATGAAATCGGGTAATTAACATATCCAAAACAAGTATCTCACATGGATCTCACAAGCACACGAGTTCTCATAATTTATTCACATAAACATCATACCAAGAATGGGCAAAACCTAAGTTGTTTCATGTCAAATTTTGTGTCGTGAGTCAACTATAGTCAAAACACTATAGAGACAACATCAACAATAATAACACACACACGGGTTGTCTCTAGAACCCAACTACACTACAAGTGATATTTATGACTTGTATCATACAAAGGAATTTGAGTATAAGTTACTTGCCTTAACCGACGACGGAAACGGAACCAAGCAAGAATAATGGGAAAGGATTCCCAGCCAACGAACTCCAACAAGTAAACAACGAAACCACGAACAAGATCCACGAACAACGAACCAACAAATACGTGCAACACACCTACGTGTCACGAGAGAGCAAGCGAATGGAAGATGACAGACAACCAAACGAGGATAGGACGATGGCAGCGAGAGTGCTTGCTGTCGCGACTCGCTGTTGTCGGGCATCGGAGGGGAAGGCCGGCACACTGGGCTGCAACAACAGATGCTACGAATGCTTTTGACGGAGAGGGAGATTGGGACGGTGTTACGGCCTCGTGAAGTCGCAGCGGCTGACTGCAGCAGGGAGACAGGGAGAAGGGATGGACGAAAGTGGGGTGCCAGGAGGTCGGGGGTGCATTGGCGGCTAGCTGCAGGCGGACAGAAGCATAGGGAGGGGTGTACATAGGGTGGAGGAAAGTTCAGAGGAGGAACTAGCTAGCACAACGGTGAGCGAGCACAAGGCCAGGGGGGCTGGACTGGGCGACGATGGGGGAGTCGTGACTCAAGGAGCATCGCGCACAGAGGGAGGTCGGGGCGAGGCAGAGGGTGGCTAAGGGAGATGAAGGTGAACAGAGGCGGCTAGGGCTTAGGGGTGCACGGGGGGGTAATGGTTTGAAGAGAAGTAGGCGGCTAGGGGAAGATGAAGAGACGGTGCATGGGTTTAAATAGGGGGAGTAGATTAGGGTTTAGGTTAGGCTGAGAGAGAGAGAGGTTTCGGGTTTAGGTAAGTATACGGGTTTGGGAGGTTCCGGGTGTGGGTAATTTAGGATGTTAGCGGGTCTGGGGTTTGGTAGGGAATGGGTAAATGGGTATAAGGAAATATCCAATGGGTTTTAAATAGGATTATAGGGTTTGGATATCATATAATGGGTAATGGATATAGTTAAACGGGTTTGGATTCATTTAAAATGGGTATAAGATGGGTTATTGGAAAAATGTCCAATAGAGAAAATAGGGTATAAAAATCATTAGAAAATAAAATAATCAATAAAATTATAGGTTTATATAACAAAATAAAATTGTACTACAATATGAAATTTATTTGAAATAGTTATAAATACAATCAGGATTTTATAGAAATACTAGTAATAATAATAAAAACAATACCAATAACAACAACAATAATAATAGTATTAAAAATAATAGTAATAATAATACTAATACTGACAATAATAATAATAAGAAAAGTGATAGAAACAATATTAGTAGTAATAATAATAGAATCCCATGTAAAAATAATAAGATTGGTATAATAATATAAATTCGTTGGAAAATAGTAACAAATAAAACCATGGATTAAAATAGACTTTAATAGAAAGTCAAATACTACATTTTAACAAAAATAGTTTGAAAGTGGAATACTAATTTACAAAAATTTGAACTACCGAAATTACACAGAAAATACATTTTTGGGAAAACAGGGGTTACAAATCCTACCCACCTTACAACAAAATTTCGTCCTCAAAATTTGCTAAGGCGGTACATAGGACAAGGCAAAAACAACTCGGGGGAAGGGTAACAAAACAGCGGGCTAATGGGAAAGAAACAAGGCAGTGGCAATACCAGAAAAGAAAGAAAGTGGGTAACAAAGGTCAAATGGGGTGCAGAAAAGAGGACAAACAGTATCAAAAAGGAAGAAACCACACACGATAACAAAGCAAGATAGAGAGTACGCCAACTAGAATCAAAGAGAGAATGAACATGGAAGAATCGGGCAAAATGGAATGCAAGAAAGAAGGAACCGGTATCAAAATGAAGAAGAAACAACACAAGACTTGCAAGATAACAAAGCGAGGAGATGAAGAAGTAGATAGAGCTGGAATCGAAGAAAGGACGGACAAGGAAGAGATAAACCAAGAAATGAGTCAACAGATAAAGACGAATACAAGAGATGGAAAGAAGCACAATACAGGGAAGGAGAAACAACAAGAGGATATTGAGACCTGTGGATTATGGGCCCACAACGCTCCCACTGCATCACTCTGATGGCGATGTTCCCAGTTGCAGACATGATACTGCACTCCGAGCCACGAACCGAAAAGAGACGAAGGAATGGGTTGCCTCAGAATCAAAGAGAACAAGAGCAGGAAAAGAACAAACAAGGACAATGCCTAAGATAGAATTAAAAGAGACAGGAAAAAGAATGAATGACAGGGGTGAGGAAAATACAACGCAACAAGATAATATGAAAGAATAATGCAAGAAAATGGAAGAAGCAAAAAAATCAACAAAACAACAAATGCAAAATATTCCTGGAACATCTTCTTCAGCTGACTCAGCATCTACAGCAGTCAGGTTGAAAGCCTGACCTCCCCTAGGGGCAGCCTACTGAACTGGATCTCCGGCTGGAAGAGCCATCCTCCGCTGCGGGCAATCCCGCACCAAATGGTCAGCCGAACCACAACCAAAACAGCTGTAATTGGCACGCCTGCAGTCTCTGTGCACATGCCCGTACCTCTGGCATAAATGACAGAATCCCTCTCTCTGAGGAGCAGTAGGAGGGTAAGGAGCTGCCCTGTCAGGCTGGGCTGAAACAGGCTTCCGGATCGGCCCACCAGAAGGCCTAGCAACAGCAGAGGAGAACAGAACAGTCCGCTGAGAAGGTGTCAACCCACCACGAGCCTGCTCCTGAGCTCGAACTGCCTTAAGAGCTTCAGCATAAGTATGCAAGCGAAGGGAGACAAGCTGCACCTTGATGTCTCGCTCAAGTCCCAATATGAATCTACAAGCCCTGTCCTCTTCGTTCGCCACAAGAACGGCTGCAAAGCGGCTAAGTCTAGTAAATTTCACTACGTACTCATATACAGACCTGGAGCCCTGTTTCAGGGCCAAGAATTGTTGCTCCATCTCCACTCTAGTGCTACTAGGAAAGAACTTCTCCAAAAAGCCCCTAGTGAAAGTGACCCAAGTGATCGGTCGTTCGAGCCTTTCGGACTCGGACCTCCACCAGATATGAGCCAAGTCCACCAGCTGGATGGCTACTACATCCACTCGATCTACATCTGCAACTCTAGCTGCCAAAAGCAGTTGCTCAGTCTGAATCAGCCACTGTTCGGCCTCCAAAGGCATCTCAATGCCTGAAAACCTGCCGGGATGCAGCCTCATGAAGTCTGTGACTGTTCCCGGACGGGGAGGAAGAGCTTCTTGCATAGGCACAGTGGGCGGCGAAACCCGAGCAGCTTCCAAAGAAGCCATCACCAAGTCATTGTGGTTCTGCAGCATATTGATTAGCCGCTCCAACATAGTGATGACAACCTCAATCCCAGGTTGATCTCCCCGGGGATGGGAAGAAGAAAAACCTCCATGAGCCATAGTCTTCACAAGATAAAAAACAATTAGTATCCAGATCAAAGTTGATTATGATTCATTTATGTATGCATGGTTGGTGAAATATTGAGCCGATCCCAGTTCGAGCTAAGCTTGTCTAATATATCAGTCAAACTAATACATTAGCCAAACATGGGCTCTGATACCACTAAAAACCTTGTCATGCCCTGTTTTCCAACAGAGAATACAAAATACAGATACGTGACTAAGCCCAATGAATGACTTTCATCATCCATAAGCTGTTCAAGAATCTTTATAATATTTCACGAGAATAATCAGAGCCGGAAGTAAAAGAATTAACTAAGCATGCACATATGAACCAAAATACCAACAAGAATACATGAAACCAAAATATATTAATCTCAAATAATCCATATATGAATAAGTCAATATCCTGGGTCACATTGCCCAAATACAAATCAATCCAAGTACAAGATACATTATTGTTCAAAATAAGCAACAAGAATAATAATAGCAAAATTTCAACATCTAGTACATCATGTCACCAATACCATCTGGAACATGTTCTCCAAAATTTGCAATTTAACAATTGCATGGAAGAGAAAAAGAGAAACAAGTACCCGTCAATTGCAAGTTATGGGCCGTTTGTAATGCAGGATACAAGTACATGGAGAGACTAACTAACAATATGGAATAAGCATGATATCAAAATAAACAACTAGCATGGCAAGGTGATCAAGTGTAAATGGCATGAATCAAGTATCAAGTAAATAAGTATCATGTAAACAATCAACAAGTATCAAGTATCATGTAATCATGTATCAAATGTCATGCATCAAGTCTCATGTATCATGTAGTCAAGTGTCAATCAAGCATGTATCATGTTCAAGTATCATGTATCAAGTCTTGTAGTGATTACTATCGAGGCAATACTTCATGCATCCCGGTTTTTACTACATGGTTGCTACATTCAAACAAGTTACATTTAGGCCTAGTGGTGGGTTTCTATAGGGCCGTGTACTCAGGCGTCAAGTCAAGTAACAAGTAACAGGTAAACAGGCACGAATCATGTAGTGAAATCGTGGCAATAGAAACAGGCATGAATCATGTAGTCTTGAAACATAGCAACAGGTATAACAGGCATGAATCATGTAATCAAGAAACATGGCAACAAGTAATAATAACAGGCATGAATCATGTAATCGTGAGTTCATGGCATAATATAATAATAACAGGCATAAATCATATAATCGTGAGTTCATGGTAGAATATCATAATAACTGGCACGAATCATGCGAGCATGAAACATGGCAATAAGTAATGGGATCACGGGCCCCCTTTTGAGTACACATACCTATATTGTTCACTACTAAGGTCTTTTCCTTAACCCCGACTTGATTATTTATTATTAGTCTCAAACAAGCATGTATGTGTGCAAAACATATCAAGAATAACATGGCATGATCACATGACAAGTTCAGGTTGCAAGATAAACATGTACGGGAACAAAATAACACATGAAAGAACAAAATAACCAAATCTCTAGTTCAGGACAGCAAGACCATACTACAGTAAAACAGAAATTCCCAGTGTTACAAATATGCAAATCTGAATCCATCAAAACGTATCGAACATAGAATCCCAACCGAATCAAGAGAATATAAATAAGTTATATAGTAATTCACAAAAACATAACTCAAAACTAATTTGAAACAAGAAAATATGTTTAGTCAGAAATCAGGAAATCGAATTCAAAAGCAGAAAATCAGCATTAAAACTCATTAAATAAATCTACCAAAAATCTGGGGTATTCCCCTATATGTCTAGTATCAGAATATAAAGTTTCATAATTTTGCAGTAAGATTAGATCAGTCATCAAAAATCAGAAAATATCAATAAACGATAGCTTGGCAAATCTGGAATTACCAACACTGCTGTACGAAAACTGTAATATCTCGCAAATCGTGAAACAAAATTCAAACCGCCAAAGGGAGAAGAAAATAGAAAAAATAAGCTAACTTTCATATTTCATAAATATTTTTCATATAGGTAAAGGATTTATGGTGAAAACATAATTATTTACAGAACAGCGAGGAAAATCCACCAAGTATAGTCTTTATAAACAGGCATGAAACGATATATAAAACTCATTAATAAAATCGACCAAAATTCTGGGTAATCCCTAGATAGATATAGAAATACTGACCAAAGTTTCAGATCAAAATAATATCTGTAGCACAAGTAACAAAATATTTAGTCATCAAAATTATCAAGAAACGAAATCTGAAATTGAAATACAGCTCCGTAGTAAAATAGTCATATCTCACACATACGAAAACAAAATCAATCAAGGTCAGAAGGATTGGAAAGAAGATGAATTTCTCTACAAATCATGTTTTATATTAAAATTAAGATACTGAACTTAATATGGTCTAAATTACTGATCAAGACAGATCATCGACAAAGCACAAAATTTTCTCAAAAACCAAAATCAACATAGATCCAACAAAACTTGATCCAAACACAACCAAACATGAATGCGAGTCTACTAAGTGTCCAAACATCATGAAATAGGGTAATTCACATATCCACAATATGTATCTCACATGGATCTCACAAGCACACGAGTTCTCATAATTTATTCACATAAACATCATACCAAGAACAGGCAAAACCTAAGTTGTTTCTTGTCAAATTTTGTGTCGTGAGTCAACTATAGTCAAAACACTATGGAGACAACATCAACAAGAATAACACACACACGGGTTGTCTCTGGAACCCAACTACACTACAAGCGGTATTTATGACTTGTATCATACAAAGGAATTTGAGTACAGTTACTTGTCTTAACCGGCGACGGAAACGACACCAAGCCAGAATAACGGGAACGGATTCCCGGCCAACGAACTCCAACAAGCAAACAATGAAGCCACGAACAAGATCCACGAACAATGAACCAACAAATACGTGCAACACACGCATGTGTCACGAGAGAGCAAGCGAACGGAAGACGACGGACAACTGAACGAGGATGGGACGATGGCAGCGGAAGTGCTTGCTATCGCGACTCGCTGTTGTCAGGCGTCAGAGGCATACGGGGCTGCGACGACAGATGCTACGGATGCTATTGACGGAGAGGGAGACTGGGGCGGTGCTGCGGCCTGGTGAAGTCGCAACGGCTGACTGCAGGAGGGAGACAGGGAGAAGGGATGGACAGAAGTGGGGTGCCAGGAGGTTAGGGGTGCGTTGGCGGCTAGCTGCAGGCGGACAGAAGCACAGGGAGGGGTGCACACAAGGTGGAGGGAAGGTCGGAGGAGAAACTGGCTGGCACGACGGTGAGCGAGCACAAGGTCGGGGGGCTGGACTAGGAGACGATGGGGGAGTCCTGACTCAGGGATTGTCGCGCACAGAAGGAGGTCGGAGCGAAGAAGAGGGCGGGTGAGGGAGATGAAGGTGAACAGGGGCGGCCAGGGCTTAGGGGTGCACGGGGGGGGGGGGGGGTAATGGTTTGAAGAGGAGTAGGCGGCTAGGGGAAGATGAAGAGATGGTGCAAGTGTTTAAATAGGGGGAATAGATTAGGGTTTAGGTGTAGGCTGAGAGAGAGAGAGGGGTTTCGGGTTTGGGAGGTTTCGGGTGTGTGTAGTTTAGGATGTTAACGGATCTAGGGTTTGGTAGGGAATGGGTAAATGGGTATTTAAATGGGTATAAGGAAATATCCAATGGGTTTTAAATAGGATTATAGGGTTTGGATATCATATGATGGGTAATGGATATAGTTAAACGGGTTTGGGTCCATTGAAAATGGGTATAAGATGGGTTATTGGAAAAATGTCCAATAGAGAAAATAGGATATAAAAGTCCATTAGAAAATAAAATAATCAATAAAATTGTAGGTTTATATAACAAAATAAAATTGTACTACAATATGAAATTTATTTGAAATAATTATAAATACAATCAGGATTTTATAGAAATACTAGTAATAATAATAAAAACAATGCCAATAATAATAATAATAATAATAGTATTAAAAATAACAGTAATAATAATAATAATACTGACAATAATAATAATAAGAAAAGTGATAGAAACAATAATAGTAGTAATAATAATAGAAGCCCAGGTAAACATAATAAGATTGGTATAATAATATAAATTCGTTGGAAAATAGTAACAAATAAAACCGTGGATTAAAATAAACTTTAATAGAAAGTCCAAGACTACATTGTAACTAAAATAGTTCGAAAGTGGAAAACTAATTTACAAAAATTTGAAATACCGAAATTACACAGAAAATATATTTTTGGAAAAACAGGGGTTACATTTACCTCATTAACCCGAGAGATATGATTTTCTCGTGACTCAACATAGTGATGTAGTGCTTATGGATCAAGATGAGCCTATGACTTATGAGGAAGCTGTAAAAGGCCCTGACTCCAAGAAATTGCTTGAAGCCATGAGATCTGAGATGAAATCCATGTATGCCAACTAAGTATGGACCTTGGTAGACTCACCTGAAGGGGTAAAACCTACTGGGTGCAAATGGATTTTCAAAAAGAAAACTGACATGGATGGTAATGTGTAAATCTAAGGGGCGGTTGGTGGGCAAAGGTTTGAATCAAGTTCATAGTGTCGACTATGTTGTCATGCTTAAATCCATTCAGATCTTGCTTGCTATTGCAGCATATCACGATTATGAAATCTGGAAGATGGATGTCAAAACTATTTTCCTAAATGGAAATCTTCTTGAGGATGTGTACATGACACAGCCTGAGAGTTTTGTCACTTCAAAGGATGCTGGAAAGGTGTGTAAGCTGCAACGATCTATTTACGAGTTAAAGCAAGGTTCTAGAAACTGAAATCTTCACTTCGATGATGCAATCAAAGAGTTTGGTTTCATCAAGAATGAAGATGAACCTTGTGTCTACAAGAAGGTTAGTGGGAGCACAATTATCTTTCTGGTGTTGTATGTAGATGACATACTACTCATCGTGAATGACATCCCTACCTTACAATCTGTAAAGTCTTGGCTAGGACAATACTTTTCCATGAAGGACTTGGGTGAAGCTATCTATGTACTAGGCATCAAGATCTATAGAGATAGATCAAGAATATGGCTTGGCCTGAGTCAGAGTATATACATAGACAAAGTATTGAAACATTTTAATATGCTAGAGTCCAAAAGGGGATTTTTGCCTATGTCGCATGGTGTAAGTCTGTATAAGGCTCAATGTCCTACAACTCAAGATGAGAGGGACCGCATGACTAAGATTCACATCTGCAATTGGATCTATCATGTATGTCATGTTATGTACTCGTCCAGATGTCTCATATGCCTTAAGCATGATGCCACGTCCCGCTTCCCAAAAGAGAATATGGAATACGGATACGTGACTAAGCCCAGCAAATGATTTTCATCATCCATAAGCTATTCAGAATCTTTACAACCTCTCACAGAAATAATCAGAGTCGGGAGCAAGAGAAATCAACCACATATGCATAACCGAATCAAATATACCAACAGAAATTTACTTGAAACCAAAATATAATAATCTCAAATAATCAGATCTGAACAAGTTAATTATCCTGGGTCACATTGTCCAAATATAAATAAATCCAAGTATCAAATACAATTGTTCAAATAAGCAACAGAAATAATAATAAAAACTCTAGCACTAATATCTCATATCACCAACTCCATCTGGCAGCTAATCACCCTGGTCTGCAATTAATAAACTGCAGGAAGAGGAAAAAGAAAATAAACTTCCGTCAATGCAAGTTACGGGCCGCTTGTAGTGCAGGATACAAGTACATGGAATAAATAACAAATATAAAATAACAACAGAACAAACATGGCATGGTATAGGCATATCAACAGAATATAATATCTAACATGAATCAGGAAAATAAATCAGATAGCATGGTATACTAACAGATACAGATAACATGTGTCAAGTGTCAAGTGGTATGCAGACAGATATATAGATGATAGTGTCAGATGATAGTCAGACAGATGACAGATAATCAGATAACAGATACAGATAAACAGATAGCAGATGTCATGCTCTTATAAATCTTGTGTGATTACTATCGGTTGATTCTTGGTTTTGATTACTACAACACAATGCAAAGTTGTGCTACTTCTTATATATTGGAGGATGTATCAATGTCAATACCATGTGTGATACACAAAGGCAAAGTTAATCCAATGAAGCTCTCAAAGTAAATTTGTTCAAGCTACAAAGTTCTATGTTCAAGACAGGATTGATCAAGCAAGCTTCAACAACTAAAGACAATGGCTCAAGCTCATATTGAAGACTCAAGATCAAGACAAAATTCAGTGCTTTAATTTGTTTTATTAAATGTCTTGTAAACCAATTGTAATTTTATTTTCTTTGAGTTGTAGAATGATGTAATAGCCTTGTCACACACACACACTCACACATATCTTTATAATTGAGTGTTTTTCACAAGTTTAAAGGTCGAAACAAGCTTGATTAATATCAACTATTGAGTATCAGTCGACTGCCGTTTGGCACCAGTCGACTATACTAGTACGAAATTGTCTGAACTTTTTCAAACTCTGGCCAGTCGACTCATCATGGCAACCCAGTCGACTGTTCAAGTCGTTTCGACAGCATTCAGAATTTAAAACTTGTTTTTTGAATTCAAAAGTTTAATATCCATTTTAAATCAGTTTTATTAACTGTTTTACAACGTCCTAGTGATTTCCCTCTATAAATAGAGCCTAGGAATCACCATGGAAAGGTTCCAAGCATTTTTGATAATGTTTGAGTTTTTGCTTTTGAAAAAGAACAAGTATTCAAACAAGCATTCATAATCTTCTAAGTCTTGGTTCTCTGAAATCAGTCTAGCATAACATTGAACTCGTTTTAGACTGATTTCGGAAGTTGACCTATTAGCCTCCATACAAAAATCACAATCAATACAAGGCTATAGGTTGTTGGTGTTTTCTTTCACTCTCGGGTTGTGAGAGTGGTCCTCTCGGTTGGAGAGTAGGACTCTAGGTTGTAGAGTCAGGTTTTCACTCTTGGTTGAAGAGTGGGTTTGCTTTCTCTAGTGGTGAGAGAGGTCTACGGGTTGGATTGTTGTTTAACGCCGTAGGGTATTCTTGTATTTTTCAAGAATAGTGGAAAATCTCAAGTGGGTTACTTGGGGACTAGATGTAGGTCGGGAGGACGAAACCAGGATACATCGCTATGTACACTGTGGTTGATTCTCTCATTGGTTGTATTTTCTTTACTTGCATTTTATTTTCCCAGTGAAACTTATCTGGCAAGTCGACTGGCCCTCTTCTATAAGTCAACTGATCAGACTGGTATAACATAATCTTCAAAAAATTTTCTAACAAGTCGACTGAGTCCCACTATAAGTCGCATAGTCAGACTTGTATAAAATACTCTTCAATTCTGAAGCCCCAGTCGACTGTATTTCCTTTTCAAGCCGACTAAACAGTAAGAAAAGTTCAATTTCATTATTATTTTTTATACAACACTATTCACCCCCCCCCCCCCCCCCCCCAGTGTTTCTTTGCTTGCCTACAGGATCCAACACTATCTAGGTAGCACTTCATGCATCCCAAGTTTATACCACATGGTTGCTACAATCAAACAATTTCGTTTAGATTTTGAAGTGGAGTCAATATGGCCGTATACTCAGGGATCAGACAGACTGATATTGCAGATCAGACAGATAGAACCTATGGGTTCTCTTCTGAGTAAACCTTCCTATAGGAAAGTAATGTAGTCAGAGTATCAGACAGACAGAGTCGTGTATCATGTAGTCATGAACACGTAACATGTAAGGAACACGGGCTCTCTTCTCAGTACACAATTCTATATTTTCAACTACTAGATCTTTCCCTTAATCCCGGCTTGGTTATTTTGTTATTATTATCAGACAGATATGTATGTGCAAAAAATAGAGTGAGAGTAGCACGGTATAAATATGTAACAGGTTCAGATTGAAAGATAAACATGTATAGATGAAAGATAACTTATAAAAGAATAGAACAACAAAAATTCTAGTTCAGGAAAGCAAGACAGTACTGCACAAAAACTGGATTCTCGTTGCTACAAAAATGCAAATATGAATCCGTCAAAGAATCTAAAAAATAGACACTCGGCCGAATTCAGCAAATATATATAAGTCATACAGTATTTCACAACATCATAACTCAAAACAGGTTTGAATCCAAAAAACACGTTCTATCATAAATCAGAAAAATTGTATTCAAAGTCAGGAAACAGCATGAAAACTCATTAATTAAATACACGAAAAATCTGGGGCATTCCCTATACTTGAAGCATCAGAATACAAAGTTTCATAATTTTTCAATATAAATAGTTTAGTCAACAAAAATCAGAAAACATCAAGATGCAGTGGTTTTGTAAATCTGGAATTATAAACACAGCAGTACGAAAATAGCAATATCTCACAAACTTTAAATCAAAATCCAAATCTGCCAAAACGGTGATAAAATAGACACAGTAGGATAACTTTAATATTCACAAACATTTTACAAATAGCAAGTAGAATTAGGTCGAAAATTAGGTTCTTTACTAAATAGTATGAAAGTTCTGCATGTATAGTAATTGTTTGGAAACATAGAACAATTTGTAAAACTCATCAAATAAATCCACAAAAATTCTGGGTTAGTACCAATCAACTCTAGTTGTATTTTGTAAAATATTGGATCAAAATAATACTTTTAACATCATGATAAAAATATATTACTCTTCAGAATTCACAGAAAACAAAATCAGAAAATCTCTCTACACCTCTGTAGTAAAATAGACATAACTCACAACTCGTAAAACGAAACTGAGATCTGTAAGAAGAGTTGGAAATAGATAGAATTCTCTACAAATCATGTTCAAAAATAAGTTTAATATGCTGACCTTAATATGGTCTAAAATACTAATTAAAAGCAAGGTAACAGGAAATACAGAATTATTCTTCAAACATAAAATCATCTAGTTCATGTAAAACTCATCCAAATCAACCCAAACATGAAATATAGTGTACTAGATGTCCAAACAACATGGTATATGGTATTTTGCAAGTCCTTGACAAGTTATAGCACGAATAACACATCAAGCACACGATATCACAAAATAGCATGCATGTATACATCCAAAAAGTGGTCATCCCTAGTTGTTTCATGTCATGTATGTCGTGAGGCGACTATGGTCGAATCAACACAATAGAGATAGTATATAACAGAGGATTTACACACGAATTTTCTTTAGAACCCAACTACATTACAAATGGTATTTAGTACTTGTATTACACAAAAAAAAGAATACAAGTTACTTGCCTATTAGAAGACGAAAATGACGATGATCAAGAATAACAGAACGGATTTCCAGAACGCGAACAACACGACCACGAACCACACTCACGAACGAAGAACAGACAAAGCCCAACGAACAAAACTCGAACCTGCACGAACAACAACCACACGAATGCAACAAGACCAACCTGCAATCACCCTCGCACACAAAGAGGGCGTGAAGAAGCGAGAGAGAGGCCAGAGAAGAAACAACCACAGTGCTCGCTATTTCCACTGTCGGAGGAGCAACTCACGGCGATGGGAGCACTGTCGAGGTGCTGGCTGTCACTGTGGGGGGATCGGGGAAGCACCGGGGGGCGACGAGGATGCAAGGGAGGTGATCGGGGTGTGCAAGAGTTCGGTTGGATGGTATGGAGGAGTGCAGGAGATTGGTCTTGAAGGTAGGTCGGGGTGAGCACAAGAACTGGGGCTAGGGGATGAAGAAGAGAGAGAGAGCACGGGGTGCAAGTTGCCGCTGTAGCATGGGGGCAAAGGTTTATATAGGCAGATGAGTTAGGGTTAGGGAAAAGGGTAATCGGGTTTAGAGGTTTTTGTGGGTCTGGTTGTGATTAAATAGGTTTTAGGAGTGTTTAGTTAATGGGTTTGGGTAGGAGGATATTAAACATGGTATGATGGAGTATTAGGATTTAATAGTTAATGGGATTTAAGATTATTAGGGGTTTAAGTAAGTGGAAATGGGTTTAATAGATCCAAACAGAAATAATGACTATTGGATTTAAATAATAAAAATCCAATAAAGAGATGGGCAACAAAATGAGTCAAATAAAATAAGACATGAACAACTAAAATAATGAGGATCAAAACAAAAGCTCGATCAAGCAGAGATGGAAGAATAGACAGATAATTGAATCAAAAGATCAAATAAAAGGACGACAACAAAATAAATGAATATATTGAAAATAAAGATCCAATATACGGTCCAAGAAGAGATACATTAACAGAAAATACACCCAAAAAAAATACACCCAAAAATACACAAAACGGAAAACAGGGGTTACAATCCTATCCACCTAATAAGAAGAATTTCGTTCTCGAAATTCAACAAGAAGATACTTAGGGTAACCCCAAAAACAAAAGAAAGAACAAAACAAAAACTATTCAAACAAATAAGGAAACTTCTGCTGAATCTCCTCCTCCAGCTCCCAAGTCGACTCACCTGGCGAGTGAGGATTCCAAGAAACACGAACCAGCTTGATGACCTTGTTCTTAAGCACTTTCTCCCGTCGATCCACAATAGCAACTGGCGGAATCTCACAAGTCAAATCTGGCCGAACGGTTAACTGAGAATAGTCGATCGCGTGGCTCTCGTCTCGGATATATCTCCTGAGTTGTGAGACATGGAAAAAATCGTGCACTGTTGATAAAGCTGGCGGCAATGCAAGACGATAGGCCACCTTGCCTACTCATTCCACAATATATCAAACAGTCCAATAAACCTAGGGCTGAGCTTGCCTCCACCACCAAACCGAATGACACCACACCAAGGCAATACCTTTAGGAAAACATGGTCACCAACCTCAAACTCCAAAGCTCTCCGATGGACATCGGCCCATCGCCTCTGCCTATCCTGAGCTGCCTGCAAGTGCTTCCTGATCTGAACCACTACATCAACTGTACTGGTGATCAACTCCGGACTCAACAACTTCCTCTCACCAATGTCATCCCAGCACAATGGTGATCTGCACTTTCACCCATAAAGTGCCTCGAGCGATGCAACTTTATGACCGGCCTGAAACCTATTATTGTACGAGAACTCTGTGAGATGCAAATGGTGCTCCCATGATCCACCGAACTGCAGCATACAGGACCGCAACATGTCCTCAAAAATCTAGATGGTCCTCTCTGACTGTCCATCAGTCTGGGGATGAAAAGTTGTATTGTACTTTAATTTACTCCCCAAACTGTTCTGAAGACTCTTCCAAAACTGAGATCTGAATCTTATATCCCTGTCGGATACAATACTGACTAGAACCTCATGAAGTCTGACAATCTCTTGCATGTACTTCTCAGCTAGGCTCTCAGTAGACTGCCCGACACGAAAGGGAATAAAGTGAGCACTCTTCGTCAAACAGTCGACAATCACCTAAATGGCATTATGACCCTTAGGACTCCTCGGCAAAGAGGTCACAGAATGTAACACCCCGTAATTTTTAAAGCAGAATATATATATATATATATATATATATATATATATATATATATATATATATATATATATATATAAGATGGTTGTTTGATAAATAGTATAATGTACGATGGCATTCTTGAAATTATGGTGAATAGTAAATGGATGGGGGCCCCACGTTGTTGAAAACAGCCAAAGGAAGTGCTATGTGCTTTCATGTGGGGTGACGTGGCCATGCTGGTGTTTCTCTCAGGAGAGAGAAACGGAAGAGAAACATGAGGGTGACGTGGCCATGCTTGTGTTTCTCTCAGGAGTGAGAAACGGAAGAGAAATGTATTGGGATTAGTCCCATATCGGTAAGATACTTGAATAAAGCAATATATAAATATAATAGCCTATGATCAAGAGTCACCAATTCGGTTAACCACCTTTTGAGAAGCAGCCTGTGGTGGACAGTTGTACTATACTATAAATAATTTGTCTTCTAAATTGTATAAATTATCCAAGCTCAGGGCAGGGGCATTACACAAAATCTAGAGTGATATGTTCCCACTTCCATTCCGGAATGGGAAGCGGTTGAAGAAGTCTTGTGGTCCTCTGATGCTCTGCCTTAACCTGCTGGCAGTTCAAACATTGAAAATCAAACCGAGCCACAGCCCTCTTCATACCATGCCACCAGAAATGAAGCTTCAAATCCCGATACATCTTAGTACCGCCAGGATAGATAGAATACGACGACTGATGGGCTTCCTCAAGCAACCTCTGACGAACTTCACCCTTCGGGACACACAACCTGGACCCAAAACGAAGCGATCCATCAGCATGAATAACCATGTACGTTCTAGAACCAGACTCAACCTCATCTCAAAAACCTTTCAACTGCACATCACCAGCCTGCTCCTATTTGATCTGATCAACAAGAGACAACTAAAGCTGGAGTACCAAACAACTCCGATCAGAACTCAGCAACAAAACATCCAACTCCAACCTCCGCATCTGCTCAATCAGATCCCTCTGCTGAGTAAGGAACATAGCTACCGGTCTCCTTCTCAAAGCATTTGGCACCAAGTTCACTCTACCATGATGGTATTACAAACTGATGTCATAATCGGCCATAAGTTCCAACCAACGCCTTTACCTCATGTATAACTCTTTCGGGGTAAAGACGTACTTGAGACTTTTGTGGTCTGTAAAGATCTCCACTCGGTCCCCAAGTAAATAATGTCTCCACAGCTTCAAAGCATAGATCACTACTGCTAACTCCAAGTCATGAGTCGGATAGTTCTTCTCATGCGGCCTCAACTTCCTCGATGCATAAGCAATGACTCAGCCCTTCTGCATCAGATCTGCCCCAAGACCCTTACCAGATGCATCACACTGAACTACAAATCCGCCTGAACCATCTGGAATAGTCAACACTGGCGCTGATGTCAGCCTGCTCTTCAACTCAACAAAAGCCTCACTGCAAGCCTCAGACCAACAAAAATTTTGATCCTTCCCAGTCAGCTTAGTCAATGGTCCTTCTATCTTCGAAAGTCTTGGACGAATTTTCAATAATAGCCAGCTAAACCAAGAAAACTCCTGACCTCTGAAACTGACTTGGGAATAGACCAATCCTTCACAACCTCAACCTTGGCTGGATCCACAGAAATACCATCGCTCGAGATAATGTGCCCCAAGAAAGAAACCCTGTCGAGCCAAAACCTGCACTTGCTGAGTTTCCTATAAAGCTGATTCTCTCTCAAAGTCTGCAGAACCACTCTAAGATGCTCAACATGATCTTCCCGATTCCGAGAATACACCAAAATGTAATTGATGAAGACCACCACAAATCTATCTAAGAACTGAGGACAGACCCGGTTCATAAGACTCATGAATACGGCAGGCACGTTCGTGACCCCGAACGGTATCACAAGATACTCATATTGCCCATATCTGGTCCTACATGCAGTCTTCTGTACATCAGTCACCTTCACTTTGACTTGATGATACCCAGAACGAAGATCCAACTTTGAGAAAACACCAACTCCACTCAACTGATCAAATAAATCATCGATCCTGAGCAACTGATACCAATTCTTCAAAGTAACACTGTTCAGTTCCCGATAATCCACGCACAGTTGACGACTACCATCCTTCTTGTTGACAAAAAGGACTGGAGCACCCCTAAGGCAAAACACTGGGTCTGATGAACCCCCAATCAAGCAACTCCTGAATCTGCACCTTAAGCTCTGCTAACTCAACTGGTGCCATCCTATAGGGACTCTTCGATATAGGTGCCGTACCCGGCTGAACTTCAATACCGAACTTTACATCTCTATCAGGGGGTAAGCCAGGAAACTCCTCTGGAAAAACATCCAGAAAATTCCGAACTACTAGAGGCACAGCCTCACAGCCTGAATGCAATTCCATCGCACAAACCTCCTGATCAACTGAAGTCTCAGCTCGGCCAAGGAACATCTCCCCGGTATGGAAATCAAACTTCGCGTGATTTGGGATTCCGAACACAAATTTCTTGGCACGACAATCAATAATGAAGTGGGATTCACCCAACCAATCCATACAAGAATAACGTCGAATCCTGAATTCCCAATTACAATCTGATTGGCCTTGAAACCTGTGCTACCAATAATTACGGGATACTGTAATGCCCCGAATTCCAAATAAGACCGAATTCGAAGTTCCACAGGATCTTTACACTTCACTTCGTACAATTTTACAAGGAAATTTGAACTTTTTATAATACAACAGAGTTCTTTACATTTATTTACACAGCGGCAGATAAAATGAAGTACAACAATAAAAATAATATACAATTTGTAACATCGTTAACATGTAATTAATCAATAGCATCATATCAACTTTATATCTTCATGAAAATCCAACTCCTGCATAATAAACTGTGGGCACATCAGTTACTTACAACTGACGAAATGTTATACTCGGCCATCCTTTCTATGCCAAAAATATAACGATCTTAATACTTTAACAAACCACAAACTTGAATGCAAATAAAGTGTTAAATGTGACTACACTAAACATGTAAGTGTATGCAATACCTTAATGCCTAATGCAGATTTTTTATAATAAGATGACACTAATGCATACTTGTTTGGATTCTACACATCCCATACTAAATAGGTCCGAGGGCAAGCACCTACGTACTCCACATTGAAGGGTTCGATCCCTTGCCATGACAACTATCCAGTAATAAAATAAGGTTTAGATCATTCCACGAGTACGGATCCCAGTCCCGGAGTCCACCACCCGACTGTTATAACAGACTCCTCATTATGCAAACATCCCGCAAGTGCCCTTCTAGCCCCGGTATATGTATATACATTGGAGTACGGACAAACTATCTGCCCGACTATGCATAGTTCCGAATTTAAAATAAAAGCTCGTCTTCCACGAAGCAACCACAGTCCCGGAATCCTCCGCCCGACCGGGTCTATAGTGTCAGAATCCTCTACCCGACTATATAGAGTGCCCCAGTTACGTTTGCCTAGGTTTACTACATCTTCTTCTAAGTGCCTAGTTCTTAAGTTCAAAACATGAATAAATTATGATATCTAGAGTTAGTTTTACCCCCTACCGGACTTAATCACAAATACCGAGATAGCTTCATGGCCATATCTCAAAAATATAACTCAAATCTTTTAATTCAACAATGTCGGTACCCGAGGTCTCACTAAACTCTATATCATAACCCTTCATGTACAAGAAAACATGGGTATTCATACCCCAATAATCATGTATTAAACTCAATGTATTCTTATCATCAACTTATTCACAAATTAATCAATGTCTTATCTTGCATCATTCATGATTCATTTATTCATTTACAATTCAAAATAACACAATATTTTTTTTCATGAACATAGATTCATCACTTTAAGTCTCATTAGCAATTTAAGCTCAAATGGCAATTCATATCTCAACCCACATCAAATATTTCTTAAATCAAATAATCTCATCAAGAGGAACCAATTCACATGAATATTTTGCTCTTCTTCGAAAATAAATGTCATACACTTAAATAAACAACTTTTGAAATCAATAACTCATTTTCTATCTCAACTCCTCTTTTTATTTCTCAAAATATTCATGAAAATTTCTAAAACTATTTTTAATAAATTCTATATTATTTTATAGGATTATTAGATATTTTTTCAAATATTTATTTGTATGAAAACTCACTTAAAATTTTAAAAATGTCAACAAAAAAAAAATCAAAATGTGGCCATAGGGTTTCGAACCCAAGACCAACCGTGAACTACAGTAAGCGCCCAAAGCCACCACCGAGCACCACAAAGTCCAAGTGGACTTGGTGTTTATAAAGACAGCCGAAACCATATATACTGCTATACTGTTTGGATTTAATTAAAACCAAAAACAAAAAAGAGGGACTGCCGAGTTTCGAACTCGCGACCCAGACCACAGGCGTGCTACAGTAATAGTCATATGGTGCACCGACTAACCAAGAAGTCCATGTGCGATTACTGATATAGAGTTACGCTATTATGCTTTTGTTCTACCTTACTGTTATTCTATTTTCTTCACAAAAACTCGGTTTTTCATTTGATCTAATCTTTCATTAGTATCACGCCCCGCTTCCCAAAAATACGGAATACGAGTACATGACAAAAGTCCAGCGAATGACTAACGTCACCCATAAGCTGTTTAATCGATTAACTCAATAATATAAACAACACAGAACATATGCGCAGGCAATAATAACAATCTCATGAACAAATAATACTTGGAATGAAACAATATAATGTCCAAATACAATAATAATAATCCAACATCTAGAAACAATACTAAAATCCGGGACATAGGCCCAAACAATAATAATCCAATCCAAAAATAAATACAAGTTCTCAATACATTAAGTCATTTAAAGCGATAAGCAAATTAAAAACAGAAATCTTCAAAATGTTTGTTCCCCAACTCCAGCAGGCAATTCTCCTTCATTAACTGTAAATATTTCATCTAAAAAGGAAAAAAATAATTGTCCTTAGAGCAAGTCATGGACAGCAAGTAGAGAAAGCAGGGAATAATGGAATAACGGTATAACAATGAATCAATGAACCAATAGAATCAATAAAATGGGACATTAATCATGATAGTCGATGAAATGGCTATAATAATGATGCAACATTAAATAACAATAATCAATGATCAATAACAGTAATACTTAGCCAATATTCGATATCAATAGGAACAATGATGATCAATATGCAATGTCGGTGTAGTGTGATCCTTAAGTCTATTAATCATTTTAAATCCTAACTAATGTAGCACTTCATGCATCCATCCTTTTACTACATGGTTGCCACATACAAACAATTTCGCTTTAGACTTTGTAGTGGGCTCTATAGTTCATGTACTCTTCAACATTAAACATTATTCACCTTTCGGTGTACGGTACGGTCATCGGCAACGATACAATACATGATAGATTGGGTTACGGCCATAACCACAATCATCGATAAAACAATAGCCGGAACATTATTTAGGGAAACACGGGCCCCTCCTCCAAGTACAGTTCCTATATTGTCCACCACGAAAAGTCAATCCTTAAACCCCAGCTTGTTAATTATTTATCAATGCAACATTACAATATGCAATTAAGGAACAAGGGTGAACAATAGTATCAATAAGGAAACAATAGGTTGGTAACATGGATAGGAGAGTTACAATAGTGACAATAACTCATTGGGAACATGCAATGCAACAAACATTCATTAATTCATGCAATGATACGATAGAGGAATAATTAATACATTAAAAAGAGAGATCTAAAATTCTGGAATGTAAAAACACAGCTGCAATAAAATGGGCATAACTCTTACTACAGAACACGGAATTCAAAAATTCTGGATGTTATTGACAACTAGACATTCGGGGCTACATTTCAGATTCAGAAACTATTTTATTTTAAGGTCATTTACTGCTTCGAAAACAGCAGTCAAGGTTCAGGTCAGCAAGCGTGTACAGTTTTTAGGGTATTTTTCTTGGGAATAAAATTAGTTAAACATGATGGGTTTCGATTCTATAGTCAACAACTTGTGTAACTAGCATTATAGGTGTCCAACATGATATATAAAGATTAGAACATATACAAATCCAACATCAATCAATCACCAAACGATCAAACGACATACAACCTAACGATTGTCTCTACAATAAATTATTTGTGTTGTGACTTGTATGAATAACCCTATTAACGATTCTATATGCATTCATTAAAGATCCAAACTTTAGAGTCAAAGAGGCACGATGTCAAGAATATTGGGGTTAGCTCGTGTAAACCCACAATAAACCCAACGAAAGAGATAACAAAGGACAATACGATAACAAAAAGATCTACTTGCAGGAATTTCAATAACACTTGAATTTGATACAATTTGCAATTCAAAAGGACGGTGACTTGCCTGTTAACCGGTGAAATGAATAGCACTAATAATGGATATGAATCCCGAAGCAACGAACTCACGAACTAGTTCAACCCATCAATAATACGTACAAAATACGTGCAATAAGATCCCAAAGCAACAGCACACAGCACTCAAAGGGACAAACAGCAACTGCAGCAATCAGCCAAAGGAGAGAGAGAACACCGGCCAAGGGGCGGCGGCGCTGGCGACGGGCGATGACGAGGTGGCGTCGCTGGCGGGGTTGCCGATCGAACAGAGAGGGAAGAAGGGGTATTTGGGTTGAGGTTGCTGTTGTCGATGAGAACGGGGAAGGAGGGCAGGGTCGGGGCGTCTGGTGCTGGACGAGGGCATCTATGGCGGGAGGTGGTCGGCGCGAAGGCGTCGACAAGGTGGCGACGGCGGATGGGGTTGATGGGTTCAGGGGTTTTTTGACTGGTGATGTCGAGGAGAGGGAAGAGGGAGAACGGGGGTTTCAGGAGTGTCTGTGGATGGCATTTGGGTTCGTGGGTGTCGGGGGAAGACAACGGGGAGTCGTCGACGGGGCGGTCGGCGCAAGGGGGTGGCCGGAGTGGCCGGGGAAGATGATCGGAAAGGGTTGGGAGTTGATTTGGGGAAAGATGAACAGTAACAGGAGAGAGAGAACGGGAGGAAAGAGAGAGGGCGTCTAGGGTTTCGATTTGTGTGTAGAAATTAGGGTTTACAGTAGAGTTGCATTTATAGGGTACAATTAGGGTTCAATAATAGCGGTTTTGGGTCAAAAATCCATCAAATTGGGCTGTAAGGTTCAATTAGGAGATAGATCAAAATCAACATGATTCAAATAAAAATACCCATAATTCAAATAAACAAAATCCACAATATAGATAACTCAATAAAAGAGAAAGATAGTTCATGAACGAAAATTCCAACCCAATTAGATAAATAAATAATGCAATTGAAATAATAAGAATTGGACTTAAAACAAATTGGAACTCGCCGAGAAAATCAGATCGGGTATAAAAATAAAATATTTCGATAGATGAATTTTTTTTTATTTAAAGAAATCAAGAAACAACAATTAGTAATTATATTCATAATAATAATAAATCCATACAATAAAATAACATTCAGGTTTATCAACTTATTAAAATACTCTAATAATAATATACATGATTTGGGCTGAAATACAATTAACCGATAAATTAAGATTTTAAAATACGCCCTACTCGAAATAATAATAGTATTTTCGATTGGAAAATATTTAATTAGAAAATCTCAAAACAAATTGGACGCAAAATAAATTTATAAATGATTAAAATACTGAAAATATTCGGAAAATAAATATTTACGGAAATGGGGGTTACAATTAGACTATAATTAGTTCATCTAGACTGAGTTTACTTGAAATCAGTAATTCACAAATTCCAAAATTTATATTTTAGATATTGTATCTATATTTCAAATTATTTCCTCTCTTTAATGAATAAGAATTGTATTTCTTCATTTTAATCAAAATAACAATTTTTATCTCTTACAATCAATTAAAATGATTATATGTGTATCAATTTAACTTCACAAAAATTCATTTTTAACCACACGGAAGAATCTACAATTTTCATACAATTATATTTTTGGACATTTGTAAATTAACATGCATGGCAATAACTATTGTTTCTTTTTCTCATGATGATAATTTGTTTCTTAATCATAACCAAATTCCTTCAATTCATGGTACACACAATAGCATGCATTTGTTCAACATTTATCTCATCAAATTGATTTATAATACTCATTTAACATACTAGCATGCATTTCCTACATTTAGAAAGCACAAGATCACCCACCTCTTATGAAGAATTTGTAACCAAACAATCATGGAACACAACTCCTAGCTCCAAGCAACTCCTAGTCCTTCTCCTCCCAGCAAGTGCACTCCAAAAAGGCCTCCAATGCACAAGAACACTCTTTAACTCTCTTTCTTTTTCCTCTCTTGATTTGTTTAGTTTAAGTGTGAAATGAGAAGAAAACAAGGGTGTATTTATAGGACAAAGTGAAGGGCTAAAATACAAATTTCACCCTCCTATAACTACTCACTTAACTCTCCACTACTCCATTCTCCATCTCTTCAACATTCTAACCCCCAACCCCTCATCTTTCTAACCCCACTCTCGGCCAACTCTCTCTCCCTCAACCAGCCAACCCTCTCACTTCCACATGTGCACGTGTTGTGCACTAGTGCACACACATACACAAAATAAATACAAATCCTATAATTTTAATATGTGTATTAAAAGTTTTTACATGTCATGTGTGAGTCCATGCACAACTAAAAATTAGATTTAATTAATGGGCTTGTCTTGTGGGCTTGCTTTTTAATTAATTAAATTAATTAATATAGTGGGCTATAATCTATTTTTAGGTTCATGGGTTTAAAGAAAGGCTAAAAAAGACACATGCATGCTAAAATAGTAAATGAGAGTAAGAAAAATTGTAACGCCCCGAATCCCAAATACACTGAATTCGAGATGTTCTACAGGATCTTTTCACTTTCTTTAGTACAATTTTACAAGGAAATTTAAACTTTTCACTTTACATCAGAGTTTACATCAATATTACACTTTTCATTTGCACAGCGGAAGTAAAATTTACAACAATTTAATAAATGTACAACAACATGGTATAATCTTTAAGCATTCATTCCTCTTTAACCTTTAACATGCCATTTACCTGCATATAAGACTGTGGGTACGTCAGTTTATTCAACCGACGATCATTATACACGGCCATCCTCTCTATGCCGGAAATAGTATAACTTAATTTTCCATATTTAGCAAACACAAACTTGTCACATTTCAATTAAAGGGACTACCCTATTGATGTCGTGTTGTGATTGTGCACTTAATCCTTAATGCATTTATTTATGTTACATGACACTAATGCACACTTGTTCGGAGTCTATGCATCCCATACTACATAGGTCCGAGGGCAAGCCTCTTAATCGTTCTTCATCTTTGTAAAGTTCAATCCCTCGCCATAACTTAATCTACTACTGTAACTACGGTAGTGTCTTAGATGATCTATGAGTGCAAGCACGTGTACAGAAACTGGAGGGGAATCCCACGTCATGTCACGACTCATCGTGAAGAACCTATGGACAATTCAGCCTCCTTCATGGCACACGATCCTCATGCAGTCACCAAACATCCCACAAGTGTCACCACAGGGACGGTACCCTGGAGCAGTATCCACGTCATGTCACGACGCATTGTGAAGAACCTGTGAAATACTCTCCGCTGCCACGGCACCCTGGAGCCGTATCCACGTCATGTCACGACTCATCGTGAAGAACATGTGAAATACCCTCCGCCGCAAATCCGATGGCTCACTCGTGTTTTTCTCCTACTTTCATCACATCTCCACTATGTACTAATCTTTAGTTTTTATTAGAATCATGAACAAAATCAAAGCTCTAGAGTTAGCCTCTCCACTAAACCGGACTTATTCATTCATTTCAACATGACCAACCTTGGTCTTTCTTTTCAATATTCATTTCATTTCTTTCCAAATGCCGGGGGAGACTTAGCTACTCTTTCATTTCAATTCCAATTCACAAATTCTAACATAATCTGAGCATTCCCAGCTCATGAGTTCATTTTTCATTGCCTCAGTATATCATGATCTTAGCTTTCATATTCATGTAATTCTTCATTCAAAATATGACTCATTTCATGTAAATTTCTCAATTCAAACTATGATTCATTTCATATAAATTCATACAGCAATAAAAAGAGTTCATCAACATCAATCATAAAGTTCACAATCTTCAAAATAGACAGAATAATGTTCTCTGACATATCAAACACTCTGGACAGTCGACTTGGATCTCTTCCAGTCGACTTGTTCAGTCAATTCCAGTTATTCATAACCGCTCGGGAGAGTCGACTGCTGCACATGGCAGTCGGCTGTTCCGCAGTGTTTCTGATTTCAATTATCAATCACAGGACAGTCGACTGTCATTCAACACAGTCGCCTGTTTTGCCGGAGTTCAATTATGTAATTTCTCAAGTTCTATACAGTCGACTGCTACACACATTAGGTCGACTGAACAGTTTAAAAATCTCAAATTAAGGGATCACACATCATATTTTGTCACGCTATTCTTCAACATGAATATTTCACATTTCATGGTTATCACATTGTTCTCAAAACGAGAAGTACTAACGAATATTCACAATTCATATTTTCATACATCTATCACATAATGTCACTTCAATCCTTACTATATTAATCTTCTTCATTTCTAGTTCTTTTGCAAGGTATAATTTTCCAAAAATACACATATCAAAATCATAGTTCTGATTACACCTTTTTATTCTCAAATCACATTTTATTCCATGCAACAATTCCCAAATTATCCTTATAAAGTTCATGTATTTTCAAAAGAGTAGAACATTCGAGTTTATAAAAATGCATCAGTACCAGTCGACTTATACTATAGTAAGTCAGCTGTCCAGGGGAAAACATCCATGATTTTAAGTAAATAGTTGACTTATAACAGCACCGGTCGACTTAAATGAGCATATAAGTCGACTTACTAAGTCGACTTACCCGAAAGATTCCTTCTCGACAATTCTCAACAATTAATGTCACTAATCTCTTTATTAGTCAAGTTCACATTCATGGTTAAAATTAATTCATGTCAACTTAGATTTTTACTAATCAGGTCACATACAATTGCATACTCACATTCCAATCCATTCATAGTTCAATTTTCCAATAGAAGTGTACTCTTATTAGTATTTTTCATGCATCATATCTCAATATAATGCTAGCATCATTTCTAATTTAGAAATAAGGAAAATCAAACCCACTATCATTCGTTCATTCTAGCAAGCATTTCTACTTTAGAAATATGGAGAATTTTACCCACCTTATATGGAGAGAACAAACACAATGGCAACTAAGTTCTTGCAACAAGATGCACCTCCTCCTAGACGATGCACGCACAAGCTCCACAAGCACCAATCCCGAGCTCCTCCTAGTGATGGCCGGCCTCTTCTCCTCCCTGGAAAATGCAAGCAATCCCACACAATTCTCTCAATCTTTCAACTCACAACTTACTACTAAATAGACTATAGATTTGGAAGGGATAATAAGCACAAAAGAACTAGCCATGGGAGGGGGTATTTATACTAGAAATCAACTAGAATGGAGGGCTAGGATTAGTTGGTTGGTTGTAGGATGGAAGTGTTGGATCCTGTAGGCTAAGCAACAAACACTAGAGGGGGGGTGAATAGTGTTTATTAAAAAAAAATTGCGGAATAAATAATTTCTCTCGGCACAGTCGACTTAGTGGGGAACCAGTCGACTGATATAGCCAAATAAAAAGAAATTTGAATTCTCGATGCAGTCGACTTATTGATAAGGCAGGCGACTGATGAGACAAAGAGAATAACTAATACGAGACTGATCAGTCGACTGATACGAAGCTGAGTCGACTGGCCAGACAAGTTTTGCAGAACTTAAGTTAACAAAAGTAAATGCAATCACAAGATAATCAATCACAGAGTACACAAGATATATCCTGGTTCGGTCCTCCCGACCTACATCCAGTCCCCAAGCAACCCACTTGAGATTTCCACTATTCTTGAAAAATTACAAGAATACCCTACGGCGTTACGACAACAACCTTGTCTAACCCGTAGTCCTTTTTCTCAACCAGAGAAAGCAGACCCACTCTTCAACCAAGAGTGAAAAGACACCGACTCTACAACCAAGAGTCAAAAACACTCTCCAACCGAGAGCAAGAGTACAAGAGGAATTTTACAATCAACCTATAGCCTTGTTGTTGTATGTGTTGATGCACGTGGCTAAAGAAATAGGTTGACTTCTATACTCAGTCCAAAGCTAATTCAATGCTATACTGGACTGAATGTAGAGAACCAAAGTGTGTGAACTTGAAAGCTTTGTTCTTTACAGAAAATCACTTAATTTGTTTTTCTCAAGAGTGCTCGGGTGTATGTAAGAAATCTTTTCTGTTTGAGAAGAAACTCTATATAAAGAGTTTTGATCTTCTGAACGTTGGAAAGCAGTTACATAACTGTCAACCAACGGATCAGACCGTTTGAGTTTGAAAAACTTCGTTTTTGAAAATCAGAAAACGGTCAAAAACTCTCGAAAAGTCGACTGGGTTGCCATATGAGTCGACTGATCAGAGTTTGAATAATTTTAAACAGTTTTGTACTTGGCAGTCGACTGGCAAGAGCTTAAGTCGACTGGTACTTAAAAGTTAAAATTCTTCAAACTGTTTTGACTTATTTTTGGGGGTTTTAAGAGACACACATGATGAAATTTTGAGTATGTGTGTGTGTGTGTGTGTTGACAAGGCTTTACATCATACTAAGACTCAACAAGAAATAAAATACAATATTTATAAAACATTTGAGCTTGAAGTCTTGAGTCTTGAGTCTTGAGTTGAAAACTTGATCCTTCTCTTCTTCATCTGTATCTGTTTGAGCTTGTCTGTTTGTTCAGCTAGAATTGTCTTTAGTCTCTGCACTGCAATGTCAGCTGTATAATATAGACACATGATGCACTGTGTTGTGATCATCAAAATCAAGAACCAACATTCTCCCCCTTTTTGATGATGACAACACAATAGCTGATAACAGTTTATAAACAGACATACAAGCATAGATTTTTAAAACTCCCCCTGTTAAAAGCACAATATGCATACATAAAGAACAAGTCTGATATACAGACTGTATCAGTCGACTGGTGAATAGATCAGGCGACTGAGCAGAACCTACATACATTATATCATAGATGCAGTATTTTTCATAGCTGCAGCATCAGTCGACTATATTCTTGGTTAAGTCGACTGACCAGAGATAATACTGAACAGTTGTTTCACAGATAAAACATAGATCACGGAACTCACAGATAATAAAGCAACAGAACATAACACAGAAACTATCTCTCCCCCTTTGGAATCATCAAAAAAAAACATAAAATAACAAGATAATGCATTTAAAAAGAAAGTTTAATACATAGAAAGGAAATCCATTGGAAAGAAAAGAGCAAATACATAAAAAGTAAAAAAAAATCTTCAATCATCATCTTCGTCAGAATCTTCATCTTCATCTTGAGAAGGATTAGGAAATTGATTAGTGAAGAGATGAGTGAGATGGGCTACCTCAGAACCAACTTGGTTTATTTGGGAACCAAGAGAAGAAAGATATCTATCGACTTGGACTGAATGATTAATGAGATAAGACACACAGTCGTACATGGTTCGGGGATCATCATAATTGGCTTGAGGGAGAGGTGGATCATCAGAAGTAGAAGGTTGAGGAGCTCTAGGTCTAGAAGTTGAACCTAAGGGAGCTTGGGACAGTGGAGGAGATCGAGGGGGTGATCGAGTAGGGGCATCAAGAAGTTTCATGCGTGCCAAACTAGCACGATCGAAACACTCATATCTAGAGACAACATGTGTCTCAGATTCAAGATCAACTTTATAAGCAATAAAGATTCTAGTTAGAAGACCACCAAAGGGTAAAAAGTGAGTATGATCTTGATTGAGTCTTGAAAAAATGACATGACCCCAATTAACAGCTATTCTACCAAAAATTGCGTATATCGCTTTTTGTAATTCAGTAGAATATTGGTCATAACTCCCCTTTTTAGGAAGGATGTTATAAGCTAATATTCTACCAACAAGCTTAGCAATTGGTTGTAGATTTTTGCTTGTCATTGGTAGTCGAGAATGTGGTAAAAGAATTCTAGATAAAATAGAGGGATTATCTAACACAATGTCATCAAGAGGTGATCCTACATCATCAATACCCAAAATTTCATTAATCCTAGTCGGTGTGAGTTGCATTCTAATATTTTTCACCGATGACCGGATTAGGACTTCCCCATTAGGTCTTTGCACAATTTTCATATTTGTATAAAACAAATAGATTAGTTGGGGGTAGTAATTGGGTTGATTAGATAATGAGAGGAAATCATAAAGACTAGAATTTTGAAAAAGTGGAGTTAGATTAAAAGGATCTAGATCATTAAAATTTACAAATCTTCCAGGGAAGATTTGGATGGTACAAAATAGATACCAACGATCAAGTAGTTCGGGGCTCAAAAGGTATTGAGTGTACTCCTGTGAAGAGGAAGAACCCTCATGAGATCTTTTCGATCGTTTGGGAGCCATTAGGGTTTTGAAAAGGAAACAAGAAGAGGAGATGTTACCAAGATGGAAGAGAGACAAATGCAAGCAGCAGTCGACTTGCAGATACAGTCGGATTGGAGCTTCTTCTTCTTCTTTTCTTGCCTTAGGGTTTGCAAATTGGAGGTAAATTGGAATCGGTAGAAGTGAAAGAGTGTGGCTGGTAAGAGGAGGTTTTAACTGAGAATAGACGGCTCAGATTCAATGTAAAGATATCAACGGCTGAGATCCAAAGTCACAGGTGAGGAATCGAAGGGTTTTATCTCAAAAATTTTGATGAAGACTCGCTGAAGACAGTTTATCTCGCGACAGTCGACTGGTAGGGTTGATCAGTCGACTGAGTCGAGAAGAGCATAAAACAGATATATCTATTAATCAGTCGACCGGTCTATGAACCAGGCGACTGGTTAGATAAAAAATATATGTTTTAAAATGCAGTTCAGTCGACTTAGACACAAAGATAGTCGACTTAACAGAAACCATGTTCAACAAATATCAATAAAATCACAAATTCCAAGTTCTCTTCTTAACTTAATGAAAGTATCTTCTTTAAGGGGTTTGGTAAATATATCTGCTACTTGTTTATCAGTAGAGATAAAGTCTAAAGAAATATCTCCTTTTAAAACATGATCACGTAGAAAATGATGTCGAATATCAATATGTTTCGTACGGGAATGTTGAATCGGATTTTTAGATAGATTAATTGCACTGGTATTATCACACATAATTGAGGGTTTCTCAAATGAAATACCATAATCTAACAAGGTTTGTTTCATCCATAAAATTTGTGCACATGCCAAACTTGCAGCGATATATTCAGCTTCTGTGGTTGATAGGGATACGGAGTTTTGCTTTTTACTGCACCAAGATACTAGGAATGTCCTAAAAAGTGACATGTACCACTAGTACTCTTGCGATCAGTTTTGCTGCCAGCAAAATCAGCATCGCTATAAGACAAAAGTTGAAAGTTATCGGTGCGTGGATAAAATAAACCATATTCAGATGTGCCTTTAATATATCTTAAAATTCGTTTCACTGCTTTTAAATGAGATTCTTTAGGACTAGATTGATATCTAGCACATAAACATACGCTGAACATAATATCTGGTCTACTTGCAGTAATATATAAGAGTGAACCAATCATACCTCGATAGAGTTTTTGATCAACACTCTTACCTAATAAATCTTTGTCAAGAGTAGTAGTAGTAGCCATAGGTGTGGATTTACTACTAGTACTATCCATGTGAAAACGTTTGAGTAATTCCTTTGCATATTTGCCTTGATTGATAAATATGCCATTTGAAGATTGTTTAATTTGCAATCCAAGGAAATAATTGAGTTCACCCATGTGACTCATCTCAAATTCATTTTTCATGGTATTAGCAAATTCTTGACATAGATTATTATTAGTAGAACCAAAAATTATATCATCAACATATATTTGTATGATTAAAATATCATTCTTAACTCTTTTGATAAACAAAGTAGTGTCTACTTTACCTATTTCAAATCCTGTTTCTAAAAGAAAAGTTTTCAGACGATCATACCAAGCACGAGGTGCTTGTTTATGACCGTATAAAGCCTTTTTCAATTTATAAACATGATTTGGAAATTGTTCATGTTCAAAACCTGGTGGTTGTTTAACATAAACATTTTCCTTAATGAACCCATTAAGAAAGGCACTTTTCACATCCATTTGATAAAGTATAAAATTTATAAAACAAGCAAAAGATAATAGAATACGAATAGATTCTAGTCTAGCAACAGGAGCATATGTTTCATCAAAATCTATACCTTCTTCTTGATTATATCCTTGGGCAACTAATCTAGCCTTGTTCCTTACAACTTGTCCTGATTCATCTAACTTATTCTTGAATACCCATTTGGTACCAATGATAGTCTGATCAGGAGGTCTAGGAACTAAATCCCATACATCATTCCTTATAAATTGGTTTAGTTCATCTTGCATGGCATTCATCCAATATTCATTCTCACAAGCTTCTTGTATATTTTTCGGTTCAAAATCCGACAAGAATGCTGTATAAGAGATCATATTCATATGTGAACGTGTCTGAATACCATGGGAGATGTCACCAATTATTAAGTCATGAGGATGATCTTTAACTTCAACAAATGACTTTGGTAAAGTTGAAGATATCACAATCGGTTCAGTCGACTTGACTTGTTCTTCAGTCGACTGCTTTAAGTCAGTCGACTGGGAGAGCTTATCAGTCGACTTATCAGACAAATTAGTTTGCTCTAAGGGTTTAATCACATTATCTAATGGTGATAAATCAGTTTCATCATCATTATTTAATGTTGATGAAGGTAAGGATTCATCAAATTTAACATGCATTGATTCTTCAATAGTCATAGTAGACTTACTGTAAATTCTATATGCTTTACTCCTATTTGAGTATCCTAAAAAGATACCCTCATTAGATCTAGGATCAAATTTGTCTAAATTATCTTTTGTGTTTAGAATAAAACACTTGCAACCAAATGTCTTAAAGTAAGAGACTTTAGGAATTTTATTAAAAAATAACTCGTAACAAGTCTTCTTTAGTTTAGGTCTTAGAAGAATTCTATTCAAAACATAACAAGCTGTAGCAACAGCTTCAACCCAAAAATGCTTTGGTAGATTGCTTTCAACAAGCATAGTACGTGCGCATTCTTGCAATGTCCTATTCTTTCTTTCAACCACACCATTTTGTGGTGAAGCTCTAGGAAATGCAAATGAATGTATTATACCATTCTTGTTGCAATATTCTGTAAATGTTTCATTTTCAAATTCTCCACCATGATCACTTCTAATAGTGACTATGGTTAGAGATTTTTGATTTTGAACACGTTTACAAAAATGTTCAAATTCTTCAAAAGCATCATTTTTATGTTTTAAAAAGAATGTCCAAGTGAATCTTGAAAAATCATCTACTAAAACAAACACATATCTACTTTTATTTAAAGAAGCAACTCTAGTAGGGCCAAATAAATCCATATGAATTAATTTAAGTGGCCTACTAGTAGAGATTACTTCTTTTGTTTTAAAAGTGGATTTGATTTGTTTTCCTAGTTGACATGCATCACATAACTTATCCTTTTTAAAGGATAATTTTGGCAGTCCTTTAACTAGGTTATATTTAGATAATTTTGAGAGATTTTTCATGTTCACATATCCAAATCTTCTATGCCATAACCAAGATTCATTGTTAGAGGCTATCAAACAAAAATCATTTGAAAAATCAATTGTATTCAAACATAATTCATAAATATTGTTTTTACGAAAGCCTTGAAAAATAACATTTTCCATAGTAGAATCATAAATTAAGCATGCATCTTTTTCAAAAACTATTTTATAACCTTTATCACACAATTGACTAATACTTAAGAGATTATGCTTTAAACCATTAACCAAAAGCACATTTTCTATAATAGGATTAGATATTTTACCGACCATGCCAATACCGATGACTTTGCCTTTGTTGTTATCTCCAAAGGTGACGGTACCTCCATCTATATTTTGAATGGTGGATAGTAAGTCGGCATGCCCTGTCATGTGTTTTGAACATCCGCTGTCTAATATCCAGCGTTCTTTCTTGGGTACCTATAAAAAGTTTGAGGTAAATATGGTACCCTTTTTTTTATTGGGTCCAAAGCACATTAGTTTGGGGGAAACCAAACCCATGAAGAGTTTGATCTTCCTCCATAAGCAGGAATATAATTGGTAGAAGTACACACATTCAGCATATAAGAATTGATATAAGCAATTCTTTCATTCTGATTAAGATTGACTGGAACCCATACTAGTTTGTTCTGTCCAGTCGACTTACCAGTGTTCCTCAGCCGACTGTTAGTGTGCATCAGTCGACTGGTAGATCCACTAGGTCGACTTATAAGAAGTTTTGATCTCATGGAATAAGATCCACTTTCTCTGGACAGACGACTGGTGGTATGGTTCAGTCGACTTAACCGAACGTTAGTATCACTTTTATCACTGAATTTAACAACCTTTGGTTTTGCAAAGAAATCATATAACTTGTGTGTAACACTAGAAATAGATGCTGACTTATTCTTACTAGTGTTTAAAGCAGGAGATTCTTTTACAGAAGATTTCTTAAAACCAAGTCCAAATTTTTGACTAGACGTAACTTGATGATGAAGCATATCATTTAAATTCTCTTTGCCTTTGTTAAACTTAGATACATTCTTTGAAATCTCTTCATAATTCTTTTTGAGAGTTTCAAGATCAGTATCTAGACTTGCAAGGCGAGAATTTAAGGATTTTACTTCCTTATCAAGGTTAAGATTTTCTTGATTAAGTGTTTGATTCACTTTCTCAAGATTCTTAACTCTAATCTTTTCTTTCTTTAACTTCTGAAATATTTCATTAAATGCATCAAGAAGATCTTCGGAATCATAATCATTACTTACATGCTCTTGTTGTGCAGCCATAAAACATACATTTGCCACTTCGTTATTTTCATCTGTTTCTTCTTCGGAAGATGAATCACTATCATCCCATGTGGCTTGATACGCCTTTTTGTTCTTGGCAAATTTGTTCTTTGGATATTTGTCCTTCTTGAAGTTAGATGTTTTTCCCTTGTTCTTTGCATTTTCCAAGGGACAATCTTTCTTCATGTGACCTATTTTATTGCACCTGAAACATGTAGGAGGATCATTAGAGTCTTTATTCTTACAATGAAACTTACCCTTCTTTAAGAACTTCTTGAATCTCCGAGTGAACATTGCTATTTCTTCTTCATCTTCTTCCTCATCTTCTGAGTCAGTCATGGCTTTAAAAGCCAATGATTTCTTCTTTGCTTGGTGTGATTCAGTATCTTTCTTTCGATCTTCAAGTTGGACCTCATATGCCATGAGATTACCAACAAGATTCTCGAGAGTAAGTGTTGACAAGTCATTTGCCTCTTCTATTGCTGTGGTTTTCTTCTCCCATTCTGGAGTGAGTGCTCGTAGAACTTTTCTGACCATCTCTGCTTGGGTATAAGTCTTTCCAAGAGCCACAAGAGAGTTTGTGATGTCTGTGAATCTTGTAATCATCTCAGACACAGTCTCATTGTCCTTCATTCTGAACATTTCAAACCTGTGGACAAGAACAGAAATTTTAGACTCTTTTACTTTATTTGTTCCTTCATGTGTTACCTCGAGTGTATGCCAAATTTGATGTGCAGTTGTAGCATTGGATACACGGTTGAATTCTTCCTTCGTCAGTGCACAAAATAAAGCATTCATTGCTTTGGCATTGTTCATAGTTTGACTCTTTTGATCATCATTCCATTGTGCATATGGAATGGTAGGGGCAGTATATTCCGTCTCTGTCATTTGCCATATCTCATAGTTGATTGATTGGAGATAGATTCGCATTCGGCACTTCCAATAGTTGTAGTTTGTTCTATCAAATAGTGGTGGCCGTTGTGTAGATTGGCATTCATGGTACTGATTTGTATTTGATGTAGTTGCCATTGCCTGTAACCTTGCTCTGATACCAAGTGTTGGATCCTGTAGGCTAAGCAACAAACACTAGAGGGGGGGTGAATAGTGTTTATTAAAAAAAATTGCGGAATAAATAATTTCTCTCGGCACAGTCGACTTAGTGGGGAACCAGTCGACTGATATAGCCAAATAAAAAGAAATTTGAATTCTCGATGCAGTCGACTTATTGATAAGGCAGGCGACTGATGAGACAAAGAGAATAACTAATACGAGACTGATCAGTCGACTGATACGAAGCTGAGTCGACTGGCCAGACAAGTTTTGCAGAACCTAAGTTAACAAAAGTAAATGCAATCACAAGATAATCAATCACAGAGTACACAAGATATATCCTGGTTCGGTCCTCCCGACCTACATCCAGTCCCCAAGCAACCCACTTGAGATTTCCACTATTCTTGAAAAATTACAAGAATACCCTACGGCGTTACGACAACAACCTTGTCTAACCCGTAGTCCTTTCTCTCAACCAGAGAAAGCAGACCCACTCTTCAACCAAGAGTGAAAAGACACCGACTCTACAACCAAGAGTCAAAAACACTCTCCAACCGAGAGCAAGAGTACAAGAGGAATTTTACAATCAACCTATAGCCTTGTTGTTGTATGTGTTGATGCACGTGGCTAAAGAAATAGGTTGACTTCTATACTCAGTCCAAAGATAATTCAATGCTATACTGGACTGAATGTAGAGAACCAAAGTGTGTGAACTTGAAAGCTTTGTTCTTTACAGAAAATCACTTAATTTGTTTTTCTCAAGAGTGCTCGGGTGTATGTAAGAAATCAAGTAAGTTTTTCTGTTTGAGAAGAAACTCTATATAAAGAGTTTTGATCTTCTGAACGTTGGAAAGCAGTTACATAACTGTCAACCAACGGATCAGACCGTTTGAGTTTGAAAAACTTCGTTTTTGAAAATCAGAAAACGGTCAAAAACTCTCGAACAGTCGACTGGGTTGCCATATGAGTCGACTGATCAGAGTTTGAATAATTTTAAACAGTTTTGTACTTGGCAGTCGACTGGCAAGAGCTTAAGTCGACTGGTACTTAAAAGTTAAAATTCTTCAAACTGTTTTGACTTATTTTTGGGGGTTTAAGAGACACACATGATGAAATTTTGAGTATGTGTGTGTGTGTGTGTTGACAAGGCTTTACATCATACTAAGACTCAACAAGAAATAAAATACAATATTTATAAAACATTTGAGCTTGAAGTCTTGAGTCTTGAGTCTTGAGTTGAAAACTTGATCCTTGTCTTCTTCATCTGTATCTGTTTGAGCTTGTCTGTTTGTTCAGCTAGAATTGTCTTTAGTCTCTGCACTGCAATGTCAGCTGTATAATATAGACACATGATGCACTGTGTTGTGATCATCAAAATCAAGAACCAACAGGAAGGCTAGGATGAGAGTAGGAGTTACCACAACTACCCACATTCACATAACTACCACACCATGACCACCACTAAACTTTTTGAATCTCCCTCCAAAAAGAAGCAATCCCGGCCCTATGGAGAAGTGTGCATTGCACGTGTACGTGTAGTGCACGTGCATGCAACTAGGCCCAAAATTGTGCATTTGATTTTGACATAAAAATAAAATAGACTTTTTAAATAAATTAATCCATGGGCTTTAGTTTTATGGGCCAAAATAGTCATTATAAAATAAAATAAATGAAATACATTTTGGGCTTTAAGAAAAAGGCTTTAAAAATAAGGCTTTCTATCCATTAAGAAAAAGGCTTTTGTATAAAATAATTTGAGAACACTTATTTAAATATTTATACTCATCACAATAAAATAATTATAAGATTTAATTCAACCAAAATATTGTACGTGCACACTACGTGCAAAATAAAGTAATTTTTCATTAATTGAAAAATCAGGGTATTACAAAAATAAAGATGGAAAAATTAGCACATGCATCGTACGTGCAAAAATTGAAAATGTATTTTTTTATTTAAAAAAATACGGGATGTTACAGACACTGCCTGCACTACCGGGAACAAATGACAACTCCACTGCCTGTTACAATGTTCCAAGCCTCTGACATGATGCTGCACTCCAACTGATGGCGAGCCACAAATCGAGAGGAGACAAAAGAATGGGTTGCCTCGAAATCAAAAAGAACATGAGCAGGAAAAGAGCAAATAAGGACGATACCTAAGATGCAATCAAAAGAGACAGGGAAAAGAATAGATGATCAAGGGTGAGGAAAAACAAAGCAGGAAAATAACAGAAAAGAATAAAGCAAGACAAAAAGAAATATGCTAAAAGAGGAGCAACAAAACAACAAAGCAAAAATACCTGCCTTCAGCTGACTCAGCATCCGCAGCAGTCAGATTGAAAGTCTGACCTCTCCTCAGAACAGCCTTCCTCTAACCAACAATCTGGCGCGGTGGTCCAACAGGATCACGAGCTAGGGCAACTTGCTGAACGGGACCTCTGGCTGGAAGAGCCGGCTGCTGTTGCGGGCTATCCCGCACTGAATGGTCAGCAGCGCCACACCGGAAGCATCGGCGGCTGGCGCGAAAATAGTTCTTGCGCTCATGCCCAGACACCTGGAAGAAGTCGCAAAAACCACCCCTCTAGAAACCAGCAGAAGAGTAAGGAGCTGCCCTGACAGGACAAGCGGGAACAGGCCTCCGAACAAGCCTACCAGAAGGCCTAGAAACTGCAGAGGAGTGCGAAACAGTCCGCTGAGAAAAACCCAATACACCATGAGCCTGCTCCTGAGCTTGATCTGTCTCAAGAGCTTCTGCATAAGTGCGCGAGCGAAGGGAGACAAGCTGCACCCTAATCTCTCGCTCAAGCCCCAACGTGAATCAACGAGCCATGTCCTCTTCGTTTCCGACAAGAACGGCTGCAAAGCAACTAAGTCTTGTAAATTCAGCTACATACTCATCCACAAACCTGGAGCCCTGATTCAGGAATGCGACGCCTCGAATTCCAAATAAGATCGAATTAGAGATTTCACAGGATCTTTACTTCACTTCGTACAATTTTACAAGGAAATTAAAACTTTTCAATGATACATCAGAGTTCATTACATTTTTGTTTACACAGCGGAAGAATACAACAATGAAATAAAATACAACTTGTACAACTATAACAGTATAAATCATCAACTGCTTCATAACATCTTTACTTCTTCATAGAAAAGTCCATTACCTGCATATCAAGCTGTGGGCACGTCAGTCACTTACAACTGACAAAAATGTTATACTCGGTTATACTCTCTATACCGTACATATAACGATCTCATTACTTTATCAAAATCACAAATTTGAATGAATATAAAGTGTTAAATGTGACTATACTAAACATGTAAGTGTATGCGATGCCTTAGTGCCTAATGCACACAATTTTATTCTAAGATGACACCCATGCACACTTGTTCGGATTCTATGCATCTCATATTACATAGGTCGAGGGCAAGCGCCTACATACTCCACAATAAAGGGTTCGATCCCTCGCCATGAAACTACCCAGTAATAAAGCAAGGTTTAGATCTTTCCACGAATATGGATCCCAGCCTCGCTGGCTGTTATAACAGATCCCTCATCGTGCGAATCATCTCGCAAGTGCCCCCTAGGCCCGGTACACGTATAACATTGGAGTATGGCAAACTATCCACCCGACTACGCTAAGTCCCGGATTTAAAAATAAAGCCCATCTCCCATGGTGCAACCACAGTCAACCAATTGGATCTATAGCCACGGAGATCCACTGCCGACTATATAGAAGCAACCCACTTACATTTTTCCAGGTTCACTACATCTTTACCTATGTGCTTAATCATTTAGTTCAAGACATGAATAAATTTCCAAGCCTAGAATTAGTTTTACCTCTTACCGGACTTAATCAACATTTACCGAGATAGCTCCATGGCCATATTTCAAAATCACAATCTCAAAATCTTTTATTTCAATAGTACCTGTACCCGAGGTCTTACTAACTCTAAATCACAATTTCTCATGTACAAGAATCATGGGTATTCATACCCTTTAATAAACATGTCTTAAACCTGGATTATTTTCATCTTCAATTTATTCACAAATGATCAACATCTTGTATTAGCACTTATTCACAAAGTAATCATTTCTTGGTCTTGAAACTATTCATGATCTAGTTATTTATTCATATTCTTTATAAATAAAACATTCCTTTCAAGAACACAATTTCATCACATGAAATGTTATAACAAATCTAAGTTATCACAATGTCTCAATTCACTATAAAATATTTCTTAAACAAACTACAAGTGTAATCTCTTTAAAAGATCACCTCACAAATCCTACTTTTCTTTCTTCACCACAAAATTCTATTCTCAAAATTTCATTTTTTTTTATACTTCAAAAATTTACATGAAAACTATCTCTTAATATTTTCCATTTCATTTTATATAAATAATAAAGTTCATATCTAAGTTTTCCATACAGAAATTTTCCTCATATGAAGCAAAAAAAACCAAAAAAAAAAAAACAAAAATGGGTGCTCGGGTTTCGAACCCATGACCTCTGGTCAACCACAATCAATGCCCAGACCCAGACCCGCTAGCCGGTAAGTCCATTAAACTCTGGCATCAATTTACTATGCCGAAATCTTCATAAATCCATTCTGGGTTTCGGAATTTATTCAAAAGAATTAAAAAAAGATGTGACTATCATGTTTTGAACCCAAGATCTCTCACAACAGTGCTCTGTGTTGCACTAGCTAACCAGTAAGTCCAACTGTAATTTCTGTTTAGAGAATGTACTAATATGCTTTTGTTTAAAGTATTCATAAAGTGGTTCTTTTTCATGCAACTTGTTTACCCCAAAATCAAATCTTCTAGGAATTTGAAATAAACTTTCTCTTGACTGAGATTAAATTTTTAAAAAAACAGTAAACAACAATTTTAAATTCATTTAAGCCTTATTTCCATTTCCTTAGACAATTCTTCTTCTCAATTTACACACAGGCTTGCATTTCTCAAAACTTGAATTTAATAAATAGTCTTCATGAAAATTAGTTTATGTTCCTTTAGATTAGAAATATATAGCATGCCAACATGTCTCTCAATCATGAGAATTTCACAAAAATCTCCTTCATGAAAAAATTATTATTTCCAAATGCAACAATGCAAAAAATACATATATCAACACTTTCTTTCTTCTTTCTTAGTCATTAGATCCTAAGGCATGGTTTGCATATGACATTCACCAATAAATTTCCACATACTCAACAAGTACAAAAAATTTGCAAGCACACTAACATGATGTAAAGCATTTCTTCTTTTTAATTAGCATGGTATCTACTATTTACTTATTCAATACAAGACTATTCTCATTCATAGAAAATTACACTAGTATGAATTTCATCTACATATTTCACATCAACATTTACTTATATTACTCATTTATAGTTTTTAGCATGCATATTCTACAAATAGAAAGTATGAAACCACCCACCTCTAATGGAAGATTTGAGAATGAGAAAGATGGAATCCACTCCTAGCTCCTAGCAAGACCTTCTCCTCCTAGCAAGAACTCCTCCAAATAAGAACAATCTACTCTCTTTCTTTTTCTTTCTCTTATTTTGAATTTGTTTTTGGTGTGAAAAGAGAAGGATAAATGGGGTGCTATTTATAGAAAAATGGAAGGGTCTAATTTGCAAAATTCTCAACCTAATAAATTGCTCTTTTAAATTTTCAACCATTCACTTTCATAACTCACAAAACCTCAAACCTTTCACATTTCTAACTCCTTTTTCACCTCTTCAAAACCCTAACTCCCAAAACTCCCAACTCTTCATGTTTCCACCTCTTCAAAAACCTAACCCCCACCTCTTCATGACAAAACAAGCCAACTCCCACCCCTTCATCTTACACGTGCACGTGTTGTGCACTAGTGCACACACATACACAAAATAAATACAACTACTGTAGTTTAAAAAATGTATATTAAAAGTTATAACATGTCATGTAGTAGTCCATGCACAACTTTAAAATAGGATTTTATTAATGGGTTTGTCCCATGGGCTTTTATTTTAATTAACTAACTTAATTATTCTAGTGGGCTCTCCTTTTAATTAGTCTAATGGGCTAGGATTTAATCTTTAGGTCCATGAATTAAATAAAAATGCTAAAGTTAGTAAATGAGAGTAAGAAAAGACATGGATAAATTAGCGCATGCATCATACGTGCAAAACTGAAAAATGCATTTTAATCAAAATAGGAGAAAATAAATTTTCATTTTATAAAACGATTTCGAACACGTAAAATAAATAATCAATACACATAGAAATATCACACTTAGTGATGGAAAAATATGTAATTGATACGTGTATTGAAAACACATAAAAAGCATGTAAAAATACGGAGATTGAAATATTATATTTTTGTTGACTAAAAGTAGGGTAAAAATCAATATGGGAAATGCGTAAATAGTCAGAAATCACAATACGTAATAAAAACACGTTACAAAATACACATGCATAACACACAAGGGCAAAATAGTCATTTCCAATTTTGCAGGGTGTTACAAAAAAAGTCATATGTTACAACATTGCATAGACAATATGTAACAAAATTCTAATAATTAAATAATGACCAACCTGTTTCAGGACCAGGAATTGTTGCTCCATCTCCACTCTAATGCTGTTAGGGAAGAACTTGTCCAAGAAGCTCCTAGTGAAAGTGGCCCAAGTGATCGGTCGTTCGAGCTTTTCAGACTCGGACCTCCACCAAATATGAGCCAGATCCACCAGCTGGATGGCTACCACATCCACTCTATCAGCATCTGCGACCCTAGCTGCCAAAAGCAGTTGCTCAGTCCGGATCAACCATTGTTCTGCCTCTAAAGGCATCTCAGTACCTGAAAACCTATCGGGATGCAGCCTCATGATGTCCGTGATTGTACCCAGATGGAGAGGAAGAGCTGCCTGCATAGGCACAGTGGGTGGCAGAACCCGAGCAGCTTCCAAAGCAGCCATCATCAAGTCACTGTGGTTGTGCTCCATATTGATCAGCCGTTCCAACATAGTGGTGACGGCCTCAAACCCAGGCTGATCATCCTGAAGACGAGAATTAGAACCTCTACGAGCCACAGTCTGTACAAAACCAAAAACAATTAGCATCCAGATCAAAGTTGATAATAATTCATTTATGCATGCGTGGTTGGTGAAATGTTGAGCGATCCCAGTTCGAGCTAAGCTTGTCTAATATATCAGTCAAACTAATACATTAGCCAAACCTAGGCTGTGATACCACTAAAAACCTTGTCACGCCCTGCTTACCAAAAGAGAATACAAAATATGGATACGTGACTAATCCAAATGATTTTGATCATCCATAAGCTGTTTAGAATCTTTACAATATCTTACAGAAATAATCGGAGTCGGAAGCAAGAGAAATCAACCACATATGCTTAACCAAATCAAATATACCAACAGAAATTTACTTGAAACCAAAATATAATAATCTCAAATAAATCAGATCTAAACAAGTTAATTATCCTGGGTCACATTGTCCAAATACAAATAAATCCAAGTATCAAATACAATTGTTCAAATAAGCAACAGAATTAATAATAAAAACTCCAGCACTAATATCTCATATCACCAACTCCATCTGGCAGTTGATCACCCTGGTCTGTAATTAATAAATTGCAGGAAGAGGAAAAAGAAAACAAACTTCCTTCAATGCAAGTTACGGGCCGCTTGTAGTACAGTATATAAGTACATGGAATAAATAACAAATATAAAATAACAACAGAACAAACATGGTATGGTATAGGCATATCAACAGAATATAATATCTAACATGAATCAGGAAAACAAATCAGATAGCATGGTATACTAACAGATACAGATAACATGTGTCATGTGTCAAGTGTCAAGTGGTATGCAGGCAGATATACAAATGATAGTGTTAGATGATAGTTAGACAGATAACAGATAATCACATAATAGATACAGATAACAGATGCAGATAAACAAATAGCAGATGTCATGTTCTTATAAGTCTTGTGTGAAGATGAAAAAGAAAACAAACTTCCTTCAATGCAAGTTACGGGCAGCTTGTAGTGCAGGATATAAGTACATGGAATAAATAACAAATATAAAATAACAACAGAACAAACATGGTATGGTATAGGCATATCAACAGAATATAATATCTAACATGAATCAGGAAAACAAATCAGATAGCATGGTATACTAACAGATACAGATAACATGTGTCTAGTGTCAAGTGGTATGCAAACAGATATACAAATGATAGTGTTAGATGATAGTTAGACAGATGACAGATAATCACATAACAGATACAGATAACAGATACAGATAAACAAATAGCAGATGTCATGTTCTTATAAGTCTTGTGTGATTACTATCTAGGTAGTACTTCATACATCCCAAGTTTATACCATATGGTTGCTACATTCAAACAATTTCGTCTAGATTTTGTAGTGGAGTCCATAGGGTCGTGTATTCATGGATCAGACAGACAGATATCAGATGCAGATCAGACAGATAGAACCTATGGGTTCTCTTCTGAGTACACCTTCTTATAGGAAAGTAATGTAGTCGGGGTATCAGATAGACAGAGTCATGTATCATGTAGTCATGAACACGTAACAGGTAGGGAACACGGGCCTTCTTCTCAGTGCACAATTGTATATTTTCCACTACTAGATCTTTTCCTTAACCCCGGCTTCGTTATTTTGTTATTATTATCAAACATACATGTATGTACAGAAAACAGAGTGAGAATAGCATGGTATAAACATGTAACAGGTTCAGATTGAAAGATAAACATGTACAGATAAAAGATAACTCATAAAAGAATAGAACAATGAAAATTCTAGTTCAGGACAGCAAGACATTACAACACTAAAACTGGGATTCCTGTTGCTACAAAAATGCAAATCAGAATCCGTCAAAGAATCTAGGAAATATACTCCCGATCGAATTCAGCGAATATATATAATTCATACAGTATTTAACAACATCATAACTCAAAATAGGTTTGATTCCTAAAACACGTTCAGTCAGAAATCAGAAGGTTTTATTTAAAGTCAGGAAAACAGCATGAAAGCTCATTAACTAAATCCACGAAAAATCTAGGGTATTCCCCTATATGTGCAGCATCTGAATACAAAGTTTCATAATTTTTCAATATAAATAGTTTAGTCAACAAAAATCAGAAAACATCAAGATGCAGCGGTTTTGTAAATCTAGAATTATAAACACAGCAGTACGAAAACAGCAATATCTAACAAACCATAAATCCAAATCCAAATTCGCAAAAGGGTGATAAAATAGAAACATTAGGCTAACTTTCATATTCACAAACATTTTACAAAAAGTAAGTATAATTAGGTCGAAAATCAGGTTCTTTACTGAACAGTATGAAAATTCTGCATGTATTGTAATTGTTTGGAAACAGAGAACGGTTTGTAAAACTCATCAAATAAATCCACAAAAATTCTGGGTTAGCCCCAATCAAATCTAGTTGTATTGTGCAAAATATTGGATCAAAATAATATTTTTAACATCATGATAAAAATAGATTACTCTTTAGAATTTATAGAAAATAAAATCTGGAAATTTCTCTACACCTCTGTAGTAAAATAGACATAACTCACAACTCGTAAAACGAAACTGAGATCTATCAGAAGGGTTGGAAAATAGACAGAATTCTCTACAAATCATGTTCACAAATAAGTTTAATATGCTGACCTTAATAGGGTCTAAAATACTGATTAAAAGCAAGGTAACAGGAAATATAGAATTATTCTTCGAACATAAAATCATCTAGTTCAAGTAAAACTCATCCAAATCAATACAAACATGAAATATAGTATACTAGATATCCAAACAACATGGTATAGGGTATTTTGCAAGTCCACGACAAGTAATAGCACGAATAACACATCAAGCACACGATATCACAAAATAGCATGCATATATACATCCAAAAAAGTGGTCATCCCTAGTTGTTTCATGTCATGTATGTCGTGAGGCAACTATGGTCGAATCAACACAATAGAGACAACATATGATAGAGGATTCACACACGAATCTTCTCTAAAACCCAACTACACTATAGGCAGTATTTAGTAGTTGTATTACACAAAGAAAAGAATACAAGTTACTTACCTGAAAGACGACGTAAACAACGATGATCAAGAATACCGATAACAGATTCCCGAAACTCGAACAACACAACCACGAACCACAATCACGAACGACGAACGGAAAAAGCCCAACGAACAAAACTCAAACCTGCACGAACAATAACCACACGAACACAATAAGACCAACCCGCAATCACCCTCGCACATAAGAGGGCATGAAGAAGCGAGTGAGAGGTCGAGGAAGAAACAACGGCAGTGCTCACTGTTGTCACTGTCGGAGGAGCAACACACGGAGAGGGGAGCACTGTCGAGGTGCTGGCTGTCGCTGTGGGGGGATCACCGCACGAGGAAGCATCGGGGGAGCGACGAGGATGCAGGGGGGGTAATCATGGTGTGCAAGAGCTCGGTTGGATGGTATGGAGGAGTGCAAGAGATGGGTCTTGAAGGTAGGTTGGGATGAGCACAACAACGGCGGCTAGGGGATGAAGGAGAGAAAGAGAGCACGGGGTGCGAGTTGCGGCTGTAGCATTGGGGCAAAGGTTTATATAGGCAGATGAATATTAGGGTTAGGGAACAAGGTAATATGGTATCAGGTTTAGGGGTTTTTATGGGTCTGGTTGTGATTAAATAGGTTTTAGGAGTGTTTGGTTAATGGGTTTGGGTAGGAGGATATTAAAAAATGTATGAAGGAGTATTAGGATTTAATAGTTAATGGGTTTTGGGATTATTAGGGGTTTAAGTAAGTGGAAATGGGTTTAATGGATGCAAACAGAAATAATGACTATTGGATTTAAATAATAAAAATCCAATAAAGAGATGGAGAACAAAATGAGTCAAATAAAATAAGACATGAACAACTAAAATAATGGGGATCAAAACAAAAGCTCGATCAAGCAGAGATGGAAGAATAGATAGATAATTGAATCAAAAGATCAAATAAAAGGACGACAACCAAATAAATGAATATATTGAAAATGAAGATCCAATATACGGTCCTAGAAGAGATACAATAAGAGAAAATACACCAAAAATAAAAATACACCCAAAAATACACAAAATGGAAAACAAGGGTTACACATGATGAGCAGTTACCAGTCAGATCCCGATGAGAGTCACCGGACTGCTGTTAAGAACATCCTTAAGTACTTAAGAAGGACTAAGGATTCATTTTTGGTATATGGAGCCGAGTAAGAGTTTGTCGTAAAGGGTTACACTGAAGCTAGCTTCCAATCCGATAAGGACAACTCCAAATCGCAATCTGGTTTTGTGTTTTGCCTAAATGGTGGATCTGTGAGCTGGAAGAGTTCAAAGCAAGAGACAGTAGCCAATTCCACCACAGAGGCTGAGTATATTTTTGCCTCCAATGAGTAAAGAGGCTGTTTGGATCAGAAAGTTTATCACTGAACTTGGCGTAGTTCCTAGTGTTATAGACCCGGTGGACCTCCATTGTGATAACTATGGGGCCATTGCACAAGCTAAGGATCCTAGATCTCACCAGCGAACCAAACATATACTTAGGTGCTTCCTTCTTATTTGAGAGATCATCGATGGAGAAGATGTCAAGATATGCAGTGTACCGACAGATGATAACATCGCTAACCTACTGAAAAGCCTCCTGTACAGCGAAAGCATGAAGGTCACACTAGGTCTATAGGCATTAGATGTATGTCTAATTGCCTCTAGTGCTAGTGGGAGATTGTTGGTGTATGTCTTAGAGGTCAGTTGTGTATTAACATTACTAGCTTATATTGCATCATGATATTTATTTCATATATGAGGCATTTTATTTATTGTGTTTTTTATTGTGATTAAATGAACATAATAAAATCCTTAGAATAGTAGGTTCAATACCATGGTATATCAAGTGCATGACTTGATTGTGAGATCTTGTTGGTTGTAACCAGAACACTATTCTTAAATGTCCCTAGTCAAGCATTATTTTGAATTAGTACAACAATAATACAGAGAGACTAGTATGTACGTAGACTGATGACCATATCTCACAGGTCATGGATATGAAATATCAAGTCTTCACATAGGTACATATTAGAGTAATAATTTACTGGACTGACCCACCATGAGAACGTTGTATGGATCATTACGTGAGTGTCATAAGTGGCTCACAGTGACCATGGTATACATAGTCCTTTGACTTGAAGTCACTACGGTTCTCTACATGAGAAGTTGTATGTTTTAATGTCTTCAAACATTGCTTGTAATAAGGTGATTATAAAGTCGACTATTGGATATACTACAAATCATGCAGAGGGATGTGAATGACTTAGATATGATTTATCCCTCTTACAGAACAGGAGCGATATCTATGGACCTTTTGATTGAGTGAGACTGCAAAATGCGTGGTCAAATGAGTCAATATGAGATATCGAGCTCATTTGTTTTAGTAAGTCTACTCGGACATCAACAAACCAAAGATTGAACTATACAAGGGTGACACACTCTATGCCTTGTGGTCAATTAAAATATCTGGAAAAATGGACTATACTACATGGTAACATTGGTCACGGATATGTTATGTCAAATCACTGACATTCCCATTATTTGACTAGTAGTGATGTATTGCTAGATACCGCTCCCTGTTTGTAATAGTAGAATATAGTATTACTATCAACGTAATGGAAACCTACAGGGTCACACACTTAGAATGGATCGAAATTGGGATTTAAATTCATAAGATGAATTTAATTGGGGATCCAAGTAAGACTTGGACTCCTGACATTGGTTAGACACTTAATTAGATTATGGGCTGACTAAAGTTCAAAGGCCCACACACGAATCTGACCCATGTCAGATTGTGAGCCCAACAGCCTCATTACTCTCTTAGGGTTGATTTTTTGCATATATATATATATGATATGTATCCGTGGAAAAGTCACACATGAGAAAACCCTACCCGTTACAGAAATTGTGAGAGAGAGATAGTGAGGAACATCTCCTTCCCGCAGCTAGCATTGCGGCATGAGGGAAAACTTGATTTGATCCGTTCGTGTGGATACTGTACAGGCACCGCAATATTGTAGTTCTATGATCGGCATACTGTGTAGACAGCAGATCCATCTTCAAGGTATAACTTAAACACGATTTATGGTTTCGCATGGATCCATAGCTATGTTTAGATTTTTTTTGTAATTTTTCCGCTGTGTATTTAATCTGTGACTACCTTCAAAACCTAACAACTTATCGACTTGAAGACCCGGAGGCAAAGTGATTAAGAGAACCTAGAATGCAGAACAATTGATAAAGTTCCAAGAAGGCCCCTAGCGGTTTATTCTTGTAACAATGCTTTAAAAGCCGGAGGAGGTAATGAACGCTCACCTATTGGCAGCTAGTGAACAAAATTTCATTTTAATTCAATAAGTTTGCGTACTCTAGCTAAGTTATCGTGCAACTCAGGAGTTTCTTCGCGACATTCTTCGGCCTCGTGCCTTGCCCTCGACATGGCACCCCGTCTCCGAGCCACTCGCGGATTTCTCCACGAAAAGGCTCCCACCTAGCCTTGCTGCTCGGCATGGTACTTTGACTCTGAGTCATTCACAAAATTCTTTGCAACAAGGCTCCACCCTAGTGCCTTGCCCCTCAGCATGGCATCCCGATTGCAAGCCACTTGCAAACTTTTCCACAAAAAGCTCCCACCTAGTGCCTTGCCCCTCGACATGGCACTTTGACTCTAAGCCACTTGCGGACTTTTCCGCAACAAAGTGCTCCTCTTATTGCCTTTCTCCTCAGCATGGCACTCCGACTCCGTGCCACTCGCGGATCTTTCCGCGACAAGGCTCCCGCCTAGTGCCTTGCCCTGGCATGGCACCCCGACTTCGAGTGATTTGCGAACTTTTCCGCAACAAGCTCCCACCTAGTGCCTTGCCCCTCGACATGGCACTCCAACTCCGAGCCACTGGCAGACTATTTCGTTATAAGGCTCCCACCTAGTGTCTTGCTCCTCATCATGGCACTCTGACTCCAAGCCACTCATGATTTCTCCGCGACAAGCCTCATGCCTAGTGCCTTGCCCCTCGGCATAGCATCCTCACTCCGAACCACTTGCAAACTTTTCTACAATAAGGTCCCTACCTAGTGCCTTGTCCTCGACTTGGCACTCCGATCCCGAGCCACTTGCGGACTTTTCCACAATCAGTCATTCCACTTGAAGCTATCGCCCATGCCTCATCCCTTGATGAGACATTTCGAGAAGCTCACTCGTCACTACAATAAGACAATTCGGCCAGCCCATTCAGGCCCCAACCAACTTAATTGGGAAAAGCTCATTCAGAGAAGTGTAAAGCAAAAACTTTTTATTAAGCAAAGATAATTAAAAAATGGGCAATGCCAATCTACAATTGGCAAATCAAATGCAAAACAAACAAGCAAGAAAGCTACACCTAAATACTCATAAGATTAACCTCTCATATCACGAGCGCCAGTTCTTCCCGACCACCAACATGCAGAAGAAGCATCATAGGTGTGCATCAGCAACGAAATGAAGGCCAAATGATCCTAGAAGAAAGCTGGAATAACATTGCAAGCAAGGAGAAGAACCAACATCATAAAGTAGACCGACGATCTCTGCAAAGAAAGCCTATTTGACCTCGGCCCTCAAAACTCAGGTAGGGATGCCAGATTGTGGAACCCAAGATAAACTTGATGAAGTTGAACTTGGATACCCCGATCCTCTCCGGATCCTTCTAGGAGAACTGTAATGCCCCGATTTTCATTTAATGAAAATTATTTATTTTTGCACATAGTGTGCACGTGCAATATTTTGGTTGAATTAAATCTTATAATTATTTTCATTGTGATGAGTATAGATTTTTAAATATGTGCTTGTAATTATTTTTATAAAGCCTTCTTTCAATTAGACAAAAAGCCTTTTCTTTTTAAAAGCCCAAAGTTAATTTAATTTATTATTTTATAATAATTATTTTGGCCCATAAACTAAAGCCCATGAGTTAATTTATTTTTAAATATGACTTGTAATGTAGAATACAAAATTAAAGTTTATATTTATATAAAATAAAATGTACAAATTTTTGGAGGCAAATGCATGCACGTGCATTGCACGTACACATGCAAAGTGCACTCCCCATGCTTGGCCGGATTGCTTCTTTGGAGGGAAACCCAAAATTTGAGTGGGATCATGGTGTGGTGGTTACTTGATTATGGGTGGTTAGTATAACTCCCCCTTAAATCTCAACCATTTAATCCTAACTCCTACTTCAATCTTAGCCATCCATTCTCCTTGATTTTTAGTATAAATACCTTCCTCCCTGGCTAGTTATTCTTGTGCTAAATAATTCCCCCAAATCTATAGTCTAAAATACTTTATCTAGTAGTTATTTTGTGAGTTAAAAGATTGAGTTGTGTGTGGGAGTGTGCATGCAACAAGGAGGGGAGGTCGGTTTCATCAAGAAGGGGAGCTCTCGGTTGTGTGCTTGGAGGCTCGTGCGCGCGTGTACAAGGAGGAGGAGCATTCGTTTGCAAGGACATTCGTCTAGGAGGTTGCTAGTTGTATTTTTCTCTCCAATAAGGTGGGTAAATTCTCCATATTTCTAAATTAGAAATGCATGTTAGAAATGAATGAATGAAGCATGAAAAAGGTTAAGAAGAGTACACTTTAATTAGAAAAAATAACCTATTGAATGATTGAAATGTGGATATGCAAATTTGTATGTGGTTCTATTATTTAAGTTATATGTGAATTGATTAGGGTCATAGATTGATTGAAGAAAATACATTTATTACCATCAAGAATTACATACAAAAGTTAGTTGATTGATAATGCTATTTCATGTGTTAAATAGATCTTTTGTGTTAATGTGGGCATGAATAATTCTAAAATATGAGTTTGTATGTTGGGTAAATGATAAAAGGCAGAGAATTAATGTGAAATTTGTTGATAAAGAGATTAGAATGCTAATTGCTAAGAAATGTCGAAAAGAGAAGAAAATGTGGTAGTGATAGTTCATATTTCGAATTAGTTGTATGAATTATTGAAAAAATTATTCTTTATTGTACTGGAGTATAATTTATGTTGAGAATAGCCAATCTGGAAATTTACAGTAAATTCTATAAAAGCAAATTGAAATAAAAATTCGTTGAACATCGAAATGTTTTAAATAACAAAGAGAATAGATTTTAACTAGACTACTGTTGGAATTACGACAACATGAGCGTATAGCTCAAGTGGTCGGCACGATCCTAATCGCTACAGTAGGTCAGGTGAGTCACTGGTTCGAATCCCCTTAGTATCATACTTTTTGTATTTTTGACACGAAATGAAAGAACAGCGGCCGAGAGCATTTAGTGCTCTCAGCGCTTTCTTCTAACGACAGCAGCCTTCAGCCTAGTGGTCTGTGCTTCGGCTGTGTTCTCTGTGGTGCTGGGTTCGAATCTTGCCTTCGGCACGATTGAAAAAAATATATATTTTTGGGTGTTTTAGTTATCAAAAAATTATGAGAAAAATATGACTATTCTTCAAAAAATATGTAGGACTTTATAAAAATAATCTGGGAATTATTTGCATGAAATAAAGTACGATTTGAGAATAAAATGTGTAAATAGAACTATGGTTCTATATGTATATTTTTTTTGTGTGAAAATTATAACTTGCAAAAAGAACTTGAAATGAAGGTTGGAAGGTTAATGTAAGAAATTATATTATGTGATGGATGTGAATTAGTCTCATATGTGAATAGTGTGAAAGATATTAAACGTGAATATTCGTAGTGATGTGAATTTTAATGTGAAGTTGATAATTGATGAAGTATATAACTGCATGTATGATTATGGACTATTGAACAATTCAGAGATCATGCTATAAGAAAAAGAAATCTGTTATGAGTATGAAAATGAATTTATGAGTTGGAAATGCTCATTTAGAAATTGTGAATTGGAATTGAAACAAAAGAGTAGCTAAGTCTCCCCCGGCATTTGGAAAGAAATGAAATGAAATATTGAAATGAAAGACCACGGTTGGTCATGTTTGAATAAATGAAAAAGTCCGGTTTAGTGGAGAGGCTAACTCTAGAGCTTTGATTTTGTTCATGATTCTAATAAAAACTAAGGATTAGTGCATAGTGAAGACGTGATGAAAGTGAGAGAAAAACACGCGTATGAGAACTAGAGTTTATGGTGCGGGTGTGTGAGCCATAGAATGCATGCTTGATGAGTCAAGACATAGCGTGGGCACAACTCAGTAATGATCGGACTTTAGCCACGCTTGTAGAATGTTTGGTGACTGCAAGAGGATCGTGTGCCATGAAGGAGGCTGAATTGCCACAGAATGCATGCTTGACGAGTCAAGACATGGCGTGGGGTTCCCCTCCAGGTTTTCTGTACACGAGCTTGTACTCATAGATCATCTAGGATACTCACCGTAGTTACAGTAGTAGATTAAGTCATGGCGAAGGATTGAACCCTACAAAGATGAAGAACGATTAAGAGGCTTGCCCTCGGACCTATGTAGTATGGGATGCATAGAATCCGAAGAAAGTGCGCATTAGTGTCATCTAATATAAATAATTGCATTAAGGACTAAGTGCACAATCACAACACGACATCAATAGGGTAGTCCCTTTAGTTTGATATGTGACAAGTTTGTGTTTGCTAAATATGGAAAATAAGTTATACTATTTCCGGCATAGAGAGGATGACCGTGTATAATGATCGTCGGTTGAATAAACTGATGTACCCACAGTCTTATATGCAGGTAAGTGACATGATAAAGATTAAAGAGGAATGGATGCTTAAAGATTATTCAATGTTGTTGTACATTTATTTAATTGTTGTAAATTTTACTTCCGCTGTGCAATGTAAAGTGTAATGTTTTATGTAAACTCTGATGTAAAGTGAAAAGTTCAAATTTCCTTGTAAAATTGTACTAAAGGAAGTGGAAAGATCCTGTAGAACATCTCGAATTCAGTTCTATTTGGGATTCGGGGCGTTACAGAGTGGTATCAGAGCCACGCTTCCATACTTGTACAAATTTGTAAGGAACGACACCCTAGAAGTGGACATAAAGTGTGTGTTTGAGTCTAGAGATTTAAATGTAAGTGACTTACATTTGTGTTGCTCTATGACTTATGCTTCTTCCTCTCTATTTCTAAGATGGCTGACGACTTCGACCATGCTGGAGGCGACGACTGGCATATCATCGAGGAAGAGTACCATCCTGGACAGGCAGATTCCGATGACGAGTACTATCCAGGGCAAGCAGATTCTGGCAGAGAAGAATGGCCTGAATCCCGAGAGATCACCCCACCTCCGGATTCATCTGATGACTCTTCTGACGAAGAGGAAGAACCAGTTCCAAATAGTCTTTGTGACTTCTCTTCAGAGGCAGGTAGAAACACTGCAAGAGAGAGTCGGATTATTTGAAGCTCAGCTAGCAAAGCGCAAGGACGACTTTTCAGTTCTCAGTCATCGGGTATGGGAACTCGAGAAGAGGAAGAATCTGACCGATGTGCTGAAGGAAGAAGTTGATGAACTACGGGGAGAACTTCGAGAAGCAAAGAGGAACCATAGGAGTTAGACTGTTGTAGCTTCTACTATCTTTCATTCTGATGTCAAGAAATGTTTTTTCAATTCGAATGTATAAAGTTTGGAATTCAATGAAATGCAAGTTGATTTAAAATTCATGTCTTATACTTTGAATTTAATGGATCTTCTGCATCAGAATATGTCTAGAAGAGGAGCTAGAAACGGTGAAGGTCTGGATCTGGAAACGAAACTTGCGAGGGTCTATCAGACGCTCAACGCCATGGCCATAAATCAGAACCAAGGAAGGGTACCTGTGAATCCGGTGCCCGAAGCGATTAAACTCGTGGAATCGTTCAAACGAATGAAACCACCGTGTATTCAAAGGGAAGTCAGACCCTGATGCGGCTGACAACTGGATTCGTCAAGTGGAGACAATCTTTGAAGTGCTGGAGACCCCTGAAGGCAGTAAGGTCAAGTTGGCGACTCTGCAATTTGAGAAGGACGCGGCTGTGTGGTGGCAGTCGATGAAGAGGACAATGGGAGGCATAGTCCTTGGCTGGGAGGAAATTTTGGAAGAATTCCGCAGTCACTATTTCCCCTCCGATGTTCAAGAGAAGAAGGCTATGGAGTTTCTATCACTACAGCAAGGTGGCATATCAGTGAGAGAGTACGAGACCAAATTTACTCAGCTCTCTAGGTATTCTCCTGAACTAGTGATGGATGAAGCTAAGAAGGCTCGTATGTTCGACCATGGATTGAGGCCGAGCTTGAGGTCCCGGATGATACCTCTTGGTATCAGAAGATTCGACAAGTTGGTCAAGAGAGCAGCAGCGACGGAAGCAGATATGGAGCAGTTTCATGTTGTTCAGAACCTGAGGAACAACTGGCAGTCTGGGAAGAGGCCCGCAAATTCTGGGAGTTTCAAGGGGCAACCATCTGCACAAAGGTTCAAACCGACAGAGGCGAATGCTATTAGTGTGGCTGGAGGACCTTGGAACAATGTGGTGAGACCTCCTGCGGTAACTTGCTTCAACTGTGGTGAAACAGGACATTACCAATCTCAATGTCTCAAACCACGAAATGGTAATCGTAATGTACCAACGCAGTAGACTGGGAAGAGACCGTACCAACCAGAGCGAGTATTTGCCTTGACGGAAGCTGATGCTGATGAAGTAGATCATATCATCACTGGTACGAGGGCAGATGTTTAGAGGTTTTTGTCATTTCTTTTTCCCGTTTATTAAGTGAACTGTTACGTAATGAGTGTGTATTATGTAATAGGAGAACTTTATCTTAATGGAATGAAAGCTGTTGTGTTGTTCGATACTGGATCCTCTCATACTTTTGTGTCTCCTAAATTTGCTAAAGTGTTGGGAGTTGAACCGAAGATTTTTCCAGGGAAAATCTTAGCAGTAGCTACTCCATCAGGGAAAACTTTAACCACTGATCGGTACTATGCAGATTGCGAGATTGTGATTGGAGGTCGAATTTTTGGGATTGATCTGATCGAGCTGACTATCTTGGGAGTCGATGTTATCATTGGAATTGATTGGATGTCGGTGTACAGTACAAGCATCGAGTGCAAGACCAAGACAGTAACAGTGAAGGCTCCAGGTGGACCTGAAGTCACTTTCCAACGGAAGAAGAAGTGTTCTAAGCTGGTGGCAACTATCCGCAAGGAAGAGACTCCTGTGGAAGTGCAAGGGATTCCTGTGGTTTGGGACTATCCGACTGTGTTCTTGGAAGATTTTCCTGGGTTATCCCCGCATCGTGATGTAGAGTTCAGCATCACTGTTCAACCAGAAAGTGCACCCATTTCTAAGGCACCGTATAGGATAGCTCTAGTAGAACAGGATGAGATAAAACGGCAGATTGAGGAACTATTCGAGAAAGGCTTTATTCAACCTAGTGCGTCACCTTGGGGAGCACCAGTGCTTTTGGTAAAGAAGAAGGATGGATCGATGAGAATGTGCATCGATTACCGGGAGCTGAATAAGGTCACTGTTCAGAATAAGTATCCTATTCCTCGAATTGATGACTTGTTCGATCGTCTACAAGGAGCAGCTGTTTTCTCCAAAATAGATCTTCGATCAGGATATCACCGAGTTCGAGTAAAAGCTGAAGATGTGCACAAAACTGCATTTAGAACTCGACATGGGCATTACGAATTCTTAGTTATGCCATTTGGAGTGACGAATGCACCCGCAATCTTCATGGATTTGATGAACAGAGTTCTGAGGCCGTTCATTGATTCTTTCGTCGTGGTATTTATCGACGATATCCTCGTGTACTCCAAGTCAGAGGAGGAGCACACCGAGCATTTGGCAGCAGTTTTGAAGAAGCTGGAAGAGCAGAAATTGTATGCCAAGTTATCCAAGTGTGATTTCTGGAAATCTGAAGTGGCATTCCTAGGTCACATCCTTTCTAAGGAGGGAGTGGCAACTGACCCTCAGAAGATAGAGGCAGTGAGAGATTGGGCCAGGCCTACTACAGTAAAGGAAGTCAGAAGTTTTCTTGGAATGACTGGATATTACAGGAGATTCATTCAAGGTTATGCTCAGATAGCCGTGCCGCTTACTGGACTGACCAAGAAGAGTGTGAATTTCAAGTGGACTGAGCAATGTGAGGCAAGCTTTCAGGAGTTGAAAGAGAATCTGACTACTGCACCTATTTTGGCTTTGCCTAGAGCAGGTGTTGAGTATGATGTTTATAGCGATGCTTCACATCGTGGTCTTGGTTGTGTCTTAATGCAAGAAGAAAGAGTAATCGCTTATGGGTCTAGGCAACTACGACCGCATGAGAAGAATTATCCGACTCATGATCTGGAGTTGGTAGCGATTATCTTTGTCCTGAAGCAATGGAGACACTACGTGTACGGTGAGAAATTGAACATGTACACGGACCACAAGAGTTTGAAGTACATATATCAGCAGAGGGATCTGAATTTGAGGCAGCGGAGATGGTTGGAAGTGCTCGAGGACATGCGACCTGAGATCAAGTATCATCCTGGGAAGGCTAATATTCTTGCTGATGCACTTAGTCGCAAGAGCAACTTAGCTAGTTTGATTACAACTCAGAAGCATCTGATTGAGGAATTGGATCGAGCAGGTATTGAGATTGTCTTGCAAGGATTGGGAGCATCTTTGGCTCAGTTGAGGCTTCAGCCTACACTGAATGCAAGGATCATTGCAAGTCAGGAGGTTGATGCTGATATCTTGGAGATGAAGGAGCAGGTTGGTGCTGACAGGTTGCCCGGATTTCAAATCAGGGATGGAGTGCTGTGGTTCGGAGATAGACTATGTGTTCCGAATCAGGCGGACCTGAAAGAGAATATTCTTCAAGAGGTGCTTGCTACTCTTTTGTCGGTACATCCTGGGAGTACTAAGATGTACAAGGACATCAAACAGCATTTCTGGTGGTCAGGTTTGAAGCGGGATGTGGCTGAATTTGTCACGAAGTGTGAGGTTTGTCAGCAAGTCAAAGCCGAAAATCAGAGACCCGGAGGTCTATTACAGCCGTTACCTATTCCAGAATGGAAGTGGGATAACATCAGTATGGATTTCATTACGGGATTGCCTAAGAGTCCTAAAGGCAGTGATGCGATTTGGGTTATAGTCGATCGACTAACCAAGTCCGCTCACTTTTTGGCGATGAAACTCACTGCTTCGATGGACAAGTTAGCTGAGTTGTATGTTGGCAAGATCGTCCGGATTCATGGTGTTCCGTCAACTATTGTGTCTGATCGAAATGCGCGGTTTACTTCGAATTTCTGGAGGAGTCTTCAGACAGCTTTGGGTACCAAGACAGATTTCAGCACTGCTTTTCATCCGCAAACTGATGGGCAGACCGAGAGAGTCAACCGTATTCTTGAGGATATGCTTCGGTGTTGTATACTAGACTTTGGAAGCAGTTGGGAAAGGCATTTACCTTTGGTAGAGTTTGCCTACAACAACAGTTTTCAGGCTAGCATTGGGATGGCGCCGTACGAAGCTTTGTATGGCAGGAAGTGCAGAACACCTGTTTGTTGGTTTGAAGTAGGGGAGCATCAGTTGTTTGGTCCTGAGCTTGTACAGCAAACCTCTGAAAAGATTGATCTGATCAGGAAAAGGTTGGTAGAAGCTCAGAGCAGGTAGAAAAGCTATGCAGACAACCGGAGAAGGGATCTTGAGTTTCAGGTTGGTGACTTCATCTTTCTGAAAGTATCGCCCAGAAAGGTGTGGTTCGATTTGGCAAAGGCGGAAAGTTAGCCCCGAGGTTTATAGGCCCGTACAAGATATTGAAAAGGATCGAAAAAACTGCTTACTGGCTTGAATTACCGGAAGAGTTGTCTCAGGTGCACAAAGCCTTTCATGTGTCTATGCTGAGAGGTTACATTCCAGACCCGAGTCATCATTTGCGTGAAGTGCCGGAAGGTTTGCAGTTGGATCTGAACTACATCGAGTCTCCTTTCGAGATTGTTGATCGTCGAGAGAAAGTCTTGAGGAATAAGACGATACCGATGGTCAAGGTAGTATGGAGAAACCATTTGGTTGAAGAGGCTACTTGGGAGTCTGAGGAGAGGATGTTGAAGGACTATCATGTGTATCTTTTTGTTCTTGTTGTGAGTGTTTGTTTTTCTCGCTCTTGACTGTAGTTCCAGGGACGTAACTATTCAAAGGAGGGAGTGTTGTAATGCCCCGATTTTCATTTAATGAAAATTATTTATTTTTGCACGTAGTGTGCACGTGCAATATTTTTGGTTGAATTAAATCTTATAATTATTTTCATTGTGATGAGTATAGATTTTTAAATATGTGCTTGTAATTATTTTTATAAAGCCTTCTTTCAATTACACAATAAGCCATTTCTTTTTAAAAGCCCAAAGTTAATTTAATTTATTATTTTATAACAATTATTTTGGCCCATAAACTAAAGCCCATGAGTTAATTTATTTTTAAATATGATTTGTAATGTAGAATACAAAATTAAAGTTTATTTTTATATAAAATAAAATGTACAAATTTTTGGAGGCAAATGCATGCACGTGCATTGCACGTACACGTGCAAAGTGCACTCCCCATGCTTGGCCGGATTGCTTCTTTGGAGGGAAACCCAAAATTTGAGTGGGATCATGGTGTGGTGGTTACTTGATAATAGGTGGTTAGTATAACTCCCCCTTAAATCTCAACCATTTAATCCTAACTCTTACTTCAATCTTAGCCATCCATTCTCCTTGATTTTTAGTATAAATACCCCCCTCCATGGCTAGTTATTCTTGTGCTAAATAATTCCTCCAAATCTATAGTCTAAAATACTTTATCTAGTAGTTATTTTGTGAGTTAAAAGATTGAGTTGTGTGTGGGAGTGTGCTTGCAACAAGGAGGGGAGGTCGGTTTCATCAAGAAGGGGAGCTCTCGGTTGTGTGCTTGGAGGCTCGTGCGCGCGTGTACAAGGAGGAGGAGCATTCGTTTGCAAGGACATTCGTCTAGGAGGTTGCTAGTTGTATTTTTCTCTCCAATAAGGTGGGTAAATTCTCCATATTTCTAAATTAGGAATGCATGTTAGAAATGAATGAATGAAGCATGAAAAAGGTTAAGAAGAGTACACTTTAATTAGGAAAATCAACCTATTGAATGATTGAAATGTGGATATGCAAATTTGTATGTGGTTCTATTATTTAAGTTGTATGTGAATTGATTAGGGTCATGGATTGAATGAAGAAAACACATTTATTACCATCAAGAATTACATAGAAAAGTTAGTTGATTGATAATGCTATTTCATGTGTTAAATAGATCTTTTGTGTTAATGTGGGCATGAATAATTTAAAATATGAGTTTGTATGTTGGGTAAATAATTAAAAGCAGAGAATTAATGTGAAATTTGTTGATAAAGAGATTAGAATGCTAATTGCTAAGAAATGTCGAAAAGAGAAGAAAATGTGGTAGTGATAGTTCATATTTCGAATTAGTTGTATGAATTATTGAAAAAATTATTCTTTATTGTACTGGAGTATAATTTATGTTGAGAATAGCCAATCTGGAAATTTACAGTAAATTCTATAAAAGCAAAATGAAATGAAAATTCGTTGAACATCGAAATGTTTTAAATATCAAAGAGAATAGATTTTAACTAGACTACTGTTGGAATTACGAAAAATGAGCATATAGCTCAAGTGGTCGGCACGATCCTAATCGCTACAGTGGGTCGGTGAGTCAATGGTTCGAATCCCCTTAGTATCATACTTTTTGTATTTTTGACCCGAAATGAAAGAACAGCGGCCGAGAGCATTTAGTGCTCTCAGCGCTTTCTTCTAACGACAGCAGCCTTCAGCCTAGTGGTCTGTGCTTCGGCTGTGTTCTCTGTGGTGCTGGGTTCGAATCTTGCCCTCGGCAAGATTGAAAAAAAATATATTTTTGGGTGTTTTAGTTATCAAAAAATTATGAGAAAAATATGACTATTCTTCAAAAAATATGTAGGACTTTATAAAAATAATCTGGGAATTATTTGCATGAAATAAAGTATGATTTGAGAATAAAATGTGTAAATAGAACTATGGTTCTATATGTATATTTTTTTTTGTGTGAAAATTATAACTTGCAAAAAGAACTTGAAATGAAGGATTGGAAGGTTAATGCAAGAAATTATATTATGTGATGGATGTGAATTATTCTCATATGTGAATAGTGTGAAAGATATTAAACGTGAATATTCGTAGTGATGTGAATTTTATTGTGAAGTTGATAATTGATGAAGTATATAATTCCATGTATGATTATGGACTATTGAACAATTCAGAGATCATGCTATAAGAAAAAGAAATCTGTTATGAGTATAAAAATGAATTTATGAGTTGGAAATGCTCAATTTAGAAATTGTGAATTGAATTGAAACAAAAGAGTAGCTAAGTCTCCCCCGGCATTTGGAAAGAAATGAAATGAAATATTGAAATGAAAGACCAAGATTGGTCATGTTTGAATAAATGAATAAGTCCGGTTTAGTGGAGAGGCTAACTCTAGAGCTTTGATTTTGTTCATGATTCTAATAAAAACTAAGGATTAGTGCATAGTGAAGACGTGATGAAAGTTAGAGAAAAACACGAGTATGAGAACTAGAGTTTACGGTGCGGGTGTTTGAGCCACAGAATGCATGCTTGATGAGTCAAGACATGGCGTGGGCACAACTCAGTAATGATCGGACTTTAGCCACGCTTGTGGGATATTTGGTGACTGCAAGAGGATCGTGTGCCATGAAGGAGGCTGAATTGCCACAGAATGCATGCTTGACGAGTCAAGACATGGCGTGGGGTTCCCCTCCAGGTTTTCTGTACACGAGCTTGTACTCATAGATCATCTAGGATACTCACCGTAGTTACAGTAGTAGATTAAGTCATGGCGAGGGATTGAACCCTACAAAGATGAAGAACGATTAAGAGGCTTGCCCTCGGACCTATGTAGTATGGGATGCATAGAATCCGAGCAAGTGCGCATTAGTGTCATCTAATATAAATAATTGCATTAAGGACTAAGTGCACAATCACAACACAACATCAATAGGGTAGTCCCTTTAGTTTGATATGTGACAAGTTTGTGTTTGCTAAATATGAAAAATAAGTTATACTATTTCGGCATAGAGAGGATGGCCGTGTATAATGATCCTCGGTTGAATAAACTGATGTACCCACAGTCTTATATGCAGGTAAGTGACATGATAAAGATTAAAGAGGAATGGATGCTTAAAGATTATTCAATGTTGTTGTACATTTATTTAATTGATGTAAATTTTACTTCCGCTGTGCAATGTAAAGTGTAATGTTTTATGTAAATTCTGATGTAAAGTGAAAAGTTCAAATTTCCTTGTAAAATTGTACTAAAGGAAGTGGAAAGATCCTGTAGAACATCTCGAATTCAGTTCTATTTGGGATTTGGGGCGTTACAAGAACACCATAAGCATGAGAAGCCCCAGCCAAGCTAGCATTGATATTAAAACTCGAAACCCGAACCTGACCCAGAACTGATGGGACCCGGCCCGGACCCGACGTTGGACCGGAACCAACGGGATCTAATGGGTAGGGTACGGGTCCAAAAAAGACACCCGTTGGAATTTCGAGTCGGGTTTGGGTCCACTCAAATTGGATCCGACCCGGACCCGGACAAGAAACGTGTCATGTAAACATGAATCTTGTAACTTATAAACATGTAACATGTAACTTGTTAACAAGAATCATGTAATCTTGTGGTAGGTAACATGTAACTGGAATCATGAGTCATGCATGTGTTCAGTGTTAATCTCAAGTCTGTCAATCTTTTATAAATCCTAACTAATGCACACAATTCTGTATCACATATCACAGGTTCGGGTGTATACAATCAAGTTAACGTTTAGACTCTAGTGGTGAATTCTATAGGGTCATATACTAAGGTCTTCCAGTGACACTGACAGGAATCGTATCATATAATCATATAATGTCATATCGAATCATGTAACCAGGAATCATATCATATCATGTAAATATATACATAGTCACTATTACGAGAAACACATGCCTCCTTTCGAGTGCACTTTCCTATATTTTCCACTACTATAATCTTTCCCTTATTGCCCCGCCTTGTTATACTTTTTACAGTAATCAACATGAACATGCACAATGAGAATGGGTGTTAGGACAGGAACAAAGAGTATCAAGGTCTATGCAATGCATGATGTGCAAGTTAATTAATTAAATGCAAGAACAAATATATTTACAATTCAAGGACATGAAGTTACAATTCTGCACAACAATACGTTGCTGTACAAAATGCCACTTTCCTGTCGCTACAGGAAAGCGAATCAGGTACCGTCAGATGTTCCAGAAAATAGACTTCATGCCGGTTTCAACGAATATTCTCATGATACATTTTAAATATAATATCTAGGTCAACCAGATAGTTCTTTGCTGATCTACTGTTCAGGCAGCAGAATAGGATCAAGTTCTTATATATACAAGTGACTGTAAATTCATTTAATAATCGTATAAAAAAATTATAAAGAGAATCGTAATCATGTATAGTAATACCTTAATAAATTTCAAGACTTTATTTTACTGTTATCATGATATTTTAATTAGTCAATCGAGAAGATACGCTTCAAAATAGTAATCTGGAATTGAAAATCATACTGTACTAAAAATGAGATAACTTGCAGCCTACAAGTCGGAATCTAGATCTGTAAGAAGTTCTAGAAACTAGATTCGTAGGGCTACGACTCTCGTGTACAAAGCTCTAATTAATTTGAAGAGTAGCTAGGTTAAAATCTAACTACAAGTTACAGCAACAGCAAGACAGCAACTTTCCAATTCAAATTGTAATGGTTCTTACTTGCAACCAAATAGTTTTTAGAACTAGAATTTAACGTGCATTTACTTCTCAAAATAAGTAAGGAGTTTCCACTGTTCACCTGATGAAATTCATATTTCTACGATATTAATTACGAATTATGACTATACGATCACATACAAATCACCATTCATTCGAATCACCTATTTATCTACATAGACATTCGTATACATATGTTTCAAATTTTTTAATTATGCAATGAATAAGGGGACAATGGAAAACTACGATCTTTTGATGGCATCGAATCATGGAGGCAAAAGAATTGATTCGATTCAATATAACGACTAATCTAGATATGGGAACATCACGAAACATGAATACTACAAGAATAACGAATTTCAAATGCGATGATCTAATTACTAATTGCGAGAGATCAAAAAATATGAACAATAAAATGTACAAGATACTTGCCTTATTTGACGATTATTTCCACAGCGGTAACACACGTGCAAACCATGGAACGGCGAGAGCACGTGCAAAACAAGGCAAACAAAAATAGGGACAGTAGCAACCACAGTAAAGGGACAACAGCAAAAAAAGCGAGAGCAACAGCACCTAGAAGCGGCAGCAAGTAACGGGGCTCGGGTCTTTGAGTTTTGAAGTCGAGGCGGCTTGCGATCAGGTTGTTGCAATGGTCAGCAGTGGTGTATCTGCGGTTGGCTGCAGTGAAGGGGTAAAAGAGGGCAGAGGAGATGAAGGCGGTGAAGGGCAGTGTTGACGATGGAGGGTGTAGGAGGTCGCGTAGGGGCTGCTAGAGTTGCGGCAAAGTGCAACAACGAGGAGGACGGAGATGGGTGTTGGCTGTTCGTCGGCTGCGGGTTGTAAAGAAGCAGTGGTCGGCGGTAGGCAGTCGACGAGATGATCGGAAGGTGGAGGAGCAGAGCATCGAGAGGCAGCGGTGGTCATGCGGTGGGGAGGTGGCACAGTGGCAGGTGAGCAGGGCAGCACTGGGAAGAGCGGCATGAAGACGGTGGTGGTGCTCAAGTTGGCATCGAGGTGGTTGTGGTGGAGGTTGGCAGCGAGGTGCGGTGGTTGACGGTGGCGATGAGGAAGGCGATGGGCTCGAAGGTGAACAGAGGAAGGCGATGGAGAAGAGGGGATCAGTGCGTCGAGAGCGGAGATGCAGGCTAGTGGTGTAAGCGAGCAATGGCGATGGGTTCGGGAGGATGGCGGTCGGAGTTCGGCAATGCTGAAGAGATGCTGAGGTGGCTGTCGATGAGGGGCTTGAGTCGTGCTCGATGATGGTGGCGACGAGGGAGCTGCGGCAATGGTGGGCTCAAAGGATGAGGAGAGGGTTGCAGGGAGGCAGTGGCGAGGAGGCTACGAAGGCAGCTACAATCGAGGAAGATTGCCGGAGGTTGACGCAGTTGAGGGGTCGTGATCGGGGGAGGTGCTGGGCGACGTTCGAGGTCTGCAATGGAGGGCGACGACAATGGCTAAGGGGATGACGAGGTGATTGGTTGGCGGAGCTGTAATGGATGATGGAGTGCGGCGTCGACGGTGCTAGAGGCTCGGGGTGAAGTCGATCGGGTCTAAGGTTTCGGGAAGGAAGCAGGTGAAGAAGAAAGTGATAATGAAGGGGTTTAATTAATATTATCAGGGGATTTGATTGAGATAATGATGGGGTTAGTGGGGATTATAGGGAGTAATCAGTAGGCAGTTAAGGAGATTAAGGGGGTAGTGGAGAGGTCTGGTGAGATTTGTGGGGGAACGTGAGAGGGAGTTCAGGTGTGGTTGTGTTTAAGGTTAATGGGTTTTGGGTTATACTAGGAATTAGGTTTCATATTAGGCTTTACAATAAATAAAGAGTCCAATAATTCTTTTTGAAAGATTGGCTAGGATGTGGGCTTTGAATTATGGACTTTCAAGTGAATAATCAAATAATAATATAGAATGGGTTAAGGGGTTTGGGCTTCACAAATGAAAATAATAAATTCAATGATATTGGTTGGGCTTGACAAATAATAAAAAATCAAATAATCAAATCATAGGACGGCTAGGATTGGGTTGTTTACAAATCAATCAAATAATTTTATTGAATGAATTAAGATTTGGATTCAAACAAAATAATCAAATATCAAGAGAATGCTATTGGGTTCAAGAGAACAACAATATATGTATATATTCCAGATAATTGGAATACAAGAATTGAAGAAGAGAAAAGAAATACAAGTAAAAATCTGTACAATCAGGAACGGGGGTTACACTCTGTCTACAAGCCTTGCACGAATTTCTCTATAATAAGTGCTCGTCCTTGTGATATGCCCCTCGGCAGGGAATCCCGACTCTGAGCCTCGCAGATTTCTCCTCAAAAAGGCTCCCTCCTTGATCTATGTCCCTCGGCATGGTTTTCTGACCCCTAGCTACTTGCATTCTCCTCCCCCAGCAGTCTGAGGTTCCGACGTACCACCTTAGCTTATCAACATACATCACAAAAAACCCAAGACATGCACAAACTTTTTTATTATCGAGAAACAATAGGGTACATTCGTAAAGTCACCAATCCAAGGCTTATTACAAGTCCAAGGAATTAAGAGCCTCACCCCCAAGGCTACTTCAGTAATCCCCGCCCCCCATGCATGTTATGTCAGTCCCCGAGGGATAGGGTGCCTAACCCGGGTGAGTTAGGACCACCCCGAACGCTAGCAATGCTGGAAGACCCTGCCTCTCCACTTTGGGTGTCCCCAGGCGCTCTCACTCCAGAATGAATCCCCAGATAAGGATTCAACCTTGAGAACAGACTCCAAAAATTAGACGTCGAATTTGCCTTGCCGAGCTTCATCCTCAGTCTATATACCTCCAAGTCCCTCTCCACTAGCATCCACTTCAGAACAAAATTAGATGACTGCTCTTCGATCGATCTAGAGGCCACATCCTCCCTAGTTAAGATGAAAGCCAAGCAGACTTCGTGGACAGATGCCTTTAAACGAGCAAGATCTCGTGCCACCTCTTGTGACCGCCGAATGTGATAGCCAAAAGCTACTTCCATATCAATCGCTTCATTCTGAAGACGGACGATTGTGTCCTCGGCTTGATGCAACTAACCTAGAGGGGTCAGATCTCTTCTTGGTAACCACTTTCCCGAGGCTTGTACCTCACAATTTGACCAATAAAATAGCCAACTTAAAATCCGAACAAATGCGCGAGGTGCAAAAGACGGTCAGAAATCGAATGAATTTCATTAAACAAAAAACATACAGGGGGGAGGTGGCCAGTCCAATGTCAGCATCGGTATAAAAACAAGGAATTCAGAAACTTACTAAAGTGAAGGGTGCACCACTCGGGAAGAAGAGTGAGGCACTTCGGTACCAACCACCTTACGCTTGGCATTAAACACCTCATCACCTGAAGGTATCTCTATGGGAGTCATAGGTACTTTTGCGAGATTCGGAGGAGTACTTCTAAGACCCAGCTCAAAGTAAAGTTCACTGAGATCAAGGTCACAGTACCGCTCCCTGACATGTTCGAGGGCCCGATTATAGCCCTCATTCTGCCCTAAGATGATCCTATCCAACGTGGCTTCGAGCTCCACCTTCAGCTTCGTCTGCTCCTCCTCCAAGGCCTCTTTCTTAGCCAACAAAATTCCCTAGTCAAAGGCCCCATCCGCGAACTCCTCAAACTCCTTCACCGACTTCTCAAGCTCCTCTGTGCAGAGCTTCTCTTCCTGCCACTTTTCTTCGAACCATTGCGATATTCGGGTTATGCACTTGAGCTCATGCTCGTACTGCCTCTTCATCTCTACCCCGTGAAGCATGGCCTGTGGGAAGGGGGGTAAAACTCTTAGAAAAATGGCAAGTGCAAAAATGAAGAAACATTCAAGACTAAGCCCCTACCATGACAGAAGCTTAGTCAAACTTGAGATAGCTCAAGCCAGTAGTCTCCAAGTTGAGAGCCCTCATGTTCTTCGGAGGGGCTATATTTTCCACCACCTCGAGTGTCATATGGGATTCCATTATGGAATCGAGTTTCTTCATATCCCAATCCGGCTTGAAAGTCTCTACGACCTTATCGCCAAGGATGGCCTTCAACACCGGGTGGAACGGGAGAAGAAGCGACTCGGCCAGTTCGATAGCGCTGATCGACCTCTCGCACGGTGAGAAGCTCAGAGACTTTTCCTCTTGGTCATGGATGACCAGAGCTTTTGACATCCTCACCTTTTTAGGCTGCCCCTTCGAAGATACCTCAGAGGTCAAGTCCAATTCACTTTTCTTCCCCTTAGGGTATTCCGTTGCCCTCTCCTCCGTCCTCTCATCCTGCAGGACAGTAGCAGTGACATCGTCCACCATAGCTACAAGAAAACAAACGCGTTAGTCACAGGGCAAAAAAAGTACCATAAATAAACTAAGAACGTATAGGGACCGTAAAGGCTCGAGCCACATGCTACCAGCTTCGGCTCTGTCATCTTTGCCCAATCTATGTTGTTGCCAGCATCGAATAGACTCTTAAATTATGCCTCCTTCTCATAAGTGAATTCTGAGGGCCTTGGGCTCTTCTTCTCTGGGAACTCGTAAGACCACTTGGTAGCAATGTCCCAAGGCTCGGGACTATAAACAATGAAATACTTCATCTTCCAATCATTTATAGAGTCTGGATGGTTATGTGTAACACCCCGAATTCCAAATAAATCTGAATTCGAAGTTCCATAGGATCTTTACACTTCACTTCGTACAATTTTACAAAGAATTTAAAACTTTTTATACAACAACATTTACATCAACGCCGCGGAATTATAATTACAGCATGATACACGAAATAAATAACAATTTGAACATTTCTTTAAGCAGCATTCCTTCTTTAGTCCTTTCATTCATTTTCTCCTGCATAGAAACTATGGGCACGTCAGTTGCATACAACTGACGCTAAGATATAATACATCAATTTCTCTTACTTGGAAAGCACACACTTGTTCACAAACAAAGCCAAGGGGGACTATCTTATTGATGTCATGTGTGACGGTGCACTTAGTCTTAATGTAGTTATTTATTATTTCATGACACTAATGCACACTTGTTCGAAACTTATGCATCCCATTCTATATAAATCCGAGGGCAAGCCCTTAACCGTTCTTCATCTTGTAGGGTTGAATCCCTCGTTATGAGTTTAACTATTACGGTAACTACGGTAAGTATTCTAGATGTTTTATGAATTACGAGACCATGCCTAGACAGCCTGGAGGAGAATCTCACGTCATGACATGACACATCATGTAGACAACCTATGGAAAATTCACCTCCGTCATGGAACGATGGCACTACGCAGTCACCAAGAACCCCATAAGCATCGCACGGACCCAATAATTCCGGAGATGTATCCACGTCATGACATGACACATCATGCAGACAGCCTGTGAACACTCTCACATCATAGATCCGAGGCCCTCATACTTGTGTTTTTCTCTTACTTTCATCACATCTTCAGTATAGTGTAGTCTTTATATATTGAATCATGAATAAAATTAACACCCTAGAGTTAGCGTTACCTCTACACTGGTCTTAAACATCAACTGTTAACCACGACCCAATCTTGGTCTTTTATTATCACATTTCTCTTCAAAATTATATTCATGCCGATGTAAGGACTTAGGTAAACTCTAGTTCCAACCTCATTTCGTGTTCATCAAAATGAGTGTTTATACTCACAAATTTCTACATTTCATCATGATCTTTTTATTTCATTTTCCATGCACACTTGCATATATTAAACATCAAATTTCATTTATTAACATATTGAAATTTTCCATGTCGAAAATCTTAATTTTAATCTCTACACAAAAATTCTTTACATTCAAAATATTCCTTGTCTTAAATTAATCAAGGTCATATTCTAAGAAGATTTATCAAGTTCTTCTTCCAAAAAATTACTTCCAATCTCATTATAATATGTCAAATATTGTAGGAAATTTTTTTATGAAGTCTAAGTAATTTTAGAAGAATATTAGTATTTTCCTCAATTTTTTTTATACGCTTAAAAACTATTAAAATACCCCAAAAATCGATATATGTTAAAAAATCAAAAACTACAAACAAAAGGCAAGGGTCAGATTCGAACCCAGACCAACACCCCCACCCTGCTATAGTAACAGACCCAAAGCGCACCTGAAGACCAGAAGTCCAGAGTGACTAACCGATATATGGTGAGCTCAGTTTATATTTAAAGTATGGTTTCGGTGATTTGATTTAACAATCGAAATTTCATCAAAACAGAGTCCCTTCAAGACTCGAACCCAAGACTTCCAGCACTGTTCACAGCGCTCTAAACCCCCACCGAAAGCCAATACTCCCAAACCCATTCTCTGTTGTACTCATGAGTAAAATTTGCATTATACTACTCATCTGTATCTAACTCCCTCTCTACTAAACTCGATTTCTCAATCAAATTGTACTTATTTAAAATCTAAATCTTTTCAAGAATGTATTCTTTTGAAAAAAAATATAGTATATTTGTTTAGATTTCCCACATTCCCATTTTTAACAACATAAAAGAACTATTCTCCTCATTTCTTTTGAAAAATAAAACATTAGTATATTTATTGACATTGAAATTTCTTTCTTAGATAAATCTTGCCTATTTATCCCCACATTTATTCACAAAGGGTTTTGTACAATTTTATTCATTCTTCAACATAGTTAATCTTCTTGTGTAAATTTTACCTTTTACAAAACTAACTCATTTTCATTTTACTAATTTTCTCATGTAGACAAACAAACATTTTCTCTTTTTCTTACTAGTCTTTTTAAGCACGTATATGGCAAACTTTTCTATTTGCTTAACATATTCATAAATTAAATTCCTTGCATGGTAACTATATTAGAAGTAGAGAAATCACCCGCCTTCTTGGAGAAACAAAGAAAACTCCTAAAGAAACTCCTTGAAAGCACGATCGTCTCCCTTCTCCTCCTAGCTTGTGCAAATTTCGAGCTCCTCCTCCTAGCAAAATCCCGAGCCTTCTCCTTCCTCTTGCTTGGCCGGCCTCTAATGGAAAGGAACATAACTCTCTTTCTTTTTCTCACACAAATTTCTTTCTCACTCAATCTTTTCCTCACAAAGCCCTTTTTCTCTCTTTCTCTATGAAATTTTCTAAGTGTAAGTGATGAAGAAAGACATGAGAGGGGTATTTATACACATTTCAAGAGTTAATGAAGGGTTGAGATAAGTTTGGATGAAGGGCTAGGATACATTTGGGAGTTAGAAGAACTACCCATCATCAAGTAACCAACTCTCCCTCTCTCCATCTCCCCCTTGTTGTCCCATTGCACGTGCATGTGCAATGCATGTGGCATCACATGCACACTAGTTGTTTGTTCATTTAATTGTTAATTTATTTGTTACATGATCATGAATACCATACAAGTTGTGTTAATTAATAATAAAACTAATTAGTGGGCTAGTTTAGGTGGGCTAAAATCCATGGGCTCATAATTACTTAATTAATTTACTTTAGATGGGCTAGAATTAAACTATTAGGCCTAAGAATTAATAATAGGCATTTTAAAAGAGAAGAAAATATTTGTTCATGACATAAGAATAATTTTTAAAGCCAAATACATACATTAATTTGCACATGCAAAACACGTGAATTTAAATGAAAATTTAATTATAGGAAAATTCAGGATGTTACATTATGCACCACCCGATACTTGTGGCATGGGGAGATGAACCACCGATATTGATTCCCCGAAGAGGTGCTTAGTCCCAAGCACACACGGAAGTACTTGAGCTTCAAGGGCGCATTCTTCGACGAGCACAACATAACGAAACTAGTCAGCCACTTCCACGAATTAGGCCCGTACTGTATGGGACTCATCCCCGCCCAATTGAAGACCTCCTTGATGAACGGGTGGATAGGGAGATGTAACCCCGAAGCAAATGTGTATGGAGGAATATACAAAACCACTCTGAGAGGATATTGGTCGGTTGGATCCGGACACATGGAAGGAGCAACTCGAATTTCCGGGGAAAGTGGAAAGCCTCCCAGATGTTGGCGAGGTCACTCCCCACCAAAGTGTTATGCGTGTTGTCCACCTCTATCTTAGGCTTGTACAACGACGAGGGTTGCACATCAAAATGAACAACATCCTTCAGATCTTCCAGATACATCTGGATAGGCTTCTGACCGTAAGATGGTCAGAACATCCCCCCTCATGTTCATACTCTATCGGTTCGTATTCAGGTCAGGAGAAAGGGCCATCTTCTTCATTTTGTCAGGCCGAAGAATACCGGGATGAGGGACGACTACGATACTATCAAGGGATGAGGTCCCCGCTTGCCGTACATAGGGACCACCTTCCACTTCTTCTTCACCCTCCTCCATTGACTCCCAATTACTCTCAGGTCCTCCGGATTGTACTCGTTCTGCTCCCTCATGACTCTCCTTCTCTTCGACCTCTTGGGGACCTCTGGAATGTCTTAATTCTGCTCTCTCAGGACTCTTCCCTATTTCTTCACCGACCTCAGTCGCCTCCTCAAAACGACCAGGTTTTGCACCTTCAGTACTTGAGCATGCCTCAACCTCCACATCCTCCTTTAGAGAAACAATGCAAACATGAATCGAACCCTCAGGCACTCTCGTCGAAGATGACAATCAGGACGAAGACTCGAAAGATGATCTGCTTCCACTAGAGGACAAAGATGAACCACTGGATCAATCCATAGCCATGGAAAAAAACTACCTGAATGTGAGTTCAAGGTAAGGGTCTCACTTTAGAGAGAGAAGCTCTGGATGAAAAAAGAGAAAGAAATCCTAGAAAATGAGGAGGAGATGGGAAATTATAGAAGGGAGCATGACTTCTCGAATGACTGGTCATGTTATGCCTCCTCGATAACTACAAAATCATGTACTAACTCTTCAATGACCGCCAGCTCACATGAGCACCAGATCGAACGTCACTCACCCATTCGATCGCGCACGAATTTCATTACAAATGGAAGCCTTTTTCTGCATCAAGACTCCACCTCGTGCCTTGTTTCTCGGCATGGTATTCCAACTTCAAGCCTCGCTCAACTTTCTCCGCAACAAGTACTCTTCATCGCATTGTGTCCCTCGGCATGGCACACCGACTCGAGCCTTGGGCAAATTTCTCCGCAACGAGTGCTTCTCCTTGTGCCACGCCCCTCGACATGGCACCTCAACTCCAAGTCTCGTGCAGATTTCTCAGCAACAAGTGCTCCTTCTCGTACTACACCCCTCGGCATGGCATCCCGACTCTGAGCCTCGCATGGATTTTTCCGCAACATGTGCTCCTTCTAGTGCTATGCCCCTCGGCATAGCACCTCGACTCCAAGCCTCACACAGATTTCTCCACAATAAATGCTCCTCCTCATGCCACGCCCTCGGCATGGCCTACCGACCCCGAGCCTCGTGCGGATCATCTCGCGCCTCTAGTCTCACTACGGTAGGCTCGAGCCTCAGACTTGGCAGCTGACCTTTTGAAACCCCTGGGATATGATTCCAATGTCACTGCAAAAAACAAGCCTCCACGCTGACATGATTTTTCCCATGAAATTACCTACTCCTCGAAGGTGACCGAGAACCCACCTTTGAGAGTGGGGGGCTTATGATGAGGGTGAAATCTGTAATGATCCTAATTTTGATAAATACGTTTTATAAACAAACTAGATTCTACTAGTTATAAAATTATTTTTTGTTAAAGAAATTATTTTCTATACACAGAACATACACATATGCAAATTTTTGAGGTTGGTCTTGTGAATCCCAATGTAACAAACAAAACAACACTTAAACAAAAAAAATTGAAAAGAATCCCAAGTTGGTCGGCCAAGTTTGGTGGGGGGGGGGGAGGAGGGAAAGATTGAGAACTAGGGTTAGGGTTTGAACTTGGACATGACTCATGATTGGTCTTTCACCACCCCTACACTCCACCTCCCACTCTCACCAATCCAAGAGGAGATGCTCCTTTTTCCCATACCCCAAAATCCGGCCAACACCCCCCTTGCTATCTTTGTGTTTTTTTAAAAACCCCTCCCACTTCTTCTCATTCCTCATCTTGTACAACCTCCACACTTAAGAGAAAGAGAAAAAGAAAGAGAGAAAGAGTGTCTTGCTACTGATTTGAAAGGAGAGAAACCAAGTAGAAGAAGAAAAGCCAATGAGGAGGAACCAAGGAGAAAGAAGGCTAATCAAGGAGCTAGGAGCTTGTAGGATCTCTCCCTTCCATCAAACTCATCAAGGTGGGTGACTCTAATCTCTTTGTTTTGTTTTGATTGTTGAATGGTGGTTGTATAGACTAAAGAATGACATGCATGCTCCTGAATGAACTTAGATAACTCATTTTGTGCTAAGAAACCCAAAACAGAAAATCCTATTAAAAAGCTAAATTTTTGCTGTCAGTCCGTAGCTCATAACTTGAATTCTACTGGTTGGATTGACTTGAAATTTTTATATGTTGTTCATTTATGTATCTTACACCTTCAGTGATTTTTCCATGTTTTTATGATTTTTTTGTTATTAAAATAAGATGCCAACTTGCATGCTGGTCAGAATAGAAAGAAACAGTTTTTGTTGTTACTGTTGTGAGAAAAATGACTTGTATCTTGATGCATGCTTATGGGAATGATCTAAAATTTTATTATGTAATTTTTAAGTGTATCTAAGACCTATGTTTCAAATTTCATGAGATTTGGACCACTTTAGCTATGTTAATAAAATCATGTAAACTTAGCTAGTTATTTTATTAAACAGAACTGCTGCTGTTATTACTCTGTATTTGGTGCTATTCAAAGAGGCATAATTAAAAATCTACTTGGTATAAACACTTGACTTTTGGAAGTGTTGTCACGTCATGTGTCAGGAGCTAGAATCTAAAATTTCATAATGTTCTGACACTGTTTGCTATTTTAATCTGTTTTTATCCCATGACTGTGTTGATATGATGTTCTGTTCTGAGATTCTGTACACTTGTTAAAGATGGGACCATAAGAGCTTGTAAATGACCTTGTATGGAAAAACTTGAAAAAGGAAGTTTTAGTAGACACATAGACATTTCTGTATTGACCAAAAAATCATTATTTGGATAAGTGTGCGATTTTATATGATTTTTACAATTGACGATAGGGACACAGTAAATCCTAGAGCTTACTGTTTTGTACCATCTTCATTGAGATGAGTTTAAACTTGTATCTTGTTGGCTTAGAGTTGTTGTTTGATGTCAAGACTCATGTTATATATGTGTACTAGGGTTAGGACTTAAATTATCTAAAGTTCCTTGCTAAGGGTAGCTTATAGTTGCTTGTAAACCCCAATATAGGCAACGTTGTTCACTGTTTTGAAGTAGAAATTGTATTGGATATTGGGATAGTGTTGTTGACCATTTTGGGATGAAATCCATGTCCATAGTGTGCTATTACTTGCTTTCTACCTTGAGTAGAAGCATGGGAGCGCCCGATCGGGATTCCTCAAAGAATCGGGACCGGGAGCGACTCCGTTTTGGCTTAAATGCCAAATGTGTGCTTGCTGTTTGGAATTGTAAATTGTCAATTTTAGGGCTCTTAAAACCCCTATTTGGGTATTTATGGGTTAGAACTTAATCCTAGTGTGGTGTACCTTGTTGGGGTATGTTGGTTGTGTTTTAAGACTCTGGGACTAAGTCTGGTTGACAAACCTAGATGGGTAGAATAGGACCCGTGTCGCATCGAATGCGTTGGAGGAGATGACTCGTGCACCGATGCACTCGCCGGGCAAGGATGGATTCCATGGATGTGTTTTGGAGCCACCACCTGTCGAAGACCGTGGAGCGTTAAGTTTAGCAGGAGCTACTTGTTGGTCGGGCCGAGGTTGAGATCGAACTCCAAGCGTAGATGACGGTTGCAGCGATCGACGGGGTCGATTCATCATTGGTTCGTGCCAAGTGTAGGCCGAGGCGGGTCCACCCTTGGGCCAGACTTGAGGGCTAGCTAAGTCCTAGTGAGGGATGGGTTGAGATCCATTAATGATATAGGTGACTAATTAGAAAGAGTCCTCAAGTCGAACTTAACTAGTTGTTCATAGCAAGCCAAGTTGATTACCAAGTTAGCCTCAGACTTGTTAAAGATCGCCTAACTAAGGGAATGGGTAATATGAGATAGCTCGCCTAGAGGTTCATACTTCTAATAAGAAAATGAAAGAGGATTAGTGTTTGGCTAAAGTGATGGCTTTTAGTAATCGGTTGATAAAAGAAATGCTAGTGATAATGTGATTAATCTTATCCTTTAATTTTGGAGTGGGGTATCTTTGATACTTTGGTAGGGTTAGATTGAGTCTTGGTTGAATGTAAGGACGGGCACTAGCGAGGGTGTTCATCTGTCAGGGGGATGCATGGCATTAACACGCCTGGCCAAATCCTAGGTTCGTTTAATGCGGACAGGGACCCCGAGCCACTCAGTAACGGAGTCGGGGAGACTCTGTGGGGGCTCCACTGTTTCGGCAGGAATGCCTTTATGTCCAACAACCTTTGAAGAGGTTTGGAGTGTTGACGTCGTATCGACTGCAAGTTCTGCTCTAGTGTAAGGACGAGTGTAGCGAAGTTGTAGAAACCTTATATCCGTCATGTCCTTTATTGATCGATGCGAGCAGGAGGTTTAGAGGAAGTCCCTACAGAGCGAGACTCTATAGGAAAGACTTTAAGTCCTCCGATGAGGATCCCTGGTGCCCGTATATCAACTTTTGGTGAGGTCCGGAGTGACGTAGATACAGCAACTTACCATGATTACAGTCACGCAGGGTAAGCCTGCGACTGACCATGATTACAGTCATGCAGGGTAAGCCTGCGACTGGGATCCTGGGCATAGTGGATAAACATGAGGATTGGACACCACTAATGACAGCAGTGACAGGTAAGCCGGACGACTGCAGCCTCACCATCACTGGAATCAAAAACAGGAGAGAGCACAAGAGTAGGATGCATAGCGGGGGATCAAGCCCCATCAAACTGAAGAATGTCGTTTGGTTGGGGGTGTGTAGTATGGGATGCATATCTTTCAACCAAGCATGCATTAGCTTTAGGAGCATGTGTGCATAGTGTGCACTAGATTAGGTCATGGCATACACCGACACTAGGTTGACATCACCTTTTTCTCCACATCAAATATTATTTGTGGTTGTTGAGGTTGTAATCGTTATATTATGACGTAGAGAGGATAGCCGAATATAGCATTTTCGTCAGTTGAAATCAATTGACGTGCCCACAGTTATCAGTGCAAAATTGCCGACTTAGGATCGCAGGAAAGCTCTAGCAGGGGAAAGCATCCAAGTGAAAGTTACTTTTCAAACTTTATTGTACATTCTTGTTGTAATAATTAATTGTAATTGTTGTAATCATTGGACATTGTAATATCAATTTGATGTAATAAAAGTTTTTAATTTCCTGTGATTTTTGTTGTGTTGTGACTCATTTGAAGAAAGATCCTGGAGTGTGTCACGAGTTCCTATGTTAGGAATTCGGGGCGGTACAAAATCGCTACTAATCTGCAATGCATGATCCTTACACTGATCTCGAGGTTCATAAGGCAAAGATAAAAATCTTATGGGGAGCTACAGGCCCGGAAGAACTCATGGGCCGTCCACAGGCCCACCACCCAGCTTAGCCTGTCAAGGAAGAGTTGACCAGCCATGTATGGCTGGTAACCTAATCCCCTATAATGGGGGGACTAGTTACTCCATCATACCCCTAATCCATGGAATCTAAATAGACAGTGGGGAGTCTTTCCCTAACAGAATCCCCACAGGCCTATAAATACAGGTTCATCTACACGGTTATCGGGTACTGACTTGATCATCGGAAGGCTTGTCGCTACAAATACCCCCGGTGTTTCAGGATTTTCGCAAGTACTCTGCGGCCGACAACTACCACCAGATCCATATATTCCAATTGCATAATAGCCCCTCATCAGGATCAGATTTACGGCTGAGATCTGTGTTCTCCATTAAATAAAATAACTCATCATCTGTGGCAACAGATTGGCGCCGTCTATGGGAACTCCCGAATCAATCCGACCCTACCCCATTAGCCAAGGCCACTCCTAGCTATGCCTCCGAAGAAAGGGAAGTCTGCGGCCTCCAACCGTAGAATAACCTCCATTCTCCCTCTGCCTCCAGAGGCTCTCCCTCCGCCTGTCCACCCGGCCCCACAGCTTGAACAGCCAATTGCTCAATCCGTTCAACAGCCTCTAGGACCTCAAATGGTGGTTGGCGAGCCCTCTCGACGAAGTCGCCAGAAGTAACCCTGCACCAGGTCCATGTCTCCATCCATAATGCCTCCACCAATTCCAGGTCCTCCCATAGCCTTCCAACACCAAGAGATCTACGAGAAGTTCTCAATAACCGGTAGAACGAGTCCAAGCCCGATCTTCAGATCCGTTTAGACGAAAGACAGACCCGCAATGGGAACCCTCGCCGGGAGCACCAAAGGAACCAATCACCCCGCCGGACAGATCGTAGAGGGTCTAACTCTCCTCGAAGATGGAGGGAGTCACCTCAGCATCGCTAGAGACGAAGTTGCTCCCCGGCTGGCCGTCCTGCCGCTTGAGCCCATCGCGAGCAGGAGGCCCCCGTGACAAAGGGCGGAGTTCCAACAATTCTAGGAAGCAGTCCTCCGGGCGCTCAACATCGCCCCCAACAACGGCCAATGGCCTCCCAGCCCTCAGCTAGCTCCTCATCATCGTCGCCGCTCCCGTAGTCCTCGGCCAGCTCCGAGCCATCGCCATCGCTCTCCTAGTCCTCGGCCGGCTCCGAGCCATCGCTCCCCTAGTCCTCGGCCGGTTCTAAGCCATTGCCGTTACACCCCCAGTCCATGACCTACCCAAAGCTATCATCGTCGCAGCCCCAACCCTCTTCGACATGAAAACGAGTCTCGAGGCTCGGCGAGGCAAGACCGAATGGAGGCCTCGGCTTACCACCATCTCCACGAGATGGAGAGGCACCTCGGCCAGCTCGAACGAGATGAAGAGCAACGGGCGAGGAACCTTCACCTGAGCAGGCCTCCGTTCTCTCGAACTATCATGGAGGCCCCCGTTCCAGAGAACTTCAAGCCTCCGCATTTCGAGACTTATATCGGGGAGTCGGACCCCGCTGATCACATTGAGAGTTTCAAAACTCTCATGATGATCCATCATGCCTCTGATTGCCTACTCTGCAAATAGGGGCCCACTCGATAGTGGTATTCCAGACTTGCTCCGGCCTCCATTTTCTCCTTCGACCAGTTCGAAGGTCTCTTCCTCACCTATTTCATGAGCAGCCGCCGCTCCGAGAAGACTAACACCTCTTTGCTCTTCCTCAGCCAAAGGAAGAGGCAAACGGTAGAGGGAGTACATCAAGCAGTTCACGGCAGAGGCCAGATCTATAGCCTCTCTGGATCAGTCGGTGGCCTCGGCAGCTTTTCAGTCCAATGTCACCAATCCCGACCTCAGGGCATCCTTGGCAAAGAAGCCTCCTCGGGACTTCTCAGAGCTCCTTCTCAGGAGCGAGAAGTACATCCGAGCTGAAGAAGCTCTCAACCGCCCCACTATTGAGGGATCATCTTCCGGGAACAAACGGAAGACTACTGAGGAAATAGGAGCTAAGAAGCTCTAAAAAGACAACGGAGGTCAACGTCGCCCTCCTCCCCGCGTTCAAAAGTTCACTCCGCTCAATGTGAGTGTCTCCGCCATCTTGATGGAGATTAGGAATGAGGGTCTCCTACCACTGCCTCCAAAGATGAACACCCCCAAAAATAAGAGAAACCGGGATAAGTGGTGCCGCTTCCACAGGGACTATGGGCACGACACAGATGACTATCGGGCCCTAAAGGACGAGATTGAAGCCCTTATTCAGAGACGTTAGCTCGCTCGGTTCGTGAAGAGGGACAGAGCCGATCCACCTCCACCCCCCAGGGGGGAAAACAGGCAAACCGAACAACATGCAGAGACCCCGGATGTCGAAGCAGAGGCCATCCTATACCATATACATGGAGGCCCAATGGGGGGAGATTCCAACTCCTCCCGAAAAGCCTTCATTCGGGAAGTGAACGCCGTGCAGAGCCACCTCCCTCTGAAGGGCCTTGGGGTCCCCGCCACATTCTCCGATAGAGACTTGGAGGGCATCTGCACCCCCCACTGTGACTCCCTTGTCATCAACCTCTGAATGGCCAACTTCGACGTACACCGGATCTTGGTGGACAATGGCAGCTCGGTTAATATTCTTTTCTTGGAGGCATTCAAGGGCCTCTAGCTGTCGAGAGATCGGCTCAAACTCGCTGGCTACAGTCTTCATGGATTCACCAGGGTGCCGGTGACGATCGAGGGGATTATAACCCTCGACGTGATCGCTGGAAAAACCCCAGTCACCCGCACAGAGACAATGGACTTCATGGTGGTAGATGTAAAAGCCTCTTATAATGTTATCCTGGGTCAATTCGGTCTGGCCGCACTCCAGGCCATCCCTTCGGTCTATCATATGAAGATGAAGTTCCCCACCCCCGCAGGAGTGGGAGAAGTGAGAGGGAGCCAGGAGGCAGCTTGCAAGTGCTACATGACCTTGATGGGAGGCCCAGTCCTATCCCTTGAAGCCCTCAAACTCCCACGAGAAGGTAGCCAAATCATCTCCGATCCGGTTGACGAGCTGGAAGAAGTGGCCTTCTCAGAAGAAGACGCCACCAAGACATTCCGGATCAGCAAGGCTCTTTCCCCCTCCATTAAGGAAGACATCTCTCAATGCATAAGGGAGAACCACGATCTCTTCTCTTGGACCACGGTGGATATGCCAGGGATCTCAGAGGAGCTCTTGATGCACCACTAATCAATGCGACCTCCGGCCACGAGCTCCTCAGCTTCATGGATGCCTTCTCGGGGTATAACCAGATCTTGATGTTCCCTCCCGATATCCCGAAAACCTTGTTCGTGACTGACCAAAGCCTGTACTGCTATTGGGTCATGCCATTCGGGCTTAAGAACACGGGAGCTACATACCAGTGCCTAGTCAACAGGGTCTTCCAAGACTAGATTGGCTAGAACATGGAAGTCTATGTGGACGACTTGTTGGTGAAGAGCATCCGAGGGCAGGAGCACGTCCTCAACCTCCAGGAAGCCTTCGGGGTGTTGAAGAGGCACAATATGAGGTTGAATCTGAGCAAGTGTGCATTCAGAGTCTCTTCCAGCAAGTTCTTAGGGTTCATGGTCAGCCAGAGGGGCATAGAGGCCAACCCCGAGAAGAGCCAGGCCATACTCAATATGGCTCCCCCCTCCAGTGTTAAAGATGTGCAGATGCTCACCGGGCACCTCGCAGGAATTGGGCATTTCCTCTCCAAATTCGGAGATAAGTGCCTCTCGTTCTTCAAGGCCCTCAGGGAGGCTAAAGGCTTTGAATGGGGGCAATAACAACAAGAGTCTTTCGACCAGCTCAAGGCGTACTTAGCCAACCCCCCACTCTTGAGCAAGCCAAGGCCCGAGAAGGTCCTCTACCTATACCTCGCCGCTTTGGAGCAGACCCACAGCACTGTCTTGATCAGGGAAGAAGGCAAGATGCAGAGGCCTATCTACTACGTAAGTAAGGTCCTCCGGGATGCTGAACTCTGTTACCCGAAGCTAGAAAAGATGGCCCTTGCCTTGATTATGGCGGCCCAAAAACTATGCCCCTACTTTCAGTCTCATTCGGTGGTCGTTCTTACTGACCATCTGCTGATGCATGTTCTCCATAAGCCCGAGACATCGGGACGATTGATGAAGTGGTCCATAGAGCTGAGCCAACAAGACATCAGCTACCAACCCATAACTGCTATCAAGGCACAAGCCCTAGCGGAATTCATTGTGGGGAGCACCATTCCCGACCCCTACGAGTCGTCTACTGAATCCATGGTAAGGACTGTTTATGTTGACAGAACCTCGTGTGCCGATGGAAGTGGGGCTGGCATCATCCTAACTGGCCTAGAAGGTTTCGTTCTGCTGTACTCCCTCTGCATAAACTTCCATGCATAGAACAACGAAGCCGAGTACGAGGCCCTCATAGTGGGGCTCTGCATGGCCCGCAAAGCTGGGGCCAAGCGTATCCAGGTCTTCAGTGATTCGCAGCTGGTCGTGAATCAAGTGTCGGGGGAGTATGAAGCAAGAGATGAGCGCATGGCCAAGTACCTGGCGAACGTAAAAGGACTACTGGTTTTATTCAAAGATGCACGACTCCAGCAGGTTCCCCGGGAGGAAAAATGCACAGGCAGACGCCCTTTCAAGGCTCGCCTCCTCCTCCCTCCAGGGTTTGGAGCGAACCGTATTGATAGAGGTCCTGTAATGCCCTGATTTTTCATTTAATGAAAATTTATTTATTTTGCACGTAGTGTGCACGTGCAATATTTTTGGTTGAATTAAATGTTATGATTATTTCCATTATGATGGGTATGGATTTTTAAATATGTGCTTTTAAATTATTTTCACAAAGCTTTCCTTCAACTAGACAAAAAGCTTTTTCTTTTTAAAAGCCCAAAGTTAATTTAATTTATTTTTTTATAATAAGTTTTGGCCCATAAACTAAAGCCCATGGATTAATTTATTTTTAATACAACTTGTCATGTAGAATACAATTTAAAGACTATTTTATTTTTATACAAAAATTTAATGTACAATTTTTTGTACCTAGTTGCTTGCACGTGCATTGCACGTACACGTGCAAAATGCACTTTCTCAAACTAGGCCGGTTGGGATCTTGGAGGGAAATGAAAATTTGAGTGAAAATCATGGTGTGGTGGTTACTTGGTTGTGGGTAGTTAATGCAACTCCTACTTTCATCCTAGCCCTCCATCTTATAACCAACTACTTGATCCTAGCCCTCCATTCTCTTTGATTTTTAGTATAAATACCCCCCCCCCCCATGGCTAGTTATTCTTGTGCTCATTAATCCCTCCAAACCTGTAGTCTAAATTATATTATCTAGTAGTGATTTTGTGAGTTAAAAGATTGAGAGAGTGTGGGATTGTGCTTGCAACATCAAGGAGAAAAGAAGGGCCGGCATTCATCAAGAGGGAGCTCTCGGTTGGGTGCTTTGGAGGCTTGCGTGCGCGTGTTCAAGGAGGAGGAGCACTCTCGTTGCAAGGACATTTGTCTAGGAGGTTGCTAAATTGTATTTTTCTCTCCAAATTAAGGTGGGTAAATTTTCTATATTCTAATTAGGGATGCATGCTAGATTAAATTGAATGAATGAGGCATGAAAAATATTAATAAGAGTACACTTTTAATTGGACATTGACCTATGAATTGATTGGAATGTGGGTGTGCAAATTGTATGTGATTTGATTAGTAAAAATCTAAGTTTGTATGGATTAATTATAACCATGGTTAGTTAAAGAAGGTCTCATTATCTACGTCATAAATTATATACACAAAGTTAGTAGATTGGCAATGCTACTTCATGTGAATAAATGGATCATTGTGTGATATTGAAATAAATGAATTAAGTTATAGATTTATATGTATGATAAAGGGTTAAAAACAGAGAATTAATCCTTAGTTTGCTAATAAAGGGATTAGTGGTATTAGTTGTTAATAAATGTCGAAATAAAGAATGTAGTAGTTATAATGTAGAGTTCGAATTAAGTGTATGAAAATATGTTTTAATTGTTGAAAAAAATTATTTGTTTCATACTAATATGTAAATTAGACAAGAAATGATCAATCTGGAATTTTACAGTAATTTTCATGAAAGCAAAATGAAATGAGGGCTAGTTAAACATCGGAACATTTTAACAACAGAGAAAATTGGTTTAAAAAGAATTTAAGTTGTACTTTGACAACCTGAGCACGTAGCTCAAGTGGTCAGAGCGTGCGTTCGGTTCTCTGCGATGGCTGGTTCGAATCCCTTTGGCACAAATTTTTCACAATTTTCTTAAATGTATAGGAATCAGCGGCCGAGAGTATTTAATACTCTCATCGCCTCTTTATACCGCCAGCGCAAATGGCCTAGTGGCCTGTGCCTTCGGCTGTGTTCTCTGTGGTCCTGGGTTCGACCCTTGGCTATGGCAGTTATGAAAAATGTTTTTTTTGGATGTTTTAGTGATCAAAAAAATGTGGAAAAAATATGACTATTCTTCAAAAAATACATAGGACTTAAGAAAAATAATTTGGGGAGTATTTGCAAGAAATGAAACATGATTTGAGAATAAAATGTGTGCATAGAACTATGGTTCTATATTTATATTTTTGTAGAGTTATATCTTGCAAAAATAACTTGAAATGAAGGATTAGAAGATTAATTTGGCAAAAAGAAATTATATTGTGTGATGTGATGCAAATTATTCTCATTTGAGAATAGTGTGGAAATTATTAAGTGTAAATGTTCACCTTTGAATGAATAATTAGTGATGTGGGTTTTTATGTAAAAATAACATTTCATGAGTTACATGAGGGATAGTTGAATTTCATGTATAGTTATGGACTATTTGAACGAATTAGAAATCATGATTGGAAAAGAGAAATACTTTTGAGTATGACAAATCAACAAATGAATTTATGAGTTGGAAATGCTCATTTTGGAAATTGTGAATTGAAAATTGAAACAAAAGAAGTAGCTAAGTCTCCCCCGGCATTGGAAATAAGTTATACTATTTCCGGCATAGAGAGGATGGCCGTGTATAATGATCGTCGGTTGAATAAACTGACGTACCCACAGTCTTATATGCAGGTAAATGGCGTGATACAGATTAAAGAGGAACAAATGCTTAAAGATTATTCAATGTTGTTGTACATTTGTTTCATTGTTGTAAAGTTTACTTCCGCTGTGCAATGTAAAGTGTAAAGTAATCATGTAAACTCTGATGTAAAGTGAAAAGTTCAAATTTCCTTGTAAAATTGTACTAAAGGAAGCAGAAAGATCCTGTAGAACAACTCGAATTCAGTGTATTTGGGATTCGGGGTGTTACAGGTCCTTCTGAGGCCAAGTATTGAGGAAGACATCTTAGAGCTGATGGAGACTATGCCACTCACTATTGGGGAGAATTGAATGAAGCCCCTACTCGAGTACCTTAGAGACGGAGTTCTTCCAGCCGACCCAAGAGAGGCGAGAAGGGTCAAGACCAGAGCTGAGTGGTACACACTCCTTGATGAAGTCATGTACAAACGCTCCTACACTCAGATCGATAGCAGACCATACCTAAGGTGTCTCTCCCCCGAAGAAGGACTCTATGCCCTAAAGGAGGCCCATGATGGTATGTGTGGCGCACACTTGAGAGCGAGATCCCTCGATCGTAAACTTTTAAATTATGGCTACTTCTGGCCTACGTTACTTAATGACTCCGAAGAGTACGTCCTGGTAATGCGACGCCTACCAAAGATTCTCTCCGATCCATTACCTGCCACAAGCCCAGCTCTCCTCTTTAGCCAGTCTGATCCCTTTCGCGATGTGGGGAATGGACTTGCGTGGACCGTTCCCTCCAGCGCTAGGCTAGGTGAAGTTCTTGGTCATGGCGATAAACTACTTCTCCAAGTGGATCGAGGCCGAACCCCTTTCAATGATTACTGAGCACATGGTCCAAAAGTTCTTTTGGAAGAACATTATTTGCCGGTTCGGTGTACCTCGTATCCTCGTAACTGACAATGAAACTCAATTCGTAGGTGCAATCTTTCACAACTTCTGCACCGACCTCGGCATCCAGCAGTAGTTCTCCTCGATATCCCACCCTCAATCCAACGGCCAAGGGGAGAATGCTAATCGACAAATACTCTCCGACCTAAAGAAGTGGCTCGATAAATCTACCAAGGGCTTGTGGGTCGAACAGCTCTCCAACGTGCTTTGGAACTATCGCACCACCAAGAGGACTCTGAAACCTCACATACAGCTCCGAAGCCATCATCCCCCTAGAGGACGGCCTACCCTCGCCCCGATTGATCACTTATAGAGAAGAGAAGAATGCGAACCAGCTTCGTAACTGCTTGGACCTCATAGACGAGGTCCGCAAAAGAGCTTCCATCTGACAAGAGACCTACCGGCGTAGGATAATGCAATCTTACAACAAGAAGGTCTGCCCCGCTAATCTCAAAGAGGGAGACCTAGTGCTCCGGAAGCTATCAATCTCTCTTCCCAGCAAGAAGGGCAAGCTAGCACCCAATTGGGAAGGTCCGTATAGGAATTTGCCCTGGCACATATCAACTCGAAGACCCGGGGGGCAGGAAAATACCGAGGACTTGGAATGTTGACCACTTAATGAAGTACCAAGAGGGTGTTGTAACACCGCTCCAAGCAACTTCAGACAACTCTTGAGTCGAGCAGTTTCTATTCGATGTTATTATCTATCTTGTTATTTTTCTTTTCAAAATGTAAGAGTGGCTTGCAACTCGGAAGCAGCCACTCAAATCATCTTTAATGAAGACGAGTTACTTCCTAAAAAATTTTGTCTATAATAACCTTGTTGGCTTGCTTTGAGACACGCGAAACTCTAAGAACAATCGCTCAGAGTCCAACACTTGGTTCGATTCCGCTTCAACTACTTGCTTTTCAGCGAGTGTGAAGTGGTTCACCAATCAGAATTTCTCCCACAGCTGTTGATATTCTTTAAACGACGCACTCGGAGTCTAATACTTGGTTCAATTCTGCTTCAACTACTTGCTTTTAAGCGGTACGAAGTGGTTCACCATTCAGAATTGCTCCCATGGCTGTTGATATTCTCTAAACGACACGCTCGGAGTCCAACACTTGGTTCGATTCCACTTCAACTACTTGCTTTTGAGCAGTACGAAGTGGTTCACCATTCGGAATTGCTCCCACAGCTATCGATATTCTCTAAACGATAAGTTCGGAGCCCAATGCTTGTTTCGACGCAACTTTTGCTACTTGCAAACGAGCAAGTACAAAGTGACTCACCATTTAGAATTGCTCCCACATCTGTTGACACTCGCAAACACTTGCAAAATACTCACAATTTCAAGAAATAAGCACTATTTCATTAAAGTTTGAGGTACAAGTACTATAGACCAACAACTTATCTTTACATCGAGATACAAAACTCAAGCAAAATAAAGATTGCAAAATTACAAAGACAACCCTAACCCCTCCTAGTGAGTGGGACACTTCTATTAAGAGATAGCCGAGGTCGGCGAGCGCCGTGCTGTTGTGGCCTTACTTCTGTGGAGATATCCAGCCCGGTGAGCCGAGTTATGTCTTCGGCGCCTAAAAGCCTAAGTGTCGCCCCAGCAGATGCTCCGCTCGACGAGCCAGCCACTCCGCTCTGTGCATCCCCGGGGCACCTCGAGATGGGGGGCAAGCATAACGCCAACTCGTGGAACGACCTTCCTTGGGAGATTCACCTTGGGGACAGGAAGTGGTTCGGACGTTGCTCCCCTCGGACAGCCGTCATAGCCGATGGTTCTCTGCCTCTAGCTCCACGACTCGTTCCTTCAGCGAGTTGTCCATCACTCTGATCTTCAGGCGAGGTATTCGGCTAGAGCTACCCGGACGAGAAGCCTCGGAAATAGCCCTCCGAAGGTGGGCCGCTTCAAAGCTCTTCTCGAGCACGACATTCTTCAACCCCTCTTGTTCAGCCCTGACATCGAACAAAGACTGACCAAGATACTTGAGCCGCAAGCATTGGCAGAAGGATATCGAGGGACACTTCTCCTCTCCATCAGGGGGCACTTTGCGAGCCTTCTCTTTTAAACGCTTCAGCTCAGAGTCATGACGAGCCAACGTCAGCTTAAGATGGTTGAGCTCTGACTCAGCTTTGAAAAGCCTCTCTTGAGTATAAGCGAGGCCTAACCATGTCACCCCTAGACCAGACCAGAGGCATTCTACTTCGGTCATTGGAGACACTTCATCAATTTGTAATGCTTCGGTGATCTGAAAAAAGCCAGAACATGAAGGTACTAAGTTTAAACGGCTCCTAACGGATAGTTCAGAGGCAAAGTTCGATGCAAATACAACACTTAGTCAAAAAGTTTCTTGTTTCATTGAATACAAAATGCGGTGGCCAGTCCGCAACAAGACGATACAAAATCAAAAAAAAAATGATGAAAACAAAGTCAAGGAGCCACCTCGAGGTACTGCTCCGCACTCTCGCTCGGCACCGTCACGAGCGCCCCCTCTGGATTCACCACCTCCTCCACGACCCCTCCGGCTTCTTCTTCCCCTCCTTCGGCCTCGAACTCTGCTATGGGTATATCCTCCTCACCTTCGATCAAGTTGTACAGGTGATACCCCGAGCTGTCAAAGTTGAGGATGCAAGCCGCGACATGCTTAAGGGCTCGGACATAGGACTCCTCTATGTTGGTGAGCACGTGGGCCTCTGCCTCGGCTTGGATAGCCTTTGTCGCCTCGGCCACCACTTCGTCTCGCTCCCTCTGCATCTCCTCCGAGGCCTTCAAGGCCTTCTCCCTCTCCAGCTCAGCTCGGGTCCTCTCCTCGGTCGCCTTCACCGCTTCCGCTGCAATGCGCTCGTTCGCCTTGTCGAAGGCCACCTCTAGAATGATGCTCTCAGCAGCTCGGGACTCTGAGAGCCGTTGCTCGGCCTCAAACATCTTCATGGCCTTGGCTCGCTCGGTACGATCTCTGTTGCTCGTCGCCTTCAGTTCCTTCTTCTGCTCGGCGAACTGCTCTAACATGTGACTGAAGTGACAGGTGATCTAAAAGCCGAAAGAAAAAGATGTGGGTATCAAAAACCACAAACTTTAAAATTTTGAAGAGCACAATGAGGGCACTTACCGACATCGTGGCCCGGGCGATCTCTAGCGCATCATCGCCCACCATTCCCGCCTTCAGAGCCACTCGGTCCTTCGGGGTCGGCAGGTGGCGCACGGCCTGCATGCTCATCGCGGCGTCGCTGAGGAAGCCTTCGAGCTTCATCACCCTCCAGTCAAGGACAAAGAGCTTCTTGTGCTCCTCGGTCAGGATAGCCTCTGCCTCGGTGGTGAGGGGCGGCACTTCGAGTGCTAACACGGCTCCGATGGAGAACGCATCGGCAGAAGGCTCGAAAGTCGTGGTTGAGAGAAGGGCCGCTTGAGGAGCTGAGGGGGAGGCGAAGACCAAGTCCACAATGGGAGTGGAAGCTGATAGTGCCTGGGCTGCTCGGCCGGACGGGGGTCCCATCGTCGTCCTCTTCCTCTTCTTATTATCCGGTCCCTTCGCAGTGCCCGCACCTCGCTTCGCCAACATGGCTCTGAAATCCATACGGGGGCCTCTGAAAAATAAACACCGAAGAAAGTTAGCACATGAGGAGAATGATAGTTAAGAAAGAATAAAAATAGACGGAGCATACTAGGATCGATCAGACTGAGACCCCCACCGAAGAGGACCCCCTCGGTGATATCTTTCCAACTCAGGGTCGGAAGACCGAGGATCTTAGACACGACCTGCCCCTCCTTAGTCAGCACCGGCTCGGCCTTCGCCCACTTCGGAACGTCCTCCTTCTGCCTCGTCGGGAAACCCCATAGCTCGGGACCTCGGATCAAAAAGTACTTCTTTTTCCAATTCTTGATGGAGTCCGGATTCTCGATCAACTTGACTCCCTTCCACGGAGATATATAGTACCGGTACTCCATCTTGCTCATACGGCAGATCCGGTAGAGACTACGGAGCAAGACAAGACGAGGCTCGATGCCTACGGCCTGGCATTGGAGGATGAAGGCGATGATGTGCGGCCACATGTTCGGCATGAAATGCACCGGGCTTAGACCATACCATTGTAGCACTTCGACTACAAACGGAGGAAGAGGCAGCCGAAGGTCGGTGTTGAGTGCATCATAGGGGAAGAAGCAAGTGTCGAGCGAGTCTCCGTGCACGCTCGGAAGCCCGAACCAGGGAGGAGCAAGGTGTACTCCTTCGGGATCCTGAACCCTTTCTTAATACGCTGCAGGTCCGCCTCGATCAGAACCGTGGGAATGTCATCGACCTCAGAAGGATCCCTCGGACTATTTTCCTTATAGGTGGCCGACCTCCCATACACCGCCTTGGAGTCATCGGAGTACTCCCTCACCTTCCCGAGGCTTGATAACGTGGACGGAAGCCGACCCATCACGCCAGCTCCCCTAACACTCTCCACGTTGGTCTTCACGATCGCCGACCTCGCTACTTCCATACCCTTGCTCGCTGCCGAGGAGACCACTAACGGTCAGTCACTGTCTCGGTCCGAAGTGGAGGTCTAACTTCCCGACGACACTCTAGACATCTTTAGAAACAAATTAAGATATTTAATTACCTTGATGTGATTGCTACGGTTGGAATAGTTTGCCGGAAAGATGATCGCCTGGCCACGACCGCTAGCAGCGCCACTCGAGAGAGAAAAATAATTGAGAGAGTGAAAATGAAAGTGAGAAGTGAAAAATGAGGGGGGGAGAGTGGTAGAAAATTATAGTACAAAGGGGATTCGGGTGGGCTTTCAGATGTTTTGGGCCCCCACAGAGGCCCATCAGAAGGTCCAACGACTCAGATCTTGCCACGTCACCTTTCCTCGTGATTCACGCCTTATTCTTTGTGATTTGTGCCTGATCTCCATCAGACAGCCCTGATTGTGCCATGTCGCTCAGAATCCAAATCTGAGCAACTGAGGCATCGAGCTGCGTATTGGGGGAAAACGACTATTCCCTCATGATTCGGCCTAATCTCAATCAAACGGCTCAGATCTCGCTGCGTCATGGAAAATCACTCTTTTCTCATGATTCGCGCCTTATCCCTCGTGATTCGCACCTGATCTCTATCAGAAAGCCCTGATTGGGCCACGTCGCTCGAACCCAAATCCAAGCAACCAAGGCACTGAGCTGCATATTGGGGAAAAACTACTATTCCCTCATGATTCGCGCCTGATCTCAATCAAACGGCTCAAATCTCGCCATGTCGTGGAAAATCACTCTTTTCTCGTGATTCATGCCTTATTCCTCATGATTCGTGTCAGATCTAAATCAAACGGCTCAGATTTCGCCACGTCATGGAAAATCACTCTTTTCTTGTGATTTGACAACTTATTTTTCGTGATTCGTGCCTGATCACCATCAAATAGTCCTGATTGTGCCACGTCGCTCAGAACTCAAATCCAAGCAACCGAGGCACCGAGCTGCGTATTGAAGAAAAATCACTCTTTCATCGTGATTCGTGCCTGATCTCCATCAGACGGTCCTAATTGTGCCACGTCGCTCGGAACTCAGATCCGAGCAACCGAGGCACCGAGCTGCGTATTGGAGAAAACTCACTCTTTTATCGTGATTCGAGCCTGATCTCCATCAGACGGCCCTGATTGTGCCACGTTGCTCGGAACCCAAATCCGAGCAACCGAGGCACCGAGCTACGTATTAGGGAAAAACGACTATTCCCTCATTATTCGCGTCTGATCTCAATTAAACCGCTCAGATCTCGTCACATCATGGAAAATCACTCTTTTCTCGTGATTCATGCCTTATCCCTCGTGATTCTTACCTGATCTCTGATGTGTCTAATTTATATAAATATTTGTACTCATTTACCCATAAAAATTGCTTGTTTTCGTTTAGCCTGTTTATAATTTATCTTCCATAGATTTCAGTTAATTAATTATTTTTGAAGGAATAAGATTTTTGATGCAAAAGGTGAAGAATTTTGGTAAAAATCAATAAACAAAACAATCATAATGATTTATTTATTTTTATTGACTTGTTGAATCTAAATTTTATAATTTGGCCTTGTAAAAAATAAAATATAAATTTTAATTTGCCAATTGAGCTGAAAGTGCAACAAACAATTTTTAAAATTCTTTAAATTAGCTAATATGTTTTTTAGTTAGTTTAATTAATTTAAACTAATTAATTTTATTTTTATTTTTAAATCCTAATTTCTGCTTTATTTTGTGTGTGCAGCACGTGAAAGAAAAGAAAAAGTATCAAGAAAGAAAAGAGCAAATTAAAGAAGGAAGGAAATAATGAAAGAATAGGGTTTTTTCTGCAAAAAAGTAAACCCTAATTCTCCTACCCTTATGTTATAAATACAAGACCAAGAGAGAGAGAAAATGAGACACGCACACCAAGAGACGGCTGACCTCGTAATTCTCAAATAAATAAATAAATAAAAGATAAAAAGATAAAAGAAGAGACAGAAAAACAGAAATAGAGGAGAGAGAGAAGTCAGCATGTCCTTCTACACGCTGCTCGAGACGAAGAAACGCATACAGAGAAGATAAGGTGATGTGGCTACTGCGTGCACGCGACTCGAGGCAACAGAACTTGCTGGCGGAGGGTCCCACGAAGAACAGACTTGCCCTCTGTTTGCACTTAGTTGGCGGCGACAGAGCTAACGTGGCGCACGTGGATCGAAAGACAGAACGGAATTCAAAGACAGAGAGGAGAGAGGACTTGTTTGGGCAAGCTTTTCGAGGCTGTTCAGTTTGTAATCTCTTTTAAAAAGCAGTCCCTTTTTGTATCACTTTTCTTTCTCTAAATTTTTATAATGCAATCCAAGACAATATTTGTTCAGTGCAATTTCATTATGAACGCAATTTAGTTTTTAAGGACTTCGATGTAGCCTAGTTTTGAGAATACAATTTTTAATTCCATATTATTTTTCTATTTTTCCATGGTTGTGTGTTTGATTTTTTTGTTTAATGCTTATAATTGTTTGGCCAACTATTGTATGATTTATTGGATCATGGAGAGACCGAAAGGTAATTTGTGATTTAGAACTATAAAATTGAACACCATTGATTGAGCGAAATTAGAGATGATTTACCGCGATTGATGTGACCATTAAGAAATCCACAGAACTTAATAAGTCTTCGATTAATTAAATTTGCATAGAGATATGACAAACTGTTAGTTGGAGATATTTTTGGTGTTGTCCAAGAGAAAGCATTGAATAATCTGGGATTTAGGTCTATAACTTGGAAAAATAATCTTTTTATTCATATGGAACTATAAATTGTGTGGGATAAACTAGGTGAAGTCAAAAGCCCTAGAATTGATTTTGCAATTAATAAAAAATATAAATTCATAATCTGTCTCTTTTAATTAATTTAGTTAGTTATTTAGATAAATTTAATTTAGTTGCGTTCTTTATTAAATTTCGATTCTCCAAATAGTAGTTCATCTAGTAATTTCAGTACTTAATAAAATAATTAGTCCATGTGGGTTCGACACTCTTTTCACTAAAACTATACTACTTGTTGCGATTTTGTACACTTGCAAATATTCACATCAATCTCCATCAGACGGCCCTGATTGTGCCACGTCGCTCAGAACCCAAATCCGAGCAACCGAGGCACCGAGCTGCGTATTGGGAAAAAACGACTACTCCCTCATGATTCGCGCCTGATCTCAATTAAACGGCTCAGATCTCGCCACGTCGTGGAAAATCACTCTTTTCTCGTGATTCACGCCTTATTCTTCGTGATTCGTGCCTGATCTCCATCAGACGGTCCTATTGTGCCACGTCACTCAAAACCCAAATCCGAGCGACCGAGGCACCGAGCTGCGTATTGTGGACAAACAACTATTCCCTTATGATTCACGCATGATCTCAATCAAACATCTTAGATCTCGCTACGTCATGGAAAATCACTCTTTTCTCGTGATTCACGCCTTATTCCTCATGATTCGCGCATGATCTCAATTAAACGGCTCAGATCTCGCCACATCGTGGAAAATTACTCTTTTCTCGTGATTCAAGCCTTATTTTTCGTGATTCGTGCCGGATCTCCATCAGATGGTCCTGATTGTGCCACGTCGCTCGGAACCCAAATCCGAGCAACCGGGGCACTGAGCTGCGTATTGAAGAAAAATCACTCTTTCATCGTGATTCGTGCCTGATCTCCATCAGACGGTCCTGATTGTGCCACATCACTCGGAACCCAAATCTGAGCAACCGAGGCACTGAGCTACGTATGGAAGAAAAATCACTTTTTCATCGTGATTCGTGTCTAATCTCCATCAGATGGTCCCGATTGTACCACGTTGCTCAGAACCTAAATCCGAGCGACCGAGGCACCGAGCTGCTCATATGGGGAAAACACTTCCGAATCACAAGAACCGTCAGATCACTTCAAAATTTGCGTCACAATCTGATCAACGGTCCAGATCCAACCACGCCGCCAAGCACTGATCCACCGTCTGATCGTTCAGATACTCGCGCCGACGACTGATGGAAGTCCCAGATCATGCCACATCATAAATACGGTAATAACATCTTTTTTTATTTATTAATTCGAATTATTTATTTAAAAATTGATAAATATGATTAAAAATTCAGGAAAATTAATTAAAAATTCTAAAAAAATAATTATAAATTTGTGAAAATATTTTTGAGCCCTTAGGTAAATAATTATTGGTTAGAATAATTAATTTATGCTCTCAAAAAATAAATAATCACTTTGCAAAAAGGAATAAATGGTTCGAAAAATAATCAAAAAATCGGGAAAAATCACCATGAGTCCAGAAGAACCTAAGAACAATCTTGGGTGAGTTAGCAGCTCAGAAAAACACCGTTACGCCTCGGACAAGATTCAAACCATTTTTTAAGAACTTCGATAAAGTCCTGTACTGCATTGAAGGAGCAAAACTACTCCCTAAAGGCTGTAGCAAACAGTCTTTGGGAGTGGGGGGCTCGTGATATGGCTAAAAATAGGATTAAATCGAAGCCGTTCAAATGGGGCACGAATCTTAAAGCTCACAGGGGGAAAACGGTAGTCTTACCTACAAACGGGTCCGATATGGGAATTTGGTCTCTTCTCTAGTGCCCAACAACCCATGAACGGATCTGCTCAGCTGGGTACGAATCCCAACCTGTTAAGAGAGTTCAGGAAGATAGGGAGAAATCTTGATCTATCCTTATCCTTAGGAGATGGTTCTAACCACTTCTATCCAGCCACACCGAGTTTATCTCGAAACAGATCCCCACGGCGACTATAAGAACTCCCTACCTCCTACCATTACAAGGTGATCACTCTTTGCCTACCTAAAGCTCTTTCATATTCTTTTCTGAGTACTGACAAGAGCGTCGGAGGGTTCGTCGCCAGGGATCAACCCCGGTGTTTCGAACTTTCGTGCAGGTCAACGGGAGCAGCTAGAAGCTAGCCCAACAACGATGGAAGTGGTCTGATTCGACCCATTTGGTTCCTCTTGAACTCAAAAATTCATCTGATTGTCCCCACACCGAAATCAGCGGCAACAACACCAATTAAATTTGGTTTTATCATTTAAAATATATGCATTGCACTTGTCAACTAATTTGTTTGTCTGTAATCAATCAATTTAAGGTGGTTCATTTCGCCTACCTCCGTGTCGAATTAGGGAACTTCATGGCCTTCATTTGCCGTCGGCAACATCCTCCTTGAATATGTCATTGGTGGGTGGCCGTTGCGTGGTCCTGGACCTCCTACTTTGCCACCCTCCTCAACCACCAACCGAATGACTTCTGCATCCACACCGCCTCCTTCTCTACAGACTACTCCCACCTCGACCCTATTGCCGTCGGCATAGTCATCATCACTTGCATTATTTCCATTGTCTCCACCAAGGGCATCTCTCGTTTCAACTACATCACCTAAATCTTCCACCTCCTTATCATTATCTTTATCATCGTTGTCGGCTTAAGCAAAGTCCATCACAAAAACCGCACCTCTTTCACCCCGTTTGGCACCCATGGCATATTTGCCTCGAGGGCTGTCCTATTTTTTTCCTATGTCGGATTCAACCCAGTCTCCACTATGGCTGAGAAAACCCAAGACCCGGCATGTTACATCCCCATCATCTTAGTGGATGCAATGACATTCACCGAACCCTCGCTATCACCCTATGCATGATGCATCTTGATAATGGTAAAAATCGCAGCAAATTAGGACCGTATGATTCCAGCACAAATCCTAAAACTTCTACAGGCAGATTAATCATAACGGACTTCTTTAACAGGCATGGGCCATCTTTAGGCTCATCTAACAGTACATGGGCCGCTTTCAAGTCCATCGAAAGTGACAGATTAGGCCCACTAGGAGAGAAACCCAGCCCATTAGGATTGTAAGTCAAATCTCTTATCCCATATAAGAGAGTCTTATTTCTTAAGGGGAGAGAATTAATAGGAGATAAAGAATTCATATCAATCTAAAAGATTCATCTCAATCTCCTAAACTATTTCTCAGGCCTATAAATACCCTCCCCCTCCTCAGTCAGAGGGTAATCAGTAATATGCAATTTCTCTCTCAAACTCTCTTTCTCTCTATGGTTCTGACTTGAGCATCGGAGGGTCTGTTGCCGGGGCCATCCCCGGTGATTCAGGATTGTTGCAGATCTACCGGCCACGTCAGCAACCGTCGGATTCATATCACGATGTTCAATCAACGATCCAATACCACTTTCAGGAGCTCTACCCACATTTGATCGTCACATTCTAAGCGGCGATCAAATGTTAGATCTTTAGTAGTTTCCTTCAAATATGAACTATTATCTATTTGCTCCCACACCAAAATAAGCAGCAACAGATTAGTTTTGTCTGTGGAAAACTACATAGATCAGACTTACTGCCATACCACCAAGACTAAGAGGTAGAGGGCGGCCTCAAGTCATTGCACCAATTCTCTTCGTCAACCAGCTCCTCCCGTAGAGGACCAAATTCCTCTTCATCAGCAAGATCCTCCCCAACTGCCAAATAGAGCTTCTATCAATGGAGAGGCACCAGGGGGCTCCCGACAAAGCCATCATGAACAGCACTCTCTACACGACCATTTCTCAGTCCATAATGCTTCCAGTAACTCGATGACCTCGCAAGGTCCCTGGGGGTCAAGAGATCTTCGTCAAATCATCAATGCCAACAATAGGGGACTAATCTAAGGATGAGATGCGTGCACGAGCTAAAGCCTCCCGCTCAGAATGTCAGGTGAACCGGAGAATCAACTCTCCTCGAAGGCAGAGATCAAGACACTCCTCCTCTCATAGGGGGCGCACTGTAGAAAGAAGCCCGACTCATGGGAGTCAAAAGCATCTTGTGAAAAATAAAGAGAAAGAAGCCTCAGTCACAAGGGTCGAACTAGAGAACTTCAAGCATGACATCCTCCGAGCCATCAGAGGTACTCATGACCAGGGTCGACGCTCATGGAGCCGCCACTCAACTCCGTCAAAAGAAGAATCTAGTGACTCAACTAAATCCAAGAAGAAGGTCAATCAAGTCCTTCACCGCATCCGAGAAGTAGAAGATCACCTGGAAAAAATAAAGAATGAGGGAAACCGCTCTAGCAGGGCTTACCGCCCGAGTCGTCCGCCTTTCAGCAAATCCATCCTTGATGCACTCATTCCTAAGAACTTCAAAGCTCCTTAATTTTAGTCATACGATGGTGAATCAAACCCGGCCCACCATATTTAGAGTTTTAAAACTCTTATGATGGTCTACAATGCCACCGATGCGCTCATGTGCCAAAATAGCCCCCGCAACTTTAAAAGGATTAGCCAGGGAATGATACTCCTACCTCACTCCAGAGTCAATATTCTCCTTCGACGAGCACGAGGAGCTCTTCATAGCGCACTTCATTACTAACCGCAAGGCTGAAAAAATAAGTCCTTCCCTATTGGAATTAAAGCAAAATGACGGAGAACTGTTGAAAGACTTTGATAAGCGCTTCACAGCCGAAGCAATGTCCATCTCTTCTCTACATTCGTCAATACCACCGCTGTATTCCGCCACAACATCACTAACAAAAACCTGAAAGCCTCCCTCACGAAGAAGCCTCTTAAAGATTACACTAAGCTCCTAGAAAGGAGTGACAAATATATCAGAGTTGATGAGGGTAAAATTAGAAAACGATCTGCACCGCTCGATCCTGGCATGGATCTCAAAGTCATCCCACTTCCTCTTTTGGGCCCATTACCCAGGTCCAGCTTAGTGTGGGCCGGGTTGCACACCCTAATCAGGGGACACGAAAACTTCCCCTAATCAGGTTCTTATGCCTATATACAGCCCCATCTCTACATTAACCAGGTAATCGCAATTTCCACCATTTAATCTTTCCTTAATACATTGGTTATTGACTTGAGCGTTAGAGGGTCTGTCGTCGGGAGTCCTCCCGTTGTCTCAAACTTTTTTGTATGTATCCGACACCCGCCAAACCATCCAGATCCACCACATCCACAATATCAGCCTCACAGTAGAGTCAGATCAAGGCCGAGATCTGCGTTTCCTCTTCCTCGAATGAACTCACATTATTTGTTGCTCCCTTACCCAAAAACAAGCAGCATCAAGAGTCGAGGAAGCTCTTTATCCTCAAGCCAAGAACAATTCATCTTACAGAACAAACGGAAGAATGTAAGCGAGGAAGAACCTAGGAAGATTCAAAAATATGGTGCAGGTTAACGCCGTCCACCTCCAACACCACGTCACTTCAACAAGTTCACTCCTCTCAACGTAAGCGTATCAGCCATCCTCGTGGAAGTTAAGAGGGATGGAATAATCTGCCCTCCCCTCAAGATGTCCACAGATATTAAGAGAAGAGATAGCAACAAGTGGTGCGCATTTCATAGAGACCATGGATACACTACCGACAACTGTCGAGCCCTCAAAGATGAACTTGAAGGCTTGATTCATCAGGGCTATCTCTCTCAATTTGTCCAACAAAACAACAACACCAAAACCCCTCTGGCAAGACGGGCTAATAAGCATCAAGAGATGCACTCCGAATCACAAAACTCACACTACATGACCATTCTTCACTCTATTCACAGAGGTCCGATAGGGAGGAGACTACAACTCCTCCCACAAAGCCTTCGTCAAGGAAGTCAACTCCATACACAACATCCTACCTGCCAAGAGCATTGGGATCCTGATATCTTTCTCCGACAAGGACTTAGAAGTTGGTCGAATACCTCACTATGATGCATTGGTTATAAACCTTTGCATTATAAATCATGAGGTACGCCACATCCTGGTGGATAACGACAGCGCAGTAAACATCCTTTTCATGAATACTTTCAACAACCTGAAGTTCCCCTGAGATCGACTCAAGCTAGCCGGTTATACACTCCACGGATTCTCCGGTGTGCCTATTCAAATAGAAGGAATCGTGACACTTGATGTGACAGCAGGAAAAGCCTCCGCTATTGTTGTGCTATCTAGATGATCTAACCTAGACACAAATTAAAAACCTCGCAAGTGTACGAATCATTTATAGAAGCATAGCGGCAAGCAAGGGTCGATCCCACAGAGATTGTAGTACTTAACTCACTAATCAATAAAATAGAAAATAGAATCTTAAAGTGTTGATCTAAAAGTCTAAGGAAATGAAAGGATAAAAATCTAAATTAAATAGCATCACAATTTGAGTCACGAATGTCTATTAAAGTAGTTGGGTATTGATTTCCACCTATAGTCAGTAATGCTAAGTCGTATACTACTCCAATTACTCATGTTTGTTCCTTTAAGGGCATGGTATCTACTCCTTAAAGTTAATGTTTCCCTAGGCCAAGAATTAGGCATGGTATCTACTCTAATTCGTTTCTTTCCTTAAGTATTTAGCATGGTATCTACTAAGTTGCACTTAAAGAAAACATAGAAACAATGGAAATGAACAAACACTTGAAGTTCTAGAAATTGGTATCAGATCTAGATTCCTCAAGTTGATTAAACCAAGAACCCTGAAAGATCCCCTTGTTACAAGATATGAACACGAGATACGGGTCGTCTCAATATGCTCATATAACAGATTCAGATCTATACTACACAAACTTAATAATCTCAGATTCAGACCAGTCGACTTGCTGTCACCTCAGTCGACTGCCCTTAGGACTCTGAACAAGTTTGATTATTATAAATCTATTCCAATTCACTCAGGTTTAATCAATAAGTAATAGAGTAGTATTCAGAAGAATATAAGCATTACATGACTACGGTTTCAATCTACCCAACTATGAAAGTTAGTTCCACATAATAAAACTTTTATTGATTGACAAAATAGAGTTCATGACTACAATAAAAATAAGATTCAAAGGAAGAACAGAAGAACGCTGATTTGTATGATGTGGAAATTGAGCCCAATCGACTTGTTCTCCTTCTTGATGCTTGCTGTAGATGGCTTTTCTTTTGTTGATGGATCCGGCCTCTCCCTCTTTATGTCTCTTGGTTGATATTTATAGAACACGGCTAGAGAATTAGGGTTTGCACTTTTCTTTTATAGAAAGGTCCTCTTCTTTTTATTTAATTCCTCCTTTTGATCTGCGTTTTATTTCTTTCTCTTTTCTTCTTCCCTTCCTTATTTGCAAAGTTCCTGATTTCTTATCTTTTAACGCATAAGACTGAGTCCACCTTCTTAATTAATGACGAGTTGTTACACGCACACGACCTGGGCTTGGATGAGGATGCATCTTCATATGTTCTTATCTGCTGACTCCGCCGACGACCAGTCGACTGTCTTGGGAAGCAGTCGACTGTGCCGAGTCCCCATCAAACTCTCTGTCCAGTCGCCTGTTTGAAGTACCAGTCGACTGATCTCTGCTGTTCCCTGTATATCATCCTCTCAGTCTGTATTAGCCTGGAATCTGCTTCGTTTTCTGCTTTCAGGCTGTTTCCTATGGAAAAGAGAAAAGAAGAGTAAAATACCACATATAGAGCATTTAAATGTCTAGTTGCACTAAGATTATTGCTCCTAAATGTGAATTTTATTGAGTTCATCAAATACTCCCAAACTTAGCTTTTGCTTGTCCTCAAGCAAAAAGTAAAATTATGAACAAAGGGAAAATAATAATCTCAACCCTTCGTACCAAGAAAATGTCTCTTTGTGCAAGCATCAAAATTTTGTAATCAAAATTATAAACAATTTGCAAATAAAGTAAAAACAAGCATACCCACTTTCTCTAGTGCAATTGTCTATTCATAACTCCAAACCCAACCATACTTATCATGCAATTAATTATATTATAGTATGTAACAACTCCATCTGTGATTATCCCTTTTCTCTACTACAAACCGAGTAGCAAACTAGAGTTTTTTTTTTTTTTTTTTTTTTTAGTCTCTTCTTTAAGTTGTCACTTGCCTTTTGACGCGAGTGCAAGACATTTGTGATGAATCCACCCGGTTACTCAACAAGTCACAAACTTTAAGTGCTTTGCATACTCATATCTCAAGTTGCCGTTTGACGTAAAGGTAAATATTGGTGATGAATACCCCTAGTTACTAAGCACTCAAAACATTGGAGTAGATTGACTTTATTCATATATATATTTTCTTTTTGTTTTTACTCTATTTACTTAAACTCTGTTTAGGACTAGATCCAAGGGAATAATCACTAGAAAAAGCATCACATTTTTTTTTTATGTATAATCGCATGACTCATATAATTTTGTAAGGAATTATGAAACTCAACAATCCTAAAGTAAATAAGTATCCTTACTCTTATTTTATAAGAAATTGTTTATCCTAAAAAAAATCAAAAGACTCCAAATGTAACTAACTAATACCCCCAAACTTAGATGGAACATTGTCCTCAATGTTCGCGCAAAAACTTAAAATAGGCATGTGTTACCACCCAGTTTGAAGGAAAGAAAATAAAGTAAAGAAATAAATAAATAAATAAATAAATAAATAAATAGAGAGTGTAAGTACTCTCCTGAAAAATTGGGTTGCCTCCCAATAAGCGCTGTGTTTCCTGTCTTCAGCTAGACTTGATGAGTTGTGCAATGTATTGAATGGCTCACGGCTCACAACTCATCTTATTATAAGGTTTCCCCCTATGCCCATTCACCTTGAACGTTTGATTTTTCTCCAACGCTCCATGTGGGGGAAACCTTTGCAACAATTTATGGACCGTACCATCTTGACATCAGTTTATCAGCAATGGTCCATCTTAATGCACCATTGTGCTCTTGCAAGACTCCCTGCAGCTTCTCTTCTTCCTACATCCTTAGGTTAGTAACTGTCACAGTTAATGTCTGGTTTTTCCCCAAATATGCATGCATCAAATGTTCAGGCAGCGGCTTCAGTTCCACGTCTGGTGTCCTGGTCGCAAAAGAAACAAAAATATTATTAGACACAAGATTTTCAAACACATGTGAAAACTTACCTGCATATGATTTTTCATTTCCAAGGGTATGTATTTTCTCTGCACTCCTCCAATCATCATATTCCTGTTCAGCTTGAGATAGTATTCGAAGGTGTGTAATTGTTGCTTGCGATGGATCAACACCATGTTCCTGAAATGTTTGGTCAAAAATTTCCTGATCATCGTGTGGTGCATCAAACATTTTAAACTCAATATCGTCCTCTAGTGTTGTCACCGATTGGAGTTGTTCTTGTCCTCTAGGGTTTGGTATGGTTTGTGATGGGAGTTCTCCTGCCTTTCTTTCACTTAACTCCTTAGCAATTTGACCAATTTGAATCTCCAATTTCTGAATGGCATGCCCTTGTTGGTTGCTTGTTTCATGTTGCTGTTGAAGCAATTGAAGAACGGTGGATTCGAAATCCAACTTCTTCTGTTCTTGTACTGGCCGATCAAACCCATTCTCAATTTCGAATTGCTGTGCATGCCCTTGTGCCATCTGAGTGCCTTGATTATTTTGATTATTGTTCCATGCGAAATTTTGATGGTTTTGCCACCCTGGGTTGTATGTGTTTGAAAAAGGGTTGTTCTGGGGCGGGTACATTGCGTGCTCCTGATCTGTGAAAGAAGACATGGGACATGTATTAGTTGTATGATCAGAATGAGAACAAATTGCACAAATTTCTTTTGGTTGGTTTTTTATGCCACCCATCATTGAAATCACATTAACAAGCATATCAATCTTTTTGTTCATGGTTTCCATTTCTAGTTGCATGTTATTATTAGTAGAAATTTCGTAAACTCCCTTGTTTTTCGAAATGCCTCTCCTTGTTGAGAATTGTTGCGAGTTCTCGCTGAGTTCTTCAAATAGCTCGATGGCCTCCTCACCACTCTTTCTCATCAAAATTCCATTGCAAGCTGAATCTACAATTGCTTTGTTAGTGTCATTTAAACCCTCATAAAATGCTTGTACCTGATCATCCTTAGGTATGTTGTGCATAGAACACTTGAGAAGTTTGTTCTTGAAGTCCTTCCATGCCACGAAGAATAAATCACCATCTTTTTGTTGGAAGAGTAAAATTTCCCTTTTCAGTTGTCTGGTTTTCTGAGCTGGAAAGAATTCCTTCAAGAACTTTGTTGCCAATTGCTCCCATGACTGAATTGATCCTGGTTCCAAAGAATTATACCACAATTTAGCATTAAGTTTTAAAGAAAATGGAAACAAGATTAACCTGATTTGTTCAGGGGTAAGCCCTTGGACGCTTTGTGTTCTGCAAAGATCAAAGAAATCTTGCAAATGTAGATGCGGGTCCTCGTCTAGTCTGCCACTGAAGTGGGGAACCATGCTAAGTAATTGAGGAGATAGATTCATATTCCCTGTGACTTTAGGTTGAAAAGCTATGCAAGACGGTTGCTCAATATTCTTTGGAATGAATTTGTCTTGCATTGGTACTCGGTTTAATACATTCTCACCCATTGTTGCTTTTGAAAGAGAATCCTGTGTACAGTCGACTGATCCGTGGAGACAGTCGACTGGTCTGAACCTGTCTGTGCAGAGAGTAAAAAGAAAATTATAGGAAAAGGAAACGAAGAGATAAAATAAAATAAAAAAGGAAAAGAATTTAACTGATTTGTAAGTTAAAATACTAAACAATCCCCGGCAACAGCGCCAAAAACTTGTTGTGCTACCTAGATGTTCTAACCTAGACATAAATTAAAAACCTCGCAAGTGTACGAATCGTTTATAGAAGCGTAGCGGCAAGCAAGGGTCGATCCCACAGAGATTGTAGTACTTAACTCACTAATCAATAAAATAGAAAATAGAATCTTAAAGTGTTGATCTAAAAGTCTAAGGAAATGAAAGGATAAAAATCTAAATTAAATAGCATCACAATTTGAGTCACGAATGTCTATTAAAGTAGTTGGGTATTGATTTCCACCTATAGTCAGTAATGCTAAGTCATATACTACTCCAATTACTCATGTTTGTTCCTTTAAGGGCATGGTATCTACTCCTTAAAGTTAATGTTTCCCTAGGCCAAGAATTAGGCATGGTATCTACTCTAATTCGTTTCTTTCCTTAAGTATTTAGCATGGTATCTACTAAGTTGCACTTAAAGAAAACATAGGAACAATGGAAACGAACAAACACTTGAAGTTCTAGAAATTGGTATCAGATCTAGATCCCTCAAGTTGATTAAACCAAGAACCCTGAAAGATCCCCTTGTTACAAGATATGAACACGAGATACGGGTCGTCTCAATATGCTCATATAACAGATTCAGATCTATACTACACAAACTTAATAATCTCAGATTCAGACCAGTTGACTTGCTGTCACCTCAGTCGACTGCCCTTAGGACTCTGAACAAGTTTGATTATTATAAATCTATTCCAATTCACTCAGGTTTAATCAATAAGTAATAGAGTAGTATTCAGAAGAATATAAGCATTACATGACTACGGTTTCAATCTACCCAACTATGAAAGTTAGTTCCACATAATAAAACTTTTATTGATTGAAAAAATAGAGTTCATGACTACAATAAAAATAAGATTCAAAGGAAGAACAGAAGAACGCTGATTTGTATGATGTGGAAATTGAGCCCAATCAGCAGTCGACTTGTTCTCCTTCTTGATGCTTGCTGTAGATGGCTTTTCTTTTGTTGATGGATCCGGCCTCTCCCTCTTTATGCCTCTTGGTTGATATTTATAGAACACGGCTAGAGAATTAGGGTTTGCACTTTTCTTTTATAGAAAGGTCCTCTTCTTTTTATTTAATTCCTCCTTTTGATCTGCGTTTTATTTCTTTCTCTTTTCTTCTTCCCTTCCTTATTTGCAAAGTTCCTGATTTCTTATCTTTTAACGCATAAGACTGAGTCCACCTTCTTAATTAATGACGAGTTGTTACACGCACACGACCTGGGCTTGGATGAGGATGCATCTTCATATGTTCTTATCTTCTGACTCCGCCGACGACCAGTCGACTGTCTTGGGAAGCAGTCGACTGTGCCGAGCCCCATCAAACTCTCTATCCAGTCGCCTGTTTGAAGAACCAGTCAACTGATCTCTGCTGTTCCCTGTATATCATCCTCTCAGTCTGTATTAGTCTGGAATCTGCTTCGTTTTCTGCTTTCAGGCTGTTTCCTATGGAAAAGAGAAAAGAAGAGTAAAATACCACATATAGAGCATTTAAATGTCTAGTTGCACTAAGATTATTGCTCCTAAATGTGAATATTATTGAGTTCATCAGCTATTCGAACGGAAGCACTGGACTTTATGGTAGTCGACGTCAAGGCCGCATACAACGCAATATTTGGCCGTCCCGGCCTAGCAGCCTTTCATGTAGTTGCTTCTGTCTAGCACATGAAAACGATGTTTCTAACAACAGCAGGCATAGGCCAAGTTCTAGGGAGCCAACAGGTAGCACGAGCATGCTACACCGCCACAATGGAGGGCTCGGTTCTACCCCTCGACGCCATAGAGCAACCATCGAAAAGCAGTCATAGTAACACCGAGTTTGTAAACGAGTTCGAAGATACTGCACTAGACAATCCTGCCGGGAACTTCCAAACCTGCCAAATCATCTCTCACCAAGTCTAAATTCATACTCATCAGAATACATTAATAACCCCCGCCCGAAACCACTCCGCTCATTCAACAAAAAGAAATAGTCCTGCCTAACATATTGGCGAACTTGAAGATCTCCCTTTCTCTCTGAAAAACAATGGGAGGCTTGCTTCAAAACAGGCAAGTCCAAATAAGGTCTACCAAGTTGTTCGCCTAGCGGCTCATCAACTTGAAGACCCGGGGGCCAGGGAGTTATTAGCATCGACGTGGAAAGTGAACACCTCATGAACTTCAACAAAGGCGCTTAACGCCTGCTTCTTCTATATATTTCAATATTTTCTAAATAAAGGTCAGCCACTAGAGCAGCTGTTTAGTTTTATTTTCAATAAAGACCACTTTCACTATCGGTCACTACATGTAATAAAGGCCAGCCACTTGAGCAGCCCCTTAGTTTTATTCTCCAATAAAAATTTAGTATTAATTTGTGCAGAATTATTGTACAACTCTACGGATAAATACAATGAGTTAAATGTCAAGTCTACTCCTGAAATTGGCACCAAAAACTCATTAGAAGCTCCTTATAAGACGGGTTCGGAGTCCATACTCGTGGGTCGAAGTTACTCTAGTAATTTACAACACAGCAAGTCCAGAGTTTGCTTCACCATTTGAGATGCTCCTGCAATCCGTTAACACCTCGACGACAGGTTTGGAGTCCATACCCATGGCTCGAAGTTACTTTATCAACCAAGCACATTCAGAGTTCAACTCGGCATTCGATCTGCTCCTACAACCTGTTAATACCTAAACTAACAGGTTCAGAATTCATACCTATGGCCCGGAGTTACTTTAGCAACCTGCAACCAAGCATGTTCAGAGTTCAACTCGTCATTTGATATGTTCCTATAACTAATTAAAATTCTTTAAAGACAGATTAAAGGTCCAAAATCATGGATTGTAGTTACTCCAATAAAACTAAATTTGTTGGAAGACCCACATAGCAAGTTTGGAAAATAACACTTTCTCAGAATTGCTCCTACAACTAGCTAAACACCCAAACAGCAAGTTTGGAAAAAGACACTTCCTTAGAGTTGCTCCTACAACTAGTTGGGTACAAAATGGACAAGTTCTGACTCCATTAAACACTACGCACATTATTCCAACCCTATCGACAGTTTGTTAGCTACAAACAACAAGTTTGATGCCTTTTTCTTTAGCTACAAGATCCCAGTCAATGGCTCATCAATTTCACAAACGACAAGTTTCACTACAAGCATCGAACTACAATGAGTCTGCAAGTGAAAGAATCATTACAAAGGCATGCCAAAATGTTAAGCGGTATAGTAATTCTACAATATGATCTACAAACCATTCTTCCGGCTCTGCGGGTGAGGAATGCTATTCCTAATAGAAGCAAACCTCCTCACAGACATCCTGCCAACTAACAACTCCCTAGGGCCGCCTCTACTCTTGACGATAATATTCAAAACAAGCCTTCCATAGGAGGGCAAGCCCCAAGTCTTTTCTAAGTAACACCACCCTCGACTGAGCAAGCTCGAACCTCATCTCGCATGAAGGGCTGCACAAAAGGATGAGTCCCAACTCCGTCAAGCACAGCGTATAGTGGAGGAAAGCGAGCTTGATGTCCCGAAGGCCTCATCCGGTGTACACGACTACTTGACAGTAAAGAGGAGAACGAAATCACCTCTGAAAAAACACAAAGGAATTCACTTCAATATCAAGAAGACTCAGAACAAGTTCCTCCGATAACTCATTGACTCCAAATAACGAGTTCAATGCACTGCTCTCCACTCAAGCCCCATCAACAACTCGTGAACATCATTCAATGAGTTTGGCACCTCGCTCTTCGCTCAGGCTCCATCAGCAACCCGTTGACTTCAAATAATGAGATCAATGCCTTGCTCACCGCCTGGACTCCATCAGCAACCTATGACTCCAAACAATGAGTTCTACGACATGCTCACTACTTGAGCTCCATCAACAGTTCGTTGACTCCAAACAACGAGTTCAAAGCTCGCTCTCCGCTGAAGCCCCATCAACAACTCGTTGATACCAAACAATGAGTTTAATGCCACACTCTCCTCTCGGGCGCTCCATTAATAACTCATGAACATCATACAATGAGTTTAACACCTTGCTCTTCGCTCAGACTCCATCAATGTAATATTCCGGACGGATATTATATTTTGATAATTATTAGTTTTAAATTAAAATATTTTTTATGGAAATTACTTCGTTTTTCAAATAAAAAAGTGACCTAGACATATATACTAGTAAGTATATACATGTATTGTATCAGTTTTGTGCGCTTGTGCAAAATCTTGAAAAAACCCGTTTTTGAGAAAAACATCTGGAAAAATTTCGGGCTGGTATTGAAAATAATTATTTTATTATTATTTTACTTTTATTTTCGGAATTGAAATATTTTTGGTGGATATCACCCGGTTTTGATAATAAACATTATCTATGTACATATCCTAGTCGATATACGACTGTTTTGTATCAAATTGATATTAGAATCTTCCATACCAGTAATAAAATTATTTTATTTTATTTCTCAAAATTAAACTATTTTTGTATAGATTTGTTCATTTTCACTAATGAAAATATCTGTATAATCAGATATACGTACGAAATCGATCTGTGTCGATTTCGGGCGATTGTACAAATCATGTAGTATGTGATTTGACAAAATTATATTTACATTTTTATCCATCATGATGAGATGGAGGGTTAGGATGAATTAGGACTTAATTGCAAGACTTATTTAAAAATAAAACCTCAAATTGTTGAACCATGGCAAAATGGGCATGTGTTCTCTCCTCCACCACAAGAACCCTTCACCAAGTAAACCTACACCCAAACCCCCTCCCCCTTTTCCTTAAGTGGCCGGCCCTCCCCCCCCCCCCCCCCCCCCCCCCCCCCTCCCATTCATTTTTTTGGTGTTTCCATTACCAATCTCCATCTCAATCCCTTCTCATCTCATCTCTTTTTCATCTACGTCTACTACTACTACTCTGCTTGTTTTGGTTTTAGAAAAAGAAAGAGAGGTTGAATCAAAAGAAAAGAGAAAGAGGGTTGATTTCATGGGTTCTTTTCTTCATGGTGGTGTTCTTGAAGAGCAAGAACAAGGAGCAAGCAAGGAGGAAAAGGCAAGGTAGCAAGTCCTTCCTACACTTCTTCGAGGTGGGGGTTTCTCGCTCATGTTTGCCTTGTTTGTTTATTTTGTTGTTATATATTATTTGGACTGATTTCATGTGCATAAGAGTAGTATGGACTAGAATAGAATTGCATACAAAGTTTGAAGTGGTAGGAAACAAGTTAAGACTATAAAGATTCGGTTTTGATTGTTGTAGGAATGATTTTATTTAACTAGGTTAAAGGTAGAATCTTGACTCGAAATTTATGTGGGAGGTTCTCCAGGTGTTATTAGTGTTCTCTAATTTTTATAGATTTTTCGGAGTAGATTTGGTGGGTGAAACGAGCCATTTCCCCAAAACAGCGAGGAATTTGCCCAAAACAGAAAACTGTGTTTTCGGGTTAGTGTCGCAGTATGTTCGGGGGGCTGGAAAGTGGTCTTCCTTATGGATTTAGAGGTAGAGACCCTGTAGAGAAGTTGTAGTAGACATTCTCCCCTTTCCGAATTGACCTCTTGCGTTAAATTCCGTTAAGAGACGCAAAAGTTATGGTCGTTGCAAAAACAGGGCAGCAACTTGACTGAGTTGCTCACTGTTTTTGTTGATTACTATTTTTGAGCCTCTTAGTGGCTGAATCTGAGGTAGAGAACCATTAAGAAATTGTAGTAGACATCCTCCCCTTTCTAAATTGGCCTCTTGGGCTAAATTCCGATATGCATAGTAGGAGTTATGACCTTTGGAAAATACAGCAAAAAGCTGTCTGACTGAGTAGGTACTGTTTTGACTCATTGAGGTTTTTAAGGGTCTTAATAGTTGAATCTGAGGTAGAGACCCATTAGAGAAATTGTATTAGACATCCTCCCCTTTTTGAATTGGTTTCCCGGTCTAAATTTCGATAAGCGGAGTGGGAGTTATGCCCATTGCAAAATACAGCAATTAGCTGTTTAAACTAGGTTCTTGCTATTTAACTTCTTGATCATTTTTGAGGGTCTTGCTTAATGAATCTGAGGAGCCAACTCATTAGAGAAGTTGTAGTAGACGTTCTCCCCTTTCTGAACTGGCCTCTCAGTCTAGATTTTGATAAGTGGAATAGAAGTTATGGGCTTTGAAAGGTTCAGTTTTCCTTAATTAAGTCGGCTGCTTTTGTTACCAATTGTGTGTTCGATGGGTAGAAACTTGGTTTTCCTTACGGAATCTGAGCAACTGGTCAACTGGGAAGTTTTAGTAGATGTTCTCACCTTTTCAAATTGTCCAGTTTTGTTAGATTCTGATAAGTGGAGCAAAAGTTACAAGCTTCAGAAGTTTCGACTTTTTATTGAAAATCGGTAGTTTGGTAACTGTTTGCGTATGTTCAACGGGTAGAAACGGGGATTTTCTTGTGGAATCTAAGCAACTGGTCAACTGGAAAGGTTTAGTAGATATTTCCACCTTTTCAAATTGCCTAGTTTCGTTAGATTCCGACGAGTAGAGCGAAAGTTACCAACTTGCAAAGTTTCAGTTTTTTATTGAAAATCTGCAATTGGGTAAACTGTTTGCGTGTGTTCGATGGACCAGATTTTGGGATTCCTTACAGAATCTGAGATAGTGTTCCACTAGAGAGTTGTGGTAGATAATCTTACCTTTCTAAAAAGTATATTTCTGTTAAAATCCGATCACCGTAGCACTGGTTGCTTCTAGGCTGTCGGAAGGCTTTTATGTTGTTTTTGGGCTTCTCATTGGTAGAATGCCTATTTTAGATTGTTGTAGATTCTTCTGTTGCTTCTAATTATAGAAGATAAGGTTAGCTAGAAGCACGTTTTGTTGCTTCTAGGTTTATTACCTGTACGGTTGTTTTATGGGTGGTTTTGCTCATACATGGCTCGACTGGCCCGTATGTAGCTGTTGGTCTCATACATAGCTTATTTGGCACATGTGTAGGTTATTGTCTCATACGCGGCTCGCCTGGCCCGTATGTAGCTATTGGTCTAATATGTAGCATATTTGGCTCGTATGTATATTGTTGTCTCATGCGGGGCTTGCCTGGCCCGTATGTAGCTGTTGGTCTCATACGTAGCTTATTTGGCTTGTATGTAAGTTGTTGTCTCATGCGGGGCTCGCCTGGCCCGTATGTAGCTGTTGGTCTCATACGTAGCTTATTTGGCTCGTACGTATGTTGTTGTCTCATACGGGGCTCGCCTAGGCCGTATGTAGCTGTTGGTCTCATACGTAGCTTAGTTGGCTCGTATGTATGTTGTTGTTTCATACGTGGCTCGACTGGCCCATATGTAGCTATGGTCTCATACGTAGCTTATTTGGCTCGTATGTATGGTCTAGTACGAAGCTCATTGGGCTCGTATGTTGGTATTGTCTTGAATAGGTAGGCTGTGAGTGGATCTGAGGAGATCTTGAGAAGTCTAGGTTAAGACTTGGTTAATTGTGTCGATAAATAGTTACTCTCTAGAAGAGGGACACGTACGGTGCTTTTTCACATCAAGTTGAAAGCACGGTGCATGTCTCACTTATTTAGTTAGAAGAATGACACGTACGGTACTTTTTCATGTCAAGTTGGAAGTGCAGTGCATGTCTCGCTTGTTTAGTTAGAAGAGGAACACGTATGGTGTTGTTCATGTCAAGTTGGAAGTACAGTGCATGCCTCGCTTGTTTAGTTAGAAAAGAGGACACGTACGATGCTTTTTCATGACAAGTTTGAAGCACAGTGCATGTCTCGTTTGTTTGGTTACAAGAGGGACACGTACGGTACTTTTTCATGTCAAGTTGGAAGCACGGTGCATGTCTCGCTTGTTTGGCTAGAAGAGGGACACATATGGTGCTTTTTCATGTCAAGTTGGAGGCACAGTGCATGCCTCGCTTGTTTGGTTAGAAGAGGGACACGTACGGTGCTTTTTCATGCCAAGTTGGAAGCACAGTGGCATGTCTCGCTTGTTTGGTTAGGGTTAGTGACATCGTTAGGGTAGTAACAGTTACTTAACCATTTTTATCTATTTATTGCCAAAGGGTGAGAGTTGGTGTTAGGGGTGATACCCTATAATCCAACCTCTCCTATAGACTGACACTAGGTGGTGTTATTGGGATGTATTCCCCTGTCAAAGGGATACGGGTAGTGCTTTCTCTTGACAAGTTGGAGCACGGGTTCCATATCTTGACTATTAATTCCTGAATGTGCCATGATAAGAATGAGAAGGTTCCTAGGAAAATAGACTCTACGATCCCGGCAGGTTCTATGCCTTCTCATGACCAGTTGAGGGCACGGAAGAAGGTTGACAAGTATCGTAGTTCGTGTTGGCTTTTGAGTAAGGTCCGGTACGCCGGGCAATAGTCACCAGTCATGTAGTATTATGTCAGGAATAGAATGGGTACAAAAGTAGAATTCATGGCATGGGTTCAAACCCCTATAGGGAGAAAACGGCTTGAGATGGGGCGTATGTAATATGGGATGCATACTGTTCCGAGGACTTGTTTGCATTAGAATAAGTGCATCATTGTGCTGGTTAATCTTGCATTAAGAGTCTAAGTTATAGCATACACTGACACATCAAATATATATACATGTTTCTCTTTTCATCAATCTGTCTGCTATAGTTGAGATTCGCTGCTAGTTATCAGCCTTAAAGCGTCAGTGAATACTGACGTCCCCACTTCAATAGGTACTGGATTGCAGAAGTACAGGTACTGGATTCCAGAAGTACAGGTATTTGATTGCAGAAGGACAGGTACAGGTTTTAGGAGTACATGTACAGGTTTCAGGAGGACTCAAGGCGAGAGAGCAAGGAGTCGATTTCATTAGAGTTTCCGCTGTAAAATTGTTGTAAATTTATTATTAGGAAAGCATCCAAGTGGAATAACAAGTGTTGTTCTTTATTCATTATACTCTGATGTAATATGTTGAAAGATGTAACACTTGGGATTGTAAAGGTATTATTGTAACACCGTTGTAATGTATTGCAATTTTGTAACATTCGAATTTGTAATACATTATGTTGAATAAAAAGTTTTAAATTTTCCTGTTTTTCTGTGTATTGTGGCTAATTGAAGAAAATATTCTGGCTTATGTCACGGTTTCCCAGTTACCGGAAGTCGGGGGGGTTACAATCAACAACTCGTTGAATCCAAACAACGAGTTCAATGTCCTGCTCTTCACTCAAGCTCCAACAACGACTCGTTGACTCCAAACAACGAGTTCAACGCCCTGCTCTCCGCCCAGGCTACATCAACAAATCGTTGACTCCAACAACGAGTTCAACGCCTTACTCTTTGTTCAGGCTCCATCAACAACTTGTTAGTTCCATACAACAATTTCCCTGGCTTGCTCTTCGCCCCGGCTCCATCAACAACTCGTTGACTCCAAACTATGAGTTCAACGTCTGGCTCTCCGCTCGAGATCCAATAATAACTCGTTGACTCCAAACAATGAGTTCAACTCTTTCCTCTCCGCTCGAGCCCCATCAACAACGTGTTGACTCCAAACAACGAATTCGACACCCTACTCACTACCTAGGCTCCATCAATAACTCGTTGACTCAAAAACGAGTTCAACACTCTGCTCTCTGCTGAAGCTCCGCCAACAACGTGTTGACTACAAACGACAAGTTTGATGCCTTGCTGACTGCGCAGGGTCTTTCAACAACTCGTTGACCCCAAACAATGAGTTCAAAGCTCTACCAACAACCCGTTGACACTGAACAACGAGTTTAATGCCTGGCTCTCTGCTCGAGTTCCATCAACAAATAATTGACTCCAAACAACAAGTTCAACACCCTGCTCTCTGCTCGAACTCCATCAATAAATCATGAACATCATACAATGAGTTCAACGCCTTGCACTTCGCTCAGGCTCCTTCAACAATTCATTGACTCCTAACAACGAGTTCAACACTCTACTCTTCGCTTTAGCTCCATCAACAACGTGTTGACTCCAAACAACGAGTTCGATGCCTTACTTACCACCCAGGCTCCATCAACAACTCGTTGTTTAAGCTTCTTTTCCGCTGAAGCTTCGCCAATAACTCGTTGACTCCAAATAGCGAGTTCAATGCTTGGCTCTCCACTCTATCTCCATCAACAAATCGTTTACTACAAATAACAAGTTCAGTGCTCTGCTCTCCGCTCAAGCTCCATTAACAACATGTTGATTTCAAACAACGAGTTCGACGCCTTGCACACCACCAAAGCTCCATCAACAATGGGTTCAAAACTCGCTCTCCACGAAAGTTCCGCAACAACCCGTTGATTCCAAACAACGAGTTCAATGCCTAACTCTCTGCCCGAGGTCCATCAACAACTCGTTGACTCCATACAACGAGTTCAACTCCCTGCTTTTCGCTCGAGCTCCATCAACAACTCGTGAACATCATACAATGAGTTCAACACCTTGCTCTTCGCTCAGACTCCATCAATAATTTGTTGACTCCAAACAATGAGTTCAACGTCTTGCTCATGCTCAGGCTCCATCAACAACTCATTGACTCCAAACAACGAGTTCAACGTCCTGCTATCCGCTAGAGCTCCATCAATAACTCGTTGACTCCAAACAACGTGTTCGACGCTCTGCTCTCTACTCGAGCTTCATCAACAACTCGTTGACTCCAAAATTTGAGTTCAATGTCTTGCTCTTCGCTCAGGCTCCATCAACCACTCTTTAACTCCAAACAACGAGTTCAATGCCTCACTCTTCTCTCAGGCTGCATCAACAACTCGTTAACTTCAAACAATGAGTTCACGCTCTTCACTGGAGCTCCACTAACAACTCGCTAACTACCATACAACGAGTTTGGTGCCCCGCTCTTTGCTCGAGTCCTTCCAACAATCCTTTATCTTCATGTAATAGGTTCGGTGTCCAATGTCGGTATAGAAATTCCTCTGGAAAACCTGCTGAGATCAAACGGTAAGTTCAACATCTACTTGATCAAAGAGTTGCCTCGACAAACTTCTGGGTGCAAACATCATGTTCAACGTTCAACTCCATTTAAGAGTTGCCTCTTCAAACTTGTTGGGATCAAACGGCAAGTTCAACATCAACTCGATCAAAGTGTTACCTCAACAAACTTGCTAGATGTAAATGATAAGTTTAACATCAACTAGATCAAAGAGTTGCCTTGACAAACTTGCTGGGTGCAAACAGCACGTTCAACATTCAACTCCATCTAAAAGCTCTTCAAAGTTGCTGGGATCAAACGGCAAGTTCAATATCAACTCGATCAATGAGTTTTCTCAACAAACTTGCTGGACGCAAATTGCAAGTTCAACATCAACTCGATCAAAGAGTTGCCTCAACAAAATTGTTGGGTGCAAACAACAAGTTCAACGTTCAACTTCATCACAGACTTCTCCATTAACTTGTTGGAATCAAATAGCAAGCTTTACATCAACTCGATCTCAGAGTTGTCTCTACAAAACTTGTTGGGACTAAATAGTAAGTCCGCAGTCCGACCATCATTTGAAGATTATTCCTACAATAGCTCTTCTAGGTCAGCTACATAAACAAGATCCAACGATCAAAGTACTCAGATCCCAAACCAACGGAATGCTTGTCCAACAACAAAATTCTCGATCGATAAAACAAGCGAACAACACAATGCTTGGTCGATGAAAGAGCGGTTCAACAAAATGAGCAACAGATGTTTGATCGATAAGTACAATAAGCAATGAATCATCAAAAGAGCATCAAAAACTTGAACTCCACTTTGAGAACAACTTCGACAACGACAAAAGCTCCACACTAAGATTCAAGACGAAAGATGATCACACCCTACAAAGCCTTGGCATGGGAAAAAACTCAAACTCAAGTAAAAACTCCAACTTCGAACTTCAAAAATCTTATGTAAAGAACGGTTGGTTTGTATTCCGGTTCAAAGTTCAACTTTACTCCAAACCCGTAATCCAAAACCCAACTCCTAAGAGGTTTAATGATTCGGGTCGAAACCCACCCGTCCAAACAGCAAGTGACAAAGTGCAAAAACCCAAAACTCTTTAAAGCTACCAAAACAACAGTGAAGAGGTGAAGAGATCTCGCAAGTGCAGCTTCACAAGGGATAAAGGGCTTCGGGTTGGAGCCCGACTTGATTCCAAACCCGAACCTGAGATCCGAAACCCAAGTTCAGCTCATCATCAACTCATCTCATATATGAACGGTAAGTTCATCATCAGCTTGAACTCAATACAAACACGCCCAAAGTGATCACACACAAACCTAAAGCTCAACTTCGAGGATAGCCAAGATCAAACTCGAAGCCAATCGAACCCAACTTCAAACCTCAAGTGTAGTAGGGTAAAAATGGCCTGGGGGGCCCAACCTGGGCCCAATACAACTCTTACTCAAGAAAGGTAAAAATAGCAATCTAGTTCGGCTTCGAACCACTTCAAGGTCGGCGCCGAACCTCAAGTTCACCCCCGCAGAACTGGCCTCCTAGTATCCGATGAGCCTCAGTGGTCCTCGACCTCCGATCCGTGACAGCCCCACGGGCCGTCCCCCCCTTTCTGGCGAAGCATGGGGATGACCTGGCACAACCTAGGCCCTTCGATTCTCCCAGAAGTGCAGGAGACCCACGATCAGCCATGTCAGCTCCAAATACCACCAAGGGTTCTGCCACGTCAGCCCTATACCGCTCCTGGTATTGCCACGTCTGCCCTAAACCCCCTGGGCCTTCTGCCACGTCAGGCCCATGGGCTTTCGGATTCAGACCCGGCCCCCAAGCGGATCCAAACCCGGTTGGAATTCTCTATAAATACTAGACCCTCACCCATCTTTTCAGGTAATCAATCTTTTACCACTTAAATTCACCTAGTTATTGCTACTCTCTCACAGAGACTGACTAGATCGTCGGAGGGTCCGCCATCGGGACAAACCCCGGTGTTTCAGGACCGTCTGCAGGTACACAAGACCTCGGATCCGAACCTTCTTATCCGAGCCCAGATCCCCGCCTCATTCCGAGGTCACCGCAGGTTTCGCCCGGTCAGCCGAAGGTCGTCAGACGAGCAGCTTTCTCCTTCAAATACAAATTGAGTCCGAACTCACACCTGGTGCATCCACACGTCTCCCAGAAATAAACCGCATCAGGTTGACGCCGTCTGTGGGAACACTGCTTCAGAAGCCGACCCGAGCCCGACCATCAAGCGACCTCGACAGCCGAACTCTCATGACCTCCAAGGGCAAGGGGGCCGCTTCCTCCGTCAACCGACGGGACTCGCCCCCACCAACTGCTAACGCCGGGCCACACACTTCAAAACACAGGGCTCCCAATCAGGAGTCCCAGAGGAGCGTCACCCGGCAAGTCCAACCCGACCTACGAGGAATAATCGTCAACCGTCAGATCACCCACAGCAGGGGAGGGGCCGCTTCCAACCCGACCCCGAACCATCCAAGACCGCCGCCCGAGGGACAGAGGCCAGCGCTCAGCCGCGTCGGAAGGCAACCTTCAGACCGACCGAACAAGGTCGGGGGAGCCCCCGTCACTCACAAGGGATTCCAGGACTTTCAAGAAGAAATTCTTGAAGCTCTCCGACGGACCTCCAGGGAGGAAGGCCTACAGGATCGGCGAGGTACTAGGAACCGGAGACTCTCACCTCTGAACCCTACTCCGAACCGCATCTAGGGTCGGGATCCCGAGTCCGACCGATCCATGGGTACGCCATTCCCCCTGCACTATATCCACGGGGGGCCAATGGGAGGAGAATCCGATACTTCCCGAAAAGCCTTCATCTAAGAGGTGAATACTGTCCAATACAGCCCCTCCCCCAAGCAACAACCTCTGCCAATCTCCTTCTCAGGAGAGGACCTCGAAGAAGTTCACCTACCCCACTGCGATGCCCTCGTCATTAGCCTCCACATAGCTAATTGTGAGGTTCGCCGAATCCTCGTCGACAACGGCAGCTCGGTAAATATTCTTTTTCTCAAAGCCTTCGAAAGTCTCAAATTATCCAAAGGGAAGCTCAAACCAGCCGGATACACGTTGCTTGAATTCTCCGGTGTCCCGATCGTAATAGAGGGGATTATTACCCTCGATGTCACCGCAGGATCGGCTCCTATCAAGAGGACCGAATCCATGGATTTCATGATCATCAACGTCAAGGCAGCTTACAACGCCATTCTTGGCCGACCCGGACTAAACTCCCTCCAAGCGATACCTTCGGCCTACCATCTGAAACTTAAATTTCCCACCCCCCAAGGGGTCGGCATCGTCCGAGGTAGCCACGAAGCAGCACGATCGTGCTACATAACCGCCGTCGGAGGGGGTGTATTCCCCCTCGACGCCGTTGAACTCGAACCCGAGAGGGACGGCCCAGCTCCCGAGCCGGTTGACGAATTAGAAGAGGTCCTGTTCGATGCCAAGGATGAGTCGAAATGGTTCCGGGTGAGCCGCTCACTCTCCGAGGACTTGAAGTCAGGCATCATCGCCTGCATCCGTCGCAACGTCGATCTCTTCGCTTGGAAGCCCTCCGACATGCCCGGGATCTCCGAAGACTTGATTATGCATCGACTAAGCGTCATCCCTGACTCTAAGCCGATCGTCCAAAAGAGGCGCAAAGTCGCCCCGGAGAGGCAACAAATTGTAAAGGCAGAAGTGGACAAACTCTTGTCCGCTCGATTCATCCAGGAAGTCAGCTACCCCGAGTGGCTGGCTAATGTCGTCATGGTGAAGAAGGCAACAGGGGGTTGGCGGATCTGCATCGACTTCACGGACCTTAACAAAGCATGTCCGAAAGATCCTTTCCCCCTCCCCCGCATCGATGCTTTAATCGACGCAACCTCGGGGCATGAGCTACTGTCCTTCATGGATGCATTCTCGGGGTACAATCAGATCCGGATGTTTCCACCAGACATCTCCAAGACCTCGTTCGTCACCGACCAGGGTCTTTATTGTTACCGCGTTATGCCCTTCGGGCTGAAAAATGCTGGAGCCACGTACCAGCGACTCGTCAACAGAGTCTTCAAAGACCTGATCGGCCGCAACGTGGAAGTGTACGTCGACGACATGCTTGTCAAAAGTCGGGCTGGGCCGGACCACGTCGCCGACCTCGAGGAAGCCTTCGGTGTCCTCCGACGCCACAACATGAGACTCAACCCAGCTAAATGCGCCTTCGGCGTCTCCACGGGGAAGTTCTTGGGGTTCATCGTCAGCCAACGCGGCATTGAAGCAAACCCCGAGAAAATCCAAGCCATTATTGACATGTTCCCGCCCCGGAATGTCAAGGAGGTTCAGAGGCTCACAGGTCGGTTGGCGGCAATCGGCCGTTTTCTCTCCAAATCAGGGGAGAAGTCTCTCCCCTTCTTCAAGGCCTTGCGCGGAAAAGGGGGCTTCGAGTGGGGTACCCATCAACAAGAAGCCTTCGAACAGCTAAAGCAATACCTCGCCAACCCACCTCTCCTCAGCAAGCCCGAGCCGGGCGAGCCGCTTTGGCTCTACCTGTCCGCCTCGGACAACGCTCTCAGCGCCGTCCTCGTCCGAGAGGAGGAAGGGGTTCAAAAGCCACTGTATTATGTGAGCAAAGTGCTCCTCCCAGCCGAGATGAGATATGCAAAGATAGAGAAGGTGGCCTATGCGCTGGTCATGGCAGCCCGGAAGCTTCGCCCTTACTTCCAAGCCCACTCCGTCCAAGTACTGACCGACCAACCACTGAAGACTGTCCTTCACAAGCCCGAAAACTCCGGCCGCTTAGTCAAGTGGTCAATCGAGCTGAGCCAGTTCGACATCAGCTATCAGCCAAGGGCGGCCATTAAAGGACAGGCCCTCGCCGAATTCATAACTGAGTGCACCGTCTCCGAGCAGCCTAGCCTCGAAGGATCGGATCCGACCTGGGAGGTCTTCGTCGACGGCTCGTCGTGCGAAACAGGGAGTGGGGCGGGCATCATCCTTCGTGGCCCCGACCAATTCCTACTTCAATACTCCCTCCGCCTTAACTTTCCGGCCTCCAACAACGAGGCAGAATACGAGGCCATGATCGCCGGATTGACCCTCGCCAACCGAGCCGGAGCCAAGCAAATCCGGGCTTTTAGTGATTCTCAACTCGTGGTCAATCAGATCACCGGAGAATACGAAGCCCGCGATGAACGCATGATGAGGTATTTGACGGCAGTCAAGCGACTTCTGGCGTCCTTCAGCTGCGCCGCGGTTATCAGAGTCCCCAGGGAACAGAACACTCAAGCAGACGCGTTATCCAAACTTGCCTCTTCCTCCTTCGAGGGCCTCGATCAGACGGTGCTCATAGAAGTCCTCCTCAAACCAAGTATCAGTGACCCAGAGCCGGAAGCGATGTGTGTGCAAGATGGGACCAGCCCGGACGACTGGACCACTCCCATCCGAAGATTCTTAATCAGTGCCGAGCTTCCTGAAGACAGAGCCGAGGCCAGACGAGTCAGAGTCCGAGCTGAAAGGTTTGTCATGATCGATGACATCCTCTTCAAACGCTCGTACACCTTGGCCGACGGCAAACCATACCTCCGCTGCCTCACCAGCGACGAGGCCAACTACGCCCTCAGAGACCTGCACGAGGGGATCGGCGGATGCCACATGGGGAGCAGGACGCTTGCTCGGAAGGCCCTGAATCAGGGGTACTATTGGCCAACCATGCTCCAAGACTCACAAGACTTAGTCAAGAGATGCGGCCCCTACCAAAGATTCTCCCCTATCAAAAGGCTTCCTCAAGCCAATCTCCGGTCCCTGGCAAGCCCTACGCCCTTCGCCATGTGGGGTATAGACCTTGTGGGGCCCTTCCCCCCAGCGGTGGGACAAAAGAAATTCCTGATCGTCGCCATCGACTACTTCACCAAATGGATCGAAGCCGAACCACTGTCCAGCATCACCGAGCGCCAAGTGCAACAGTTCTTTTGGAAGAACATCATTTGCCGGTTCGGAATCCCTCGAGTCCTCGTCACAGACAACGGAACCCAGTTCCAAGGTCAAAACTTCCAAACCTTCTGCGCGGACATCGACATCCAGCAGCGTTTCTCCGCCATTTGCCACCCTCAGTCCAACGGCCAAGCGGAGAACGCGAACAGGCAAATCCTCGACGGCCTCAAAAAGCGCCTCGACAGTTCCCCCAAAGGGCTGTGGGTCGAGAAACTGCCTAGCGTACTATGGGCGCACCGAACCACCCAGAGGATCCCCACGGGGGAGACACCATTCAGTCTGACCTATGGGACTGAGGCAGTCATCCCCGTCGAGGTCGGATTACCTTCTCCCCGGATCATAGCCTTCGATGAAGCTGACAATGCGTCCGGCCTGAGGGCCAACCTGGACCTCGTCGCCGAGGTACGAGAGAAGTCTTCAATCCGGAGAAGCATCTACCAGCAACGGATCGAGAGGTTTTACAACAAGAAGGTCCGCCCCACAAACATCAAGGCAGGGGACCTAGTATTACGAAAGCTATCTGTCTCCGATCCAACCAAGAAGAGGAAATTGGCTCCCAACTGGGAAGGCCCATACCGCGTAGTCGAGGCTGTCCGCCCTGGTACATACCGACTGGCAGATATGGACGACCGACCCATCAGCCGACCCTGGAACGCCGAGCACCTAATGAAATTCTTGGAAGAGCGAGCCTTGTTGCTAGCCTGACTAAAGTAAATTAAAACTGATGTAAGCTTTCGTGTGTAAAGGGCCACTTCAACGACCCTCCCTATCTGGTATAAAAGAATTCTCTTTTTGTCAAAATCCAAATACCTCGGCAACTCCGACCTGGTACCGGATAAGGGGATCGGCACCCAGGTTCACGCTCCGGTATCGTCCCCAAGAGTCTCGGTAGGGTCGACCCAGCTCCGGACCAGGGAGTCTTCCTATTGCCCCACGTCGATCCCTCACGAATCTGCGGAGCCAAACCTCGCCTCCACCGCCCTTCACCACACCGCTGACCAGAGCAAAGAAGAAAAGATTTCTTTATTTCATACTCTTTTATTTTATTCGGGGAAAACAAACAAAGACCGTTACAGGACCACTCCACTCATCTCAAACTAAAGGAAATCACCGCCTTAGGGCTCCTCGGATCCAGCGAGGGGCAGGATCACTCCGACCGAACGACTCGGAGCTCTCTCTTCGTCATGACGGTCCTTCGGTTCTGCCACAGTCGACACGCCGGCCACGGAGCTCTGGGCATCAACGGATCGCATACGCTCCATCAGAAGCATCGCAGAGGGAACCCCCTCCGCTCGCCGACCCCCCGAGGAAGATATCGAGACGCCCAACATCGTCCTATAACGGTGTATCTCCATCTCCTTCTCCACTATCACATTACGAAGTAGCTTTTCAGAGGAGGGCCTCTGCACCGAGGAACTAGACATAGTATATCCAAGACCGGCGCCCCCGAGCTCCCGATCCGCCATCGCCCTCCTCAGCCGGCTTGCCTCCTTACTAAGGGCTTCGGACTTGTTCCTGTAGTAATTGAAAGCCGCATCAGTATCACGGGTCCCCTTTCGGTACCGAACCAAAGTGGCCTCTAGGGCCTCAACCTTGCTCCGAAGCCACGCCACGTCTGAACGACAGGGGTCCGCCTCAGGAGGGGGAGCCATAACCTACAAGAGAACCAGCCCACTCAAAACATATAAGCAAGGAGGTTCGGAAGTATTCAGGGTCAAAACACTTGGCCACCCAAAAACCCTCTTTTTATAAGTTTAGTTTCTCCATACAAAAAATGCGGTGGCCATTCCGCGGAAGGCAAATACAATCGAGAGAAGGAAAAAGAAGGACAAAAATTATACAGCTAGTTTTCCCACCTCAGTGTCGGTCGGGTTCACGGGGGGATCGGCAGCCTGGTCACCATCGGGTCCTTGTTCGCCAGGGGTCTTCGGTGTCCCCTCAATCTCCATATCAAACTCGAAGTTGGACAGGTCGATAGTAGGATAGAAGTGCCTCACATGACTGAGGGCCTTTGCATAACAGTTGTCCTGGGCCTTGATCACCAGGAGCTGACACGACTCCGTCAACTCATCCTTCTCCTTCGCCGACCTCTTCTCCTGAGCTGCCATCGTCTTCGCCCATTCCTCCTTCTCCTTGTCGAAGGCCGCCTTCATTTCCGTCTCCCTCCTATGAGAGCCTTCGAGCTCTACCTTCAACTCCTTCACCTCCTGCTCGGCCTTGTCAGCCCGGTCTCGCTCTCGCTGCAAAGCCGCCTCATAAAGGCCTCTCACGTGGGCCCCCTGCATGGTCGCCTGCAGTAGCCCGACAATACTAAGAAAACTTTCTTAGCGACATGATCTGAAAGCAAGTGGGTTCGGTTGACTTACCAGCACATTGGCCTGCGCAAGACGCACGTACGCCTCGTCCAGGGTCTGGGCCTTCATATCCGAACGGTACCGAGGGGTCGCCAGCTTATCTGCAACCTCCACGGCCTGGCGCCCTCAGACCAGGCAATCACCCTCTCGGATCGACCAATTCGGCACCCACGGTCGCCGAAGTCTCTCCTCTATCCTGGTATCCACCAGGGGACCCTTCCCCTTATCAAGGTCAGTAGCCCTGCCCTGATCCAAGCCCCCCTGAACCACCGCGTCCCTGCCTGTCTCCGAGCGAGTCCTTTTGGCCCTCGGCTGAATTGGGGCCTCGGAGACCACCTGGGACAATTCGGTCGTCTTCACCGCGTCCCCCTTCTTCTCGGCCTTCTTCTTCTTCATAGCGAGCCTCAGCGCCCTAATCGATTCTTCATCCATATCTGTAAAAAAATCCATTAAGAACAATGAGCAAGAAAGTACAAGAAGATCGAGAGAAAAGAAACAACCACATACTAGAAAGTACGGCCGGGCTCAGTCCAACACTCGCCAGGTGGGCCTCTGTCACCTTCGCCCAATTGATGTTGTACGACAGACGGAGGCGCTCAACAAACCTCCACTCCTCAGCCGTCAGGTCCCCCGGCCTCGGCGTTTCATAGCTCGGCTTAGAATGGTTCCACCGAGTGGGAATATCCCAAGGACCCTCACTCCGGATCACCAGATATTTCTTCTTCCAAAACTTGATAGAATCCGGGTGACCGTGGACTACCTTCCCCTTACCACGAGGCGAGATATAGTATACTCCCTCTGACGATGAGCCGATCATCAACATCGCTCGGAACACATTCAGCCGCAGGGGTACCTTCTGCTCTTCGCACATCAGCACGAAGCAGACGATCTACTTCCAGGAGTTCGCCCAAACTGCATCGGCGCCAAAGACGCCCAATTCAGCACCTCCCGAACGAATGGGTGGATCGGCAGCCTCAGTCCGGAGATAAAGGCATCCACAGGGAAGATGCAATACCGATCCGGCAGGGGGTCGGTCGGCCGAAGAGTAGAGTTCGGCAGCATAAGCTCATAGCTGGACCCAATGTAGTATGCCAACTGCAGAGCCCCTAAGTCGCTTGCCTCCAGAACTGTCGGGTGTGCGTCCACCTTCACCCTCTTTTGGCTCGACGACGACGGCTGGACCCCAGAGAGCTCCTTATCAGAGAGATCGTCGGGATAGCAACGGAAAGGCTTGGGTTGTACAGACGATCCTATCGTCAGGTCACCGTAAACAGGCACCTGACTCGAGCCGCCGATCCCCGACCCCTTCTTCTTCTTCGGAGCCCTCTTCTTCTTGGCTCGCTCCGGCGAGGGTGTAGACAACCGAGCCAGACCGGTCAGATTCCGAGGCCCTTCGGCGCCATCCCCTTCGGGACCACCCTCCTCTCCAGAAACCAACCCTGGAGTCCGGACTTTGTCTGAACTACCGCCCCCCTCCTCAGAGTCGCTACTATCCACCACGAAATGCCTCCGAGATCGCAATGGCTTCACGTCATGTACCACTTCCTCCTCGCTTACCGTCTCCTCCCACGAGGTCGATTTGAAGACAGGCTTCACTCCCCCCCCCAGACGTCGATGCCGACGAGCCAGACTGAACCCTATCCATCTGTATCTAAGCTAAAACAGACTTACCAGCTAACCTGAGATCACTTCGGAAGAACGAGCCTACTGCAGGAAACTGAAGGGACGAACACTGAAGAGTTGGAAGATTTTGTGAAAAGTAAGGAGCAAGAAAAAAGTGGGCGATGAGAGGAGAGGGGAGAACATTTATAGAGGATAGAAACGACTCCTCGATTTCCGCAGTTACTATTCACCGATTGACGTACAACTGCCACCTGGAGAATCACGCCACGACCTCGAAACGTGCGCTGCTGACGTCACCCAGCGCCAGGCTGGCAGCCCTGCACAGGGGTCGGTTCGGATGGAGGGCTCGGGGGAGGCAATGTTTTACTTAAGATTTAAGGCTCCGCGGTTCGGTTGGCTCACCTCTCACCCGCAAACAACTCGGGGCTTACGACCTCGGCAGCCAAAACCCCGAATTGTTCCCGGGTGGGAGAATAGCCACCATCGCCTGCGCCCCGGGCTCCAGGACTCGGTCGGCTCCCCTCTCACCCACGAACAGCTGGGGGCTTACAGCCTCGGCACAGAATACGGTGAGCACCACTCCCCGTCCGGATCTCTCTCGGGCCAGACAACCGTGTAAGGGCCGTCTGAACCGAAAAGGGATCCGGACGGCAGAGTCACCACCAATCCGGATCGGGGAATAAAATTTTTAAGAAAGAGACGTCCGCCGAAGCAGACACCTCTGGCGGCCAATGGACCACCCTTGCTGTGATCGAATCCTCAGGGGGGAATTAGGTATTTATAACCTCCACCGTTGTCCTGCCACTATGGCATGGGGAAAGCCAAACGACGGAAGCCCATGCGCCATGCATTTACTAGGCGGCACCATTAATGCCCCTAGGAAATTGGAACACCTGCACAGATCCCGGAGCGCCTTCTAAGCTCCGCAAAGGCAGCAAACCACCCCGCTTAATCCCTCTGAAACACCGCTGCTCATCATCACCCTTACCGACCCGTAATCCCTCGCCAGCTCGAGGTCCGGTCTGGCACCAGGGTACTCTTCTTCGGAAGATCCACCGGCTCGCCATCACCCTTACCGACCCATAATCCCTCCTCATCTCGAGATTCGGTCTGGCACCAGGGTACTCTTCTCAGGAAGAAACAACGGCTCGCCATCACCCTTACCGACCCATAATCCCTCGCCAGCTCGAGGTCCGGTCTGGCACCTGGGTACTCTTCTTCGGAAGATCCACCGGCTCGCCATCACCTTTACCGACCCATAATCCCTCCTCATCTCGAGGTTCGGTCTGGCACCAGGGTACTCTTCTCAGGAAGAAACAACGGCTCGCCATCACCCTTACCGACTCATAATCCCTCGCCAGCTCGAGGTCCGGTCTGGCACCTGGGTACTCTTCTTCGGAAGATCCACCGGCTCGCCATCACCCTTACCGACCCATAATCCCTCCTCATCTCGAGGTTCGGTCTGGCACCAGGGTACTCTTCTCAGGAAGAAGCAACGGCTCGCCATCACCCTTGTCGACACATAATCCCTCGTCATCTCGAGGTTGGGTCGAACACCAGGGTACTCTTCTCTGGAAGATTCAACGGTTCGCCATCCCATTTTCACGACTATGAACACTCCTCCCCGGCTAGCTCCCGTACCCCCGCAGGAGTGGGGGGCTTGTGTAGTAGGGTAAAAATGGCCTGGGGGCCCAACCTGGGCCCAATACAACTCTCACTCAAGAAAGGTAAAAATAGCAATCTAGTTCGGCTTCGAACCACTTCAGGGTCGGCACCGAACCTCAAGTTCACCCCCGCAGAACTGGCCTCCTCGTATCCGACAAGCCTCAGTGGTCCTCGGCCTCCGATCCGTGACAACCCCACGGGCCGTCCCCCCCCTTTCTGGCGAAGCATGGGGATGACCTGGCACAACCTAGGCCCTCCGATTCTCCTAGAAGCGCAGGAGACCCACGATCAGCCATGTCAGCTCCAAATACCACCAAGGGTTCTGCCACGTCAGCCTTATACCGCTCCTGGTATTGCCACGTCTGCCCTAAACCCCCTGGGCCTTCTGCCACGTCAGGCCCATGGGCTTTCGGATTCAGACCCGGTCCCCAAGCGGATCCAAACCCGGTTGGAATTCTCTATAAATACTAGACCCTCACCCACCTTTTCAGGTAATCAATCTTTTACCACTTAAATTCACCTAGTTATTGCTACTCTCTCACAGAGACTGACTAGATCGTCGGAGGGTCCGCCACCGGGACAAACCCCGGTGTTTCAGGACCGTCTGCAGGTACACAAGACCTCGGATCCGAACCTTCTGATCCGAGCCCAGATCCCCGTCTCATTCCGAGGTCGCCGCAGGTTCCGCCCGGTCAGCCGAAGGTCGTCAGACGAGCAGCTTTCTCCTTCAAATACAAATTGAGTCCGAACTCACACCTGGTGCATCCACACGTCTCCTAGAAATAAACCGCATCATCAAGCTTAACAACAACTTTGCCTACATAAAGCTTTGAAGCTCCTTTTTAACTTAATGCCTCACCATCGACTTCGAAAACTCCAACTCCCCAGTTCAAAACCCACCTACTCCGAAACTCCTCCACCACCAAACTCCATCTTTGCCGAGCTCCTCTTTCTTCGCAGAGCATTGACTCAAACATCAACTAAGACTCAAGCTTCATCTGCTTCGAAGCACGCCGAGCTCCTAAGCCTTGCCAAACTACCTTTGTCATCGCTGAGCTCCAATCAAAGCCTCGCAGAGCTCCAAGATCAATGCACTCACCTCCCTGAGCTCCTCCTTCACCGTCGAGCTCCATGCTAAAAAAAAGCCCCTCCTTACTTGCCGAGCTCCCCTCCCCGCTTGCCGAGCTCCATCCTCTTTATTGCTGTCTTGCCGAGCTCGAAGCATCACCGTGCTCAAAGCTTCACCAAGCTCGAGGCTTGACAGAACTCCAAAGCATTGTTGAGCGCCCCTCCTTTGCCGAACTCCAAAAATCTCCTTCTCTCCCCTCCTTCTCTCCTCAACCCAAAAACTGTCGAGCTCGAAGTCTTGCCGAGCTCCAACATTCTCCGAGCTCCCCTCCTTCGCCAAACTGAGCACTTTGCAAAACTCCAACAGTGCCCAGCTCCCCTCCTTCGCCGAACTCCGAGAGTCGCTGAGCTCCCCTCTTCGCTAAGCTCCATCATACAAAGCAACCCTGCCAAGCTCGAGTTCGGCGAGAAAGTCAGCAGAGTTGAGGGGTTCTTGCAGGGGATTATAGTCGTCGGACCACCTAAAAATTGGCCCGCAAGTTTGATCAATGAGCTAGAAGTGATCACATCACCATTCCCTTCCCCTTTAATTTTGACCACTTGATCATGTCGAAAAACGCACTAGCACGTGATCAATGGCGCATGAGAGGCCACTAATCATCATTGATGTTGTTTGTTTTTGGGGTGTGGGGAAAACAACTGTGAGTTCTTGTAATTTTTATAGTGGAAGTCCTGATGCGGTACTGGCCCTGGTCCGACCTCGGGTAGCGAGAGCCGGCTCGAGGGTAGCAGGAGTGAGGAAGGGACCGGATGCTCGGCTCGGATCTGGGGGCTCGACTCTATCATGGGCACCTACATACTGCCTACAAACACCGGAAGAAGTCCCGGCGATAGGCCCTCCGACAATCTTGTCAGTTACTCGGAAAAGTAGCAGTAGCTAGGGTTCAGGGGGGAAAGTTTTGATTACCTGGCCAGTAGGAGAGGGGGTCTGGTATTTATAGGCAGAGGAAATGGGTTTGAGATCTTGCTGGGACTGGAAGAGGCCCATCCGGCTCTGGGTTGATCTGATGATTAGGGAAGAGCGGGTTTTGAGGAGATCTGACGGCCCAGGAGGGGCCACATCATCTGACCCATATCAGGAGCCCCCACTTCTGGAGGGCTGGGTATATCTAGCCATGTAGGAGTGATTTACCTCTGTAGGAAGACCGGAGCGGTGTGTTCAGCAAAAATGTGGTCCGTATCTTCCTTGAGTGGCCAGCGGAGCAGGATGAAGAGGATCCCTTTGAAAGTATAAGGGGCGTTGAGAGCCAAAAATAGGGGATCGCTTAGCCGAACGTCGAGGGTTGGGAGGTGAGCCCCCTGCTTGTGGTGAAAGCTAGGGGTGGCTCGAGGTTACCACCGAGCACCGAGCCCCCATGCTTGTTGGAAAAGCTATGGGGGCGTCGAGAGCCGAAAAGTAGGGGGTTGCTTAGCGGAGCGTCGAGGCTCGGGAGACGAGCCCCCCTGCTTGTGGTGAAGGCTAGGGGTGGCTTGAGGTAACGACCGAGCGCCGAGCTTCCATACTTGTTGGAAAAGCTATGGGGGCATTAAGAGCCGAAGAGTAGGGGGTCGCCTAGCCGAGCATCGAGGGTCAGGGAACGAGTCCCCCTGCTTGTAGTGAAGGCTAGGGGTGGCTCGAGGTTACCACCGAGCGCCGAGCCCCCATGCTTGTTGGAAAAGCTATGGGGCAATGAGAGTTGAAGAGTAGGGGGTCGCCTAGCCAAGCGTTGAGGGTCGGGGGACAAGCCCCCTGCTTATGGTGAAGGCTAGGGGTGGCTCAAGGTTACAACTGAGTGCCGAGCCCCCATGCTTGTTGGAAAAGCTATGGGGGTGTCGAGAGCCAAATAGTAGAGGGTCGCCTAGCCGAGCGTTGAGGGTCGGGGGAAGAGCCCCCTGTTTGTAGTGAAGGCTAGGAGTGGCTCGAGGTTACCACCGAGTGTCGAGCCCCCATGCTTGTTGGAAAAGCTGAGGGGTGGTTCGAGGTTACCATTAAGCACCGAGCCCCCCTCACTTGTTGGAAAAGCTGGAGGGTGGCTCAAGGTCACCACCAAGCGCCGACCCCTCCTCATTTGTTGGAAAAGCTGGGGGTGGCTCAAGGTCACCACCGAGCGCCGAGCCCCCCTCACTTGTTGGAAAAGCAGGGGGTGGCTCGAGGTCACCACCGAGCGCCGAACCCCCCTCACTTGTTGGAAAAGCTCGGGGTGGCTTGAGGTCACCACCGATTGCCGAGCCCCCCTCACTTGTTGGAAAAGCTGGGGGTGACTCGAGGTCACCACCGAGCGTCGAGCCCCCCTCACTTGTTGGAAAAGCTGGGGGTGGCTCGAGGTCACCACCGAGCACTGAGCCCCCCTCACTTGTTGGAAAAGCTGGGGGTGGCTCGAGGTCACTACCGAGCGTCGAGCCCCCCTCACTTGTTGGGAAAGCTGGGGGGTGGCTCGAGGTCACCACCGAGCGTCGAGCCCCCCTCACTTGTTGGAAAAGCTGGGGGGTCGCTCGAGATCACCACCGAACGCCGAGCCCCCTCACTTGTTGGAAAAACTGGGGGGTGGTTCGAGGTCACAACCGAACTCTGAGCCCCAATACTTGTTGGAAAAGCCTTGGTATGGCTCGAGGTTACCACCGAGCTTCGAGCCCCAAGACTTGTTGGAAAAGCCTTGGTATGGCTCGAGGTTAAAACCGAGTGCCGAGCCCCAAGACTTGTTGGAAAAGCCTTGGTACGGCTCGAGGTTACAACCGAGCACCGATCTCCAAGATTAGTTGAAAAAGCCTGGGTATGGCTCGAGGTTACAACCGAGCTCCGAGCCCCAAGACTTGTTGGAAAAGCCTTGGTATGGCTCGAGGTCACAACCGAGCTCCAAGCCCCAAGACTTTTTGGAAAAGCCTTGGTATGGCTCGAGGTTGCAACCGAGCCCCGAGGCCCAAGACTTGTTGGAAAATCCTTGGTATGGCTCGAGGTTACAACCGAGCTCCAAGTCCGAAGACTTGTTGGAAAAGCCTTGGTATGGCTCGAGGTTACCACTGAGCTCCGAGCCCCAAGACTTGTTGGAAAAGCCTTGGTATGGCTCGAGGTTACTACCGAGCTCCGAGCCCCAAGACTTGTTGGAAAAGCCTTGGTATGGCCCGTGGTTACAACCGAGTGTCGAGCCCCAAGACTTGTTGGAAAAGCCTTCGTATGGCTCGAGGTTACAACCTAACGCCGATCCCCATGATTTTTTGAAAAACCCTGGGTATGGCTTGAGGTTACAACCGAGCTCCGAGCCGTAAGACTTGTTGGAAAAGCCTTGGTATGGCTCGAGATCACAACCGAGCTCCGAGTGTAGCACCCCAAATCCCCATACTGGAATTTTGATACCCTACTTCAGGAGTCGAACTTCAAAATAGCCACAATCACAAAAGTACAGAAAAATTTAAAACTTTTATTCCATATAAATGTTACATTTACAAGTGTTACAATGTCCAAATAAGAATTACAAGATTTACAACAATGTAATAACACTTGCATATGTCCCTTGGATGCTTGGACCAACTCGAGCTCTGCAGTACCTGTAAATCGACTTCGGATACCTACAAGGTGGGCAACATCAGTACTTCGACTGATACAAAGCTGATAATAACAGCGATTCTCTAAACTACAATCACAACTATAATTTTTATGCAAAAGAAAAGTGATGTGCCAAACAAGGGTTTAATAGATTCGGGTTCTAGTGCAGTGGTATGCCATTATCCTACGACTAGATATAACAATCACATGCCTGACTCTATTGCAAGCAAGACTTTGGAGAATGAATGCATTCCATACTATATACGCCCCAATCTAGTCATTTTTCTCCATAGTATAGGGATTCAAACCCTCGCCATGCATCCTAATCTTGTACTCAGCCTGTTCCCAATAGATTATCCATGTATGAGGAGGTTGCAGTCACTCGGTCTAGTCCCGTGTTGCAGTCCCTAAAGTGGTGGTCACGTTTGCCACTTAGTACCCATGCACGGACCTCACTCAAAAAGTCGTGTCAACCTTATGGTACAAAACCATGTACCCAAATGACGTCAATGATTCACATATAAAACAAAATCCACGTGCATAGGAACATGACGGCCTCGAGGGTCAAATCCCCCTATCCGACAGGAGCTCCTCTCCCGTTCCTTACCCCGACATCCTTGGGAATTAACAGATTGAGATACGAGACTGTGAACTCAATCCTGAGAGTCGAAAACATATCCCAACGACAAGAAAGTACAACACTCGACTATGGTCTACTAGTACTAATGCAAGTTACAAACCCCTAATACACCACTCTAATCCACGGCACATTCTAGTCACTTGGGGTAAAATAAGATTGCCTCCAAAAACTTTGCCTATCAACCTCTAGCCCTGGCGACACCAGTTCGGTTCGCCACTTCCCCTAGCTTGACGTTCATCCGACACCATGGCCCGCATTCAGCCTCCCCCAGCTTGCATATAACTTGACGGCACCAGTGTGGACGTCCAGAGCCTCGGCGGAAATTCACGATTTTTAGGTTCGCCAGACGAAGGTCATCACCCTACCCTAGTGACTAACTCGAGTCACAAAATCCATCATGGGAGTCAAACAAAACCAGCAATAGGCATTAATCATCCCCAAACAGCGAGTCATCAACACTATATGTACACAGGGGAAAAGTCCTCTCAACACTTAGTCAAGGCCAAGATTAAGCAACTACGGTGTTTCTGCCCAAAACTTAAAAAGATCATAACTCCCACAAAACAACTCAGATTTGGGTGTTCAAGCCCAATCTGAAAAGGTAAAGACCTAGGCTACAACTTCCTAGTTGGTCATAACCTCAGATTCGGTCATCTAGATCCTCAAATTTTCCTCTCAACCTGTGTACTTCCTGTACATCGGCTGTACCTTACCAGTAGCCTAAAACACTGCCCACTCATCAGAATGTTACCAACCTACGTTCTATGGAAAGGTGTGGGTGTCTTCTACAACTCCCTTGTTGATCACCAATCCAAAATATGTCATTTGATCACCCTAAAACATACATTACTCTCAGGTGTACCAAATCACACACAAAGCTTTACTCAAATAGAGCATTCAACTCAACACCTGGTTTCTATCCAGTCTTGTAAAAATCATATTAAATTATCCACTCACAGGAATCACCTCAACTAAGGCTTGTTAGAAAGCTCTAGATGTCTAATACAATTCCCTAAGTGAACACTTCCTCAAAATTTGCTCTCACAGATCCTCAATTGTATCTTCTCATCAAGGTGTCTATTCTGACTGAATTAAGCATAGTACATGCTACAAAATTCATCATAAATCATATACTGATCCAATAGTCACCAAACATACAGTACAAAAACTAGACATCATAATGAACAACATGCAAAAAGGTTCATGCTCAAATTCCAAGTATACACTAGGTTCTTCATGTTTTAAACAAGCGAAAGATCATATTGTTCTTCAGTTACAGTTCTAACTACTATTGATAGACTAATTTTGAACATGCATGTAACTTCCTCCAATTAATTTCTTGATTTTTTCTTAGAGTCTAGATACATGTGAGAAAACATGGTAAAAATTTCAGAATAAGATCATGTGCCTATTAATTATGAGAATTCCCTTAATCTCAGGTATCACAGTAAACAAATCTTGCTTCTGCCTTACGAATCTGTTCCAAAAATGGATTTTATTAAAATACCAAACAATCTCAGAAAAATCCAAAATAATTCATGCATCATCTAAACACGTAAGGGAACAATCTATGAAAATTTTATCATCAAATTCCATGTAGTTTGCTCTCAGAAAATTCTAGAAAATGACATGCAGATCAAGATTTTAGGTTCTAGTTTCAGATTCAACATTCAATCTCTTAAACAACCATTCTAAACTCCTACCACTACTCATGCATGCAAGAATCAACAAGAAATAACAAGAAAAGTTTAGAGAAACTCCCCATCCTAAATTGGTTTGAGAGTAGGTGATGGCCTTGAGCTTTTCTCCTCCACGAATCCACTCCAAGTGAGCTCCTCTTCAATTCCTCCTTCAATTTTCTCCTTGTCTTTCTCTTTTTTTTTTTTTGTGTGTTCTGAAAATTTCAGAACTTGGGAGGGTAAATGAAGGGTTTTTAATGAGAAAATAGTGAGGAAAGAGAGAGGAAAGAGAGGGGGGGTGTAGGCCGGCCTAGGGTAGTAGGGGGGATAGGGTAGACTAGGGTGGTTTTTTGTAAAACCATGTCTAGCTCATGGTTTTGAGGGTACAATGTTTCGGCTAAACTTTTTAGCTCTTAATTGAGTTCTAGATGAGAGGTGAGAGGTTTTATTTGAGTGTATGCAAAGTATACCCATTGTAGTATCATACGATGATATATTTGCATATGTACTGTACCCATAACTAGTGTCTGCACTAGTATCGGTCCTCCTCATTCTTGTGCACCATCTAAAATGCAACCACCCTCATGAACCGCCCTGCAAACCTAACCGCACTCCAACATCTCATAATCAAACAAAATACTGCAATCATATGCACGCATACAGGCAATATATATATATATATATATATATATATATATATATATATATATATATATATATATATATATATAAGTATTGTACAATCCGTGGTATTACATTACTCCCTCCTTAAAATCATTCTGTCCCCAGAACGTCACTAGTGGGAGAAAAGAAAAAAAGACAGAAAACACCTAAAACAATTCCGGATACAAAGCTTTCATGCGGCTCTCCGGCTCCCACATGGCTTCTTCTACCCACTGGTTCTTCCAGAAAACTTTGACCATCGGGATGACCTTGTTTCTCAATACCTTGTCCTTGTCCTGATGATCTAGTATCCTGACTGGTTGCTCCTTGTAAGAAATATTAATCTGTAAATTCTTCAGAATCTCTGGCAACTGATGGCTTGAATCCGACACATACTTCCATAGCATAGAGACGTGGAACACGTCATGCACTTGAGATAACTCGGCCGGTAGCTCCAACTTATAAGCCATCCTGTCAATCCTCTTTAGAATCTTGTATGGTCCAATGTATCTCGGAGCTAACTTCCCGCCCTTTCCGAACCGGATAACTCCTTTTGTCAGAGACACCTTGAGAAATATGGAGTCACCTTCCTCTAATTCCAACTCTATTCGGCGGTTGTCCCGCATAGCTCTTCTGCCTGCTTTGTGCTCCTTGTAGCCTCTTCTAAATAAGCTCGATCTTTCCCGACGTTTGCTGTATGATTTCTGGCCCATACATCTCCCGCTCTCCTACTTCGAACCAAAAAACTGGTGTTCTGCATCTTCTGCCATACAAAGCATCATACGGGACCATGCCAATGCTTGCTTGATAGCTGTTATTGTAAGCAAACTCTACCAAGGCAGGGTATTTCTCCCAACTTCCTCTGAAGTACAAAATGCATGCCCTCAACATGTCTTCAATAATCCTGTTGACTCTCTCTGTCTGTCCATCAGTCTATGGGTGAAAAGCTGTGCTGAAGTCTGTTCTAGTTCCCAATGCTGACTGTAGACTTTGCCAGAATTGAGATGTAAATCTTGCATCTCGGTCGGATACTATTGACACTGGCACTCCATGTAGCTTCACTATGCCCTCGATGTAGATTTCAACCCATTTCTCGACTGACCAGGTCGTCTTTACTAAAAGAAAATATGCAGACTTCGTCAATCGAACCATATCACCCATATCGAGTCATTTCCTTTAGGGCTCATGGGTAATCCAGTGATAAAATCCATACTGATGTTCTCCCATTTCTACTCTGGAATGGGTAGAGGCTGTAGTAGTCCTTCTGGTTTCTGATTTTCGGCCTTAACCTGTTGGCACGTCAGACATTGGGCCACGAACTCTGCTATGTCTCGATTCATCCCTGACCACCAATAGTGTTGCTTTATATCACGATATATCTTGGTGCTTCCGGGGTGAATTGCAAGCAATGTGGAGTGAGCTTCCTTCATGATGTCTTCTCTTAACTCCTCGTCTTTTGGTATACACAGTCTACTACCAAACCATAGTGATCCTTATCTTATACTGAATTCGGGCAATTTTCCCTTGTGCACTTGTTTCTTCATGTCTTCCATCTCTGGGTCTTCGGTCTGAGCCTTCTTCACCTGCTTATTCAAGCTTAGCCGTAACACCAACTGTGCCAAAACTGCACTTAAGTGTTGAGCGACTACTTCAATGCCTGCCTGTCTGATCTCCTCATCTAGTTCCTTCCGGGTCGCTACCGATGTAGCCACACTCCTCTTCCTGCTGTGTGCATCCGCGACAACGTTGGCCTTTCCTGGATGATATATGATTTCAGGCCTGATGTCTTCGAGTACTTCCAACCATCTCCTCTGCTTTAAATTAAGGTCCTTCTGCTGGTAGATATACTTCAAGCTCTTATGTTCAGTGTATATTTCCACCTTTGCTCCGTAGATATAATGTTTCCATGATTTCAATGCGAAAATTATGGCTGCAAGTTCCAAATCATGGGTCGAGTAATTCTTCTCATGTGGTCGTAGCTGTCTTGAACCATAAGCTATGACCTTGCCCTCCTACATCAGCATACATCCGAACCCCAAATACGACGCATCACTGTAGATGACGTAGTCCTTGTCCTCCTAAGGTAAAACCAATATAGGTGTAGAGATCAAACGGTTCTTCAGTTCCTGGAAACTCTCTTCATACATCTCCGTCCATTTGGAATTTTGGTTCTTCTTGGTCAAAGCTGTAAGGGATACAGCTATCCTTGCATAATTCTGGATAAACTTTTGGTAATACCCAGTCATACCCAGAAAAATCCTTACTTCTTTTACCGTCTTTGGTTGTGGCCATCCCTTGACTGCTTCTATCTTCTGAGGATCCGTTGCCACTCTCTACTTAGAAAGGATATGGCCTATGAATGCAACTTCTGATTTCCAGAACTCACATTTGGACAATTTGGCATACAACTGATGCTCTTGTAGCTTGCTCAGGACTGCTGTCAGATGTTCAGCATGATCCTCTTCATTCCTTGAGTACACCAAAATGTCGTCGATGAAGACCATGAAGACCACGACAAATGAGTCAATAAACGGACGTAGAATTCTGTTCATCCTGTCCATGAAGATTGCTGGAGCGTTAGTCACTCCAAATGGCATTACCAAGAATTCATAGTGTCCATGTCGAGTCCGAAAAGTTGTCTTAGGTACATCCTCTTTCTTGACTCGCACTTGATGATATTCGGACCGTAGATCAATCTTGGAAAATACTGCTGCTCCCTGAAGCTGATCGAACAAATCGTCAATCTTGGGAATTGGGTACTTGTTCTGAATAGTGACTTTATTCAATTCCCGATAATCAATACACATCCTGGTTGATTCGTCATTCTTCTTGACAAGCAATACTGGTGCTCCCCAAGGTGATGCACTTGGTCTGATAAATCCCTTCTACAAGAATTCTTCAATCTACTTCTTGACCTCATTCTGCTCTACTGGCGCCATTCTATAGGGTGCTTTGGATACTGGAGCGCTACCTGGATGAACTGTGATGCTAAACTCAACATCCCGGTGTGGGGGAAGTCCAGGTAAATCCTCCAAAAATAAGAGTGGAAAATTTCTCACCACTGGTATCTTTTTCACCCCTTCAGGTACTCGTACTTCACTAGCAACTGCAATAATCATTGCCTTCGATCACTTCTCCCCATGGAATACCAATTCCACTCCTTCAGCCGAGATGACTACCTCCTTCTCCCTGCAGTAGATGCTTGCCTTGTGCCTCAACATCTAATCCATACCAATAATGACATCTGTTCCGGCAAAACCCAACTCTAACAAATCGATACTTAGGGTTTTCCCGTTAATCTGGAGTTTACATCCCCTATAGCACAGATCTGTAGTGAGGGTTGCCCCTGATGGCATAGCCACCATCAAAGCTAAATCCGGAATTGCCTCTTGTGTGCATCTTAATTTTCTCGAAAAAGATTTTGACACAAAAGAATGAGTCGATCCACTATCGAACAAGATTGTAGCCAAAATCCAATTTATATATATATATGTCCTGTTACAAAAGTTCATCCTTTATCAACTTCCAAAAAAAACCCCAAATACAACTTAGAACTTCATTACATTATTTCCTTACATACCAGTAATTACCCCTTCATGTTCTTCAGCATCCTTTTTGGTCAAGGCGAACACCCTTCTTTGACGCATAGGCTTCTTCCCATTTGTCGGTTGCTCCCAACCCTACCCTGTTGCTGTTCCTTAAAATTTGGGGACAATTTGACTTGATATGCCCTTTTAGCCCACACTGGAAACATTTCGGTGCATTCTTCCTGGGGCATCGATCCATATAGTGTCCCTGCTCCCTACAGTGGAAGCAACTTCCGGGCTTGAATTCTCCCATCTTGGCACTGATTTTCTGGAACTTCTGACCCTTGCCCTGCTTCTTGAATTTGATGCTGGGGTGGATCTCTTCCCTTTGTTCCAAAACTCTGTCCTTCCTTGATTCTGATTCATGTCTGCCTCTGTCATCGCAGCTCTTCTCACCAGCTTGGCAAATCGGCGAATGCCCAATGGAACCATCCTCGACCTCAGTCCAGGCCTAAGCCCTTGTTCAAACCTCTGTGCCTTCTTTGCTTCCGCCTGGACCATCTCCGGTGCATACCTTGACAGCTAAGAAAACTTCGTCTCATACTCTCTGACGGACATATTTCCTTGCTTCAAGTTGTGGAATTCCATTGCTTTCTCTTCTTGCACATCCAAAGGGAAATAGTGTTGTCGGAATTCCTTGAAGAAATCTTCCCAAGTGATATGTCCTTCTCCAAGACCCCTGCTTCACGGACTGCCACCAAACTTCGGTGTCCTTCTCCAGCAAGATTGTGGCTAGACGTACCTTGCTTCCTCTGGAGTCATCAGCACCTCAAATACCATCTCCACCTGACGTATCCAGTCGTCAGCAGCTGTGGGATCGGCCTGTCCCTCGAAGACTGGCAATTTCATCCTTCTGAATGATTCCACCATCTTCACCGGATCAGTATCCACAGCAACTCCTAGTGCTCTTTGTGGCGGCGCTTGGTTCCTGCTAGCCTCCACAAATGCTCCACTCATTTGATATACTCGAGCGAATTCTTCCCTCACATCAAGGCTAGTACCGTTGGCTCCACTGCCTTCGACTTCAGTCTGGTCACTCTGGTTGCTTCTAGTCCTTCCTGCCATCTGAAAGCTAATACAGACATCATTACATAACAATAGTAATGCAAAACCCATAACATACTAGTACTGGTCAGAAATACATACTAGTTTCATTCATTTCAAAAAGGGTTTACAGTGATTTACCATCATACAATCATATCATCATCCCATGGGTTCATACTACACCCATCAAAATAATAGCATGTTAGCCTAGCTATTCAGAAAGATTGTCATCTATACACATCAAAAAGGATCCCACAACACTAAAGGAGGTCACTGCTCTCCTGCCCCTAGCGATTCGCCAACCTCAAAGCTATCCCCGGCAGGTCATCCGATCTAACAGATCCTGCATATCGCAGACCTGAGTCCTCAATGCCAGATATCTGCTCTGCAACTAACCCAGCCTCTCCCCGTACCGGTGTTTTAGAAGTACTACCCTCATCTTCCATTTCCTCTTGGCCCTTTCCAGTTTGGCCACTCTCCTTTTGGCGGTTATCAACACCTGTGCGAGATTCTCAAAGCGATCCTCTAGCTGCCCGTGGCTCTATTTGTAGACAGCCAGCTCCTGGGACAACATAGTGATATCTTGTACTATGGGCGTGGGCTGTGGGGGTGGAGGTGGGAGTGGGGGTGCAGGACCATGTCCACCGGTCCACCCGTTCGAGCGTCCATTGTCCAAGCTCGGCAACTGCAAGAGAAAAGAATCAGTCCAGATACAGAAAAAAAATTATAAACCATAAATTGTAAAAGAAAAATTATGAATTATAATCATCATCTATCTGACTAAACCCAACTCTCGCAACGCATCTGAGTCTAATTTTCCTACTGTGTTGGACTAATATTTGAAGTCTGCTCTGATACCAAATTCTGTAGCACCTCAAATTCCCATAGTAGAAATCTGAGACCCTACTCCAGGAGTCGAACTTCAAAATAGCCACAATCACAGAAAGTACGGGCAAATTTAAAATTTTTATTCCATATAAATGTTATATTTACAAGTGTTACAATGTCCAAATAAGAATTACAAGATTTACAACAATGTAATAACACTTGCATATGTCCCTTGGATGCTTGGACCAACTCGAGCTCTGCAGTACCTGTAAATCGACTCCGGATACCTACAAGGTAGGCAACATCAGTACTTCGACTGATACAAAGCTGATAATAACAGCGATTCTCTAAACTACAATCACAACTATAATTTTTATGCAAAAGAAAAGTGATGTGCCAAACAAGGATTTAATGGATTCGAGTTCCAATGCATTGGTATGCCATGATCCTACGACTAGATGCAATAATCACATGCCTGACTCTAATGCAAGCAAGACTTTGGAGAACGAATGCATCCCATACCACATACGCCGTCAAATCTAGCCGTCTTTCTCCACAGTTTAGGGATTCAAACCCTCGCCATACATCCTACTCTTGTACTCAACCTGTTCCCAATAGATTATCCGTGTCTGGGGAGGTTGCAGCCACTTGGTCTAGTCCCATGCTGTTGTCTAAAGTGGTGGTCGCATTTGCCACTTAGTACCCGCGCACGAACCTCACTCAAAAAGCTGTGTCAACCTTTTGGTACAAAACCATGTACGCAAATGATGTCAATGATTCACATACAAAACAAAACCCATGTGCATAGAAACATGACGGCCTCGAGGGTCAAATCTCCCTATCCGACAGGAGCCCTCTCCTGTTCCTTACTCCAGCATTCTTGGGAATTAACAGATCGAGATAAGAGACCGTGAACTCAATCCTGAGAACCAAAAACGTATCCCTACGATAGGAAAGTACAACACCCGACTATGGTCTGCTAGTACTAATGCAAGTTACAAACCCCTAATACACCACTCTAATCCACGGCACATTCTAGTCACTTGGGGTAAAATAAGATTGCCTCCAAAAACATTGCCTATCGACCTCCGGTCCTGGCAACACCAGTTCGGTTCGCCGCTTCCCCTAGCTTGGAGTTCGTCCAAAACCATGGCCCGCATTCAGCCTCCCCCGGCTTGCATATAACTTGATGGCTCCAGCGTGGACGTCCAACGCATTGGCGAAAATTCACGATTTTTAGGGTCGACAGACGTAAGGCATCACCCTACCTTAGTGACTAACTCGAGTCACAAAATCCACCATGGGAGTTAAAAAAAACTAGCAATAGGCACCAATCATCCCCAAACAGCGAGTCATCAACTCTATATGTACACAGGGGAAAAGTCCTCTCAACACTGAGTCAAGGCCAAGATTAAGCAACTCGGTGTTTTTGCCCGAAACTTAAAAAGATCATAACTCCCACAAAACAACTCAGATTTTGGTGTTAAAGCTCAATCTGGAAAGGTAAAGACCTAGGCTACAACTTCCTAGTTGGCCATAACCTCAGATTCGGTCATCTAGATCCTCAAATTGGCCTCTCAAGCCTCAGCCTGTGTACTTCCTGTACACTGGATGCACCTTACCGGTAGCCTAAAACACTGCCCACTCATCAGAATGTTACCAACCCAGGTTCTATGGAAAGGTGTGGGTGTCCTCTACAACTCCCTAGTTGATCACCAATCCAAAATATGTCATTTGATCACCCCTAAAACATACATTACTCTCAGGTGTACCAAATCACATAGTAAGCTTTACTCAAATAGAGCATTCAACTCAACACCTGGTTTCTATCCAGTCACAGGAATCACCTCAACTAAGGCTTGTTAGAAATCTCTAGATGTCTACTACAATTTTCTAAGAGAACACTTCCTCAAAATTTGCTCTTACAGAGCCTCAATTGTATCATCTCATCAAGGTGTCTATTCTGACTGAATTAAGCACAGTACATGCTACAAAATTCATCATAAATCATATACTGACCCAATTGTCACCAAATTTACAGTACAGAAACTAGACATCATAATCAACAACATGCAAAAAGATTCATGCTCAAATTCCAAGTATATAATGGGTTCTTCAAGTTTCAAACAGGCATAAAGATCATACTGTTCTTTAGTTACAGTTCTAACTACTGTTGATAGACTAATTTTGAACATGCATGTAACTTCTTCCAATTAATTTCTTGATTTTTCCATAGAGTCTAGATACATGTGAGAAAAGATGGTAAAAATTTCAAAATAAGATCATGTGCCAATTAATTATGAGTATTCCCTCAATCTCAGGTATCACAGTAAACAAATCCTGCTTCTGCCTTACGACTCTATTCCATAAACGGATTTTATTAAAATACCAAACAACCTCAGAAAAATCCGAAATAATACTTGCATCATCTAGACACTTAAGGAAAAAATGTGTGAAAATTTTATCATCAAATTCTATGTAATTTGTTCTCGGAAAATTCTAGAAAATGACATGCAGAACAAGATTTCAGGTTCTAGTTTCAGATTCAACATTCAATCTCTTAAACAACCATTCTAAACTCCTACCACTACTCATGCATGTAAGAATCAACAAGAAATAACAAAAAAAGTTTAGAGAAACTCCCCACCCTGAATTGGTTTGAGAGTATGTGATGGTCTTGAGCTTTTCTCCTCCAAGAATCCACTCCAAGTGAGCTCCTCTTCAATTCCTCCTTCCTTTTTCTCCTTGTCTTTCTCTTTTTTTTTTGGTTTGTGTTCTGAATATTTCAGAACTTGGGAGGGAAAATGAAGGGTTTTTAATGAGAAAATAGTGAGGAAAGAGGGTGGAAAGAGAGGGGGGGTGTAGGCCGACCTAGGGTAGTAGAGGGGGGATAGGGTAGACTAGGGTGGTTTTTGCAAAACAATGTCTAGCTCATGGTTTTGAGGGTACAATATTTGGGCTGAACTTTTTAGCTCTTAATTGAGTTCTAGATGAGAGATAAAAGGTTTTATTTGAGTGTATGCAAAGTATACCCATTGTAGTATCATACGATGATATATTTGCATATGTATTGTACCCATAACTAGTGTCTGCACTAGTATTGGTCCTCATTCTCGTGCACCATCTAAAATGCAACCACCCTCATGAACCGCCCTGCAAACCTAACTGCACTCCAATATCTCATAATCAAACAAATTACTGCAATCATATGCATGCATACAGGCAATATATATATATATATATATATATATATATATATATATATATATATATATATATATATATATATATATATATATATAAGTATTGTACAACCCGGGGTATTTCACCGAGCCCCAAGACTTGTTGGAACTTAGTTTTCTCCTTTGTCATGGGAGAAAGGAGGAGCGACGAGCTAATGTGCCCGCTGACAAGGCCGAGGGTAAAACAGGAATTTGATGTGTCAGGCTGATGTCATGGGGGTGGAAATTGAGGTTTTTGAGATCCTTGTGGCCGTTAGATCTTGATGATCAAGATTGGACAGTGGAGATTCCTTCGCGGAATTCAAGGAGTCTTTTCCACTCTATAAGTCTCCCACCCCTCCCTTCATTTCTCCACTTTGCACTCTCTCTTTACAACATGAATTTTTCACCTTTTTGCTGTCGTAGACGACTTTTTCAGTGATCCTCTCGTTTGTCGGTAATCATGTTAGTATTCTGTTTCCTTATGTCACGCTCTCAGTCTGGTTCTGAGGCGAGCACTTCAGGTCGCGGTATTATGGAGGTAGAGTCACGGTCAACATCTTGGTCCCTGGGTGACCCTGCTTTGGAAGAGGAAGAACAGTCAGATTCGGGATCTGAGGGAACGAGCGATGTGGTTCTTGATGTGGCCCCTTTGCAAAGTCATATGCCAGAATAGGGGATGTCTAGGGAGGAGACTGAGGAGGGGTCCGATGAGGAGCTTGCCGAGGAAGAGGGCGATCAAGAGGGGGCGAAGAAGAGATCGAATGAGAGGGCGACCAGGAGGGCGGTGAAGGAGGAGCCGAGGGAGTGGTAGGGAGGAAGAAACGGGTCTCCCCCCTCTGCCCCATTGTCAATTCCGTCTCTGAAAAGGAAGCCTCGCCCCCGCTGGAGGAAAAGAAAGTGGATTCGGCTGGATAGTCCGAGCACGCCGAACGAGCTCGGAGAAGGGCTTGCGGATCCTCCCCTGACCAATAGGAACCCGGGGTCAATCAGGATGTACCCTGGCGACGTTGAGGAACTTGTCCAATTTACTGCAGGGGAGCGTGCATCTGATCGAACAATGATAAAGATGGACAGCATCTAGTGTGCACTGAAGGCGAACTACCTACCGATATTAAGGGCGGCATACTTCATTCCTCGAGAGTTGAGCTACCCATTCCGAGCCCTGGTCTTCGTCCAACTACTAAGTTGGAGAAGAGTTTCTGTATGTTTCCCGAGGACGCATTCATCTCGGGACTGAGGTTGTCGCGCACCCGTTTATCAAGAGGGTGCTAAGGTAGGGGAGCTGAGTCCGATGCAGTATGGGCCCAACTCGTGGAAGCACCTGGTCTTTTTTATCCTATTGTGCCAGGAGAAAGGGGTCAAGCTTAGGCTCAAGTATTTTCGCGCCGTCTTGGGGGTGAGCTCACTCGAAGATATGGAGGGGGTCTTCTACATTTCACCATACCCCCACAAGAGAGTGATGCACGAACATCCGGACTCGATAAAGGCATGGAAGGAGAAGTACCTCGTGGTCAGGAGCGAGACGCCTTGAAAAATTCCCACAGTCTGGAATTTTTACAAGCCGAACCATAAAACCCCGAGGCGGAGGGACTTGAAGGAAAGGAGTGGGCGGAAGTGGACAAAATTGTAGAAGGGCATAGCATTGGTTGGCCGCGCGTCACAGAGTTACATCTGGCCCGAGCCGGACTGAGCCCAGTGCCCCCTTGTATGTTTTTGTTTCTACTTTTCTTAATTTTCTACCTTCGCTTTAACATTTTTCTCTTTATTTAGCTATGGATGCAAGGAGCCTCGAGATGAGGAATGCCCTCCTGGCCTTGGCCGTGAAGAGGAGGGCCGACAGGGAAAAGGCTACCAAGGAGAAGGCTGCCCCAGCAGTAGGGCCCGCCAAGGGGGGGAAAGGATCTTTGGAGCCACCTCCGAAGAAGTTGAAGAGAAGCCACTCGTCTAGAGGGCCACAGGAGGCTGAGCCGAGCTCCAGTAGTAAGAAGGTGGCGGAGGTCTTTAAGGCGGGGACCCCAGCACTCTGCCTGGACACCAGGGAAATGGTGGGCCAGAAGGGTCTAAGGCCGTTCGCCCCAGATTGGGCGATGAAGGAGGACTACTCCATGACGGAGGGCCCGATTGCTGTGGATGTGATGGAAAAGCTCGTCACCGAGCGCGACCGGATTAATCTGGCGACAGAGACGTCCGAGGTGGCCCACATGAAGTAGGCTCAGGTGCAGATTGCTGTAAGATTTTATGATTTATCCGCTTTGTGTTTATTGTTTATGATTTTTGTGTCTAACTCAATTCCCCTCAGCTAGGCGATGATGCACAGGGGACATATGAAGAAGTGCATGGAGAAAAAGATTCAGCTCGAGAAGCGAAATGCCGAGCGGTATCTCCGAGAGGGAAAGAAGCTGAAGGAAGAGCTGACGGCGGCTCAGGGAGCCCATGCGGTCCTCCAAGCAAAGATGGCTACTCTGCAAGATCAGCACGCGCATGAGATCGCGGCGGTTCGGGCCATGGCCAAGACAGCGTATGACGTGTTGGAGATGTCCTCTGTGGACGAGCTGATCCAAGCTCAAGATGGCGCATACGACCGGGCCAAGGAGCACTTCTTGCACCTCTACCCATAGGCACCTCCCGTGCTTCCGCTGACCCCCAGGGGTGAAGAAGACGAGGCTCCGAAGGACCCTCATCTAGAGGAGGAGGCAGGTGATGACCCGGCTGCCGAAGAGGTGCCAAAGTAGTGTAGGAATTTTACTTTCTTTTTTATTTGTACTTGCCTCCACCGCTTTTTGTAACACTATTTTTGAATTTATAAAAACAAAATTTTTGGCCGACCCTCTGTGACTTGTCATTTTGAGCAAGCTTTCTTAGTGAATCGTTGCCTCTCCCCGGTTTTTGCTAGATGAACGAGACTGCCGGGGCAGACCTTAGTTCCGCCGAGGTCTGGCGACTTCGAAATAAGCTGGAGTCCAAGGAGAGTGTGCTTATTAGCTATCGTAAGTAGGCTCGTGACCGAGAAGCTGCGGTGGACTATTTTATTAACAAGTCCAAGGAGCTCAACCTAGAGGCGGCTCATCTGAAGAAGGCCCTAGCCGACCGCAATTGGGGGAGTACCGAGACGAACTGGGCTCTATCTGATGCCTCCACCCAGTGCCAAACCTCCAAATCCATTCTTCGCGAGGTCATTGTTGAGAAGGAGCTGGAGATTCAGAGGCTGGGGGTGCTGCTAGGCATCGGACGACCTCGGCTCGGTCGTCTGGAGCCAGGAGGCCCCTCTGTCTTAGGCTCCTCGTCGACCCTATATCTAGAGATGGCGAGGCCTGCTGACACACAGAGCTCGGTTGCAGGGACGTCGACAATGGCTAAGTCCAAAGTGGGGGATTAGATTTGTAATGCCCTGATTTTTCATTAATGAAAAATTATTTTATTTTGCACGTAGTGTGCACATGCAATATTTTGGTTGAATTAAATCTTATAATTATTTTCATTGTGATGGGTATAAATATTTAAATTTGTGTTTTCAAATTATTTTATACAAAAGCCTTCTTTTAAATAGATGAAAAGCCTTTTCTTTTAAAAAGCCCAAAATGTAATTCATTTATTTTATTTTAAAATAATTATTTTGGCCCATAAATTAAAGCCCATGGACTATTTTTATACAACTTGTCATGTAGAATACAATTTAAAGACTATTTTATTTTTATACAAAAATTTAATGTACAACTTTTGGACCTAGTTGCATGCACGTGCACTACACGTACACGTGCAAATTGCACTCTTCCTATGGCCGGTTGTGACTTTTTGGAAGGAAACCCAAATTTTGAGTGGTGATCATGGTCTGGTGGTTACTTGGATGTGGGTAGTTATTGCAACTCCTACTTTCATCTTGACCCTCCATCTTGCAACAAACCAATTGATCCTAGCCCTCCATTCCCTTTGATTTTTAGTATAAATACCCCCCCCCCCATGGCTAGTTATCCTTGTACCTATTAATCTTTCCAAACCTATAGTCTAAATTATATTATCTAGTAGTGATTTTTGTGAGTTAAAAGATTGAATGTGTGTGGGATTGTTCTTGCAACACCAAGGAGAAGAGAAGGGTCGGCATTCATCAAGAGGGGGCTCTCGGTTTGGTACTTTTGGAGGCGCGGGCGCATGTGTTCAAGGAGGAGCAATTCGTCGCAAGGACTTTCATTTAGGAGTTGCTAATTGTGTTTGTCTCTCCATTTGAGGTGGGTAGATTCTCCATATTTCTAACTTAGAAATGCATGTTAAGTATGAATGAATGAAGCATGAAAGAAATTAAGAAGAGTACACTTTAATAATCTTTTGAATGATTGAATGTGGATATGCAATTTTATATGTGGTTCTATTATTTAAGTTGTATGTGAATTGATTAGAATCATGGATTGATTGATAAAAACACATTTATTAGTATCAAGAACGTACACACAAAAGTTAGTAGATTAATAATACCCTTTCATGTGTTAAATAGATCTTTTGTGTTAATATGGGCATGAATAATTTAAAATATGAGTTTGTATGTTAGGTAAATGACTAAAGACAGAGAATTAATGTGAAAATTTATTGATAAAAAGATTAGAATGCTAAATGCGAAGAAATGTCGAAAAGAGAAGAAATGTAGTATTATAATGTAGAATTTGAATTAGTTGTATGAAAATATGTTTTAATTGTTACAAAAATTATTTTGCTCATACTGGTATGTAAATTATGTGAGGGAGAATTAATCTGGAGTTATACAGTAATTTTCATGAAAGCAAAATGAAATGAGGACTAGTTGAACATCGAGACATTTTAACAACAGAGGAAATTGGTTCAAAAAGAGTTTAAACTGTACTGTGACAACCTGAGCACGTAGCTCAAGTGGTCAGAGAGCGCGGTTGGGTTCTCTGTGGTGAGCGGTTCGAATCCCGTGGGCAACATTATTTCGTTTGTTTTTATAAAAAAAATTTAACAGCGGGCCGAGAGCATTTAATGCTCTCAGCCATGTATATGCCGCTTAGCATGTTCGGTCTGTTGGCCTGTGCTTTCGGCCGTGTCTCTGGGGAGCTGGGTTCGAATCTTGCCCTCGGCAAGATTGAAAAAAATATTTTTTTGGGGTTTTTAATTGCCCAAAAATTATGAAAAAAAATATGGTTATTCTTCTAAAATTATATGGAACTTTATAAAAATAATTTGGGAATTATTGCATAAAATAAAATGTGATTTGAGAATAAAATGTGTAATTAGAACTATGGTTTTATAAGTGTATTTTTGGAAAAATTATACCTTGCAAAAAGAACTTGAAATGAAGGATTAGAAGATTAATATAGTAAAGATTAAAGTGATGGAAGTGATTTATTCCTAATTGAGAATAGTATGAAAAATATGGATTGTAATTATTCGTTAGTGATGTAAAGTATTTCACATTTGAGAATAATGTGACAATTATGAAATGTGAATTATTCTCGTTGGAGAATAGTGCGACAAATTATGATGCGTGAATATCCATCTTGATTGAATACTAGTGATGTGGGTTTTAATGTGAAAATAATAATTCATGAGTTACATGATGAATAGTTGAAATTCATGTATAGTTATGGACTATGTGAACGAATTAGAAATCATGATTTGAAAAGAAAAATACTTTTGAGTATGATGACTCAATATGGAAATTTATGAATTGGAAATGCTCATTTTGAAAATTGTGAATTGAAAATTGAAACAAAAAGAGTAGCTAAGTCTCCCCCGGCATTTGGAAAGATATGAAATAAAAAATTGAAATGAAAGACTAAGGTTGGTCGTGTTTGAATGAACGAATAAGTCCGGTTTAGCGGAGAGGCTAACTCTAGAGCTTGATTTTTGTTCATGATTTTGATAAAAACTAAGGATTAGTACATAGTGGAGACGTGATGAAAGTAGGAGAAAAACACGAGTATGAGGGCCATCGGATTAGCGGTGTGAGAGTGATCCATAGGCTGCCTGCTTGATGCGTCAAGACATGGCGCGGGCACTACTCCAGTATTATCGTCCCGGTGGTGACGCTTGTGGGATGTTTGAGTGGCTATGGGTGGTACCATTGTTCCATGGCGGAGGCTGAATTGTCCATAGGCTGCCTGCTCGATACGTCGTGTCAGTGCGTGGGATTTCCCTCCAGGCTGCCTGGACATGGGCTCGTAGATCATAGAACATCTAAGATACCTACCGTAATTACACTAGTAGATTAAGTCATAACGAAGGATTGAACCCTACAAAGATGAAGAACGATTAAGGGCTTGCCTTCGGACCTATGTAGTATGGGATGCATAGAATCCGAACAAGTGCGCATTAGTGTCATGTAAAATAAATAAATGCATTAAGGACTAAGTGCACAATCACAACACGACATCAATAGGGTAGTCCCTTTAGTTTGATATGTGACAAGTTCGTGTTTGCTAAATATAGAAAATAAGTTATACTATTTCCGGCATAGAGAGGATGGCCGTGTATAATGATCGTCGGTTGAGTAAACTAACGTACCCACAGTCTTATATGCAGGTAAATGGCTTGATAAAGATTAAAGAGGAAAAAATGCTTAAAGATTACTCAATGTTGTTGTATATTTGTTTCATTGTTGTAAAGTTTACTTCCGCTGTGCAGTGTAAATTGTAATGTATTCATGTAAACTCTGATGTAAAGTGAAAAGTTTAAATTTCCTTGTAAAATTGTACTAAAGGAAGCGAAAAGATCCTGTAGAACATCTCGAATTCAGTGTATTTGGGATTCGGGGCGTTACAGAGTGGTATCAGAGCCACGCTTCCACACTTGTACAAATTTATAAGGAACGACACCCTAGTAGTGGACATTAGAGTGTGTGTTTGAGTCTAGAGATTTAAATGTAAGTGACTTACATTTGTGTTGCTTTATCACTTATGCTTCTTCCTCTCTATTTCTAAGATGGCTGACCACTTCGACCCTGCTGGAGACGACGACTGGCATATCATTGAGGAAGAGTACCATCCTGGACAAGCAGATTCCGAGGATGAGTACTATCCAGGGCAAGCAGATTCTGACGGAGAAGAATGGCCTGAATCCCGAGAGATTACCCCACCTCCGGATTCATCTGATGACTCTTCTTCTGACGAAGAAGAAGAACCAGTTCCAAATAGTCTGGTGATATCTCTTCAGAGGCAGGTAGAAACCCTACGAGAGAGAGTCGGATTATTAGAGGCCCAGCTGGCAAAGCGAAAGGACGACTATTCTGTTCTCAGTCATCGTATATGGGAACTCGAGAAGAGGAAGAATCTGACCGATGTGCTGAAGGATGAAGTTGATGAACTACGGGGAGAACTTCGAGAAGTGAAGAGGAACCATAGGAGTTAGACTGTTGTAGCTTCTACTATCTTTCATTCTGATGTCAAGAAATGTTTTTCAATTCGAATGTATAAAGTTTGGAATTTAATGAAATGCAAGTTGATTTAAAATTCATGTCTTATGCTTCGAATTTAATGGATCTTTTGCATCAGAATATGTCGAGAAGAGGAGCTAGAAACGGTGAAGGTCTGGATCTGGAAACGGAACTTGCGAGGGTCTATCAGACGCTCAATGCCGTGGCTATGAATCAGAACCAAGGAAGAGGGCCTGCGAATCTGGTGCCCGAAGTGATTAAACTAGTGGAATCGTTCAAACGAATGAAACCACCAGTATTCGAAGGGAAGTCAGACCCTGATGCGGCTGACAACTGGATTCGTCAAGTAGAGACAATCTTTGAAGTGTTGGAGACCCTTGAAGGCAGTAAGGTGAAGTTGGCGACTCTGCAATTTTAGAAGGACGCGACTGTGTGGTGGCAGTCGATGAAAAGGACCATGGGAGGCATAGTGCTTGGCTGGGAGAAATTTCTGGAAGAATTCCGCAGTCACTATTTCCCTTCCGACGTTCAAGAGAAGAAGGCTATGGAGTTTCTATCACTACAGCAAGGCGGCATGTCAGTGAGAGAGTACAAGACTAAGTTTACTCAGCTCTCTAGGTGTGCTCCGGAACTAGTGATGGATGAGGATAAGAAGGCTCGTAAGTTCGAGCATGGATTGAGTCCAAGCTTGAGGTCCCAGATGATACCTTTTGGTATCAGGAGATTCGACAAGTTGGTCAAGGGAACAGCAGCGACGGAAGCAGATATGGAGCAGTTCCATGTTGTTCATAACTGTAGGAACAAGTGGCAGTCTGGAAAGAGGCCCGCCAATTATGGGAGTTTCAAGGGGCAACCATCTGCACAAAGGTTCAAACCGACAGGGACGAACGCTATTAGTGTGGCTGGAGGACCTGGGAACAATGTGGTGAGACCTCCTGCGGTAACTTGCTTCAACTGTGGTGAAACGAGACATTACCGATCTCAATGTCTGAAACCACTGAATGGTAATAGCAACGCACCAACACAGCAGACTGGGAAGAGACCGTACCAACCAGGGCGAGTATTTGTCTTGACGGAAGCTGATGCTGATGAGGTTGATCATGTCATCACTGGTACGAGGGCTGATGTTTAGAGGTTTTTGTCATTTCTTTTCCCCGCTGTTTAGTGAAACTGTTACATAATGAGTGTGTATTATGTAACAGGTGAACTTTATCTTAATGGAATGAAAGCTGTTGTGTTGTTCGATACTGGATCCTCTCATACTTTTGTGTCTCATAAATTTGCTAAAGTGTTGGGAGTTGAACCGAAGATCTTTCCAGGCAAGATCTTAGCAGTAGCTACTCCATCAAGGGAAACTTTAACCACTGATCGGTATTATGCTGATTGCGAGATTGTAATTGGAGATCGAATCTTTGGGATTGATCTAATCGAGCTGACTATCTTGGGAGTCGATGTTATCATCGGCATTGATTGGATGTCGGTGTACAGTGCAAGCATCGAGTGTAAAACCAAGACGGTAACAGTGAAGGCTCCAGGTGGACCTGAAGTCACTTTCCAAGGGAAGCAGAAGTGTTCTAGGCTGGTGGCAGCTATCCGCAAGGAAGAGACTCCGGTGGAAGTGCAAGGGATTCCTGTGGTACGGGACTATCCGACTGTGTTCTTGAAAGATTTTTCTGGGTTACCCCTACATCGTGATGTAGAGTTCAGCATCACTGTTCAACCGGGAAGTGCACCCATTTCTAAGGCACCGTATAGGATGGCTCCAGTGGAACAGGATGAGGTGAAACGGCAGATTGAGGAACTGTTGGAGAAAGGCTTTATTCAACCTAGTGCGTCACCTTGGGGAGCACCAGTGCTTTTGGTAAAGAAGAAGGATGGATCGATGAGAATGTGTATCGATTACCGAGAGCTGAATAAGGTCACTGTTCAGAATAAGTATCCTATTCCTCGAATTGATGATTTGTTCGATCGTCTACAAGGAGCAGCTGTTTTCTCCAAAATAGACCTTCGATCAGGATATCACCGAGTTTGAGTAAAAGCTGAAGATGTGCACAAAACTGCATTTAGAACTCGACATGGGCATTACGAATTCTTAGTTATGCCATTTGGAGTGACGAATGCACCCGCAATCTTCATGGATTTGATGAACAGAGTTCTGAGGCCGTTCATTGATTCTTTCGTCGTGGTGTTTATCGACGATATTCTCGTGTACTCCAAGTCAGAAGAGGAGCACACCGAGCATCTGGCAGCAGTTTTGAAGAAGCTGGAAGAGCAGAAGTTGTATGCTAAGTTATCCAAGTGTGATTTCTGGAAATCTGAAGTGGCATTCCTAGGTCACATCCTTTCTAAGGAGGAAGTGGCAACTGACCCTCAGAAGATAGAGGCAGTGAGAGATTGGGCAAGGCCTACTACAGTGAAGGAAGTCAAAAGTTTTCTTGGAATGACTGGATACTACAGGAGATTCATTCAAGGTTATGCTCAGATAGTCGTGCCGCTTTGGACTGACCAAGAAGAATGTGAACTTCAAGTGGACTGAGCAATGTGAGGCGAGCTTTCAGGAGTTGAAAGAGAAGCTGACTACTGCACCTATTTTGGCTTTGCCTAGAGTAGGTGTTGAGTATGATGTTTACAGCGATGCTTCACATCGTGGGCTTGGTTGTGTCTTAATGCAAGAAGGAAGAGTAATCGCTTATGGGTCTAGGCAACTACGACCGCATGAGAAGAATTACCTGACTCATGATCTGGAGTTGGCTGCGATTATCTTTGCCCTGAAGCAATGGACGCACTATGTGTACGGTGAGAAGTTGAACATGTACACGGACCACAAGAGTTTGAAGTACATATATCAGCAGAGGGATCTGAATTTGAGGCAGCGAAGATGGTTGGAAGTGCTCGAGGACATGCGACCTGAGATCAAGTATCATCCTGGGAAGGCTAATGTTGTGGCTGATGCACTTAGTCGCAAGAGCAGTTTAGCCAGTTTGATTACAACTCAGAAGCATCTGATTAAGGAACTGGACCGAGCAGGTATTGAAGTTGTCTTGCAAGGATTGGGAGCATCTTTGGCTCAGTTGAGGCTTCAGCCTACACTGAATGGAAGGATCATTGCAAGTCAGGAGGTTGATGCTGATATTTTGGAGATGAAGGAGTAGGTTGGTGCTGGCAGGTTGCCCGGATTTCAAATCAGGGATGGAGTGATGTGGTTTGGAGAGAGGCTATGTGTTCCAAATCAGGCGGACCTGAAAGAGAGTATTCTTCAGGAGGCACATGCTACTCTTTTGTCGGTACATCCTGGGAGTACTAAGATGTACAAAGACATCAAACAGCATTTCTGGTGGTCAGGTTTGAAGCGGGATGTGGCTGAATTTGTGGCGAAGTGTGAGGTTTGTCAGCAAGTCAAAGCCAAAAATCAGAGACCCGGAGGTCTATTAGAACCGTTACCTATTCCGGAATGGAAGTGGGATAACATCAGTATGGATTTCATTATGGGATTGCCTAAGAGTCCTAAAGGCAATGATGCGATTTGGGTTATAGTCGATCGACTAACCAAGTCCGCTCACTTTTTGGCGATGAAACTCACTGCTTCGATGGACAAGTTAGCTGAGTTGTATGTTGGCGAGATCGTCCGGCTTCATGGTGTTCCATCAACTATTGTGTCTGATCGAGATGCGCAGTTTTCTTCGCATTTCTAGAGGATTCTTCAGACAGCTTTGGGTACCAAGACAGATTTCAGCACTGCTTTTCATCTGCAAACCGATGGGCAGACCGAGAGAGTCAACCGTATTCTTGAGGATATGCTTCGGTGTTGTATACTCGACTTTGGAGGCAGTTGGAAAAGGCATTTACCCTTGGTAGAGTTTGCCTACAACAACAGTTTTCAGGCTAGCATTGGGATGGTGCCGTACGAAGCTCTGTATGGCAGGAAGTGCAGGACACATGTTTGTTGGTTTGAAGTTGGGGAGCGTCAGTTGTTTGGCCCTGAGCGTGTGCAGCAAATCTCTGAGAAGATTGTTCTGATCAGGAAAAGGTTGGTAGAAGCTCAGAGCAGGCAGAAAAGCTATGCAGACAACCGGAGAAGGGACCTTGAGTTTGAGGTTGGTGACTTTGTCTTTCTGAAAGTATCACCCAGTAAAGGTGTGGTTCGATTTGGCAAAGGCGGGAAGTTAGCCCCGAGGTTTATAGGCCCGTACAAGATATTGAAAAGGATCGGAAAAACTACTTACCGGCTTGAGTTACCGGAAGAGTTATCTCAGGTGCACAATATCTTTCATGTGTCTATGCTGAGAGGTTACATTCCAGATCCGAGTCATCATTTGCCTGAAGTGCCGGAAGGTTTGCAATTGGATCTGAATTACATCGAGTCTCCTATCGAGATTGTTGACCGTAGAGAGAAAGTCTTGAGAAATAAGACGATACCGATGGTCAAGGTAGTCTGGAGAAACCACTTGGTTGAAGAGGCTACTTGGGAATCTGAGGAGAGGATGTTGAAGGACTGTCCTGAGCTTTTTGCTTGATTGTATCTTTGTATCTATTTTGTGAGTGTTGTATTATTGTTTCTCGCTCTTGACTGTAGTTCCGGGGACGGAACTATTCTAAGGAGGGAGTGTTGTAATGCCCTGATTTTTCATTAATGAAAAATTATTTTATTTTGCACGTAGTGTGCACGTGCAATATTTTGGTTGAATTAAATCTTATAATTATTTTCATTGTGATGGGTATAAATATTTAAATTTGTGCTTTCAAATTATTTTATACAAAAGCCTTCTTTTAAATAGATAATTCTTTTAAAAAGCCCAAAATGTAATTCATTTATTTTATTTTAAAATAATTATTTTGGCCCATAATTAAAGCCCATGGACTATTTTTATACAACTTGTCATGTAGAATACAATTTAAAGACTATTTTATTTTTATACAAAAATTTAATGTACAACTTTTGGACCTAGTTGCATGCACGTGCACTACACGTACACGTGCAAATTGCACTCTTCCTATGGCCGGTTGTGACTTTTTGGAGGGAAACCCAAATTTTGAGTGGTGATCATGGGGTGGTGGTTACTTGGATGTGGGTAGTTATTGCAACTCCTACTTTCATCTTGACCTTGCAACCAACCAATTGATCCTAACCCTCCATTCCCTTTGATTTTTAGTATAAATACCCCCCCCCCCCCCATGGCTAGTTATCCTTGCACCTATTAATCTTTCCAAACCTATAGTCTAAATTATATTATCTAGTAGTGATTTTTGTGAGTTAAAAGATTGAGTGTGTGTGGGATTGTTCTTGCAACACCAAGGAGAAGAGAAGGGCCGGCATTCATCAAGAGGAGGCTCTCGGTTTGGTACTTTTGGAGGCGCGGGCGCACGTGTTCAAGGAGGAGCAATTCGTTGCAAGGACTTTCGTTTAGGAGTTGCTAATTGTGTTTCTCTCTCCATTTGAGGTGGGTAGATTCTCCATATTTCTAACTTAGAAATGCATGTTAACTAAGAATGAATGAAGCATGAAAGAAATTAAGAAGAGTACACTTAATAATCTATTGAATGATTGAATGTGGATATGCAATTTTATATGTGGTTCTATTATTTAAGTTGTATGTGAATTGATTAGAATCATGGATTGATTGATAAAAACACATTTATTACGATCAAGAATTTACACACAAAAGTTAGTAGATTAATAATACCCTTTCATGTGTTAAATAGATCTTTTGTGTTAATATGGGCATGAATAATTTAAAATATGAGTTTGTGTGTTAGGTAAATGACTAAAGATAGAGAATTAAGGTGAAAATTTATTGATAAAAAGTTTAGAATGCTAAATGCGAAGAAATGTCGAAAAGAGAAGAAATGTAGTATTATAATGTAGAATTTGAATTAGTTGTATGAAAATATGTTTTAATTGTTACAAAAATTATTTTGCTCATACTGGTATGTAAATTATGTGAGGGAGAATTAATCTGGAGTTATACAGTAATTTTCATGAAAGCAAAATGAAATGAGGACTAGTTGAACATCGAGACATTTTAACAACAGAGGAAATTGGTTCAAAAAGAGTTTAAATTGTACTGTGACAACCTGAGCATGTAGCTCAAGTGGTCAGATAGCGCGGTTGGGTTCTCTGTGGTGACCGGTTCGAATTCTGTGGGCAACATTATTTCGTTTGTTTTTTTAAAACAAATTTAACAGCGGGCCGAGAGCATTTAATGCTCTCAGCCATGTTTATGCCGCTTAGCACGTTCGGTCTATTGGCCTGTGCTTTCCGCCGTGTCTCTGGGGAGCTGGGTTCGAATCTTGCCCTCGGCAAGATTGAAAAAATTATTTTTTGGGGGTTTTTAATTGCCCAAAAATTATGAAAAAAATATGGTTATTCTTCTAAAATTATATGGGACTTTATAAAAATAATTTGGGAATTATTGCATGAAATAAAATGTGATTTGAGAATAAAATGTGTAATTAGAACTATGGTTTTATAAGTGTATTTTTGGGAAAATTATACCTTGCAAAAAGAACTTGAAATGAAGGATTAGAAGATTAATATAGTAAAGATTGAAGTGATGGATGTGATTTATTCCTAATTGAGAATATTATGAAAAATATGGATTGTGAATATTCGTTAGTGATGTAAAGTATTTCACATTTGAGAATAATGTGACAATTATGAAATGTGAATTATTCTCGTTGGAGAATAGTGCGACAAATTATGATGCGTGAATATCCATCTTGATTGAATACTAGTGATGTGGCTTTTAATGTGAAAATAATAATTCATGAGTTACATGATGAATAGTGAAATTCATGTATAGTTATGGACTATGTGAACGAATTAGAAATCATGATTTGAAAAGAAAAATACTTTTGAGTATGATGACTCAATATGGAAATTTATGAATTGGAAATGCTCATTTTGGAAATTGTGAATTGAAAATTGAAACAAAAAGAGTAGCTAAGTCTCCCCCGGCATTTGGAAAGATATGAAATAAAAAATTGAAATGAAAGACCAAGGTTGGTCATGTTTGAATGAACGAATAAGTCCGGTTTAGTGGAGAGGCTAACTCTAGAGCTTGATTTTTGTTCATGATTTTGATAAAAACTAAGGATTAGTACATAGTGGAGACGTGATGAAAGTAGGAGAAAAACACGAGTATAAGGGCCATCGGATTAGCGGTGTGAGAGTGATCCACAGGCTGCCTGCTTGATGCGTCAAGACATGGCGTGGGCACTACTCCAGAATTATCGTCCCGGTGGCGACGCTTGTGGGATGTTTGAGTGGCTATGGGTGGTGCCATTGTTCCATGGCGGATGCTGAATTGTCCATAGGCTGCCTGCTCGATACGTCGTGTCAGTGCGTGGGATTTCCCTCCAGGCTGCCTGGACATGGGCTCGTAGATCATAGAACATCTAAGATACCTACCGTAATTACAGTAGTAGATTAAGTCATAACGAGAGATTGAACCCTACAAAGATGAAGAATGATTAAGGGCTTGCCTTCGGACCTATGTAGTATGGGATGCATAGAATCCGAACAAGTGCGCATTAGTGTCATGTAAAATAAATAAATGCATTAAGGACTAAGTGCAAAATCACAACACGACATCAATAGGGTAGTCCCTTTAGTTTGATATGTGACAAGTTCGTGTTTGCTAAATATGGAAAATAAGTTATACTATTTCCAGCATAGAGAGGATGGCCGTGTATAATGATCGTCGGTTGAATAAACTAACGTACCCACAGTCTTATATGCAGGTAAATGGCTTGATAAAGATTAAAGAGGAACAAATGCTTAAAGATTACTCAATGTTGTTGTATATTTGTTTCATTGTTGCAAAGTTTACTTCCGCTGTGCAGTGTAAATTGTAATGTATTCATGTAAACTCTGATGTAAAGTGAAAAGTTTAAATTTCCTTGTAAAATTGTACTAAAGGAAGTGAAAAGATCCTGTAGAACATCTCGAATTCAGTGTATTTGGGATTCGGGGCGTTACAAGATTGCTGGAGGGCGGAGCCGTTCCGCCGAGCTCAAGGCGGCTCTTGTGAGCCCGAAGGGTCTGGGGAGAGACCCTTAGGTAGAAGTTTAAGGAGAATGTTGCAACGTTTCATAATTTTATTGTAGCCTTTGAGGGTGTTTATGAATAAGACTTGATTTGTCCGACCCTTGTTGACTTAGAAAAATTAGGATGTTGACTACCACTCGAACCGAGCTCCGAACCCCCTGCTTCGCTCGGGAGCCGAGCCATGTCGTTCTCCGATAGCACTTAATGAGGGACGTTTTATCTTTCAATAACACTTAATGGGGGATGTTTCATCTTCCGTCGTTTGGACTCGCCAATGTCATAAATGCGCTTCATCGGAGGGCTATATAACTCTCACCCCTTCACCAGAAGTTCATCAGAAATTGTCTCACTTCACCGTGAAAAACCCGTCGTCGGTGACTTTCCTGCCACCCTCTAACAATTCGGGGTTTCAGCTGCAAGGGTCATTTACCCCGAGTTGTCAGCGGGTGGGAGGTGGGTCGATCCCAGGGGCGGGACTCGGGGTGTTTGCCGAAGGCGGGCACCCTAAAGAGGAAATTTTGACCGAGAGTCCCGGATTGGTGGCTCCCCTGCCACCCTCTGACAATTTGGGGTTTCGGCTCCGAGCGCCATTTACCCCGGGTTGTCAGCGGGTGAGAGTTGGGTCGACTCCAGGTTCGGGGCTTGGGGCGTTTGCCGAAGGCGAGTGTCCTAAATCTTAATGAAAACTTTTGGGCAGGGAGGAGAGCTGGAATCCCGAAGGTCGAGCCCCCGTATCTTTGGAGAGTTGTCGGGTTATGGCTTGGAGGCACTGCTAGCGCGAAGCCCTGTTAGCTTGAGAAGCCTAGGGCATGGCTTGATGTGAGTGTCGAGGGTCGAGCCCCCTTAACGTATGAGAAGAGTTGTCGGGTTGTGGCTCGGAGGCACTGCCGAGCGCGAAGCCCTGTTCGCTTGAGAAAGCTAAGAAGTGGCTCGTTGTGAGTACCGAGGGTCGAGCCCCCTTAACATAAGAGAAGAGTTGTCGGGTTGTGGCTTGGAGGCACTGCCGAGCATGAAGCACTGTTAACTTGAGAAAGCTAGGGCATGGCTTGATGTGAGTGCCAAGGGTCGAGCCCCCTTAACGTAAGGGAAGAGTTATCGGGTTGTGGCTCAGAGGCACTGCCAAGCGTGAAACCCTGTTAGCTTGAGAAAGCTAGGGCGTGGCTCGATGTGAGTGCCGAGGGTCGAGCCCCCTTAACGTAAAAGAAGAGTTGTCGGGTTGTGGCTCGGAGGCACTGCCGAGCGCGAAGCCCTGTTAGCTTGAGAAAGCTAAGGCGTGGCTCGATGTGAGTGCCAAGGGTCGAGCCCCCTTAACATAAGAGAAGAGTTGTCGGGTTGTGGCTCGGAGGCACTGCCAAGCGCGAAGCTCTGTCAGCTTAAGAAAGCTAGGGCGTTGCTCGATGTGAGTGCCGAGGATCGAGCCCCCTTAACGTAAAAGAAGAGCTGTCGGATTGTGGCTCGGAGGCACTACCGAGCGCGAAGCCCTGTTAGCTTGAGAAATCTAGGGAGTGGCTCGATGTGAGGGCCAAGGGTCGAGCCCCCTTAACGTAAGAGAAGAGCTATCAGGTTGCGGCTAAGAGGTACTGCCAAGCGCGAAGCCCTGTTAGCTTGAGAAAGCTAGGGCGTGGCTCGATGTGAGTGCCGAGGGTCGAGCACCCTTAACATAAGAGAAGAGCTTTCAGGTTGTGGCTCGGAGGCACTGCCGAGTGCGAAGCCCTGTTAGCTTGAGAAAGCTAGGGCGTGAATCGATGTGAGTGCCGAGGATCAAGCCCCCTTAACTTATTGGAAAAGCTTTGGTATGGCTCGAGGTTACAACTGAGCGCCGAGCCCCCAGTGTTTGTTGGAAAACACTTGGGTATGTCTCGAGGTTACAAACGAGCGCCGAGCCCCAAGACTTTTCGTAAATTCTGGGTATGGCTTGAGGTTACTGCCGAGCACCGAGTCCCAATGCTTTTTGGAAAAGCTTGGGTATGGCTCGAGGTTACAACCGAGCGCCGAGCCCCAATGCTTGTTGGAAAAGCTTGGGTATGGCTCGAGGTTACAACCGAGCTCCGAGCCCCAAGACTTGTTGGAATTTCTTGGGTATGGCTCGAGGTTACAACCGAGCGCCGAGTCCCAAGACTTGTTGGTAAAGTCTGGGTATGGCTCGAGGTTACTGCCAAGGGTTGAGCCCCCTTAACTTGGCGGAAAAAATTAAAAAAATTTAAAAAGTGTAGAGAAAACATAAAGTTTACACTTTGTTATTTACAAAAAGGAATAGCACGCAAGTGCCGATTACAATAGATCGGTTACATAAGTCTAGCCATCTCCTTCGAGGAACTTAATAAGGTGATCTGCGTTCTAGGGCCTCTTGATCATCCTGCCCCCCAGGTCTGCGAGTCGGTGCGTGCCAGGACGGACCACTTCGGAGACCTTGTAAAGGCCCTCCCAATTAGGCTAGAGTTTCTGCTTTCCTCTGGGGTCGGATACGGCAAGCTTTCTGAGAACGAGATCACTCTCCTTGATGTCCGTCAGGCGGAACTTCTTGTTGTAGATTTTCTCGATCCTTTGTTGGTATATGCTTCTGCGGATGGCAGATCTTTCCCTGACTAGGATCTGGCAGTTCGCATTTTTGGCTTGGTCGTTTGACTGAGGGTGGCACACCGATGAGAAGCATTGGCAAACACCGATGTCTTCGCAGAACTTTGGAAAGTTTTTATCTGTGAACTAGGTCTCGTTGTCGATGATGAGTACCTGTAGGATCCCGAATCGGCAGATGATGTTCCTTCAGAAGAATTGTTGAGTCTGATGTTTGGTAATCGTAGCCAGTTGTTCGGCCTCGATCCACTTTGTGAAGTAGTCGATGGCTACCACCAGAAATTTCCTTTGACCTATCGCTTGTAGGAAGGGGCCGACCAGGTCCATCCCCCACATGGCGAATGGGGTCGGGCTGGATAGGGATTGGAGGTTGGCCTGGGGAAGCCTCTTCACCAACGAAAATTTTTGGCATGGGCCACATCGCTTGACGAGGTCTTGGGAGTCTTGCAGCATTGTCGGCCAGTAGTGCCCGTGATTTAAGGCCTTTCGGGCGAGTGACCTGCTCCCCATGTGGCATCCGCCTCGTGCAGTTCCTTCAGAGCGTACTTCGCCTCGTCTAGAGTTAGGCAACGGAGGTATGGCCTACCGTCGGCTGATGTGTATGAGCGCTTGAAGAGCGTTCCTTCAATTAGGGTGAATCTTTCGGAGCGGACCGTGATCCTTCTTGCTACGACTTGGTCTAGAGGGAGCTCGCCGTCCGAAAGAAATTTTCGAATGGGCATCGTCCAGTTGTCTAGTTGGAGATCAATGGCGAGGCAGGAGGCCTCGGGGAGGTCGATGCTAGGCTTGAGGAGAACTTCGATCAGAACGGTGCGGTCGAGTCCTTCGAATGACGACGAGGCGAACTTCGATAACGAATCTGCCTGGGCGTTCTATTCCTTAGGAATTCATTCTACCGAGTGGTATTTGAAAGATGCCAAGAGGTGATGGACTATAGCCAGGTACTGAACCATTCAGGGGCCTCGAGCTTCATACTCCCTAGTGATTTGGTTGACCATGAGCTGGGAGTTGCTGAAGGTCCTGATGTGTCTGGATCCGACCTTGTGTGCTAAGGTGAGCCCTGCGATTAGAGCTTCATACTTTATTTCGTTGTTTGAAGCCGGGAAGTTGAGATGCAGAGAATAGTGAAGGATGAAATCATCGGCCCCTTTCATAATGATGCCCGCTCCGCTTCCTCCCTCGCAGGATGAGACATTGACATAAACCTCCCATACTGGTTCGGTCTCCCGTACGTCGGACGGCTTGAGAATGGTACATTCCGTGATAAACTCGGCGAGGGCCTGCCCCTTGATGTCTATCTTGGGTTGGTAGCTGATGTCATATTGACTCGGTTCGATCGACCATTTGACCAAGCGGCCGAAAGTCTCGGGATTGTGAAAGACGGCTTTGAGGGGCTGGTCCGTAAGGACCTGAATGGAGTGTGCTTGGAAATAAGGGTGAAGCTTCCGCATGGCCATCACAAGTGTGTAGGCCACCTTCTCCATTTTAGCGTACCTCATATCTGCCAGGAGCAAGACCTTGATAACGTAGTATATAGGCTTCTAGACGCCGTCATCTTCCCGAACGAGGACGGCACTGAGGGTGCTCTCCGAGGCCGAGAGATATAGTTGTAGTGGTTCGTCCGGTTCGGGTTTACTCCAGAGTGGAGGGTTGGCGAGAGAGGATTTCAGTTGTTTGAACACCTGCTGCTGGGCGTCCCCCCACTCAAAGCCTTTTGCTCCCCGGAGATCCTTGAAGAAAGGGAGTGACTTCTCCCCTAATTTTGAGAGGAAGCAGCCGATGGCCGCCACCCTCCCTGTTAGGCGCTAAACTTCCTTAATATTTTAGGGAGGGGCCATGTCGATAATGGTCTGGATCTTCTTGGGGTTCGCCTCGATGCCGCGTTGGCTGACGACGAACCCGAGAAATTTTCCGGAGGAGACATCGAAAGCGCACTTGGCGGGATTGAGCCTCATGTTGTGTGCTCGGATGACGTCAAATGCTTCTTCAAGATCGTTCACATGGTCCTGACCTTGCCAGCTTTTGACGAGCATGTCGCCAACGTATACCTCCATGTTGCGACCGATCTGATCTTTGAAGACCCAGTTGATAAGCCTCTGGTAGGTGGCTCCGGCGTTCTTCAGCCCGAAGGGCATAACCCGGTAGCAATACAGACCTTGGTCGGTTACAAAAGACGTCTTGGCGATGTCGGAAGGGAACATGTGGATTTGGTTATAGCCTGAAAAGGCATCCATGAATGTCAACAGCTCGTGACCCGATGTCGCATCGATCAGGGCGTCGATGCTTGGGAGAGGAAAAGGGTCTTTCGAACACGCCTTATTGAGGTCTGTGAAGTCAATATAGATCCTCCAGTTTCCACTAGCCTTCTTCACCATAACAACGTTGGCCAGCCACTCCGGGTAGCTGACCTCATGAATGAAACGAGCGGACAACAGTTTATCCACCTCAACCTTTAGGGCTTTTTTCCTCTCCAGAGTGAACTTGCGTTGCTTCTGATGAATGGGTTTGGAGTCCGGGGCGACGCTCAGTCGGTGCATGATAAGGTCCTCTGAAATTCCAAGCATGTCTGACGGGGTCTAGACGAAGAGGTCGATGCTGCGGTGGACGCAATCAATCAGGCCTTGCATCAAAATTGGGGACAAGGTGCAGATAACACAAAAATGTTTAGATTTTTCATCTACCTCGAACGAGACATCCTCCAGCTCGTCCGCCGGTTCCGACTCCAGATGGTCTTTCTCGGGAGGGAGTTCAACCGCGTCGAGGGGAAATACACCGCCCCCGACTGCTGTCATGTAGCACGAACGCGCCGACTCCTGGTTGCCTCGGACGACCCCGACCCCAAGGTCGGTGGGGAACTTCAGTTTCAGATGGTAGGCCGAGGGGACGGCCTGGAACGAGCAGAACCCGGGTCGGCCGAGGATGGCGTTGTATGCTGTCTTGACGTTGAGCACCATGAAATCCATCGACTCGGTTCGGAGGATGGGGGTCGTGCCTGCAGTTACATCTAGTATGACAATCCCCTCAATTTGTATGGGGATGCTAGAAAACCCGTGAAGGGTGTAGCCGGCGGGCTTGAGCTTTTCTTAAGGGAGCTTGAGTTTCTCAAATGCTTCTAAGAATAGAATACTAACCGAGTTGTCGTTATCCACCAGGATACGGCGGACCTCAAAGTTGGCCATGACGAGGCTGATGACGAGGGCATCGCAATGCGGAAGCCGGATGCCTTCGAGGCCTTCTCCTGAGAAGGAGACGGTCAGCTGCTGGACACGGGGGGAGGGATGGTCCGGGACAGAATTGACCTCTCGGATGAAAGCCTTGCAGGAGGTATTGGAGTCCCCTCCCATGGGTCCGTCGTGGATGCAGTGGAGGATAGCCGGTTCCCCTGCTTCCCTGGGTTCAGGATCCCGCTAAGGGCGGCGGCTATTCGCTCGAGGAAGAGGCGAAGGCCTTGGGTTCCTTGGTTCTCTTCGGTCTTCGGTATTGGTCCAGGCAAACTCCCTCAGATACCCTCATTGGATGAGAGCTTCGATCTCGTCTTTGAGGGCTCGACAATGATCTGTGTCGTGTCCGGTGTCTCGGTGGAAGCGGCAGTAGAACCTTTGATCTCGCTTCTTGCCGTTGTTCATCTGTCAAGGAGGGAAGCGGACAATCCCACTGTCCTCGATCTCCATCAAGATTGTCGAGACGTTCTGAGTCAGGGGGGTATATCTCTCGAATTGGGGGACTGGGGGGAACCCTTTTGAGACCAGCTGCTTCTTTCACAGGTCTCTTGAAAGGCTCAGCAACATCGACCTTACGTTTCCCCTTGGGAGTGGCTTCCTTAGCGCCCTCGGGATTGAGGGCCTCCTCGGCTCGGATATACTTGTCGATCCTGTTGAGTAGGTCGGGGAAGTCCATGGGTGGCTTCTTGGTTAAAGAAGCCTTAAGCTGGCCGTGATGGACATTGTGTCTGTAATATCCCAGATGGATATGATATTTGTATAATTATTATTTTCGAAATTAGAAAATTTTATTGGGAATTACTTGGTTTTTCAAATAAAAAATTATCCGGATATATATACTAGTAAGTATATATATGTATTGTATCAGTTTTGTGCACTTGTGCAAAATCTTAAAACACGCATTGTTGAAAAAATGTCTGGAAAATACCGGGCAGATATTAAAAAATTATTATTTTATTTTTATTTTCAGAATTGAAATATTTTTGGTGGACATTACCCAGTTTTGTTAATAAACATTATATATATATATATATATATATATATATATATATATATATATATATATATAGGGTAAAATGGATATGAGCAACTTGCTCATTTAGTAAATGAGCAATTGATTATGTGGAATGCATGTGATACATTGGACAACTAACCCTTTTAATGATTATCCAATCACATGTATGCCACATCATCAATTGCTTATTTACTAAATGAGCAAGTTGGTAAAATGGATATGAGCAACTTGCTCATTTAGTAAATGAGCAATTGATTATGTGGAATGCATGTGATACATTGGACAACTAACCCTTTTAATGATTATCCAATCACATGTATGCCACATCATCAATTGCTTATTTACTAAATGAGCAAGTTGCTCATACCCCTTTTTCCCATATATATATATATATATATATATATATATACTAGTCGGTATACGACTGTTTTGTATCAAATTGATACTGAAATCTTCCGAGCCAGTAATAAAATTATTTTATTTTATTTCTCGGAATTAAATTATTTTTTGTACTGATTTATTCGTTTTCACGAACGAAAATTATCTGTATAATCAGATATATGCATGGATTTGAATCGTGTCGATTTCAAGCGATTGTACAAATCGTGTAGTATGTGATTTGGGAAAATTATAGTTTATTTTTGATCCATCATGATGAGATGGAGGGTAGGATTGATTAGGGTGTCGATTGTAATATAAAGTTACAAATAGAACACAAATTGTTTAAGCCATGAGAACTTGGACATGTGGCTTCATTCCCACCCACACAAACTCACCCATTCACATATAAAAAACCCTCCCCATACCCTTTGGCCGGCCATTTACCCTAGGGCAAAGCCCTTTTGCATTTTTGTGTTTCCGCATCTCCATTTCATCTCACTCAATCTCATTCTCTATCTTCTTCTACTTCTACTTGTGATTCTTTTAGAAAAGATTGAGAAAGAAAAAGAAAGAGAGATCAATCAAAAGAGAAAGAGAGTGGATTTCATGGGTTTTTTTCTTGAAGGTTGTTCTTGAGATCAAGAACAAGGAGCAAGGAGGAGAAGTTGCAAGCAAGTTCTTCCTACATGTTCTCAAGGTGGGGGTTTCTCGCTCTTGAGTTTGTTTAGCTATTATTAGGTTTATTATTGTTGTATGTTGTGGTACGGAGTTAATTTCATTTGCATAAGGGATAGGGTAAAGTGTATACAAAGTTTGAAGTGGTAGAACACATAAATTAGGCATAAAGAAACAATTTTTATGGTTGTAGGGTTAGATTTGTTAAAAAAAGAATTTTGACCCGAAATTTATGTGGGAGGTTCTCTTATGTGTTATTACCATGCTAGAATTTTTGTAGATTTTTCGGAGTAGTTTCGATGGCTGAAACTAGAGTTTTCCCCAAAACAGCGAGGTTCAAGTCAAAAACAGAACACTCACTGTTTTGGGTTAATATCGTAGTAGGTTCAAGGGGGAAAATCTTGGGGTTCCTCTCGTAATTTAAGGAAGAGACCAACTAGGAAGTTGTAGTAGACGTTCTCTCCTTTCCGAATTGACTTCTCGGGTTAAATTCCGATAAGAGACGCAAAAGTTATGACCATTACAAAAACAACAACTAGCTATTTGGCTGAACGTTGCTGTTTTGGTTGCTTGATACTTTTGAGTGTCTTACTGGTTGAATCTGAGGTTCGGACCAACTAGGAAGTTGTAGCAGAGACTCTCCCTTTTCCTAATTGACCTCTTGGGTTAAATTCCGATAAGCGGAGTAGGAGTTATGGTCTTGGAAAAATACAGCAACTAGCTGTCTGACTGAATGCTTACTGTTTCACTTCTTCGAGGTTTTTGAGTGTCTTACTTATAGAATCTGAGGTTCGGACCAACTAGGGAGTTTTAGTAGAGACTCTCCCCTTTTAAAATTGACCTCTTGGGTTAAATTCTGATAAGCGGGATAGGAGTTATGCCGTTTGCAAAGTACAGCAACTGGCTGTCTTGACTGGGTTCTTTCTGTTTTGCTTCTTTGATGTTTTAGAGTGTCTTACTAGTGGAATCTGAGGTTCGGGCCAACTAGAGAGTTGTAGTAGACATATTTTCCTTTCCGAATTGGCCTCTCGGGCTAGATTCCGATAAGCAGAGTAGGAGGTATGCCATTTGCAAAATACAGCAACTAGCTGTTTGACAGGATGCTTGCTATTTTGATTCTTTATCATTTTTTAAGGGTTTTACTTGTAGAATCTGAGGTTCGGACCAACTAGGGAGTTGTAGTAGAGACTCTACCCTTTCCGAATTGACCTCTTGGGTTAAATTCCGATAATCGGAGTAGGAGTTATGTCGTTTGCAAAGTACAGCAACTGGCTGTCTTGACTGGGTTCTTGCTATCTTGCTTCCTTGGGGTTTTTTAAGTGTCGTACTTGTAGAATCTGAGGTTCGAACCAACTAAGGAGTTGTAGTACAGACTCTCCCCTTTCTGAATTGACCTCTCGGGTTAAACTCCAATAAGCGAAGTAGGAGTTATGTGTTTGTAAAGTACAGAAACTGGCTGTCTTGACTGGGTTCTTGCTGTTTTGCTTCTTTGATATTTTAGAGTGTCTTACTTGTAGAATCTGAGGTTCGGGCCAACTAGAGAGTTGTAGTAGACATCTTCTCCTTTCCGAATTGGCCTATCGGGCTAGATTCCAATAAGCAGAGTAGGAGTTATGGTATTTAGAAGATGCAGCAGCCAGCTTTGAGCTGAGTGTGCTTGCTGTTAGACTTCTTTGGTATTTTAGAGTGTCTTACCTGTAGAATCTAAGGTTCGGACCAACTAGAGAGTTGTAGTAGACATCTTCCCCTTTCCGAATTGGCCTCTCGGGCTAGATTCCGATAAGCGGAGTAGGAGTTATGGTATTTGGAAGATGTAGCAGCCAGCTTTGAGCTAAGTGTGCTTGCTGTTTGACTTCTTTGGTGTTTTAGAGTATCTTACCTTTAGAATCTGAGGTTCTGGCCAACTAGAAAGTTGTAGTAGACGTTCTCACCTTTCCGAATTGCCCTCTTAGGTTAAATTCCGATAAGTGGAACAAAAGTTATAGTTTTTTTAAAGTTTCAGCTTTCTTTGGTTAAGTCTGCTGTTTTTCTTACCGTTTGCGTGTGTTCAACGGATAAGAATTTGGAATTTCCTCCGGAATCTGAGAAATTGGTCAACTGAAAAGTTTTAGTAGATGTTCCCACATTTTCAAATTGCCCAGTTTCGTTAGATTCTGACGAGTAGATCAAAAGTTACAAGCTACGGAAGTTTCATCTTTTTATTGAAAATCGGTAGTTTGGTAACTGTTTGCGTATGTTCAATGGGTAGGAATTTGGAATTCCTTGTGCAATCTGAGAAAGTGGTCAACTGGAAAGTTTTAGTAGATGTTCCTACCATTTCAAATTGTCCAGTTTCGTTAGATTTCGATAAGTAGAGCAAAAGTTACAAGCTACAGAAGTTTTATCTTTTTATTGAAAATCTGTAGTTTGGTAATTGTTTGCGTATGTTCGAGGTCAGAAATTTGGAATTCCTTATGGAATCTGAGGATGTGGTCAACTAGGGAGTTGTAGTAGATGTTCCTACCTTTCCAAATTGCCCAGCTTCGTTAGATTCCGACGAGTAGAGCAAAAGTTACCAGCTTGCAAAGTTTCAGCTTTTTGTTGAAAATTTGCAGTTTGGGTAAATTGTTTGCATGTATTCGATGGACCGAATTTTGGATTCCTTATAGAATCTGAAATAGTGTTCCACTAGAAAGTTGTGGTAGATATTCTTACCTTTCTAAAAAGTATATTTCTATTAAAATCCGATAAGCGTAGCACTGGTTGCTTCTAGGCTGTCGGAAGGCTTTTATATCACTTTTGGGCTTCTTATTGGTAGAATGCCTATTTTAGACTGTTAGAAGATTCTTCTGTTACTTCTAATTATAGAAGATCAAGTTTTGCTAGTAAGTATGTTTGGTTGCTTCTAGGTTGATTACCTGTATGGTTGTTTTTATGTGTGGTTTTGCCCATACATCGCTCGACTGGCCCGTATGTAGCTGTGGTCTCATACATAGCTTATTTGGCTTGTATGTATGTTGTTATCTCATACGCGGCTCGACTGGCCCGTATGTAGCTGTGGTCTCATACGTATCTTATTTGGCTCATGTTGTTGTCTCATACGCGGCTCGACTGGCCCGTATGTAGCTATTGGTCTCATACGTAGCTTATTTGGCTCGTATGTATGTTGTGTCTCATACGCAACTCACCTGGCTCGTATGAAGTTGTTGGTCTCATACGTATCTTGTTTAGCTTGTATGTGTTTTTGGTTACTCGTATGTAGCTTCTTAGCTAATACATAGTTTGTTGTGCTCATCTAGGGTGATATCATTGCCCTAGGGCTATCAACCATCAAGACATGTGTTTACCTTACTCCTGAGGTCCTGTGGATGAGTCACTTCGCGTGTACCGTCAGATCTTAACCAAGTTGGTTGATCGCGGACTGAAGTGTTGACGAAATCCAAGTTCAGGGTAGTAGCATGCGAATACGTTCGTATTGCCAGGGTCTTGGATCGATAGGCCATGAACCAGATCCTTAGGGATTCTGGTAAGTCTAGGTTAAGCAGCCTAGTAGAGTATCTTGCGAAGTCTAACTTAAGACCTAGCATGTTGTGTTTATACTGTTGTCATCCCTAGGTTATTTAGGGTTAGTGACATCGTTAGGATAGAAACTTATGGCTATTACTATTTAACCTTTACTTATTATCATTTTTTGCCGAAGGGAAGGAGTTGGTGTTAAGGGTGATACCTTATGATCCGACCTGTCCTATAGGCCGGCACTAGGTGGTGTTATTGGGTTATACCTTTCCGTCAAAGGGATAAGTACGGTGTCTTCTCACGAGTTGGGAGCATGGGTTGCATATCTCGCACTGTTAATTCCTAAAATACCGTGACTTGTGGGTGCCACATGGTAGGCTTCGTGCTATCCTGCACTTATGAGACCTTATGTTTGTTTGGTTTTTTGAATGAGGACCAGTACGCCGGGCAATAGTGGCAAACGCGATCACCACTATAGTGACTGCAATAACGGAACTAGATCGTACCTGCAAACCTTGTTTTTGAGTGAGATCCGGTACGTCGGATAGTAGTGGCAAACAGAAACACCATAAGCATACTGTATTGGAAGGACTTGACCCTTTCTGCAACCTCACCAGTCACGTTGTATTGTCAAGAACAGGATTGTGTACAAAGTAGAATTCATAACGTGGGTTCAAATCCCTATACATGAAGAAACAGCTTGATATGGGGCGTATGTAGTATGGACTGCATACTGTCCCAGAGTCTTGCTTGTATTAGAATAAGAGCATCCTTGCATTAGTAATCTTGCATTAGAGTCTAAGTCATAGCATACACTGACACATCAACTATATATACACGTTTCTCTTTTCATTAATTTGTTTGCTATAGTTGAAATTCGCTGCTAGTTATCATCCTTAAAGCGTCAGTATATGTACTGACATCCCCACTTCTATAGGTACAGGATTACAAGATTATAGGTACTGGATTGCAGAAGTACAGATACATGTTTCAGGAGTACTCGAGGCTAGAGAAGCAATGAGTCAACTTTATTTAAGTTTCCGCTGAAATATATGTTGTAATTTCATTTGTAACAATTATTGTAATTTATTCATTGTTGTAATTTGTTTATTGTTGGGGAAGCATCCAAGTGAAATACCAAGTGTTGTTCTTTATTCATTGTACTCTGATGAAATTTATTGAAAGTTTTAACACTTGGGATTGTAAAGGTATTATTGTAACATTGTTATAATGTATTGCAATTTTGTAACATTCGGACTTGTAATATATTTGTGTTGAATAAACAGTTTTAAATTTTCCTATTTTCTGTGTATTGTGGCTAATTGAAGAAAAGATTCTGGCTTATGTCACGGTTTTCCAGTTACTGGAAATCGGGGTGTTACAGTGTCGAAAGGCTGCGGAGGCAACCCCTGTGTTGAGGGAGGAAACCGACCTCGCCTCGGTGGTAAACCTCCGAACGAACTCCAGGAGGGATTCCCTGTCCTTCTGTTTGAGGTCCAGAAGGGAAGAGCTCGTCTTCTCGACCTTTCTACTGGTCACGAAGTGGACTAGGAAACCCACCTCTAGCTGCTCGAAAGAGAAGACCGAGCCGGGGGTAGGTTTGAAGAACCATTCTCGAGCCGGCCCACGGAGAGTAGCAGGGAAGGCGCGGCAGAGGAGGGGATCCGCAACGCTGTGAATCATCGTGAGGGTCTTAAATCCCTCCATGTGATCAGCAGGGTCACCCTCGCCATTGTAGGTCTCGAATTGGGGAAACCTGAAATTTCGAAGGATCTCGGCTTCTAAGATTTAGAGGGAAAAGGGGGCCTGGTCAGATGATGACCATGACCCGGCATTGGTCCGCCCTCGCCGAGATGGGCGAGGCGGTTCTCCATTTCCTCCAAACGACGAAAGACGGTGTCTGCTTGTTCCTGAGGACGAGCCGATCTGCGGGACTCGCCGGCTCCTGTTCCTGACCGAGGGTCAGAACTGTGGCGGACCTCGGTAGTCTGGCCACCTCGGATGGCTTAGAGAATCTCGTCCCGAAAATTTTGGAATTCGACCCTTGTGACGAGGGCTTGCCCTACCGGGTTCTGCGGGGGATCGCGCACCTGGGAAGGCTGTCAAAAATGGTTCAATACCGAGTTGCATGCAGCCTCTCCCCATGTCCAGCTGGCCTGACTATCCGAGATGATGCGGCGCAAACCCGATGCACTTAATGGGCAGGCTGCGCCATTGATCCGAGGTTGGTTAGAACCCTGGTGATTCGCGCGGCTATGATGTAGGGGGTCCGAATGTCGTACTGAGGTGACGGCTTTTTTGGCTTTGGGAGCCATGGAAGGGCTCGGACCCGATGTAATGACTTTGGCTGGGCTCGGAAGGGTGTCAGTACCTAAAATACGGTTCCCACAGACGGCGCCAACCTGATGCTGTTTGTTTTTGGAGTGTGGGGGCAACAGGTGTGAGTTCTTATAATTTGTATAGTGGTAGTTCTGATGCGGTACCAGCCCTAGTCCAACCCCGGGTAGCAGGAGCCGGCTCGGGGGTAGCAGGAGTGAGGAAAGTACCGGATGCTTGGCTAGGATCCAGCAGCTTGGCTCGGATCTGGGGGCTCGGCTCGGTCCTGGGTACCTACATACTGCCTAGAAACACCGGGAGAAGTCCCGGCGATAGGCCCTCCGACGATCTAGTCAGTTACTCGAAAAAGTAATAGTAGCTAGGGTTCAGGAGGAAAGTTTTGATTACCTGGCTAGTGGGGAAGGGGGTCTGGTATTTATAGGCAGAGGAAACGGGTCTGAGATCCTGTTGGACTGGGTTGGACCCGTTTGCTTGTGGGCCTGAAGTGGAAGAGGCTCATCCGACTCTGGGTTGATCTGATGATCAGGGAAAAGCGGGTTTTGAGGAGATCTGACGGCCCAGGAGAGGCCACGTCATCTGACCCATATCAATCATCACCGTCGCTTGATCTCACTCAGCGGGCGAGAAAGGCCTGATCAATGGCTCAGATCAATCTAAAAGTAGTGCACTATTTGATAATGGAAAAAATCCCTGAAATTCAATTAAAATTTTGAAATTTAATTTAAAAAATTCCAAAAATAATTTTTTAATTAGGAAAAATAATTAATTTTTTAAAATAATTAAAATTTGGATAATTAATTAAAAAATTGAAAAAGTGATTTTAAATTAGGGGAAATTATTTTTAAAATCCAAAAAACAATTTAGAAAAATTCGTAAATTTACTGAAATTTTCAAAAAAAAATTCAGGAAAATATTCGCTACCTTCGGAGGCCTCTTATCAATTCCAGGTATCTCTAAACATCCCTGAAAGCTAAGATTGCACTCTAGAATTCAAAAATAATGCGAACTACTTTCTGAAAGCCAAGAAAATTTTCTTTCGAAAGTGGGGGGCTTATGTTAATGGTAAGAAAATTAGGGCCATATGATTCCAGCACAAATCCTAATGCTTCTACAGAAAGATTAATCATAACGGGCCTCTTTAACAGGACTGGACATTCTTTAGGCTCATCTAAAGTACATGGGCCGCTTTCAAGCCCATCGAAAGTGACAGATTAGGCCCACTAGAAGAGACACCTAGTCCATGAGGGCTGTAAGAATTTTTTATCCCCAGACAAGAGAGTCTTATCTCTTAAAGGGGAGAATTGACAGGAGATAAAGAATTCATATCATTCTAACGGATTCATTTCAATCTCTGAAACTGTTTCTCAGGTCTATAAATACCCTCCCCCCCCCTCCTCAGTCAGAGGGTAATCAGTAATTTGTAATTTCTCTCTCAAACTTTCTTTCTCTCTGTGGTTCTGACTTGAGCATCGGAGGGTCTGCCACTGGGGCCATCTCCAGTGTTTCATGCTTTTTGTAGGTCCATCGACCGAGTCAACAAATGTTGGATTTTGATCACGATGTTTCATCAATGATCCAGATCCACTTTCAGGAGCTCTAACCACTTTTTTACGGTGACGATCAAGGGTTAGATCTTTATTAGTTTATTTCAAATATAAACTATCCATCTCTTTTCTCGCACACCAAAATAAGCAACAACATAGCCATACTACAACATCAATGCTAAAGCACCTTTTTCTGTCGCATTTTTTTGCGGTTGGCATAATTACTTTATCACTTTTGGGGATCTGAAAGGCATGATGACGGTATTGCTGGGTGGGGCTGTCAGGCAAGTGCGATATTTGACTCACATTATAAGGACACACATGATGCCCTCATGGTTTGCCAAGTTGCATGGGAAAATAGGGACATCAATCAATGCCACAATTGTTATGATGGCAGCAATTGCTTGTTACGATTGGTGGATTAAATACACGAGAACAGGGTTTGAAGAAGACGAGAGATGTGCAGCGAAGTGGCAACAAGCAGCAGCAGTGCAGTAGCAAGAGCAGCCACATCAACATTAAAAGACAATTGACAGCTGACTACCCTCCTGGGCAGTTAGGGCAGTCGACCGTCCGATTGCTGTAGCAATTTCCAAGAGGAAGAGTAGTCGACCGCCCAAACTCCCCAACCCACTCAGGATATAAGTGCAGTCAATTGTCCCCTTTCGGAGTCAACCGTGATAGCGCTGATCAATTACGACTGGGATCTATTCTATTGTAATCTTATGTATATGCATAGTCTACGATTATGAGGGTGAACTGAGACTTATTCCAAGTGAGAAAGAAAAATTTAGCATCATTTATTCAGAGAATGAGAAGAAGATAAACCCTACACCATGGTGGTAAGTTCTTGAGTGATTGTAAATCTGTTTCTCTTCATATTTTCTAGTGGAAATCACATGAGTGCCTCTGTAATGCCCCGAATTTTCAATATAATATCTCAGAAATACGTGGCACAATTTCTAGCATCTACCTCAATGTAATAGTAAACATAGCCAAATACAAATAAATTTTTTAACTTTCATTACACCATTTCTTTACAAAGCACATCGGAAAATTAAACACCTTGAATTATAATTCTTACTTTTACAACACATTCTTTTACAAATTGCATAAGCAACATTATCATTCTACCACATGCATCCAAATTTCAGCTATAGGTACCTACCTGTAAAACATGAGGCTAGAAATAACACTAATCCCCAAAACTACGGGGTCAGCCATAACGGTGTGAGTGACATCAAAAGAAATGCAACATAAATAAAACATAAAGAATAAAGTCATAATCAACACATACCAACAGTAGTATCGAATGGAATATGAAATAACAATGAATAAAGCATGAAAATATCAAGTGAAACTAGACTAAGTGTCAAGTGTAGGAAAACAGAAGACAAACATGCATAAAACCAAGTCAAGAAAACTCAAATGTAGGGTTGTTCATCGGTGCGAAACCGAACTGAACCGAAAATAACCGAACCGAACCGAAATTTTCGGTTTGGTATATTTGAAACCAAAATCCGAACCGAAACTGATAAAATTTGGTTTGAACCGAACCGAATTTTATCGGTTCGGTTCGGTTAATAACCGAATAACCGAACTTTTTAGAAGTTGTTCAATTTTGAATTTTACATGTGATCAAGGTCAGTGAAAGTTCCAGGATCGATCAGACTAGCATCTTTACCATATGTTTCCCAATTCTCTCTCATTATAAAAACAGAGATTTTAAAAACAGAGGCAGGCGCATGTGAGATGTAACATTTTTTTGTTTTGTTTTGTTTTGCAAGTCCAGATCTCACACTTGATGGAGTGGACTTTTGAGTCCATATGATATGAAAGCCTACGTTATTTATCCCGGTTTCTTTAATTTTCATTAGCATCCTTTAGAAGTAATACATATTTTTAATTAAATTTTATTTAATCACAAGTCTCCTTGCTTGGTTGCTTGGATTCTTTCAACTCAAGTGGGAAGATGATGCAGGATCCATATGGATCAATGGAACCTAGTACTCACTCAAGCAGCTGCACTGGCATTCCCCATCCGAGCATACCATTAATGGTCGTAGGTGACTTTAATCGTATAAATACTTAAAATTAGATAGCATCAACTGCATCGTAATGGTGGTGTATATTGTGACTACATATATAAACATGTGTATTCAAGGTGAAAGGTTGAGATTTTCTGAACACTACTTCATGTATTTGCAAATACGCTCTAGAGATGCACATGGTTCATGAGAGTGCTGACAAAAAGCTTTCTGTTGTAGGCATCCTCTATACGAGAGGACGACCTGACCATTTCCTTGCTACTTACATCATGGATAGCGAATTTGAGAAAGTGTGGACCGTATTATATTAAATTTGTAATTCAGTCTCCTTATAAATTTGTAATTCAGTCTCCTTATGTCCCATTTACCCTAGATCCTAAGGGTAGAATTTATTTTGGTCCAAAAAAAGTTCGGTTTTTTGTTCAGGTTCGGTTTATTTAGAAGCCAACCAAAAACCGATCCGAATTCTCTAACAAAACTCCGGTTTGGATCAAAACCGAACCGAAAAACCAAAAAACCGAACCAAATTGGTAAATTTCGGTTCGGTTTGGTTCGGTAATCGGTTTTAACCAAAGTATGAATAGCCCTACACAAATACAGTATGATGACTCTCTAATGCATACTTGTCGGATTCTATGCATTCCATACTACATAGGTCCGGTGCAAGCCCTTATCATTCTCCACTTTATAGGGTTAAATCCCTCGTTATGCAACTAATCCTACTACGGTGATAGAAATAAGATCCAGATTACTCCACGAATAGGCCTGACAACTCTTGACACGCAAGCATCATGTAAGCGTAGCTCAAAAACCGAATAATCACCTCCCTGCCGTGTACCCCACGAATAGGCCCGCCGACCCTCGACGTGCAGATACACAGTACATCCCGTGAATAGGCCTGCCGACCCTCGACACGTGAATGCACCGTATGTTCCGTGAATAGGCCCGCCGACCCTCGACAAGCGAACATACCAACTGTCCTCTCGGGAAAAAATAACACAATCCTGGAACGCATCCGTTAGACTAGACCCCTAGAGTATATATTTACGTTTTCCAAGTTCCATCACATCTCCACTAGTGCCTGTTCTTAAGTTGATTATTATTAAAACACAAATTTCCTCCTCTCTAGAGTTAGTGCATCTTGCCAGACTTAATTCCAACCAAAACAACTTCAAGACCCAACTGGTCAAAAATCCACAAAATCTCATTTGCTAGTTTACAGGAATTTCACTCAACCCCTAGAGACTCACAATTCTAATATCAACACCAAATCTTTCAATAAAACTCTTAATTCCATCATCAAAAACGTTTATGTTAAGAAAACTCCTTTAACCAAACAAATCCAAATTTATCCAAATACTTCACAAATTTGTAAAACTGAAATAAAGTATCAAATCCACAAAATAACTTAGTTTCATATTTTGAAGTCATAGAATATCACGAAACATCAATTCCTTTGAAAACCGTATATATTTCACTTTATAAAGTCATAGAAATGCAAGTTAAACTCTATTATAATCAAGATATAACTCTCTGTAATTTATAGTAATCTGTAGCAAAAACTTCATCTAAAACAGTAGATCAATAATCCATAAGTGTAAAGAAATAATCATTCAAGAAATCAGCAAGAAAACTCAACAAATCATCAAAAAGGTGACAGTCGACTATCGAAAACAGTTCAAAAGAACGACGGTCGACTACACAAGCCCAGAAAATCCAATTTTTCATATGACGGTCAACCGCACATCTTAGTTCAAAATGGGACCGATCGACTGTTAGCTGCTGCTCGACTAGTTTCGAAATTGTGCACTTTTCCGACTGATACATGATTATACTCTTTTAAAACATGAATTGTAAATTTAAAAACCCTTAGATGATCAAATACAACTTGCCTAACATATTGGAGTTTATAAAACAAATCAAAATCTCATTAAGTTCATAAAAGATCAATTTTTCGACAAAACTTCTTCAAAACAGATAATATGAATATATATGTAAAGGTGTGTGCAATTGCATCAGTTATGAGCATCAAAATCCATCAAATATGAGTAGTATAATGTTTCAATTCAATCTCAGTATCAAAACAAATTAAGATCCAAAAACATCACAAAACACACAAAAAAGCAATTTCGGCTGTGTTCAACAGACCCGTAAATCAAACCCTATAAAATCTTCAAAAACTTGATCCTTGGATACTTAAAACTCTTTGCAACTTGTTATAAACATACCCCAGCTGATTATATTAATTAACCCCTTAATCATATTCATCTACGGCAATCATTAGTCAAGTTCTTTTCATCGAAATATCCCCAAACAGAACATATATATACATACACAGTAAAGAACCCTCCTCTATTCACTTCTATGCAATATACATCATACAACTCATTGTACTCAATCAAATCAGTAAGAATATGAAAGAAAACAACATACCCATGATTCCTACTAAGTTCTTAACATTCTCAAGTCATCTATATATAATTTTAAATTATCAATAGCATAGTTTTCTTGAAAGGTTCAATCTTGATTCATCCATCCATCAATAATTCATTATATCATCATACCATCATCTATCATGCATTCTAATAGACAAATCATCACATAAAATATGCATACAACAATAAGAATCAAGCATATGTCACTCACCTTATTGAAGAATCAACCGAAAAAAATAAAAAATAAGAAAAGTTCTTCGTCTCGCAAAAAATTCAAGATCCTCACTTCGAAACTCCAAGAAATTAATAATAAAGAAAACCCTTTGTTTTGTGCAACAAAGAGACGGCTGCTACCTCTCTTTTAATAGCCGAAATTCAGGGTATTAGGGTTTAGAGAAAATTTTGCAAAATATCCCTTTAAAATATATCTTGACATATATAAATCCTTATACTACGAAATTAGATTAACCAATTCAATTTAGATTTAAAATAAAAAATAATTACCCTGATCTGACCGGCACTGTTTTCAAACCCAGAAAATAAGTTTTGTAATTTTGGCCTCTAAGTGGCAATTTTGTAAAAAGACCCTTCTTTAACAAATTTGCGAAATAAACCAAACCTATTAGAATAAAAAGTAAACTCTTTAACTCTGAGTTGCCTAGCCATCATGCTCAGCCGAGAAAACAAAATTCTGGAGTTTTTACTCCAAGTGATAATTTTGCACAAAAGCCCCTCTTTTTGTAATATTTGCAAATATACCAAATAAATGTTAGAAAAACCCAAAAAAATCATAAATAATACCTACTAATAAATATTAGATTTCCCCAAAATAATTTCTGTGTCACGTCTCGTTTCCCAGAATACGGAAACACAGGCACGTAACTGAGGCCCAGCGAATGATGTAAACACCATCCATAAACTGTACCAGACCAACTCAGCAATAAGATCAACAAATATACAACCACATAAGAAATATAACCACATGAATCAATGATAAAGTTCTAATAATAATGAAATAAACCAACAGTATAAATATCCAACATCCGGGATCAAAACAAAACTACGGGTCATAGAGCACAAAACAAAGTACAAGATAACAATGTTCAGAAAATAAATCTAGCAACAATTAATAAACTACGCAGCGGAGACTGGATCCATCACTAGAAACGTTGCTCACCAATTCCTTCGAGAACAGATCCTTCAACACCTGTAAATTCCTGGTCTAAAAAGAAATAAAAGAGTGTCCTTAGAGCAAGTGTGACGCCCCGAATCCAAATACACTGAATTCGAAATGTTCTACAGGATCTTTCCGCTTCCTTTAGTACAATTTTACAAGGAAATTTGAACTTTTCACTTTACATCAGAGTTTACATGAATACATTACAATTTACACTGCACAGCGGAAGTAAACTTTACAACAATGAAACAAATGTACAACAACATTGAATAATCTTTAAGCATTGTTCTTCTTTAATCTTTATCATGCCATTTACCTGCATATAAGACTGTGAGTATGTCAGTTTATTCAACCAACGATCATTATACACGGCCATCCTCTCTATGCCGGAAATAGTATAACTTATTTTCCATATTTAGCAAACACAAACTTGTCACATATCAAACTAAAGGGACTACCCTATTGATGTCGTGTTGTGATTGTGCACTTAGTCCTTAATGCAGTTAATTATGTTACATGACACTAATGCACACTTGTTCGGATTCTATGCATCCCATACTACATAGGTCCGAGGGCAAGCCCTTATCGTTCTTCATCTTTGCAGGGTTCAATCCCTCGTCATGACTTAATCTACTACTGTAACTACGGTAAGTATCCTAGATGTTTTCTGACCTACGAACTCATATCTAGGCGTCCTGGAGGGAATCCCATCGCTGACATGACTCATCATGCAGACATCCTGTGGTAATTCAGCTCCTACCATAGACATGACACCACCCGTAGTCTTCAAACATCCCACGAGCGTCGCCACCGGGACGGTACTCTGGAGCAGTATCCTCGCCCAAACTCATCATGGGACATCCGGGATACGCTCTCGCCGCTATCCAATGGCCCTCATACTCAATGTTTTTCTCTTACTTTCATCACGTCTTCACTATGTACTAATCCTTAGGTTTTATTAAAATCATGAACAAAATCAAAGCTCTAGAGTTAGCCTCTCCACTAAACCGGACTTATTCATTCATTCAAACATGACCAACCTTGGTCTTTCTTTTCAATATTTCATTTCATTTCTTTCCAAATGCCGGGGGAGACTTAGCTACTCTTTTGTTTCAATTTCAAATCCACAATTTCCAATTTGAGAATTTCCACTCATGAGTTCATTTTCTTCATGATCACCATGGATTTTCTTTTTTTTATGTTCATAGTTCCACAATTATAACTTTCATAAATCCAAATAAATGATTCACTCCATATTAATTCATGCAAAGACAAATAGAGTTTACTGTCACAACCAATATTCAGCATAAGATTCACAATTTTTATCATAAAACAATTCATAAAATTTCTGAGATGTCAAAAGGTACTCTGAACAGTCGACTTAGAACTCATCCAGTCGACTTGTTCAGCCAAAGAAAGTTCTTCAATAATTGCTCGGAAGAGTCGACTGCTGCACACGGCCAGTCGACTGTTCCGCAGCATTCGGAATTTGAATATCATTTATGGGGAAGTCGACTGTCGTTCATATCAGTCGGCTGTTCACATGATCGGTCGACTGTACATGCAATTTCCAGTTCTCTAAACGTCTTTAGTTCTTTTTCATTCATTCATATTTTCCTCATTATGTATACCACAGAGCATTTCAACATAACTTATATCCTATCAATCCACTAATACATTCTTTTCCGACATTATAATTTCATTAATCTCTATACCAATTTTCTACTCTTATTTATTCCATGAATGTAACAATTGTATCGTAATTTTATTCGTTACGACATCATAACAAAATTTCCAATTTAGCACATAAAGCGACATAGTTAATATACTGATCTTGCACATAACTTTTCATGCTACTAACAAAGGTTTCTTCGCACAATTTATAGCCATATTCGTATTGCACACAATCTTGAATTTTACTAATAGCAACACACATAATTTGCATATCAACAATTCATCAATTAGAGATCATCCTTTCAATTAAATGTGCATTCTTATTAATCATTTTCATGCATTATTTTGCTAATTAAATCTAGCATGCATTCCTATGTTAGAAATAAGGAAAAATTTACCCACCTCAAATGGAGAGACAAACACAATTAGCAATTTCCTAAACAAAAGTCTTTGCACACGAATGGTCCTCCTCCTAGAAGCGCGCACTCGAGCCTCCAAAAGCACCAAAACCGAGCTCCACACAAGCCCACCAAGCACTCCAAAACCGGCCCTTCTTCTCCTTAGTGTTGCAAGCACAATCCCACACACTCTCAATCTTTCAACTACTAAATAATATAATTTAGACTATAGGTTTGGAAGAGAATAATTTTGCACAAGAATGACTAGCCATGGGGGGGGGGGGGGGGGTATTTATACTAAAATCTTGATGGAATGGAGGGCTAGGATCAAGTAGTTGGTGTAACGCCCCGAATCCTAAATACACTGAAATCGAGATGTTCTACAGGATCTTTTCGCTTCCTTTAGTACAATTTTACAAGAAAATTTGAACTTTTCACTTTACATCAAAGTTTACATGAATACATTACAATTTACACTGCACAGCGGAAGTAAACTTTACAACAATGAAACAAATGTACAACAACATCGAATAATCTTTAAACATTTGTTCCTCCTTGATCTTTATCAAGCCATTTACCTGCATATAAGACTGTGGGTACGTCATTTTATTCAACCGATGATCATTATACACGGCCATCCTCTCTATGCCAGGAAATAGTATAACTTAATTTTCCATATTTAGCAAACACAAACTTGTCACATTTCAAACTAAAGGGACTACCCTATTGATGTCGTGTTGTGATTGTGCACTTAGTCCTTAATGCATTTATTTACATTACATGACACTAATGGGTACTTGTTCGGATTCTATGCATCCTATACTACATAGGTCCGAGGGCAAGCCCGTAATCGTTCTTCATCTTTGTAACATCTGTTTTTTTTAATTCCTCAATTATTTGGTTTAAATTATTTAAAAAATATGTTTCTAGGTATATTTACCCATATTAATTGATTTTATGGGTATTAGAGTGATTAAATTGAAATTTGGGATTAAACGGAAAAATTGAAAATATAGGAGTTTTGGGATGAGTTTTCTCGGAGGAGACGAATCCGATTTGACCCGAAATTTTTCTGGGGTGTTTATACATTAGGGGGTCGATAAAATGCTAAAATAGTGAAGTTTTTAGTTTGTGGCATTTATTTACAAATTTTGGTTGAAATAACCCATTTTGGGTCATTTTCTTAAGTTATTGGGCCTAAAGCCCATAACCCTAAACCCAACTTTATTAAAACCCTAAAAAAATCACAAAAATGCCATTCTCCTATCTCTCTCTTCCTCCTCCTTTCTCTGGCCGATCAGAACCCATCCCTTTTGAAACCCAACTAGGGTTTTTTTTTAAATCCACCTAATCTCCACCTCCAAGCTTTGATTTTTTGGGGTTTCTAGGAGAACTTTGAGTGCTCTTCCATGAGGTGGTGTCGATTTTTCAAGAAGGTTTCAATAAGGTATAAGAAATTGTATGTTAGTTTATTTAATTGTATGCTTTTCATTTCTTTTACTAGAAATTGATGTAGGGAGATGTAGAGAGCATATAGAACATGTTAGGAGCTAGAAATTATACATATTATGGTGAAATTATGGAGTGGTGAATTTGGCATAAAGCCAATTTTTACAAATTGGTGAAGTTGGGTAAGAACCTTGCTTCTAGTGAGTTTAAAAATTGCATAAGGAGTTGTGGAGTAGTGTGAGAGCGTTAATATGAATTTAGAATGAATTTTGTAGATTTAAAACTTAATGGAAATGATTGGAGAATGAAAAGGTTATTTATGCACGCAGGGTGTTCGGTGGAATGCCCGAGCGAGAGTGAAGTGAGAATTTGATACATCCGGTGGTATAATTAAGTCTTATTATTGTTATTATTTACCCTAATTTGAGAAACTAGGAAGAAGGGATTAAAGAAATCAGGAGATAGAAAATTTTCCTAATAGGAAGCCTCCAATCTATAAGTGAGTTTTTGTATTGGGACCCGAATTCGAAATTTATCGATGTGGCTCACCTACATATGTCATTTGTGACGCGTGGGTGAAGACGGATTTGAATTTGGAGGTTTGTAGGTCACGTTTTGAGTTTTAAGCTAATCGGTCCTATAATTTCCTATTTAGGTGGAAAAAGTTGAACTTCGACTGGCTATCGGGCGGACGTGGGACATCGTTTGCTCAATCCATCAGGTGAGTATGTTGCATCTATATATATTTTATGTTATGGCCAAATTTTGTGGCTTTTTGATGTATTTCGTAGAAGTTATGCTAGAAATTGATTTTGAAAGAAAATACGGATTTTAACGGCCCGAAAATGCGTTTTTGTGATATTTGAGGAAATTAACTATTCTAAGTATATAAAACCTATATTATGGGTTAATGTGATGTGTTGAAGTATAAAAACTAAATATATTAAATGGTTTATGCATATATTTACCCCGTGCATGTTTCGTGCATGTTTTTGTGAGAATAAGCCTATATAGGTGATTTGGTATATGTGGAGCCTTGTGTATGGGCTAGCATGTTATTGATGGATGTTATAAGATGTAATTAGACGAGATTAGTGATTGTGGCCATGTTTTGGAAACCTGTGTATAAATAGTGCATGTTTTGTGCATATTTTGGGGCATATAGGCCTTTATAGGTGATTTTAGTTATATAGAGCATTGTGTATGCACTTGCATGCTATGATTGGTTGTTATGGAGTTCAATTAGAAGAAATAAGTGATTGTGGCCCTATCTTTTGGAAACCCGCAAATGTGATGTATGTTTGTGATATATATATAGATGATTATGGCTTGTGATGCAGTAATTGATGAAATTAGTAAGGAGGGTATATGTTTACAGTCTAATTATGTTCGATATGAATTAATGAGCAATAGTATTATATTATAATGTGATGAATTATACATTTGGATACTTTTACGATATGGAATAACCTAATGTAGTTCTCTTATTAATGTTATAACTTGGCGTATGCCTATATATGGTACAATGAGGTAATGAATAACATGGTATTCTTAATGTGTGATGTTATGGAAAAATAAATATCTTGGCGCATTAATATTATGCAATAATATGTTATGATGTTTTTATATGCTTAATGACAGGGTGTATGCATAATGTGATATGATGATATGAGGATTAATATCGTGGATACTGGGTATGCGTTAAATGGTAAGATAAAAGATAAGATGGTACGTGTTAATAAAATATGTTATTAATTCACGTGATTAAAGTCAAGGTTGTGGCAATTATTAAATTCATAAGTGAAATGCGTGTGTTGATAAAGTAAGCTGAAAAGATGAAATGATTAATGCTAATAACAGATGGTTTTGTTGACCAGTACCTACAGCAATCCTGGGGGTTTGGGCTAGACCTCCTAACGCCCAAGGACCGGCTTGGGAATAGTGGACCCAAACTATGTTTGGGGTAAGTGATTTTTATCGCCCAAGCTATCGGCTTGAGGCCCGGTTTTCCCTCGATGACAGCTGTCGCGAGGAAGCACCCTAGTGGGACTAGTGGTGAGTGTTTACCTCGCTGGCTTCGGTTGGGAGGAAGTACCCTAGTGGGACTAGGGGATTGTGGTTTTCCCCTCGATGACAGATGTCGCGAGGAAGCACCCTAGTGGGACTAGTGGTGAGTGTTTACCTCGCTGGTTTCGGCTGGGAGGAAGTACCCTAGTGGGACTAGGGGATTGTGGTTTTTTTTCCTCGATGACAGACGTCGCGAGGAGGCACCCTAGTGGGACTAGGAGTGTTGTGTTCCCTCGCTAGTTTGGCTAGGAGGAAGACGTAGCCTCGGACGAGTAAGACTCTGGGAGAGCATCGGACCGCGTGTTTACTGGGCTGTTGGCTTTCAGTATGTTGGGATACTGTGGCTCACTGGTCGACAAACTAATAAAATAAATAAGTGTTAATAATAAATGTGGTAGTAAAGAAAGTGGATAGTGAAATGTGAATTGTGTGTGGGAAAGAAAGTGGATAGTGAAATGTGAATTGTGTGTGGGAAAGAAAGTGGATAGTGAAATGTGAATTGTGTATGGGAAAGAAAGTTGTTGTGAATGAAGTAAATGTGAAAGTGAACGTGTTATGAGTTAGTGTATGAAAAGAAATGATAAATGCAGCATGTGATTAATTTAAGATGAAAATAATAAAAGAGATGTGTTATCATGAATAATGCAAAGTAATTGTATTATGGGTGTGATCATTAAAGTAAAATACCGTTGATACGAGTTGTACCTTGGAATTGTGTCAAGGAACTACCTGCCCGCTATTTCTGTGGAAATGGTGGGAACTACCTGCCTTGGCATAATTCGCAGGGTGAGTTGGTATGGTAGTGGTAATGATTAATAGAAATGAAGAATTAAATTAAGTGAAGATGATAAGTGATTGAAGTGAATTAATAACCAAGCTATCGGCTTGAGATGTGATGTGATATTACCCAAACTGTGTGTTTGAGGTGCAGTGATTATTACCCAAGCTATCGTCTATGGGGTGTGATATGTTGTGGTCCCAAATTGTGTTTGGGGATTAAGTGAAAATGATGATAAGATTTATTGTTTATGAGAAAAAGAAATTACTAAAGTGGTATAATGAGATGGAAATGAACTATAAAACATGTTTTCGAGGTAATGAGTATGAGCATTCTATTAATGATGTGTTAATGATGTGATGAAATGTGAGAGTATTGCAATAAGCAATAAGATGTTATAATTGCGTCATAAGACCTGAATGAATGTGGCATTATGAGAATAGAAGCATATATGTAAGAAGTGATATTTGTTATATTTCAATAAAATAAATACACGTATTTGGAGAATGGTTACGAAAATGGTTAATGAAGAAAGTATGTTGGGTTACGAGTTTGTATTCATATAAAGGGTTATTAAAGAAAGATATGATAGCTTCAAGTAAGTGATATTTATATAAATAGCGAAATGCTAATATGATGATAATTGTGGAGGAATGAATATTCGGGTTAGGGGATTTAAATTGAAAAGAACTGGATTGAATGGAAATTCGTATTGTGCGAATCTAAAATAAGGATAAATATGGGGTTGATGTGAAATATATAGTGGAATGTGTGAATTATGGGTAATTTTATAATTCGATGCAGACTTGAAGAGTATTTGGATATAAAGTCGTATTGATGATGTTTTTAAGTTCAGATGTTCAAGGTGTATCTTCTTACTTGATGTCTGTAAGTTTAAATTATTTTCTTTATATGATTTAATTCATTTGTTAGATTTTTAAATTATACTCATACCAGAAATGGCTAATCCCTGATGTTTTCTGGGGGTTAGGGGGGTCCCTCCCTGAGAGTGGACAACCCTAACTCTCTTGCAGGTTGGTAGCAGCATGGCGAGGTAGTGATAGAGTTAGGAATTTTATTTTATCGAGATGTTAGATTGATTATGTATTTAGCATAAGTAGAAGGTGAATATTGATGTATTATTTTGTATTATGGTAAAAGTATAGGTATATATTGCTGTGATGAGGTGAGAAAGCCCGTACCCACCTCGTTGTGGAGTATTGGGTCCTGTGGTTGGTTTCTAAAAAGGTTTTCCTAAATTTTTACAAAAATCTTATATGTTTTCAAAAGAATTTATGGTTTTTATTTAATACTTGATAATCCGTTATGAGTTTGGCCCCCAGAGCATTATATTATATTGCCATGTGATTCTGCTCATTTTGGCCTGAGGAGCCCGTGATATTATTGCCTGTGATGTGAGCTACGGAATTTAGAGCAGAATTTCGTAAGCCAATTGTGTTTCGGGGCAAAATTACAGGGGAGACTCTGCCCAAATTTTTATTGAAATATAATTATTTTAGTCTATGTTTAAAGTGACATAGAAATTGATAGGATTGAATTTAGAGGTCTGGTTTTAAAAAAAAAAAATTGGGTGTTACAATCCTTGTAGGGTTCAATCTCTCGCCATGACTTAATCTACTACTGTAACTACGGTAGGTATCTTAGATGTCTTATGATCTACGAGCCCATGTCCAGGCAGCCTGGAGGGGAATCCCACGCACTGACACGACGCATTGAGCAGGCAACCTATGGACAATTCAGCCTCTGCCATGGAACAATGGCACCACCCATAGCCACTCGAACATCCCACAAGCGTCGCCACCGAGACGATAATTCTGGAGTAGTGCCCACGCCATGTCTTGACGCATCAAGCAGGCAGCCTGTGGATCACTCTCACACCGCTAATCCGATGGCCCCCATACTCGTGTTTTTCTCCTACTTTCATCACGTCTCCACTATGTACTAATCCTTAGTTTTTATCAAAATCACGAACAAAAATCAAATCTCTAGAGTTAGCCTCTCCACTAAACCGGACTTATTCATTCATTCAAACATGACCAACCTTGGTCTGTCATTTCAAATTTTCATTTCATTTATTTTCAAATGCCGGGGGAGACTTAGCTACTCTTTTTGTTTCAATTTTCAATTTATAATTTCCAAAATGAGCCTTTCCAATTCATAAATTTTCATATTGAGTCATCATACTCAAAAGTAATTCTCTTTTTCAAATCATGATTTCTAATTCGTTCAAATAGTCCATAACTATACATGAAATTCATATGCTTTATCAATTATCACTTCACATCAAAATTTCACATCACTACGAATATTCACAATTCATATTTTCCACATTATTCTCAAATGAGAATAAATTGCATCATGTCACACACTAAAATTCCTTTTTGCCAAATTAATCTTCTAATCCTTCATTTCAATTTCTTCTTGTAAGTTATAATTTTTTACAAAGTATATATATAGAACCATAGTTCTATTTATGCTTTTATTCTCAAATCATAGTTTATTCCATACAAATAATTCCCAAATCATTTTTATAAAGTCCCTTATATTTTTAGGAGAATAACCATATTTTTTTCATAATTTTTGGCCAATTAAAAACCCCAAAAAATATTTTTTTTTCAATCTTGCCGAGGGCAAGATTCGAACCCAGCACCCCCGAGAACACAGCCCAGAGCACAGACCACTAGGCTGGTTGCTACTGGCGTCATAAAGAGGCGCTGAGAGCCATAAGAGCTCTCGGCTGCTACTCTTCTTTTATTTAAAAAAACATGGAATAAAATGTGTTTTGCCAGGGGATTCGAACTGATCACCACAAGGAACCCAACCGCACCCTATGACCACTTGAGCTACGTGCTCAGGTTGTCACTAATATAATTTCATATCCATTTAATCCGTGCTCTCTGTTATTTAGAACATTTCGATGTTCAACTAGTCCCAATTTCATTTGGTCTTCATAAAAATTACTGTACAACTCCAGATTAATACTACTTCACATAATTTACATACCAGTATGAGCAAAATAATTTTTGTAATAATTAAAACGTATTTTCATACACTAATTCAAATTATACATTATAATACTACATTTCTTCTCTTTTCGAAATTTCTTCGCATTTAGCATTCTAATCTTTTTGTCAATAAATTTTCACCTTAATTCTCTGACTTTAATCATTTACCTAACATAAAACACATATTTTAATTTACTCATGCCCATATCAACACAAAGGATCTATTTAACACATGAAATGGTATAATCAACCTACTAACTTTTGTGTGTAATGCTTGATGGCAATAAATGTGTTTTCTATCAATCAATCCATGATTCTAATCAATTCACATACAACTCAAATAATAGAACCACATATAAATTTGTATGTCCACATTTCAATCATTCAAGAAGTCATTTTTCCCAATTAAAGTGTGCTCTTCTTAGTCATTTTCATGCTTCATTCTTTCTAATTAAACTAGCATGCCTTCTACTTTAGAAATAGGGAAAATTTTACCCACCTTGTTGAAGAAAATAACAATTAGCAATCTCCTAACCAAATGTCCTTGCAACGAAATGCTTCTCCTCCTTGTACACGCGCGCACAAGCCTCCAAAAGCACCAACCTGAGCTCTCCTCCTTTGAATAGCTGGCCTCTCCTTCTTCTTGTTGCAAGCCCAACTCCCACACAACTCAATCTTTTAACTCACAAAAATACTACTAGATAGTGCACTTTAGACTATAGGTTTGGAAGAGAATATTAAGCACAAAATAACTAGCCATGGGAGGGGGGGTATTTATACTAAAAATCAAGGAAAATAGATGGCTACGATTGAAGTAGGAGTTAGGAACAAATGGTGGAGATTTAATGAGGAGTTACACCAACTACCCATGATCCAATAACCATCACTCCATGACTCCACTCAAAATTTGAGTTTTCCCTTCAAAGAATGCAACCAGCCATGCATGGGAAAAAGTGCACTTTGCACGTGTACGTTAGTGCACGTGCATGCAACTAGGCCTAAAAATTGTACATTTTATTCTATATAAAAATAAACTCTAGTTTGTATCCTACATTACAAGTTGCTTTTAAGAATAAATTGACTCATGGGCTTTAGTTAATGGGCTAAAATAATTATTATAAAAAATATAAATTAAATTAACTTTGGGCTTTTAAAGAAAAGGCGATCTATTTAAAAGAAGGCTTTTGTATAAATTAATTAAAAACACATATTAAAATATCTTTACTCATCTTGATGAAAATATTAACCAAAATATTGCACGTGCATACTACGTGCAAAATAAATAATTTTTCATAAATTGAAAAATCAGGGCATTACAGTTGGTTGTAAGATGGAGGGCTAGGATGAAAGTAGGAGTTGCATTAACTACCCACAACCAAGTAACCACCACACCATGATCTCCACCCAAAATTTGATTTCCCTCCAAAAAGGTTACAACCGACCTACTAGGAATGTGCATATTACACGTGTACTTGTAGTGCACGTGCATGCAACTAGGTCCAAAAATTGTACATTAAATTTTTGTATAAAAATAAAATAGTCTTTAAATTGTATTCTACATGACAAGTTGTATAAAAATAGTCCATGGGCTTTAGTTTATGGGCCAAAATAATTATTATAAAAATAATAAATTAAATTAACTTTGGGCTTTTAAAAGAAAGGGCTTTTTGTCTAATTAAAGGAAGGTTTTTGTATAAAATAATTAAAAGCACATATTAAAATATCTTTACTCATCTTTGAAGAAAATATTTACCAAAAATATTTCGCGTGCACACTACGTGCAAAATAAATAATTTTTCATAAATTGAAAAATCAGGGCATTACAGCAAGTCATGGGCGGCAAGTAGAGAAAACAAAGGGTAATAGGAAAAACATGAATATCAAAGGAGAGGAACATGGTCAAAGACAAAGAACAAAACAAAGAGTAGGCGATATCAAAAGTATACAATAATCACACATGAAATGCGTGATGCCACGTCAAGTTTAATACAAGATCAAGTATGCAGGTTGTTAAGTATTTTATTAATCTATCTAGTGCACATACTGCTGCGTCTCATTTCACAGGTTCCGCGCAAGCACAGTGATCGTTTTAGACCGATGGTGAATTCAGTTCGTGTACTCGGCATAACTAGATAACGATAATTTAAAATCATGAATCATCAGTAAATCATGGCAATCGATACTCCTCCTTTTTATGTCAAGTATACGTGCGAGCGAGAAGGCCTTACCGAGTACATTTCCCGACTGTTCACTACCAAGTCTACCCATAATAACCCCGGCTTGTTAATAGTTTATTTTTATCTTATGTGAGCATGCAAGAGGGTGTCAATGTTGTATGTTACTATGTGTGACTAATTCTAAGCGTTACAGACAAAGCAGGAAGCAAACACATCACATGAACACACTTCATAAAATCAGGACAGCATGACCTTGCTGTACTAAAACATGGGTTATGGACACTACACAATAGTAAAACTGAATCAGCCAGAAGATCTGAAAAGTAGACTTCCACACGGTTCCAGTGAGTATAATTAAGGTATATAAAAGACATAGGAACTAGGGTGATAACTCTAATCTAATCAGGTTTTATGTTCAGTTAGCATGCAGTAGGTTATATTCCATTAATTAATTTGGGTCGGAAAACTCATTATTAAAATCTACAAAAATTCAGGGAAGTAGCTATACATGTCTAGGTCTAGCATAAATTATTTTAGATTTTTCTTTTACTGATAACAAGGTCAAATAAAATAAACAACAACAGGATACGCATGAAACTATAAGTCTGAAATCTCTAACACAGTTGCAGCAAAGTGATGATATCTAATAGATGACAAATTGGAATTTAAATTCAAACCAGGAAAAAATTATCTAGACATTAAGGGCTACATTTTATGTTCAGTAAGTTCTTTCAAATTATGTCATTAACAGGGCTAAAAATCTGATTTGAAGTGAAACTTACAGCAGTCCAGAAATCAAATTAATATAAAAAGATAACAAATAATTCACACGATCATAAATAGCATGCAAATTGGTAATCAAAGCAATCCTAGATGTCAACATACAATTCTAAGGGTTAAGATACATTATCATGGTCATGGTGTCAATTCATCAATTACATTCAATTCTAGCATGTTCAATTCAATGTCCAATCTTTCAAGCAGTCCTATGCATGAATCTAGTTGTTTAATGTGCAAATGCATGAAACATTGGGGATTAGGTTTAGATTGAAGAGAAAGCACGATGTTAAGAGTATGTCGGGTTAGCTCGTGTAAACCCTCGATAATCTTAACGGAATTGTCAAACAGTTTTTGATAATAAAAAGACATCTACTTGCAGGAGATCAAAGAATCTTGAATACAAATAATAAAAAGGGTTCAAGAAGAGACTTGCCTGTTATTGCAGAGATTAATAAAATAGAATAACGGGATCAGAATCCCGAGCGAAAACTCCCAAAAGTAAGCGCGAAGAATCAACAGCAACAGCAAGATCCTAGAGCAATTCCTCACACCAGATCGGGACAGAATGCAGAACACCGGAACTGAATCTGGCGTACACATAACACGAAACACCAAAACAGCCAATCAAACCACTGCCTCTCACCGGATCCGACCCAAAACATTGGACAGCAAAGAGCGATCGGGTGTGGCAGAACATGGGACACCAAACCAGCCAATAGGATCCTTTCCTTACACCGGATCCACACCGAACAGGGGACAGCGAAGAGTGGATCAGGGGTGCCAAACACGGGACAGCGAGACCAACCACTAGCTGGTCGTCTTCTTCCTCACGACAGTGAGAGAAAGTGAAAGAATGGTGGACAGCGTGGCGCTACGACGGTGACTACGGTGGCAGAGCGACGTCGGCACCACGGTCGGGAAGCGACGGCGGCGACGACACTCACGGTGAAGGACACTCCGTTCTCTCGGTCGAAAACAGGAGAACGACGGCGCGAGCAAACGGGGACTCAAACGGCGACGCAAAGGGGACTCGGTGGAGCGGCAAGGGATGGCGAGTGCGATGGTGATGAGCACGACGATTGGTAGGGCGACGGCAATGAGTAACGGTGAAGGGAAACTTCGGTGGCTGGGTTCGACGGATAATGGCGAGGACACCGGAGAAGACGATGATGACGGTGAGGTCGAGGGGACGAAGGGACGATGAAGATGGTGGTGACGGAGGGCGATCGGAGTATAGGGTGATGGGGTCGAGGGGTTGTGCAAGGTTGGGCTCGGGGTGTTTGGAAACAGAGAAGAGAGAAAGGGGGTATGCGGGGAGAGAGAAACGGCGAAAGAGAGAGGGGGTAATTATTAGGGTTTAATTAATGGGTTATTTATAGGGATCAGGAAATTAGGGTTTTGGGTTGAGATTATGTGGGTTCCGGGTATTGGTTTTGGCTCCAAAAAGAGACAAACAAATGCAATGAGATGAGACGAACACAAAAGAGAACAAATCGAATTTAAAATAGAAAAGAGCCAAATCCACAAAAGAACAGAATCCAATCAAAAAAATATAGATTGATCCAGAGAGAACAAAAGAACCCAAGAAAAGACAAAATACACCATAATAAATGAGTTCAAATACAATAATCAGAAGAATACAAAATACAATAAAATCTGAAAATAGAGCTTACATTCTGACTTTGAACTTCCCAAGAAAATATTTGCACGTGTAAAAAGATAAATTTCAGAAAAATGTGTATTAAATCATCAAAAATTACTTTAATTTATTTATTAATCTCAAAAACATTATTTAAAAATCTAGGGTGTTACAGCCTCTACACGGGGATGTAGTCATTGCATTGGATGAACCTCGAAAAAATCTCGTGTGTTTGTGTGTTGTTGGCTTTTGTTTGCTTTCGTTTCTTTTGATTAGTTTCTTTGTTTTCATCTCGTTATGGAGTTGTTTCCGCATTACACCACTACTATCATTGCATCCTTCATAAACCTCAACATTATGTCGAATCTGTTGTCAATTTCCACACTCTTCATGTTGGTTGGGCTTGCCCTGTTGGTCCATCGGTATTATGTTTCTGGAGAGACGATTGATTCTGATAGGAACAAGATGGTGGTGTTTCTATACTAAGCAGCGAGCAAGAAGGGCTGGATTGGGTACTGTATATAACAGTTCCGGTGTGGTTCTTGTCGACAGTGGGAGTGTGATGGTTTGTGCCTATGTGCCGCTAACCTAGGATGTGGGGAGTCCCTTTGTAACAACCCATAATTTTAAATACAATATTTTGAATTAATAAATAATTTTTAAATTAATTTATTTAATTATTTTGAATTTCTGTGAAACTATCGTTTTGCACGTGCAAATATTTTTGAAATACAAGTTTTGAAATTTTGAGTTGATAAATAAATTCTATTAATTATTATTGAACATATTTGAATTTTTGGGATTTTCCTGAATGCGAGAAACTACTTTTATAAATATTTCGAAAGAAATGGATTTTTTTGCAAAAAGGGCATTGGAGGCAATTTAAAATTTTTAATTTCAAAAAAAATAGTTGGCTGCATATCGGGGCCGATTTTGACAATAGAGATATTTGGGGGACAGGTTTTTATCCATTTAATTAAATTTGATTTGATTTGATTGATTAAATATTTAATTATGTAATTTTGGGATTGTAAGGGGACTAAATTGCAAAATTGCGATCAAACCCTAAAAATATAGCACCCAGTCATATAAGAGAGAAGTTGAACAGAGGATTTTGGCCTTTCACTTATATTGGCTATTTTGGGTGATGTATAAACGGCTATAGAGACTTTTCTTTTTTCCTTTGTCTCGAATTTCGTGAAGAACTCCATTCTATCTCTCCAACAAAAAAGCGGGGCTACGCCCCAATTGTACACTCCCTTTGTTCTACGAACCCTTGTTGATTCTGAACTTCGTTCACGAAGGAACCGGACTTTTGACGGGCCAGCCCTTTTTGATGCGTCGCTTTACCCTGAAAGGAAAATGAGCTTTGCTCTTCTGGGCGTTGGACGCTCCTGTGGTTTGCGAGAAGGAAAAAGGACTAATCTTTTGTTGCATCTGGCACGAGATGAAAAAGAGAGAGCTCCGTCTATCCGTTGTTCATTGTGTTGCGTGATTTCACTGTGTTTTTTACACTTAACTGGGTGTCTGTCTCTCTCCGCCCTCCGCCCCGAAACTGACACATGGCACAGCGCCCATTCGCTTCATGCGCGGGAAGGCAACGAAGTTCAGTTCAAGAGACCGCTGTGGAGTGGAGCAGCTGCGACACGAAGTTCCTTACTTTAGCTGGATCTCACTAGTGCCACGGATTATGGCTCGGCCAGGCGGGATAGCCGAGCCATTCTCCTTTTTGAAAGATAAGAGGCCAAGTCAAACGAATAAGGAAAGAAATTTATTCAATAAGCAAAAGGAGAGAGAGGGATTCGAACCCTCGATAGTTATTGAAACTATACCGGCTTTCAAGACTTCTTGAGTTTTGGAGTGGATCTTTTGCTTGGAGGAGAAGATTTCTAGTTTGCAACAAATATCTTCTTGAGGTGGGTAACACTCTAACTCTCTTTCTTTGTTTTATCTCACATATTTAGTATCATGCTAAGGATGAATTTTGTTGGTCGTGGATTGTATGTAACATGATGGTAGTGTTTATAAATATGCATGTTGATGTGAAATTGTGATTATATGACTTAAGGATTGAATTTTGATTGTTTATTCACAAATTTATAGTATCATGCTAGGAATGAACTTTGTATGTCATGGATTGTGTGTAGCATGACTGTAGTACTTGTTGAGATATATGTATGATATAAGATTGTGATTATGAGGCATAAGATTGAATCTTGATTGTGTATTAATCTAAAAAAATTCATTCTTGAATGAAGGAGTTTTCTATGCACGAAAGATCTAATTTTTATTTGTAGAAATAGATCTAATGAACCTATATGTTATTATTGATGTATAGATCTTATTGTATGATAAAAGATCATGATTTGAGTAATTAAAAGATGGAAATTTTGTGAGTTATTCACTATTTTAATATGAATCCATGATGAGTTGAAACTAGAATTTTTATACACGAATACATGTCAAAAATTATTGAAAATACGTGCTTGAAGTGGTGAGGCACTAGGGTTAGGGTTTCGGGGTTAAACCCTTACCCTAGGGTTGCTCGGGTTGGAGGTTTGAACAGCTCCTCGGGTTGCACAGTGCAACCCGAGCACTGTGCAAACCCCACTGTTGTTTTGGCTCTCGGGTTGGAGCTTTTGTGGCTCGATTTGATGGATTTTTGTGATGGGGTTTGTGTGTTAGGGTTTAAGAACCCTAGTATGCATATAGATGAGTATATGAATATATATAAATCTACTGATTGTGTGATGATTTATTGATTCTTTTGATCAAGTTTCGAATGTGCAAATTTCATATTTTGTAAAAATCTAGCTTCAATTTTTTATGTATTCAAGTAATGATTTAAAATAAAACAAATCCATATTTTTGTAGATGAAAAATTCTCAGTTTTGAGGGGATATATATTTCAGTCTTTATAAATAAAAACCTTGAGTTCTAAAGGGGTTTTTTCAGTTTCTAAAAGAGGTAAATTTTAGATTTTTAGAACTAAAGAATTTCATATTTTTGGGAATGAGATCCCATATAATTAAGAGACTTGTTTTTGTTTTAGTTGGCTAGATTTAAGAGAAATTTATTGAGTTTGTGTATGTATGAAAAGTGATATTCAAAAGTGGAATTTAAAGGATTTTGTGGATTGGATTTATGTTTCCATATAAGAAGAAATCTTTTATGGCTACAACTGTTTATTATATGAAATTTTCTGGTTTGGCAAGTGAAGTCCGGTAGGGTGGAGCTAGTTCTAGGTGGCTCGGGTCACTAATAAAATAAACCTAAGGACAGACACTAGTTGGAGTGTGATGAAACAAGGGCAAACATGAGTAGAGGGGCCTCAGTATGGTCTGCAGTGTGAGATGGTCCCCGGAATTATCGAGACGTGATTGGGAGTGCCCCCAACTCATCTGCGGTGTGAGATTGATCTCCGGTATTATCGGGATCGAGGCGACGCTCATGGGATGTTTGTGGGTGGTGAGGCGCCATGGCTTGCGATGTGAGATTGAATCCCCGGAATTATCGAGATGTGCTTAGGACTGTCCCCAGCTCATCTGTGGTGTGGGATTGACCTCCGGAATTATCAGAGCGTGGGCTAGGTACTCACAAATTGTCTAAATCTTGTAGTAGCCACAGAAGTAGTTTGCATGGTGAGGGATTGAACCCTAATATGTAGTGAACGCTAAGGGCTTGCCCTTGGACCTATGTAGAATGGGATGCATAGAATCGGAACAAGTATGCATTAGTGTGCATCGTGTGCATTGTGTTTTCTTGGATATTGTTTTATGCATTTTCTTTTGTTTTCTTGACACACACACACTCATTTAGCATAGTTTCACTTGTTGATTTTTATGAATCTCCTATTGTTGTTTTATTTCATGTTGTGTGGCAAATTTGTGATTGTGAGACCTTGGAGGGTTACTATTACTATGATATTGCGTCAGTTGCCTTCAACTGACGTGCCCACTTTTCAATTTATTTTGTAGGATTTGCAAGTGAGTAGATTAGCAGGGCTTGAAGTTAGGGCTATGAGAAGATTGATTTTTTGTTATTCTTTGAGATGTATCAAAAATGTTGTAATTTTTCGTTGTGCAATGTAATAAAGAACTGTTGTAAAGAAAAGTTATAATTTTTTCCTGTGTTTATACTGTGTTTGGATTACATTAAAGTAGAGATTCTGGATTTGTGTCTCTTATTTCTATTATTGAAATTTGGGGCGCTATAACCTTTGGTGCCATGGTTGCCCTCCTTGTCAATTGTGATCAATATTTTTTTTTGCTAGGATTGATTGATTTCAAGACGTTCATGAGATTTGGGGTTGGACCGGGAACTTGTTGGTTTACTACCTGTTTTTGGGGTTGCATGCATCGTATGATATAGCAAAGGAGATGCAGGCAGCGAGGGTAGGGAAGGAGTTGAATGTGTTGGTGCTGGCAACGGCAGCAAAGTTGCCGGAGTGGCTAAAAGTGAGTGAGATGTACGGTTAGTTTTTAAATTTCTTTGGTGTTGTCGTTATGAGTTATGATTTGTGAGTCTTACTCCGATAATGTTTGTGAAAGAATATGGAAATTTTTATAAACCAACTGTTAGACCAGCAATGATGTATGGAGCAGAGTGTTAGACAACAATGAAATATGTCCAAAAAATGAGTGTAGTGGACATGAGGATACTAAAATTGATGTGTAGTAAAACCAGGAATGATTGAATTAGAAACGAACATTTACGAGATTAGAAACGAACATTTACAAGACATGGTAAACATAGCTGATATTCAAGATAAATAAATTAAGAATCGCCTCAGTGCGCCCCCCCCCCCCCCCCCCCCCCCCCCCCCCCACACACACTGATTTGATAAATATTGAGAATAGAGTTAGGGGGGAAGGAAAAGACAAACTTTACTTGGGTGGAAACTGTAAGAAAAGATATAATAGTTTGTAACCTTACATAAGATATTGCGCTAAACCGAGCAACGAGGATTCATGCAGCCACCCCAACTAATTGGGACAGATGCTTTGTTCGACTTGTCGTCGTTGTTTTATGGTGTGATTTTCAAATGGGTCCTTTACTAATTTTATAGCTGTAAATCTCTTAGCAATTATCATCCAAACTAAAAACTTCCTGTGAGGAAACTACAGATAAACGGTTTAAAGAGAATCCGTTGGTGAGAAAACAAGTATATTCGACAAGAAATACATCTGCCAAATTTTAAACCAAGGCAAAAAAGTAATTTCCATTATTTATATTACTTGAACAACTTGATTTGAAATATACATTACTTGAACAACGGAGATAATTGGGTTTATAATGTTTAATGAACAAAAGCCAATCTCGAATATAACAAACACGGTATGTTCCGAGTTGAGAGAGAAAGTGGCAATAAAAATACTCACAATACAAACCCCTTTCCTCTTAATATGCATTTTCCCAAATCACACAAACCTGCGTTTGAGAATACAAAAACACGTCACAATTTACAATAGCCAAGCCAGCAAACTCTGCTACAGGCAAAAGAATTGAGTATTTGGTGAGAAACAGCAGTTAGCAGCTCTAATAAGTTACAAGGTGTCAAGCAATTCCTATTCAGTGAGAAACAATCTCGTCACAACTGCACAAAACGCAAACCTAAAAAGCCTTCAAGCCAGAACCTGCGAATGTTAAAAAAGCAATTCCATTGATCGCAACAGTAACTCGAGGGGTGAACCTTTTGTTGTCAAATATAGTATGGGTTTGTCTCATGTCTCTATCTTTAGTAGAGAGTTGAGGGAGGTGCTGTTGAATCTTTGAGCAAGACCTCTTATTACAAGAACGATTATATCCCTCATGTGTCGGGTTTGCACCATCAGATCCACTTCGTTTTCGTTGTCCACTACGATCTTGAAACGGTGCTGGTCATTCCTATAAAGCTCCACCTATAAAAACATCATTTAACAAGGTTGTTCAGAATAAACTTTTGCATCATGATAAAGAAGATCAAAAGATCACAATCACTAGCCTTAAAATAAACTTAGTGTAAATTATTGGGTGAGTAGTGATTTCAATCTGCCAAATTAACTTTTTGTCTGCATATTGAGAAGTAAATAACTAGTGGGTGTTCGTACCCACAACGACAAACCTATGAAGAACTATGATGGTGATTAAAAACTCAAGGAAAACTCATTTTATTCAAGTTGGCACAAAATCACTACAATCATGGTGATGAGAGAGTAACTTACATGAAATGGAGGAGCATAAGTCCCGCGGATTTCAGTAGTTGGAAAAGAAGTCTTGGAACCAGGTTTCACAACCTTGACCCTCTTTCGGTTAATTTCTAGAATTCTTCTTTCAAGATTTCCCACTCCAGGTACCTGTGAGTATATTCCAAAACAATGTATTAACACAACATTTATTTTATCCAACATTTCATGATACAAAGTCATCAGGAAGTTTTTTGGATTAAAAACAGAAGCTACAAGCCTACAACCTGCTTTGATGAACGATCTTTGTCGCACAATGCCTGTTCCAAGAACGAAAATTGATTGTTTTTAGAGCTAGACACATCATGTACCCAATTATATGATTGCAGCCAAAATTAAATTACAAGGATAGTAGCCCGGCAATTACATGATCAACAATGTGGCTAACAGTTAATTGAGAATAAAGATGAAACACCATAAAGTTCATCCAATATGTTCTTGAAGTATAAACACATACCTAGAGATGTTTTTATCATAAGTCAGTTAAATAACAATGATAGTATATACTGACACTAACAAATTCAGTGAGTGATAATTGGCACATAATATATAATCATGGCTTATTTTGTCACTGTTGGATTAATCACCTAATCAACAAAGTTTGTTTAAATATTCTAAATTGTTCATGAGCAATTGAGAGCTGGCAATCTAGAAGCAAAGAAACAGGGGAGTAAAATAAAATAGAAACAGCAGATAAATCCATCATGGAACGTTGAAAGAAAAGAAAAGCACAAACACAAGCACATTTTATCTTACACTGCAAGAGAAAACATTACCTCAAACTTAACAGATCCTAAATCCAACTTCTGCCTAACCTCTTTGTAAACATCAGGCTCTGCAAATGAACAAAAGAGCAATCTGTTGATTACATAGATCAAACAACATATAAGACATGAAAACGATATGGTTAAATTTTCAAAAAATAAAATATGAATAGCACGTCAAAATCTCTTTCCAGTTGTGCTTCTAAAATTTCTCGCAAATGGTTCACTCAGATCTCTTGCAGACCTCACAACTCTCTCAACCAATGTCAAATTCAACTTTACTGATTAATTTAAATTAGTGGGTAAAGGGCCAATGATATATATCAACATCGAACAAACACCGGAAAGTTATAACTAAAAATCCCTATTTTCAAAAAATTTCTAACCAAAATTTTATGTCAAAAGCCATGGAAACCCACCAACTGCAATTGGTTCTGTTGATGCAGAGCGAGATTCTCCTTCCGCACCATCCTCTCTAATTGGAGAATAAACTGCTACAAGCCTGTACCCTACATCATCAACATTAGCTTCATACATCCTCCCAGTTTCACCTGCAAAGAAAGAGGCAAAAATTGGCAATGTTATAAAACATGAACCAGAAGTTATTCTCTCCAGAACACATCAATGAACTATGATCATAAAACAAGGGTTATTATTTATTTCAATAGAATCCAGGAAACATGGACACATACACCATAATATAAGGATACATCAACTCTAGAAATTCTTTTCAAAGTGCACACCAACTTTACAATATATATATGAAAAGAACTGTTTATTGGCAACAATCACAGGCATCCCCTATCGACTAGCTCAATAGAGCCTACATCTATGGCTGGCCAGATTTAGCACTTCTGTACCCTTTTACATGTGCAATGAATATTTTTTTCAGCATTGAGCATTTAATGCACCAACAAAGAAAAAACATCAATGCAAACCCCAGTGGCATCCCAATGGATTAAAATGTATTTAACTTTATTTAATGGAAAGTCTATAGGACACAGATTAATTGGTCAACCAAAGACAAGGAATGGTCTGAGGTATAAAAACACAGGACACTTAAAATCAAGTTGCATGTAACATGTATCATCCAATTTCGTTCCAGAAAATCTGTATTAGAAGACGGGGAAAAGGACTGGAGGAAATTTATATACCAGGTATAGAGATAAGATCAGGACTCCCAACCATTGATCTAAGCCATTGAATTTTGCTCTTGCCTTCTTTTCCTCCCTTATATAAACCACGGACTGCATATAAATTTGTATGGAAACCTCTCCCTTCAATTTCCAGCTTCTCAATTTTTGGTATCCCTGAAGTACAGAAAATTTATCAATTGAATTTCGATAAGTTTTAGGGTTTGACTAGGAACGAGTGCATGGCGATAACAGCATTTGGCACTTGAGCTGACATACTTGAAAAAGTAAACAAGTAATAGATATTTCCTAAATGTTGAATGGTTATGTTCCCTTAGCAAAGAAAAAGGAAATCACAATTATTAGTTCTGGACAATACCAGCAAGCGGATCTGCTTATACTACCTAAGTTCATTAAAGATAAGGACATCCAGGTCATGTTGTCATATAATGAAGAAATAGGTCAGATTTTAAGCTTGATGTCATTTTTACACACAAAAGCTATTGACTGGTCTGCATAAATGATCAAATGTGGTGAAAATACCTGGTAAAATAGGAGCAGTTGTTGCTGTGACAGGACCGGTTGACCTTCCAAATACGTCAGTTACAGTACATTCACACTTCAAGCAATGGCCAATATCCTCTAGCCGAACCTTATATGAGCTAGAGTGTTGAGAGTGAAATGGTTCAAAGGACTGATGGGGTTCCACTCCTTTCGAATAAAACCTGCAAAGAGATATAGATATATGTAGATGTTCAATATATACTACAGAAGCAAATATGATGAACAGTGGTTTTACCATTGATATTTAAGCTCTTTCTTGTATTTACTCCAAATATGTTGTTGACTTTCGCTATCGGGAATGACCTCAATAGCAGTGAGTATTTCACCTTCAACTTCTTTTCCCTTGAAGGACAGTAACTCAATATTTGGAAGATCTGAAGAAAGAGAAGTGATTCAAACGATGGAAGCAAAATAATGACTATTAAAAAAGTAACAAGAAAGAAAGGAAAATACATTTAAGATCACATCATTCTTTATGAATTACAACTAATCAAACAACAGCAACAGTAAAACAGTTACAAGTATCACATATTCACATTGATATTCAAATTGAACGAGCTACACTCAGCAAAAGCTGAGAAGGTATATAGAATAAACAGTGACAGATCTGGAAAAGACGATAAATGCCTATTTCAATGGAGACCTCGATCTAATCTCTTATGCTCACTTTTGATTTCCCACAGCTTCTTTCCCTCAACTTAATTGCTTATAACTTTCCCTTCTATTTTTATTGTCTACTTTAATATTATTTGTTGTATCCCCTCCTCAGCTATTCCATTTCTTCACCTTGATTTATTTTTGTGTTTATTTATTTTAAGTCTGGGTGTATGAAAAGGAAGATGATCCATGATGTAGAAATCTCACTGAATTTGTGATGTAAAACCAACCCTAAAATAGAGAATTTCCAAGAATTTAATGGGTTAATTTTACCAACATGAAAGTGCGGATCTAAGTTAGAAACTTTAAACAGTTAACAGGTTTGATGGATTTTCAAGAATTGAATCAAATGTAACAGTCCCAATTAATAATTCAACCTTATAATCAATAAGTAAATCCCTACATGTTTTAGCAAGTAAAAAGTGCAATACCGATTCGTACTCTAATCTAGCATGTGGATCACTCAATCTCAGTATTTTGTGGTCGACAGGCAAATTAGATAATATGCTAGATAATAGGGCAGTAAAACACAAATACTTAATAAGGGAATGAGTATACCGAATGCGAACAAGCAAGTGTCGATCTCAGAGTTGGACAGCAACAGCAACACAGTGAACAAAGTCAGCAACGAAGCCACGTAGTGGCAGATCTGGTCGCCGACGTTGAGGGGAGACGGCGAGGGGGGTGTCGACGGCAGGAGGCGACGGCGCGGGGTCAGGGCTGTCGGGGCGAAGGTGAGGGAGGGGTCGCGGACGAGGATGAAGGGGTGGAACTGCGGTGGTGGTGATGGATCGTCGGAGTTTGGGGGTGAAAGGTGTGGTCGTGGTGTTGGTGGCGGGAGAGGGAGAAGGCGATGGAGATCTGGTGGCGGTAGGGTAGGGTTTGGGAGGAAGACGATGGGTTTGGAGTTTGTGGGAATCGGGATAAGGATGGAGAAGAAGAAGAAGAAGGTGACGAAGCTGTTACTATGGTGGCGGCTGGTATTGGGGGGATTAGTTTAGGATTTTGGGATTAGGGTTTGTATTAGGGATTTGTATTTGGGGATTTTAATTTTTGGGTAGATTTTAGAGTTTCACAAACCCTAAAATTTGATTAGGATTTATCACAAACCCTAATGTAGATCTCAGTTGTATCACACAAAAGAGAAGGAGGAAGAGCAAAACTCAACACAGATTTTTTTAATCAATAATGGCATCTCTTCTCATTCATCTCAAGGCCTTTAAATAGGCTCAAAATACATCTTGATACACATCTCCAAAATATTCTCAAAATCTAAAAATACAAAAAAGATTACATAAGGCTATAATTGCCAGAAATAAAAATGGTATTGAAATAAACTAAATAGGAAAGATGTCCTCATCATTCTCTCCGGGTGGGAGATAGCTCGACCCAGTCGAGTCAAAACCAGCGATCTTACCATGGTGCTCCAAAAGATTTGGATCCAGTTGCGGGAGCCCCTCACGATCACTGCAAGTGTCATCCGACTTCGGCTTATTTTTCCACCTTACCAAATACTTGTGCATACCACCATCTCTAGTAGAGATTATCTGATCATCTAAAATATTATCCAATTCTTCTGTCGATGGGTAAGTAATATCTGGTAGTGGAGGTAATGGGGGAATCTCACCATTAGGCTACAGGGTAGGCTCATCTATAAGAAAATTTCTAGGGTTGAATTTTGAGCCTTCATAAAGTACTAGATCCTCAATATTGAAAGTCTTACTTATGCCAAAACCTTCAGGAAGGTCAACGACATAGGTACTATCATTGATTGCATGTAGAATCTTAAATGGGCCTGCAGCACGTATATTCAAGTTCTTAACGGGTCCAACAGGAAACCGTTCCGGATGAATCCGAACCATCACTTCGTCACCAATATCAAAAGTTATAAATTTCCTTCTAGTATCTGCTATTAACTTGTAGTTAAAATTATTCTCATTGAGTTCCTTGGAAATTTCTCTATGCAAGTCATGAATGTTATATGCAAATGTGGGTGCAGACTCTGTGACTCTGTGATGTTCTAACACATGAGTAAAATCTATGGGCTGCCAGGTGACTTGGGAAGGAATGAGTGACTCAGGTATACTCAATGGAGGTGACTGAACAGGCTGAATACAATTGAGGGACTGGTCATCCTCTTTTTCATCAAAGTCATCACTTATATTAGGTTCATAGGTGAACTCATTGTCGGGCTCATCAGCGATGACTGCGGTACCCTCTACTATATTGATCCTACTTGGACTAGGACAGTTGCCAGCAACATGGCCGTATCCCTTGCATTTAAAGCACTTAGTGAGAGGATCAATCTTAGAATAGTCTCTTTCAGTGTTCTTAACCGTATTGGCATTTTTAAGTGGATAGGAATTTGAAGTATATTTATTTGGGTAAGACTTATTAGGGTACTGAGGAGATGAGTGCTCAGGTCTAGAGCGGTCAGAAGGATTCATTCTAGAGGAATGATCTATCGAATCGCTGGACTTGTAATGGGAACTAGCTTTAAAGGAATCCATATCGAGGACTAGGGCGTAGGTTGCCGCTATTGAGTCCACGTTTCTATAGATTAGCTCGTTCCTAAAGTCAGCTCGTAGTCCAGCTCTGAACCTAGAGAGAGTTTGTTCTTCACTCTCTTTACCTAAAGCATTGCACCGAATAAGTCATCGAATTTATCAACATATTCTTGTGTGAATTTACTTCCTTGATAGAGTTGGTTCCATGAATCTAGCAATCGGGTATGGAACGATAGCGGTACATACCTCTCAGTGAGCTTCTCTTTCATGGCCTCCCAAGTGGCTATGGGTGCCAGGCCTCGGCCTCTGCGGGCATGTTCAAGATTGGTCCAATGTTGTTGAGCTTTACCCATTAATTTCATAGTGGCAAATTTAACTTTAAGGGCGTCGCTCATGTCGAACCACACAAAGTAGTGGTCCATGGCACGGATCCAATCGAGGTAAGCTTGGGGTTCCATGTGGCCTTCAAACTGGGGAACGTCAGCCTTAACGTTCTTTTTGTATTGTTCGTCAGGGTCACGTTCTTGACGTCGATCGTCATGAACATTCCCTTGAGGGATCTGACGATGGGCATGAAGCTCAGGAACAATGGTTTGATTTAGCTCCACTTTCTCAAGCCTCTGATTGATATTGGCAAGAGTTGCTTGGATGGCAGCTAGGGTAGCGGAGATATCAGAATTGTCCATTTCAGGTCTGGGAACTCTAGGTTTCCTAATTGGGTGATTGGGAAGGGATAGGAAAGGTTCTTCAGGGTCTGTGATGGTGCTGCGAAGACGCATTCACCAAAAGTGGAAACTATGGGGTGTGTCCTAATTTTTTTTTTTTTAAATGAATCTGAAATAAACTAAAATAAAGGAAAGAAAAATAAAATAAAAGACTACACAATCCCAAATGAATGCAAAAATGATGCCTACGATGCAAGAACTAGGGTTTTAATAAACCTTCGCTCTGATACCAAAATGATGTAAAACCAACCCTAAAATAGAGAATTTTCAAGAATTTAATGGGTTAATTTTACCAACATGAAAGTGCGGATCTAAGTTAGAAACTTTAAACAGTTAACAGGTTTGATGGATTTTCAAGAATTGAATCAAATGTAACAGTCCCAATTAACAATTCAACCTTATAATCAATAAGTAAATCCCTACGTGTTTTAGCAAGTAAAAAGTGCAATACCGATTCGTACTCTAATCTAGCATGTGGATCACTCAATCTCAGTATTTTGTGGTCGACAGGCAAATTAGATAATATGCTAGATAATAGGGCAGTAAAACACAAATACTTAATAAGGGAACGAGTATACTGAATGCGAACAAGCAAGTGTCGATCTCAGAGTTGGACAGCAACAGCAACACAGTAAACAAAGTCAGCAACGAAGCCACGTAGTGGCAGATCTGGTCGCCGGCGTTGAGGGGAGACGGCGAGGGGGGCGTCGATGGCAGGAGGCGACGGCGCGGGGTCAGGGCTGTCGGGGCGAAGGTGAGGGAGGGGTCGCGGACGAGGATGAAGGGGTGGAACTGCGGTGGTGGTGATGGATCGTCGGAGTTTGGGGGTGAAAGGTGTGGTCGTGGTGTTGGTGGCGGGAGAGGGAGAGGGCGATGGAGATCTGGTGGCGGTAGGGTAGGGTTTGGGAGGAAGACGATGGGTTTGGAGTTTGTGGGGATCGGGATAGGAATGGAGAAGAAGAAGAAGGTGAAGAAGCTGTTACTATGGTGGCGGCTGGTATTGGGGGGATTAGTTTAGGATTTTGGGATTAGGGTTTGTATTAGGGATTTGTATTTGGGGATTTTAATTTTTCGGTAGATTTTAGAGTTTATCACAAACCCTAAAATTTGATTAGGATTTATCACAAACCCTAATGTAGATCTCAGTTGTATCACACAAAAGAGAAGGAGGAAGAGCAAAACTCAACACAGATTTTTTTAATCAATAATGACATCTCTTCTCATTCATCTCAAGGCCTTTAAATAAGCTCAAAATACATCTTGATACACATCTCCAAAATATTCTCAAAATCTAAAAATACAAAAAAAGATTTCATATGGCTATAATTGCCAGAAATAAAAATGGTAGTGAAATAAACTAAATAGGAAAGATGTCCTCATCAATTTGATAAAGCCATTTTCCCGAAATAGGCTTAAATCAACATATATATGCACACAGATAGTTTGGTAGAAACCAAGAAGAATAGGCTCAGTCGACATACCTACACAAACAACAGCGAACTTGGTAAAGCTGGAAAAAGGCTTAGTCAACAAGTGTACGCACACACAGAGACCGAGATTTCAGGACTTTCCTAGAGGCCGCAAGTCGTAGTGCTTAGATTCTTTTAACAATGTTCGAGGTTTTAATAAATTATTCAATAAATGATGGCAATTAATTATTCGTTAGTTCACTTGAATTATTATTTATTGTAAACCATATACCAATAAATGAATATGCCATGTAACTAGCTACGGTGTATTCTTCAATCTCAATATAATTTAGAATATATCACAAAATTGGGCCATAATAATGAAATTCAGAATTTTCGTCATTAGCCAAAAACGGTGGACTATAGGCCCCAAAACCTGACCAAAACAGTCAAATGCAAATTTCACCAAACCTGCCAATGACGTGGACTATATAGCTTACAAATTCTGGCCAAAATAGTGAACTTCGGGATTTTTCACCAAATTAACAAAAATGGTGAACTAGCCCACAAAATCTAGTGAAAACAATGAATGGTAGAATTTCTCAAAATCAGTCAAAAACGATGGACATGTCTAGAAAGTGAAATCTCACCAAATCGACCAAAAACAATGGACTACCTCGGAAAATCTGGCCAAAATCGTGAAATTCAAAATTTTCACAAAATCAACCAAAAACAATAGACTATATCCCACAAAATCTGGACAAAACAGTGAAATATAGAATTTTTCATCACTAAATCAGCTGAAAACAGTGGACTATAGCTTACAAAATCTACCCAAAACAGTGCAATGCAGAATTTTACAAAATCGGCCGAAAATGGGGGCGCTTACAAAATCTGGCCAAATAGATAAATTTGAAATTTTCACCAAATCAGCCAAAACAGACCAAAATAGTGAAACATTGAATTTCACCTAATTGGCCAAAATTTGTGGATCACAAAATATGGAATTCGGAATATCAACCAAATCAGCTGAAAACAACATACTATAGCCCACACAAAATCAACCAAAAGTGGTGGATAGACTATAATACCCAGCCGAGACAGTGAAATTCAGAATCTCACTAAATCGGTGGACTACTTTACAAAATCTCGCCAAAATAGTGAAATTCGGATGTTTCACTAATTCAACTGAAAACGTTGTATTATAGCTGCCAAAAGCTGACCAAAACAATCATATGCAGAATTTCACCAAATATGCCAATGACGTGTTAGCTCACAAAATCTTATCAAAATAGTGAAATTCAGAATTTTTACTAAATAAGACAAAATGTGGAGTATAACCCACGTCGGGCCAAAACAGTGAAATGCATAATTTCTCAAAATCAGCCAAAAATGGTGTACTATATATAACCCACAAAATCTAGCATAAGTAGCGAAATTCAGAATCATACCAAATTGGCCAAAAACAGTGGACTCGCCCACAAAATCTGCCAAAATAGTGAAATCTAGACTTTTCACCAAATCAGCTAAAAACGGTGGACTATAGCTTAGAAAACCCGGTGATGAGGACATCGATTCAAGACGATTCGGGCATTTCTATCAGCGCAGGCGTCGTCTAGGACAGCTGCTTATTTAGTTTAGGATTTTATTTCAGTACCATATTTGTTTCTGGCAATTATAGCCATATGTAATCTTTTTTGTATTTTTTAAATTTTGAGAATATTTTGAGATTTGTATCAAAATATATTTTGAGCCTATTTATAGGCCTTGAGATTAATGAGAAAGTATGCTATTTCTGATTAAAAATTATTGTGTTGAGTTTTGCTCTTTTCCTCTCCTTTGTGTGACACAATTCAGATCCATCTCATTAGGGTTTGTGATAATCCTAATACTATTTTAGGGTTAGTGATTAACTCTAAAATCTACCCCAAATTAAAATTTCCAAATAAAATCAACCCGAACCCTAATTCCCAAATCCAAAACCCTAATCTCTCATCTTCTTCCTTCAAGATCCCGAAACCCAATCCCTCACCTTCTACCAGTCGCCACCCCTACTCCACTTCGTCGTCATCTCGACCAACCGCAACCCCGACAACCACCTCCTGCCGTCATCCCGCAACCTCTTCCCCACACCATCAGCGACCTCCTTTCCCCCTCTTCCCCCACCATCGCCATCGACATCTCCCTCCCCTCCTTTGTCGATGCCATCGTTGAAGAGCCACCATACCCTCTCGCACCCCCACCATTAACGCCGACCACCCCCATACTCCCAAACCTGTTCCACCGAAACCCTAACCCCTCAACCTCTGCCCATCGAAGCCCGTAGCTCCCTCTCCCGTCGACGACTGCAGCAGACCCGAGCCCCCAAGTTGCTGTGCCACTCGAAGCCCCTAACGTGTCATCGGCCACCTCCAGATCCAGCCTCCTGCCATTTCCAATAGAAGCTTCCTCTTCGATTGTCGCAATTGGTCTTCGAACCTCGGTATACTCTTTCCACTTCTCAAGTATTTGTGTTATACTACTTATTATTTCTATTATATTATCCGATTTAACTGTCGACCACAAATATTGAAAATGAGCGTTCCACTTGCCTAATTAGAGTACAAATCAGTATTGAATCTTTTACTTGCTAAGAATGCTTAGGAATTTAATTATTGATTGTTAAAATTGAATTGTTAATTGGGATTGTTAAATGTGATTCAGTTCTTGAAAATCTATCAAACCGATTAACTGTTTAAAATTTCTAACTTTGATCCGCACTACGTGTTGGTAAAATTAACCCTTTAAGATTTTTGGAAATTCTTTATTTTAGGGTTAGTTTTACATCTCCCGGCCAAAACAGTGAAATACAGAATTTTTACCAACTCGACCAAAATTAGTGGACAACCCACAAAATCTAGCCAAAACAGTAAAATGCATAATTTCTCAAAATAAACCCACAAAATTTGGCCTAAATAGTGAAATTCTGAATATCACCAAATTGGCCAAAAACGGTATAGTTCACAAAACTGAGCCAAAATCGTGAAATTCCAAATTTTCACCGAATCAACCAAAAATGGACTATCCCACAAAATCTGGACAAAATGTCAGCTAAAATAATGAAATTTAAAATATTAGCGTAAAACTTGTGTAACTACTTAATATCACTTGGGGTTATAACAAGATACTTCACTTGAAGCAATGAAGACAAAAAAAACAGAGAACAAGTATTCCGACAACACTCATAGCTGGCATAATTAAGGAGATATTTTGGGCTCTCCAATTCTTCGGTAGAACAGTAATGTTCCATGAACAGATTAGAGCATGCATTCCAGTACTAGCAAAGCATGTTGATGAGGACATCAGTTCAAGACGATTCGAGCATTTCTATCAGCGCAGGCATCGTCTTGAACAGCTACTTATTTAGTTTAGGATTTTATTTCAGTACCATATTTGTTTCTGGCAATTATAGCCATATGTAATCTTTTTTATATTTTTTAGATTTTGAGAATATTTTGAGATTTGTATCAAGATATATTTTGAGCCTATTTATAGGTCTTGAGATTAATGAGAAAGCATGTTATTCTTGATTAAAAAAGATTGTGTTGAGTTTTTGCTCTTGCTCTCTCTGTGTGTGATACAAGTGAGATCCAAATTATTAGGGTTTGTGATAAATCCTAATACAATTTTAGGGTTAGTGATTAACTCTAAAATCTACCCTAAATTAAAAATTCCTCAAATACAAATCCCTAACACTAAACCCTAATCCCCTATTCCTACACCTGCCGCCAAACTCCTCCTTCATCTTCATCAGCCGCAACTCACTTCTTCTCCTTCCTTCTTCTTTTCCCGAAACCCAAACCAAAGCTCTAAACCCATTACCCCACTCCATCGCCAACTCATCCTCTTTCACCTACTGCCCCTCCAACACCCCTCGACCACTGTCACCACGCTCCTAAGCCTTCTTGACCTCCCTTTTGTCCCCTCACTTCCAGCGACCACTCTCCCAGCGCCGTCGCCGCCCTACCTTACTTCGACGACCAGCATCACCACACAAAAGCCCTAAACCCTTCCTCTGGTTGTTTCCCCTATTTCCATCGACAACAGGACTCCCACCCCAACGCCGCTCCTCCCCTCCGATTGGAGACGCTGTAGCGCCGCCCTCTGATCCCCGTCGCGCCGCCACCTGCGACGCCGACGTCAGCCTCGCCGCCGGATCTGCCAGCCCCCTTGGCCTTGTTGCTGCCCTTTGTTCACTGTGATTGTTGGGTTCATAGTTGTTGTCCAACTCCGAGATCTACGCTGGTTTCTTCGCATTCGGTATACTCTTTCTATTATTAAATATTTGTGGTCTACTGCCCTATTATCTATTATATTATCTTATTTGTCTGTCGTCCACAAAAAATAACTGAGATTGAGTGTTCCACGTGCCTGAGTAGAGTACGAATCAATATTGAACCTATTACTAACTAAAACACTTAGGAATTTTGATGTAAAACCAACCCTAAAATAGAGAATTTCCAAGAATTTTAATGGGTTAATTTTACCAACATGAAAGTGCGGATCTAAGTTAGAAATTTTTAACAGTTAACAAGTTTGATGGGTTTTCAAGAATTGAATCAAATGTAACAGTCCCAATTAATAATTCTACCTTATAATCAATAAGTAAATCCCTACGTGTTTTAGCAAGTAAAAAGTGCAATACCGATTCGTACTTTAATCTAGCATGTGGATCACTCAATCTCAGTATTTTGTGGTCGACAGGCAAATTAGATAATATGCTAGATAATATGGCAGTAAAACACAAATACTTAATAAGGGAATGAGTATACCGAATGCGAAGAAAATTCAGCGCAGATCTTGGAGTTGGACAGTACCCAAGAACACAGCAACGCAGCAACAAGATAAGAGTGGCAGCAACAACAGCAAGGGCTGTAGACTTGGCCGACGGGGAGGTGCGACGACGGGTGGGGCAGCATCGACGGCAGAAGGCAGTAGCGTCGGCGGAGGATGCTGCGGTGAAGGCCGAGGCTAGGGTTTGGGATGGAATCGAGGTCGGGAGTGGAGGAGGAAGAAGGCAAGGTCGTGGTGCTTGGATTGGTGGTGGAGGAAGAAGGCGAAGGAGTTGAAGTGGTTATGGAGGTGGATCGGCGGTGGCGTTGGGGCGACGTGAACGGGGGTGGAGGAGCGGGATGGGGCGTGGGTTCTGGATCGGGTGTTGGTGGCGGGAGAGGGAGAGGGCGATGGAGATCTGGTGGGTTTGGGATTTTGTGAAGTGGCTGTGAAACGGGATCTGAGATGACGAAGGAAGGAGAAGAAAGAAGGGGAGCGGCTGTAGACGGGAGGAATTATTGGATTAGGGTTTTGGTATTTGGGATTAAGGAAATTAGGGTTAGGGAATTTGTATGTGAGGGATTTTAATTTGAGGATAGATTTTAGAATTAATCACTAACTCTAAAATGTATTAGAATTTATCACAAACCCTAACAATGGGGATCTCAGTTGTATCACACAAAAGAGAAGGAGGAAGAGCAAAAACTCAACACAGATTTTTTTAATCAATAATGGCATGCTTTCTCATTAATCTCAAGGCCTTTAAATAGGCTCAATTACATCTTGAAACACATCTCCAAAATATTCTCAAAATCTAAAAATTACAAAAAGATTACATATGGCTATAACTGCCAAAAATAAAAAATGGTAATAAAATAAAAATCCTAAACCAAATAAAGTAGCTGATGACGACGACGCCTGCGCTGATAGAAACGCCCAAATCGTCTCGAATCGATGTCCTCATCATTCTCCCCGGGTGGGAGAGGGCTCGACCCAGTCGAGTCAAAACCAGTCATCCTGTCATAGTGCTCCAAGAGGTCTGGATCCAAGCGCTGGAGCTCTCCGCGATCTATCCAAGTGTTCTCCGACTCCGGCTTATTTTTCCAACTTACCAAATATCTATGAATACCACCATCTCTAGTAGAGATTATCTGATCATCTAAAATATTATCCAACTCTTCTGTCGATGGGTAAGTAGTATCTGGTAGTGGGGGTAATGGGGAAATCTCACCAGTAGGCTGCAGGGTAGGCTCATCTATAAGAGGATTTCTAGGGTTAAATTCTGGGCCTTCATAGGGTACTAGATCCTCAATATTGAAAGTTTTACTGATGCCAAAGCCTTCGAGGAGGTCAACAACATAGGCATTATCATTGATTTTATGAAGAATTTTAAATGGACCTGCAGCACGTGCATTGAATTTTTTAACAGATCCCGCTGGGAACCGTTCCGGACGAATCCGAACCATCACTTCGTCACCCACATTAAAAGTTTTAAACTTCCTTCTAATATCAGCTCTTAACTTGTAGTTAAAATTATTTTCATTAATTTTCTTGAAAATTTCTCTATGTAAGTCATGAATGCGGGATGCAAATGCAGATGCAGACTCGGAGACTCGGTGATGTTCTAACATGGGGGCAAGATCTATAGGCTGCCTAGGACGATAACCGTGTACAACTTCATGTGGACTCATGCCAATGGTTCTATTCCTAGATGTGTTATATGCAAATTCAGTAACCGTTAATTTTAAATCCCATGTTCCCAAGTTCTCCCCCACAAGAGTACGTAAGAGATTGCCAAGACTCCGATTGACAACCTCAGTCTGTCCATCTATCTGTGGGTGGAACGCAGACGAAAACTTTAATTTTGTACCTTGTGCCATAGGGTCTTCCAAAAATAACTCGTGAATTTCACATCCCTATCAGACACAATGGTTTTTGGCAACCCATATAGCTTCACAATATTATCAAAGAAGATCTGAGCCACGCGGGATGCATCAAAAGTTTTCGAGCACGGGAGGAAGTGGGCCATTTTAGAAAAACGGTCCACGACGATAAGAATGGAGTCGTGTTTCTTTTGTGTTTTCGGTAAGCCTAACACGAAATCCATACTCACGTCTTCCCAAGGGCGGCTGGGAACAGGTAAAGGAGTATACAGGCCTGTGTTCTGTTTTTGTTGCTTGGCAAGTTGACAGGTGTGACATCTGTTAACAAGTCGCACAACGTCTCTTTAGCTTCGGCCAGTAAAACCTATGTTCCACAGCATCAATGGTCTTGCTATGCCCAAAATGTCCAGCAAGGCCACCAGCGTGCAATTCCCAAACAAGATACTCTCGTAAAGATGTACTAGGAATGCACAGTTTGGAGCGATAGAAGATATAATCATCTTTCAAGAAATAATCATCTATCACTCGAGTTATGCCTTCCTTCAAAGAGGTGTAGATCTCGTAAAAATCTGGGCAAGAGGCATACTCATCTCTCAATCTCTCAAAACCAATAATTTCGGTGCGTAGTGCAGATAAGATCATGTAACAACGACTTAGCGCATCTGCGGCCTTATTATCAATCCCTTTTGTATGCCTAATGGTATATGAATATTCTTGTAGGAACTCTACCCATCTAGCATGTCTCGGATTCAACTTTTGTTGAGAATTAAGGAATCTTAAGACCTCATGGTCTGAGAAGATAACGAATTCTTGCGGCAGGAGATAATGTCGCCAATAGCGAAGTGACTGAATGACCGCGTAGAACTCCTTGTCATAGGTGGAGTATTTTTGTCTTGCTTCGTTCAGCTTTTCACTGAAATAAGCAACAGGATGACTCTCTTGACTGAGGACTCCACCTATACCAATACCAGAAGCATCACATGTTACTTCGAAGACTTTAGTGAAGTCAGGCAACCTCATGACAGGTGTCCGAGTCATTCTCTTCTTGATCTCTTCGAAGGCTTTCGTGGCTTCTTTCGACCAGACAAACTCACCTTTCTTCAAACAGTCGGTTATCGGAGCCATGATCGTGCTAAATTCTCGCACAAACCGACGATAAAAGGTGGCAAGGCCGTGAAAACTCCGCACATCACGAATATTGCGGGGCTCAGGCCACTCTGTAATAGCTCGTATCTTTTCTGGGTCAGCAAATACTCCTCTGGCAGACACAATAAATCCCAGAAAGATAGTCTGGTCGGAGAGGAAGGTACATTTGGTAGGATTAGCATAAAGCTGTTCCTTCCTCAAAACACCGCAGACCTGTCTCAAATGGTCAAGATGTTGCCCAACGGATCGGCTGTAAATGAGAATATCATCAAAGTACACCACAAGGAACTTGTCCATAAAGGGACGGAGTACTTGCGTCATGATTCTCATAAACGTGCTCGGGGCATTTGTCATTCCAAATGGCATGACCATCCATTCGTACAGGCCATCCTTCTTCTTGAAGGCGATCTTCCACTCATCACCAGGACGAACACGTATTTGGTGGTAATCACTTTTAAGATCAATCTTGGAAAAGATTGTGGCACCAGACATCATGTCCAACATGTCATCCAAACGAGGAATGGGAAACGGTATTTCACCGTGATCTTGTTTATGGCACGGCTGTCCACACACATACGCCAGGTTCCATCTTTCTTTGGCGTCAATAGAGCAGGAACAGCGCAAGGACTTAAACTTTCTCTGATGAAGCCCTTTGCCAATAACTCATCAACTTGCCTTTTCAGCTCAGCATGCTCTGTCGGATTCATCCGATAATGTGGCAAGTTAGGAAGACTCGCTCCCGGAACCAGATCAATAGCGTGTTGGATGTCACGCAATGGGGGCAACTGGTTGGGGAGGTCAGCAGGAAACACGTCTGCAAATTCCTGTAGGACAGGAGTAACTTGGGGCGGGATGAGTGACTTAGGATCTTTAGGGACTTCTCTCACTGTGAGTAAAAGAATGGTAGCCCCCTTTTCAATTTCATTTGTAAGTTCCTTTTCACCCATATACGTTACCTCCTTGCCCTTTCTCGAGGGAGCCGGTGTTGTTTCAGCTGGACTAGTTCGTGGTCTCACGGGAATGAGCTTTATTTTTAGTCCATCGTGCTGGAACACACATTGATTGGATCGACCATATATGGTCACATCGTGATCGTATAACCAAGGTCTCCCTAAAATGACTTGACCCACATTCATTTTGAGCACATCACACCAAATTTCCTCTTTGTAAGCTTTGAAGTCCACAGGGACTAAGCATCGATATGTTACTTGGAGTGTTATTGCATCAATCCAAGATACTTTGTATGGACGTGGATGGAGTTCAGCCTTAAGTCCGGTCTTTGCTAAAACCGCAGAAGAGACAGCGTTGACGCAGCTCCCACTGTCAACAATCACCTTGCAGTTTTTGCCACCTATAGTCGTAAAGGTGTGGAATATAGCAGTGCGCTTCCAATCATCTTCTTTTGGCTGGGACAAAGCACATCTAACTACATTCAAGTGAGGTGATTGGATTGACCGAATACAGTGGAGATACTGGTCATCCTCTTCTTCACCGAAGTCATCGCCTTCAATAGGCTCATAAGAAAACTCATTGTCTGAGTCGTCAGCAATGACAGCGGTACCCTCTACTATATTTATCCTACTGGGACTGGGACAGTTGCTAGCAACATGACCATATCCCTTACATTTATAGCACTTAGTGAGAGGATCAATTTTACTGTAATCTCTTTCGGTGTTCTTACCCTTATGTTCATCTCTATGTGAATTGAAATTTGAATTAGATTTGCTGGGGTAAGATTTGCTGGGGTGCTGAGAGGGAGGCTTAGGTCTAGGTGGGTCAGTAGAGATCATTCTAGAGGAATGATCTCTCGAGTCGCTGGACCTAGAATGAGAACTAGCTTTAAGGGAATCCATGTCGAGGACTAAGGCGTAGGCTGTCGCTATTGAGTCCACGTTTCTATAGATTAGCTCGTTCCTAAGGTCAGCTCGTAATCCAGCTCTGAACCTAGAAAGAGTTTGTTTTTCACTCTCTTTACCTAACGCATTGCACCGAATAAGGAAGTCATCGAATTTATCAACATATTCTTGTGTGGATTTACTTCCTTGATACAATTGGTTCCACGAATCTAGCAATCGGGTGTGGAACGATAACGGTACATACCTCTCAGTGAGCTTCTCTTTCATGGCCTCCCAAGTGGCTATGGGTGTCAGGCCTCGGCCTCGGCCTCTGTGGGCATGTTCAAGATTAGTTCAATGTTGTTGAGCTTTACCCGTTAATTTCATAGTGGCAAATTTAACTTTAAGGGCTTCGCTCATGTCGAACCACACAAAATAGTGGTCCATGGCACGGATCCAATCGAGGTAAGCTTGGGGTTCCATGCGGCCTTCAAACTGGGGAACGTCAGCCTTAACGTTCTTTTTATAATGTTCGTCAAGGTCACGTTCTTGACGTCGATCGTCATGAACATTCCCTTGAGGGATCTGACGATGGCCATGAAGCTCAGGGACCATGGTTTGATTTAGCTCCACCTTCTCAAGCCTCTGATTGATATTGGCAAGAATTGCTTGGATGGCAGCTAGGATAGCGAAGATATCAGGGTTGTCCATTTCAGGTCTGGGAAGTCTAGGGTTCCTAATTGGGTGATTGGTAAGGGATAGGAAAGGCACTTCAGGGTCTGTGATGGTGCTGCGAAGACGCATTCACCAAAAGTGGAAACTATGGGGTGTGTGTCCTAGTTTTTTTTTTCTTTTTTTTTTTAATGATTCTGAAATAAACTAAAAATAATAAAATAAAATAAAATAAAAGACCACAATCCTAAATGAATGCATAATTGATGCCTACGATGCAAGAACTAAGGTTTTAAGAACCTTCGCTCTGATACCAAAATGATGTAAAACCAACCCTAAAATAGAGAATTTCCAAGAATTTTAATGGGTTAATTTTACCAACATGAAAGTGCGGATCTAAGTTAGAAATTTTTAACAGTTAACAGGTTTGATGGGTTTTCAAGAATTGAATCAAATGTAACAGTTCCAATTAATAATTCAACCTTATAATCAATAAGTAAATCCCTACGTGTTTTGGCAAGTAAAAAGTGCAATACCGATTCATACTCTAATCTAGCATGTGGATCACTCAATCTCAGTATTTTGTGGTCGACAGGCAAATTAGATAATATGCTAGATAATATGGCAGTAAAACACAAATACTTAATAAGGGAACGAGTATACCGAATGCGAAGAAAATTCAGCGCAGATCTTGGAGTTGGACAGTACCCAAGAACACAGCAACGCAGCAACAAGATAAGAGTGGCAGCAACAACAGCAAGGGCTGTAGACTTGGCCGACGGGGAGGTGCGACGACGTGTGGGGCAGCATTGACGGCAGAAGGCAATAGCGCCGGCGGAGGATGCTGCGGTGAAGGCCGAGGCTAGGGTTTGGGATGGAATCGAGGTCGGGAGTGGAGGAAGAAGGCAAGGTCGTGGTGCTTGGATTGGTGGTGGAAGAAGAAGGCGAAGGAGTTGAAGTGGTTATGGAGGTGGATCGGCGGTGGCGTTGGGGCGACATGAACGGGGGTGGAGGAGCGGGATGGGGCGTGGGTTCTGGATCGGGTGTAGGTGGCGGGAGAGGGAGAGGGCGATGGAGATCTGGTGGGTTTGGGATTTTGTGAAGTGGCTGTGAAACGGGATCTGAGATGACGAAGGAAGGAGAAGAAAGAAGGGGAGCGGCTGTAGACGGGAGGAATTATTGGATTAGGGTTTTGGTATTTGGGATTAAGGAAATTAGGGTTAGGGAATTTGTATGTGAGGGATTTTAATTTGAGGATAGATTTTAGAATTAATCACTAACTCTAAAATGTATTAGGATTTATCACAAACCCTAACAATGGGGATCTCAGTTGTATCACACAAAAGAGGAGGAAGAGCAAAAACTCAACACAGATTTTTTTAATCAATAATGGCATACTTTCTCATTAATCTCAAGGCCTTTAAATAGGCTCAATTACATCTTTTAACACATCTCCAAAATATTCTCAAAATCTAAAAATTACAAAAAGATTACATATGGCTATAACTGCCAGAAATAAAAAATGGTAATGAAATAAAAATCCTAAACCAAATAAAGTAGCTGATGACGACGACGCCTGCGCTGATAGAAACGCCCAAATCGTCTCGAATCGATGTCCTTATCAAATTTAATTCTTGATTGTAGAGTTGAATTATTAATTGGGATTGTTAAACGTAATTCAGTTCTTGAAAATCCATCAAACCAATTAATTGTTTAAAATTTCCAACTTTGATCCGCACCTACGTGTTGGTAAAATTAATCCATTAAGAATCTTGGAAATTCTCTATTTTAGGGTTAGTTTTACATCACATGTTCAACTGGCAACAGTTAGCATAGTTCTTTTTTGACAGTTACGTCTTTCAAAAAAAATATTTTAGTCCAAGTTAAAGGTGTTAGTCAGGAACTAAGAATTGTACAGCTGACAATTATTCAATTTACCTGGAAAAATTATATCAGATGGTTCTGACAATTTGAGTTCCCCAATGATCGAATCTGAACGAACAGGGGTATAGCTGCCAAGTAAAAATAGAATAAAATTCAACTTCTGAATTAAGACATACTCACAAACACACTGAGTTTAGGAGAATATACAAAATGAATATAAACCAGTACGGAAAAGGGGAAGAAATGTGACCAGCACTATCATGCCGAAGAATATGGTTAGTTGATCGGCTGATCCTAAAGATATAAAAATCTATAAGACTGTAACTAAATTGTATTATAGCACTATAAAGCATCAAAAAGATTTTGTGCGTGCTTGTTTCTAGTTAGAGTACCCATTTAATAACTCCTAACTGTTCATTCATTGATCCTCTAAAAGAAAACTCTTCACCAGCGACCAAGAAGACTTATCATTGATTGTTTAGCATTTTTCCTTAGTGCAGTATATTATTGAGACAGTAATGTAATAATAACAAGATGAACAAGCTTATGAGTAGGAAAGACGAGATATACCCAAACAAGAGACGGCAGTTGTAATCATCATCTGTAACTTCATGAGTGGTAGAAGAAGCACCGCTAATGAGAATGATAGCTCCTTCATTAGTTTCTCTGTACCAGCTATAAAGGCTTGATCCTTCGTAACCGCCGTAGTATTTACCTTTTCCAGTGTACACACCAGAACCATTGTCTTTCAAGCACACATCAGAAACAACTGGAGGAGCTGTCAATTTTGAAGACACGGACACAAGAAGGAAAGTATCAAAACAAAATATTAGCTGAGTAACTAAGCAAAGATTGCATAACATCATATCCTCAAAGTCAAATTTAATTTAATAATAGTACATCCTGGATATCTTTTCTATTGTTGTCTTTCACACCATAATGTTGATATCTTTACTATTTCAAAATACTAGTATTATTTATAACAAAAGAATGATAATAATGTTTCCAACAAGGTTTTACCAATTTGCAGAAGGAAAATGCATTGTGTTGTTAGTTCCCTTCTCTGCCATTATAATGAAATACTATAGATTGTGTACTACTCTAGTCCTAATATGATCCAATGACCCTCAACTCAACCGCAGCAGTCCATGCAGGCTTTATTGAGACTCAATATTTGGTCAATAGCAAAAAAGTTAAGAAAATAAATTGGTTATAACTGTTACACAAGAAAAGAGATAACCTGCCATGACTGGATCCTCAGTGATGGTAACCAGTGGATCTCCACTTTTTCCATCATCACGTGTAGGCACCCAACAAAGAGCCAAATAAAAGCCAATGTCCTCTAGCGAAGGAGTATAATTTCTGTTTCAGAATTTAAAATGATAATTTTGTCATGGGAAAATTTTAAGGGAGTAGCAAAATTATTGTTGCATATAACGAAATAACATACAAGGTCTTTCCAACAACAAGAATGTCTTCAGAAACAGTAGCAATGTCCAGCAACTCGGACCCCTCAAGTTTTTCTTTAGTTCTGTACCAAGTAAACTCGCTGCTGCCTTCTTTCCCACCATAATAAGATTTTGAAGGAACAACTTCCTTGTCTTGCAAACAGAATGGAATGATAAGCTCAATACCCTTTGGATATCCTGTTAAAGAAACAGAGAGGTTGCAAGCAATTAGACAATACGAATTCAGTTGCCAAAGATAATAAGAAGTTACATGATTTCACTTAACTTCCAGCACTACTTACCATAATTGTTATTCCCTACTTGTTATCCTCAGTACATATTCAGTCGATAGATACTCTAAAACAAGCAAAAATCTCCCTTTTATATTTATGCTCTTCACTAGCAATTAATGACAGGTGACAAGTCAAAGACAAACCCAGGACAAATCAAATCAGTTAACTCCGTTTTTTTTGTTTTTTTTTTTGTTTGTTTGTTTTTTTTTTTAAAATTTATGGCATAGTGCTAGGCAGTATATCTCTTTCTGCAAGTTTCTATAAATTCTTAAAATTTGAAATTCCAAATTGCAAACCCAAAAAACAGAGTAGACATTGTTCTCTTGAATTTAATAACTTCAGAAAGAAGAGAAAAGTAGACAACCCACAGTGACAAATGAACCATTTGTCCAACAGTCTTAACTAAATTCTATACGGTGGTACTTCTTGCTCGGTAAAGGAATATGAGGAACAAAACTTCCAACTTTTGGCATCAAACAGTTGAAAATGCTATATGTTAAAAAGTCGGTACTTATGGAGGCAAACATTATAAGATAATTGAATACAACTTCTCCAAAGATTATTTTCTTCCTTACAGAAAACTGAGTTCATTTAAGAAGGATATATCTTTCTTGTTTTGTTATCATAAGAAACAAGAGAACAACAATATAAAATACCATAACCAATGACATTCATGTAATTACAGTCAACTTCTCCAAATAATTCTATGTAGACCAAAGTGACCGACAAAAAAATGTATAGAATATTTTATAAAGTTGACTTTTTTATAACAGTATAAATTAGGAATATGCTGGTAGGTGGAAAGAAGCACTGACCAGGAGCAATGACAGTTGAAATAATACTCTTTGGCGGTCCCCTTATTCCATCCTTACGCACAGGAGTGAAAACAAGCTCGATGGATTTACCAACATCTTCAAGAGTTAGGTCAAGAAATTCTGCAATGATTGCAACACCATATTGACGTATTGTATAGAGAAAGAAAGAATCCTTTATTGAGATGATTATCACTGAGTACAATACATCCTATATATAGGAGAGGCACAAAGATTAAACTAATACAATTTCCGATATGTGACTAAACTAAATACTACTTCAACAAAGACTAAGAATGGTTATAAATTGAAGTAACCAAAGAAAACTAGTTGGGCTGAATGATCTCACCATCACCAATTAATTTATCCTTTGAACCATTACTTTTCACCCTGAACCATTCATGGCTGCAATCTCCTCTTTCACTGAGAAGACACAAAACCATAGGATTATGGACTAATAAATGAAGAATGTCACACAAGAAAAAGTATGTAAATTTTAATGTAGATCTCACCCTCCGGTGTATTCAACTCTGATGCTCAGGCGATCCCCTTCAATCATCGACCCAAGAAATTCAAGTGACTGACAAGTTGGTGGGCCTACATGAAGGACGAAAAGGGTGATGAATTGAAAGCTTCAACAGCACTACAATGAGATAACGAGTTTTCATCGACTGAGAAATCATAATTTACGAAATTAAAATTTGAAAAGTTGCCCCTAACTATCCACCAAAACAAGCACTTTGGGAAATGTTTGCAACCCAGACCACATAGTCCAGCATCGCCTATGAAGCAAAGACAATGCCAGCTTGAAGCATAGTCAGTCAGAAACAAGTATTGGACAGGGCAGTACTTGTTTTCACTGTCTTCTTGGAAGGAGGGGAAGGTTAGCGATATGCAACTAGCAAGGAGCGACTGGGGTTAGGACAATAATTTTAAAACAAACAAAAACACACAGGAGCATAGAAGCTTGGTAAATGTACGTGTCATGCACAAAAGAAATAAGCTTCATGAAGTTATCTAAATCAATGATTGATATCATCAATCTTGACCTATTTAATATGAACGCTATATGTACAAAAGATTGGCAATTTATTATATTTTGGCTTCCTTATTGCTTATGCTGTCAAATCGCCGATTATACCCTTACATACATGGCTACCGGATACCCACGCAGAAGCACATTACAGTACGTGTATGCTTCTAGCCGGAATCTTATTAAATCAACTTGGAACTAAGAATCTTACAGAAGCGCATATGGATTGATTCGGATCAATATGGAACTATTACATCAACTTCCATAGTTTGGTATTATTTCGGAATTTCAGGAAATCTTTATTTGGCAAATTCTAATATGTTTTTAGACATTATTTATTCTTTGATAATTGTAAGTAAATAGTTGATAACATTTAGAGTAAATTACATATAAATTTTATATGATAAAACAATTGTCACAGATTTGACATGTTTCTTGAGAATTTTTTAAAGGAAATTAGGATGATTAAAGAATTTTGGTGAGCTGCTCTTTTCCTTGTTGTGAAGCCAACATAACACTAGGTAAGGAGCTGCGACCTTTGTTGCATCCCAATTAAGTATCTAGAGCTTGGTTTCTTGCTTTGTTAGAAGTTAATGAGATGGATAGTTTCCGCATGTCTCTGGCGGTTGGTATAGATCCATATTGCCCGATTCTTTTTGTAGTCAATATCCTTTAGTTTCAACCAAGCACTGATTTTGACTTTCATTCCGGATCAGGTAGACAAACCTCAACTGGTTTTCAACCAATATTTGAAAACATTTGTTAGGGATTCCATCAATGGATCAAGTTATGAAAGGTCACTTAATGAAATCATAACTACTTTATACTCGAAAGTAGCACCTCCATTGTTAGGAAGAGAGGCCAGAAGTTAACTATTAGGGTGTTGAACATGTTTGGCAATTGTTGATATTATTCTATACAAAACTCAAAACTGACCTGACCCATATATTATATTTTTATTTTTTGTTGCTTATATCTTCATGCATAAGTTTATATATCTGTAAGACCTGGTGACTCGTGTCCTCAAGTATACGTATATTTGGACAACTTTGGTGTTGGAATACAGATAATTAATCTATTCTTTTTTTCTCATTGACGTCGGATTCTAGCTACTACATATTTAAAATAGATTTTAAAGTCGTATCTTGTAAGCACAATATAGAATATTAAAATAAACACAAATGAACGTCTCGATGTGCTGGCCCATTAGGCATGTGGGTCGGACCAAGCCCAATAGAACTAGTGTATGGGCTTATCGATCTAGTCCCACAATGGGCCTAGGCCCAACCACGACCCACGTCTTCTCCCGTGGGTTGGGTCTGGACTATATACGATATAGGCACAACCCACGTCCATGCAATCCTTAGGAGGTCTCTCAATGCATAATAATTAAAAACAATTTAGTGTGGAAAAATATATTAAAAGTTGCACGAAATGCATGTATGAAAGTCCCTTCTTCTCAAAGAGAAACAAACCGAACACGCGCTTCTCATTTTACATAATAATATAGATAACTATCTGTCAATCATAGATCAAAGAGCCATGCTAATCATAAATTAAAGTGGACCATCAATGACTAGCGGTAGAACCAAAAGTTAATTTTCCAAAAATAAATCCTTAGAAATAAATAAATATATAGGTCGACAGAAATTCATTCAATATAACTTAGTGATTTAGCCTACTCAAGAGACAGAATATGGGTTTGGTATTGATGTTGTTGTACGGTAACCAACTTACCAGGTATAATGGGGCCAATATGTTCAGAAAGCATAATGGGACCGCGTGCCCAATCACTTCTAATGGGTTCACATGAAACAGATACAAGGCATCCAATATCACTGCATGATAAGGTGTATGATGCACTTGATGCACCATCTATTTCCCTCTGCACACCATCAGAGCTAGTCTGCATTAAAAAGTTTTATCGTCATATTAGCAAGGTCAATATGTTGGGAAAAAGGCTTTGTTGTTGTTGTTGTTGTGGTATTAGCAAGGACAATATAACATAAACATCGAACGATAATTTTAGATTCAACAATTAATAAATAAGAATCCAACTAATTTTAGTCCTGCAAAGCTAAAATAATAATAGCTTTTTTTTTGGAAAAAAAAGATTAGCACCACTTGAAATATCTAGCTAGTTACTACTTACCAGAAACCAGTGGAGAATTGAATCACCTTCTTCTCCACCCCAATATTTCTTGTCAGCAATCAATGTGGTACCTTCTACACCCTTACCTAATATTTGCAGGGAAAAAAGTCTTGGGCTTCCTGGAGGTTGAAATAAGTTAATCAGGATGAATCAAATTGGCTTAAAGAGGTTTGAACAAAAAGTTACACCATCATCAGCATCACAGCCTTTCTAATGGAGCCTGACCCGAGTGTCAAGACAACTCCAAAAGAAAGAAATAGCATTTTTAAGAAAGCCGAAGACACTGAAACGCCTTACGTAGTTTTTAACTGCATGCTAATGCCCAAAAAACTAGATCGTTTTTGCAAGTACTAATAAAGATTTTCTATTGCATCAACCATTATGGCAAATGTTTCATCTAAGATTTTTCTTTTTCTTTGTTTTTGGTTTTTTTTCCTGTGATTGTTATCCTTTAAGCATTTTTCTATCCTGCAAATTCTAAGCTTGGACGGGATAGAAACACCATCGGTTTAGGAGAAATACTTGTTGTGAATTGTGATAATTGATTTTACATGCTTTATGATCAGATTTACAATATAGCAGAACTATAATCACCTGGGCGAACACGCTCCTGTCCCAAGGAAGTTTTTGGTTCACCCACCGTACCATCATCACGTATAGGAGTACACATAAAAGAGACAAACTTGCCAATAGCATCTTTTGTTATGCGATATTGAAGAAAACCTGATGCTTCTAGTATTAACGCACCAGAATCGTTCTCACTCTGCATATCACAAAATCAAAGGTAAGGTTAGAGTCAAAACCAGCTCGACATTTATTCATTGATTATATTGTATGTATACCACAGGAATTATTCAGGAACAAAAATTAAAATTTTAAAATTTTAAAAAATTATTAAAAAAAAATGTAAAATGTACCTCGTGAAGATACCAATTGTATTGACTTTTGCCTTCATGGCCACCAATATAACCGTATGATGCAGTCAATATTTCACCCTCGCAATAATCACCAGTGACTGAAAGAAAATTTAGGCTTGGAGGAAGTGCTGCAAAAGAGTTGTCTTCCAATTAATGCAAATGGACTGCAAAAAATCACTTACAGACAAGAATCTAACAAAGTAAGCCAGCAAAGGATGCAATACATAACCAATCTGTTACATCATCAGTAGTACATATGTTAAAACAAAAGGCTACATATATAGGTATGCTAATACAAAAAAATAATTATCTCAAATAAGATATTTCAGGTGTTGACTGAAGATAAACAGTGTAAGACAGGTTGTCCATCAAATAAAAGAACAGTTCTAATACATCAAATTATCAGACTCCATATACAATTACTGAATCCAACAGATTACAATGACGAATTGTTTGTTCTGTTGAAATGACCATAAACAAAAAATATATAAATGAGCAACGATAACCGAGCGTAAACCTATATACATATCCAAGCAACAGAAAGTTCAGTTACCTTCTTACATAAGAGTATAGGTAAGTGTCTAATTAATCTAAATAATAATAAAGAGGTGAGCTCTGTACTACTAGTTGTGTAAGGGCCTTGCCAAAAGAAATATATCTGTTAGTGATATCGTCGAAAGTGCTTCCAACATGGTTTTCCATTGTTTATCTCAATATAATGAACAGGTGGTGATGAATGGCAAGAGGATGCCAAGAAGAACTGGATAGAGTTATTTGGAATCAGACCAGGCACCCACCTGACCAGATGAAGTACCACACAAACAACAAAAGACAAGTCATTTAGTATCACACTCTGGATATTTCTTCAAAATCACATCTTCTATATATTTTAAAAACACGAACAATTGAAAATAAATTTAAAAATGCACTCAATGATTCTCATAGAAAAAAAAGATTCAACCAACGATTGTTAGATAACAAAGAGTCAAGTATGACTCTTCAAATTAACAACTATTATAAATGTAGGGCACAAATTCTGTTGGGATTGTGTCTTGCATATTATGCTTCGATGTGAAGAAAAGACGATGAAGCGAGAAGTCAAAGCGTCGCAGAACGAGGAAGAACAGGTTGCAAAAACAGCAAGTAGCAATTGACAATCAACTACGTTTGGATGCAGTCAACTATCCTGGCTCTCGGACTTGAGTCGAGCCTATTGCAGTTGACTGCCCTTGGGGGCAGTCGACCGACGGCGGCTGAAGACTACAAATGAGTCGGGTCTCGTGATCTAATTAAAGCCCATCTTCAACTGCAGGTTAGATTGTATGGCTCCTATCGTGTAGGATTCTCTTCCAGATATATTGGACGGTTATTGTATCAAAGACTAAACCTAGGGTTTCTTTAAAACTATATATATATATATATTACTGTATAGCCTCATTTAAGAGATAAGAGCGTATTTTAGTATAGAGAGATTGAGAGTTCTCCATTATAAACAGCAGATTATCTTTCAGTGATGCTTGAGAGATAGGTTCATGGTGAGAGTATTGTATCTCATGTATCTTCTCTAGTTGAATAATATCTTTGGTTATTTCTACCCCAGATTAGGGTTCGCCCAAACTGAGACAAATATTGTGTGCTTTGTGTGCTTGGTTTGATCTACTATTGCTTGGTGGTTTGTTCGTAATGATCAGTTGTCGCATACTCAGCTGTAAATTCCTAACAATTGGTATCAGAGCTTTAGTTCATAAATTTTCGCACTTCAGGAGTTGCTCGAGTTTCCTTGGAGAAGATGATTGATCGGAGTTTCACAAAAATCAAGCAGTTCCACGATAAAGGCAAATTGGCATAAAGTAGAAGCAGCTTGAGATTTGTTCAGAAGACGGGTTTAATTCGGATGTTTTTGGAAAATGACATCAGGTGTAGAAACGGAGCGAGTCTGTGGGTGACTCAGAAGTCAGAACTGACTACTCAGAATCGTCATTACAAGATCGAATGTACTGGAAGAGAAAATTGTTCAATTGCTCAATGAAGAAAAGTACCACTTTTCTAGATCATATAGAGGAAGTCAATTTGGAGTCATCTGAATTAAAGGCAGTAAATGTAGATAATCTATTATCTTTCAACTTGATAGATTCACTACCAGATCCACACAAGCATTTGATAACCACCATGCTAGAAGGGGAGTCTGCTGAAAGAAAAAAAATCGGTAGCAAAGGTGATCGAGGGCTTGGAGAATGATGAACTTAGGAAGAAGACTCGGAAATCGGCATCTACTTCTATGAGTTGCATCGAGGTGGATGGTACTTCAAGTAGAAGGAAAAGTGCACGTAAGGTAAGATCCATTGCCACCATCGCAGGGGGATTGAGCATTACAAGAGAGATTGTCGCAAGTGGTTGAATCAGAAGAGTGCCGATATTGCTAATGTTGTTAGTGCGGCTGAATCAGGTAATAACGTAGATTGTACTCTTGTCTCAAGTTCTATAGATGTGTATTCTAGATGGTTTCTTGAATCGGGTAGAAAGGGAGACGCATTCTACTTACAAGTTTACAGAATATCATTGTGTGAAAACGGTGGTTGGTGAGATTTGTGAAGTAATGGGTGAGAAAACAATTAAGTTGGAGACGCTAGATGGAAAGGGGTACACACTAGAGAATGGCATACATATTCCTTTGTTGAAATGAAACCTGATATCTTTGGAAACTCTGGAACCACGAGGCTGCAGATATACAACTCAATGTGGAATTTTATCAATTCAGGAAGGTTGTCGTAAGATGATGAAGGAAAAGAGGGGTGTTCAACACAATCTCTACAAGCTTTGTGGAACGAAAAAACTCGGCCAAGTATTTAAAAGTCTATCGTTCCTACAGCATTATCTAGTATGCCACCACTAAAATCATCGAAGCGAGACCGCGACATTCGAATATCGTTGAGAGGTGGAGAGTGCCTCGGGTAGGTGGAGTTTGTACGGAGGGCGGCACCTCCATGTTAACGTCTACTGAGGTGTGCCTTTGAGGGGCATACCAAGATATAAAGGTGGAGATAGATTTAACTAGCAGAAGAAGTCATTGAAACGGGTTCGTTTATAAGAGGAGAATGAAAGAGTCTAAGGCGATTAATCACACATGTATGAATTCATGAGTATGCAATCTAAGATGGAGATTGTTGGGATTGTGTCTTGCATACTATGGTTCGATGTGAAGAGAAGACAATGAAGCTAGAAGAGGACGAATTTTCGCGGCAAGAGGAAGAACATGCAACAGAAACAACAACAATTGACAGTCGACTGTCCTGTCTATCTGACTTGAGTCGAGCCTATTGCAATCGACCACCCTTGGGGGCAGTCGACCGACAGCGGATGAAGACTACAAAATGGCCGGATCTGAGTGATCTGATTAAAGCTCACCTTCAACTCTATGTTAGATCGTGACTCATATCGTGTAGCTTTCTCTTCCTGATATATCAAACGGTTATTGTATCAAGACTAAACCTAAGGTTTCTCTATAACTCTATATATATTATTGTAAAACCTCATTTGGGAGGTAAGAGAGAGCACTTCATTGTAGAGAGATTGAGAGTTCTTAATTGTAAACAACAGATTATCTTTTAGCAAAGCTAGAGAGATAAATATGTTCCTGGTGGGATTGTTGTATCTCTTGTATCTTCTCTAGCTGAATAAAATCTTGGTTATTTCTTTCCCCGATTAGGGTCGCCCAAACCGAAATAAATATTGTGCTTGGTTTGAATAACTATTGCTTGGTGGTTTGTTCGTAGTGATCAGTTATCGCAAACTCAGTAGCGAATTCCTAACAAAAAACATAAGTCAAACTGATAAGGACATCTTTCCTGTTTAGTTTAGGATTTTTATTTCACTACCATTTTTGTTTCTGGCAATTATAGCCATATGTAATTTTTTTTGTATTTTTTTAGATTTTGAGTATATTTTGAGATTTGTATCAAGATGTATTTTGAGCCTATTTATAGGCCTTGAGATTAATGAGAAAGGTATGCCACTCTTGATTAAAATTTATTGTGTTGAGTTTTTTGCTCTTCCCCTCTCCTTTGTGTGATACAACTGAGATCTAAATTATTTGGGTTTGTGATAAATCCTAATAAAATTTTAGGGTTAGTGATTCACTCTAAAATCTACCCCAAATTAAAAATCCCCCAAATACAAATCCCTAACCCTAATTTTCCAAATCCTCAACACAAACCCTAATCCACTATTCTTCTCCTACACCAGCCGCCATCCCCCTTCTTCATCTTCCTCTTCCCCAAGTCCTCAATCCCGATCCCTCACCTCCCGTTCACGTCGCCCCCCAACTCCACGCCATCACCATCGCCCCCATCACCACCCGACCCATCACCACAACCCCTTCAACCCCATCGTCTTCTTCCTTCTTCTCCCGACCCCAACCAAATCCCTCACCCCAAATCGACATTGCCCCTTCTTTCCCTCTCCCCCGTCGACCACCCCCTCTCACTTCCACCTCAAAACAACTCGCCCACCTCCCGGCGACGTCACCGTCGTCGCTCGCGCCGCCCACGGCCATCGTCGACGTCCCCCAGTGCCGACGCCGACCACATTATCCCTGCGATTGAAGTTTGTTGTGTACCATTGCTATCTATTGGAGTGCTGTGTTCTTAGTTGCTTTCCAACTCCGAGATCTATACTGGTGTTCTTCGCATTCGGTATACTCTTTCCATTATTAAATATTTGTGTTCTACTGCCCTATTATCTATTATATTATCTGATTTGTCTGTCGTCCACAAAAGTAACTGAGATTGAGTGTTCCACATGCCTGAGTAAAGTACGAATCAATATTGAACCTATTACTTGCTAAAACACTTAGGGATTTACTTATTGATTATAGGGTTGAATTATTAATTGGGACTGTTAAACTTGATTCAATTCTCGAAAACCCATCAAACATGTTAACTGTTAAAATTCCCAACTTTGATCCGCACTTACATGTTGGTAAAATTAATCCTTTAATATTCTTGGAAATTCTCTATTTAAGGTTAGTTTTACATCACAAACTATACTAAATGCTTCAAAAGAAACAAAACTCACACTATACCAAATATCCTACTGTACGAAGACCTAAATTATAAGAATAAGTCAGAAAAGGAAAAGGAAAAAAACACACCCGCGGAAACATAATGTAACAGTGACAGACTAATAGAAAACTAATATATACTATTGAGGGAACGTAAAATAGCACCATCGATAAACTAAAAACAACTGATACATTTGCAGCTTATAAACACAGAATAAAATATAGACTCAAACGAATACAAGAACATGAGTTCTCGAATGAATGAAAATTTGTATATATTCATGAGGAAGTTAGAGAGCTTTTAAGAAACTACAAACCATATAAGGTCCAAAGGTGTCCCAGAATATTACAACAGCAACCGAATAGTGAATTACTGATGATCTAAACATGTAAAATGTGGATCAAATCCTTAGTGTCGGCAACAACAAGATATGAAGCTACCTTCGATCTCTATCATATGAAGCTAGCATGGATCTTACATACAGAAACTATGCGCGAGTAGGAGGCTGTAGTTGTTGCGATAAATTTTCATCATATGAGAATATCGACAAAGTCAACTCAAATTTTAAACCAGCATTACACTTCTACAATTCAACAATTATTTTCTATAAAGACATGAAAATATCAAACTATATGCTTGCTATGAAATACTTCTACTTACTTTCAACAACTTTTTCAGAAATAACATATGCTGGATCTCCAGTCTCTCCGTCAGGGGCCATAGGAGTGAATTTCGCAACAATGTAGTACCCGACAGCACCAAGGGGAATGCGAAATGCCTATAAGAGTTTGATCGTTATGCTAGAAAATCAAGAGAATAACATAGAATTAACTAACCTAAAGTTGGTTATAGGTGAGAGCAATGATTAAAAAAAATACAGAAAAATGAAAAGTTCACCTTTGCAATTTTGGAGGTACTAACAGTTTCAAAGCCATTTTCCCCATTTAGTTTTGGATAAATTGTTTTGAACCACTGAACCCTACTAGATCCCTCAGTTCCTCCAGTAACTATAGCTGTGACTGTCACCTTACTCCCTTCCCTAAGATCTCCAACCATCTTCAAATTGGCCACCTTTGGTGGGGCTGAAAGAAAGTTTGTAAGGCAATTAGAGAGCAATTTTGATTACACTTATTTCTCAATAAAAATGTAAATTTTCAGTTCTACCTTGCTTTACAATCTCCGTCATGAAAGATGCTGATTCACCTTCGTGGCCTGAAATGATATGGGAAAATGTTTATATCCAATAATGTCAGGCAAATTATGTATATACAATATTTCGATGATAAACCCTTTCAGATATGAACACACCTTCCAAATTGACAGGAACGTACACAAATGCCAAACGCCGCCCTACATCCTCCTTGGTCAATGTATACTCAGTTGTACCAGCTGATGCTAGCACGAAACCACTGGCCACAAGAAAAGAATGATGAAAAGATATATCTTGAACAGAAATGACAAAATTTAGGGAAAGACTCAATGCTCTATAAATCATATTTTCTGTGAACATACACTAAAACTATATATAAAGCATATAAGATGAAATGTCACTAAAAGCATTTAATCAGCATAATGCTCAGATATACAAATAAAGGAGATTAGCTGGTTTGTTGCGGGTTTCAATTTATTCTCATTCTAAACAAATGATGTCTAACTTCCATCAAAATAAAACCTCTACTTTTTCAGTTGTTAATTGCCATATATTAGTGACAATCAAAGATAATATCATTTGCACGCCTTTGACAATCTTAAAAACAAGATGCATCACTTCCTTGTTTACTGAAGTTGTTAAATGTGATGTGCTAAGGTAAACATCTGAATTAGGAAATTTTGTTTCAATCCAGAACTCAAATATTGTAAACGTGTTAAATTAATTTGTTTTTAAAAGTATCCAAAATAAAATCACTTGAGAAGAGGTATATCATAAAGTTAGTTGAGATTTTCTATTAAGAGATGAGGATAGACAAAAAAATAAACTACACAGATTACAAAGTCATGATCAGGTGGTAGTAAAGGTTTCATACTGGCGTTTGTCCATTTAGGTTGTATATAACAATCCCGGATAATTACTTTGTTCTCATTTCTGATCTAATTGGCACACTCAACTCAACAGGAGGATACTTCTTTTTGTTTCATACATTTCAAGTAAAGATGATAAAATGAATTAATGATATGTAGCAAGCTAAACCTCTATATTTGAGACACACAATTCAATAGGAATGGAGAAAGCAGCTTGATTTATTTCCTTAATACTCTGCACTAAGTGGCAATTAAATTGTAAGTTCCTGAAGCAGCTAATGAATCAGATATGCTACATACTAACCAAGAGTGAATAATGACTATTTGAATGAACTAGTTCCATAATTATTATAAGCAATGAGAAGAGTAGGACACACACCCCCTTTCCTTGCGTTCTCTCAACCACTCAAACTGAATTAATGATCTGTAGCAAGCTAAATCTCTATACGCGAGACTTGCACAAGTCAATAGGAATGGAAAAGGAAGCTTGATTTATTTCCTTAATTCTCTGCACTAAGTGGCAATTAAATTGTAATTTCCTCAAATGGCTAATGAATCAGATATGCTACATACTATAACCAAGAGTGAATAATGACTATTTGAATGAACTAGTTCCATAATTATTATAAGCAATGAGAAGAGTAGGATACACACCCACTTTCCTTGCGTTCTCTCAACCACTCAAACTTGCTAGGACCTTCTTTGCCTCCAAAATATTCTCCAACTCCCTTAATTGTATTTCCTTCAACAGCATCTCCAAATATCAGCACATTATTGACTGTTGGTGCAGCTGAAGATAATTGAAATATTGGATGTTGTTAGAATTGCTAAAAATAAAAAATATGGTGTAATGATAAAGTTTCACAAAAGTGAATGAGGCAAGGTATGAGAAGTAATTCATTACATTTACCAAAATAATGTCAAGGTTACAAACTAACTAGCTACATACAATCACAAAATATTGTGGTCTTCCCGTTGATTACAACTGACACAAGAAAGATTGAAAGAAAAAATGACAACCTGTTATGATTTCTACACATGAGCATGCCATATCATGGCACAAAGACATTGCTTAGGGCATTGAAACTTCAAAGTGTAGACTTAGGTAAGTACTTGTTAATAAAGATGACCTATCATTTATATTTAACTTGATCTGATTTAGAGACAGTACAAGAGAAAGTATGAAATTATGTCAGAATTCAATTTCACTAGCTAGTGTAACACATTGAATTTATATATGTTCTTTGACCAAATTTGATAGACAGTGTAAATGATAAGAAACATATAACTGTTGAGCAAGACGCACCTGCTTTGACAAATTCGGTCATCGCGTATTGTGGTTCTCCCTTAGCCCCTTCCTCTGTTACTGGGGTGTACATGAAAACCAAACTAGAATCAATGTCATCCACAGTCAATCGATACTCTTCATCTTCAGCTCCAACTATTACAACAGGGCTACTATTCCATTTTCGCCTCAACCAGCTGAAACAACAGTGCATAAAATTTTAACAAAGAAAGGATACAATGTATATTATTAAGTTATGTAGTTGTGCCCAGTAAATTGATATTTGATTACAGCTGTAAAGTCCTCACCTTGCTACGCCTTTCCCAGGTGTGCCACCACACCATGCAACTTCAGCAAATCCCCTTATTACATTTCCCTCCACAAGTTCGCCACTCACTTTCAAGTTCAGAACTTTAGGGTATCCAGTTCCTAATTATAGAATGAAAGTCAGGCCTAATTAATGATAAAGCATTGTTCATGCATCATGAGCTACATTTCTTGGAGGAACCAATAGGATAATCAACTTTATTTGAGATATACACATTAATCTATTACACTAGAAAGTACACTTTTTTTTCCCTACCAGAATAGGAAGAAACACTATATTATATTATAGACTAATCCTACAAGTCCCTTTTTGTCATTATGTCCGACCAACAAAGAAGAGAACTTGATCAGCCATTAAAATTAAAAGTTTGGCTCAAAGTGAGAAGAGTGTAAGGGTTACAAGTTACAATAAATTAAAACATTTAGATCATCTTATGTACTTAACCTAGTGTAAAAATCAAAATACAGGGGAAAAAACCTCAAATCACATATGTTAACCTAGTGTGACTTGTCAAAATAAAGGGAATAGATCATCTTAAGTTCTAAACTAATTTAGTTGTTCTGAAACAGCCCCGGCCATACTGAACAACTTATAATTTACACACCACTCAAATTAGTTCAAAAATGCTAGGTCAAATTATTTTTGATGAACCTTTTCTAGAGCTAGAACATTTTTGTTGCAACGTCAAAATGGAAAGAGAGAAGGGTTGTGCAGATTGAAATAAAGTTGCATTCAGGTATGTGATGCTGGTTTCAAAAAGCCTTTAGCGGGAAAAAGTGGTCCGACTCAACTAATGCTTAGGCGGGGGCTAAAGTGAGCTTAAGCGAGCTTAACCAGGAAAAAAATGTTTTGCTATTTTTAAACGAAAAAAAATGTTTTGCTATTTTTAAACGAAAAACAATGTTTTGATATTTTTAAAAGTTAAAATATTTATAAAATACGAATAAATATTTTAAAAAGAAAAATTACAAAAAGAAAAAACCACAAAATACCCATATGGAGGCTATGAATCTTTAGAGAAGGGGAAAAGGAAATATTCAGTATCAGGTCAGGTCAGTCAGGCATCTAAAACAGGTTAAAAACATTACCTGGTTCTGCTTTTTAACAGCTCAAAAGGCTTCACTTAAGCATCTCAACGCTTTTTGACGCTTTATGCCCTTTTTTTAAGCTTTCCGCTGTTTTTTAACATTTTTTGTTGCCTTTTATAACACTTTTTTCAACACTTTTTTCAGACTACCGCTTTTCTTACGCTTTTTGGTAAAACTAAGTGGTAGAACACCACTTATACTTCTACCGCTTTTGAAACCATGTTTCTGAGAACTTTGTTTTAAGTGCCAAACATTTCCTCTAAGTTGTTAAAGTAAGAATCATCATATTGTAAAACTTGGAACATATAATAATTACATACTAAAATTTTGTCAAAGATTATCCCAAACAGCTAATCAGACAAGCAAAAACATGAACATACCTGGACAAACAGGTGCTGATATAGCATATACAGAAGGGTATTCAGTCTCTTTTAATATTGGAGTGCATTCAACCTTCAGGAATTTTCCAATGTCTTCATGTTTTGGCCAGTAGACCTTGGAATTCAAAAACCATATAAATAGGCATAAATGAGATATCATATTGCACAATTACGAGAACCATCAACTCCATTAGCTACTTATAAGCTTAGGAACACTGATGCTTATACCTCACTCACTGCATCAGCAATTGGCAAAAAGTTAGTTGGAGTCTTGTCTCCTATATACCATTCATACTTAAGAACCAAATCTGAATCACTGCTAATGTTTACAAAATTGAAGTTGCAGTGACAAGCATCTTCTTCAAAAGGCTGATCAATGGAGGCTTGTTTTAGCTTGCATCCCAGAGGCAACTGATCTTTCCATTGTTCAAGTAAAAATGAGAAGGTTGAGTCTGCAACATAGGATGTTTCAGTAGTTAATATTTAATAGCACTAAATGAAAAGATGTAAGAAATTAAAAATAATTTTAAAAAGAAACAAAAGTAACGAAAAAATATTCAGAATTAAGATAACAGAGCTAGATAAAAATTGATCTTCCGGATTCTCTTTTACAACAAGTTTTTAAACCACTATAATTAATGATTTGAAGGTTGAGATGCACTTGATCGATTATAACATGTCAATTTCTACTGGAAACAGTTAAAAGCTGGGAGTTTTCTTGAGTCTTCTGCTAGAAACAGGAAACTGCTGACTTGAGTCATTGATTAAATCCTTATTAGTTAACCTTAACGAGGCACTTGAGAACTTGTTGGTCTCATCTTGAACTTGATATGCAATCATGGAATATTTGCACTTCATGCACAATGCACATTTTGAAATTATGTAGATGTGCAAAAGATGGTCATCCAATTAAATAGCTAACAAATTAAAACAGCCAACATAAATACACTCAAACAAAGCTGTTTGAAATAGGAACCATATTGATAACCAGTGAAAGCTTAAGATTTGAGGATCAATATGTGTCCTTGTTTGGGCAACCGGTCTAAGTCAAGGTAGCGGTTAACAGGAGGGGTCATGAATATTTACCTTCCAACTAGCATCACAAATTTTGAAAGTCAATATAGGTTTCCAACAAAGCACAAGCTCCAATATATCGAGATTTTAATGATAAGCACAAACTACACTAACCTGCAGCAAGCTCAGGACGGCAGAATTCCCAACCATCCCTGATGCATAAAGCTGTATGAGCAGGATAAAGTTTTGCAATTTCTAATTCCTCAGGTGAAAGATCTGCATAATTTTGCAATACAGCATTAGGAAATGAAACAAACTGTAACTCAGAATTTTCTATGCAACTATTTGTCACCAGATGCAAGAAACTTATAGCCGAATTCTTAGTTAACACAGAAAATAATACTTCGTCAATTACAAAAATTCAATTAAGTGGTGGTGATGGACCAAGTGAATGTTGAAGAATCTACCACAACTCGTAATGCTAATAGCGGAAACACCACAAGCATAGAAACTCCCAAAACTTAGATGAACCAAGAATAAACCACCACAATATATGCAAGATCTCACAAGAACAAAATCGATATGCGGAGATAACCAATACTTCTTATTCCCCAAATTACAACTCTCAATCTCTCTCTCTCACCTTTGAAACACTCGACACAATCCCCTCTTGAAGTTGAGCAATGATAACGGCTCACCTCTTGATTACACAAATTGATGGATTAGATCCACACCAACCCTAGAGTCTACAGCCATATATATAGCTCCCAAGTAAACCCCAAAAGATAAACACAAATTCAGCAATTGGGCATTAAACTTGTAAGCCCAAAAACGCCCAGCGCCAAAGTCGGTCGACCGCTCCCCCAAGGTCGGTCGACCGCAACGTGTAGAGCCAAACACGAGACACGACCAGTCGACTGCACGGTCGACCGACACCCCCTTTGTTGGACCATGTACACTCGAATAACTCTCGGCAGTTTGGGTCGGTCGACCGCACAGTCGACCGCAACTCTCCAGACTGCATTCTTCTACTCGATGTTTGTCTTCTCTTACTTCTTTGTCTCCTCTTTTTCTCTAACTTCAAGTACTCAGTGCCTACATGTATTTGAGGCCAAAATCTTAACAATCTCCCACTTGGACCAAATACACACGCTTCAAAGTTATTGCAGTCTTTACCTCACATTATCTCTGCCAATCTCTCATTTTCATAGAAGACCCAAGTACTTCCCACTCTCATGAAGAACACCTTCACCACTCCACCACATGGAGTGCACCAACCACCCCTCATCGCCTCGTGAAGGATGTGCTCCACCAATCGCATAGAGCACGAATACCGGAGAAACAACCTCCCGTGTCAAATTCCATGTTACAAGACTCCCCAACTCGCAGAATCTCCATCAACACCAGACATAGTTCAAAGCCTCTCAATGCACCCTCTGCACTAGAAACCTCCGTGGACGACACCTCCACAAAATTCGCAGACTATTCAACCCCTACAGTCCCAATTCGATTACCCTCATCGACATCACCCCGCTTATCGATACCAGTACTCTCTATCACACAAGAGCGACTTGAAGCTTCGTCTGCCATATCACAAAGAACTCTCACCGAAGCAACGTCTTGCCCTCTAGGATCACTTCCATGGCCAGCAGCTCCCACTAAATTAGTAACCTCCCCTCCACAACTGAAAGAACTCGGTTGCACCCTACACAACCTACTACTCGATTCCGGCTGAGTCAACTGCAGGAGAAACGTCCCTCACATCTCTAAGCAAATACAGCGTTCCCTCACGATTCCCTTTAGCAATCACCCTTGAACCTGCAGCTATACACCACTCCCCACTACCAACTGTAGTAGACAACCCCTCTTTGTCTTAGCCTTCCAATCGAAATAAGATTTTCCTTCAAGTCTGAAACATGTCTTGTCTCCCGCAAGACAACACACTGATCATCATTGGTTTTCACACGAACAGTATTAACCCCACATACAGGACACCGGTGACCATTCCCCACGATCACATATCCAAAAGAACCTCCTTGTAGTCATCAAACACATCTCTCCTCGGAGTGCAATGAAAAGAAGCTCCCGAATCAATACACCAATCTTGAGTGCCCAACTCCCCCCGAGCTGATAAGCATAGATCCTCAACAAGCCTCACTTGAGCTTCTTTTGGAGTATCTCTCTTTGGTTTCTCCTGCTTCTTCTTCATATAAGCCTTGCAACTGCGCATCATGTGACCCTTCTTGTGATAATACCAGCACTCAGAACCATGTCCCCCATCGCTGTCATCAGACACACTCTCAGATGAACTACTCTGATCCTTTCTTCTTCGACTGCTCTTAGATCTCCCACGTCTCTTCTCAACGTACATTACGAAATCTCTAGAAGAAGATGATGGATATCCCCCGTTTCTCACCCTTCTCACCTCCTCGTTCAGAATGCTACTCACCACATCCTATAGAATCGTCGAATCTGTCATAGTGTCTGTAATAGTCTGTTCCACCTTACCATAACTATCGGGTAAAGTAGATAGAAGTAACAATGACTGCACCCATTCTGAAAACTTCAAACCTGCAGCTTCCATCTGGTTATAAACCATACAGTAATTGTTCACATGTTCTGCTATTGAACCCCCTTCACTCAACTTCATATTAACCAATTTTTTCAGATGAAGAATTTGATTAGATGCCGACGGTTTCTCATACATATCCGTAAGAATCTCCATAGCCTCCTTTGTGGTCTTTGCCTTTGAGATATAAAATAACGTTTTCCTACTCAGGCCCAACTGAATCTGCCCCAGCGTCTTCTGATCCAAACAATTCTAATCCGCCAAGATCTTTGCATCCTTGTCTGCACCTACCGGCTTCTCATCAAACAACGGACCATCAAGATCTTTCTGCCGAAGATACGCTATCATCTGAATCTTACACATCGCGAAGCCACTCCCATCGAATCTCTCGATCTTCGTCTTGCTATCAACCAGCTCGAACCTAGTTGCTCTGATACCACTTGTTGAAGAATCTACCACAACTCGTAGTGCTAATAGCGAAAACACACCACAAGCAATTGAAACTCCCAAGACTTAGATGAACCAAGAACAAACCATCACAATATATGCAAGATCTCACAAGAACACAATCGATATGCAGAGATAACCAATACTTCTTACTCCCCAAAAAATACAAGGATTACAAAAAATATTACAACTCTCAATCTCTCTCTCATCTTTGAAACACTCGGCACAATCCCCTCTTGAAGTTGAACAATGATAACGGCTTATCTCTTGACTACACAAATTGATGGATTAGATCCACACAAACCCTAGAGTCTACAGCCATATATATAAATCTCAAGTAAACCCTAAAAGATAAACACAAATTCAGCAATTGGACCTTAAACTCGTAAGCCCAAAAACGCACAGTGCCGAAGTCGGTCGATCGCAACGTGTAGAGCCAAACACGAGACACGACCGGTCGACCGACACCCCCTCTGTTGGACCCTGTACACTCGAAGAACTCTCAGCAGTTTGGGTCGGTCGATCGCAACTCTCCAGACTGCATTCTTTTACTCGATGTTTGTTTTCTCTTGCTTTTTTGTCGCCTCCTCTTCTTCTCCAACTTCAAGTACTCGGTGTCTACGTGTATTTGAGGCCAAAACCCTAACAGTGAAGAGTAAGAACTTCCAGAGATCAGCTTAATGAAATTTAAGACTATCTATGTAGAACTATGGACAATGAAGGTCATCCAAAAAGTACAAAATATCAAGAATTTCGAGCAAAACCTACCAAAATCAATTAAAATGATGATTCTGATCAACCATTATATACATGGAAAAAAATTGTAAATCAAATAAAAGCAAATGTATTTTGGATAAACTATTATAAGATGCAGAAACATGACCAAATGTGAAAATTTCAGAATAGAAATCCCGCTGACACATAATACTAAAAGGAACTTCCATTGAAAGGGTAAAATTTCCTAAGATTGAATGAAAGAGTTAAAAGTAAGCATACCTCGGTCATTAAACTTTTTTAAAGTAGGTCCGACTAATAATATAGAAGCAGCTTCCAAATGAGGCATCTCTAGTATAGGATTTTCTTCCACACGAAGATGCTGCACAAGCAGAGTCAAAATGTTCATAATATACAATAAAAGAGGAGTGTTGTAAACTTACAAATCCGAATGGCTACAAGAGTTATTTAACTTTTGTAAGCTAAACTATAGGTGAAGGTAGAGTATGATCAAAACAGAGAATTCCAGTATGTTGAAGGTTCAAATGTTGTATTTATTTCAAATAAATTGTTGTTCTCAGCTTATCAGATTAATTTATTGAATGAGGTGATTATTTGCCAGGATTTATATTCAGACCAAGTTTCAAGGGGTCATACATTCAAAATTCATTGCTAGATGTTTAAATATACTTATAGTACTATTAATTATGCCTTCCTAAACAATTCATCTTTGTTGATCTCCTTGATTTAAGCTCCATATTATGGTTGCAAGAACTCTTTGTAAATTCTGACCTTTTAATTTAGTTTTTGGCTGGAGTTCTTTTAAGAACTTTTTCTATAATTTCAATAAATAAATAATTAAAGCGAGTAACTGGATGTGAGAGAAGCGTTCAGAATGTTGGATAGAAATTGCACGAACTTATCGGCTTAAGCTTTTCACTGAAGTTAATATCTAACACACCATCTTAGTTAATACTAACAAGAGCCACGAAGAAACTGTGTCATCAAAAGAGAAGTTTAGTTTGAAAGCTGAGCACCATCCATGAGGAAGCTGTAGTCCATCTTCAAAGTGGATGTTGACAATCAAAATGAAAATTATAATTGGTCTTCATAAGGATACTGATTTTGAAATAAATCATTAATGTCTTTTCAAATATTACATGTTTTAACCTTTGTGTTGGTAGAAGACCTTAATAGTCTTAATAGTCTTCTCAGTGAAAATTTATACTTTGAGGAAATTTAAAATTTTGCATTTATCTAGTTGGTCGAAATTTTAGAATTTTGGAGGTGTTGATTCTTTACAAGTGCAACTTGCAGTTGCCAGTGAAAAGTAGAGGTTTGCTCCAAAACATTTTGACTCAATTGCCAAATTATCCCCTACTTGTCAGCAACTCAGCTAACTTCTATTCGTTATATATTAGGTTTGCCCGTTGACACGTGCCAACGGCACGTCTTCGGAACGGTGCATCTTGTTTGATCATATAAAATAGTTTTGGAGGTCCAGCAAATTAATTGAAGTAGCAAACATATTATATGAGAAACTTTTAGGGGTCCAACAAAAAACATATTATATGATTTTTTTGAATTTTTTTTTGAATTATTTTTAAAGTTTTTATATTTTTTTATTTTTTTATTTCTTTTATTTTTAAATTTTTTAGTTTTTTAATTTTTTTAATTTTTAAAAAATTTAAAAATTTTTATTTTCTTAATTTTTTGAATAGAAGAGGGAGGGAGAGAGAGAAAAAAAAAAATAATTAAATAAATATAGGAGTTGTTTTGGATTGTGGATTTGAATTTGAGTTTTGGGGGGAAACTTTTGGGGGGGGGGGGATATGTTTTGTCAGGTTAGATCTGAGCCTTTGATTTTTGGGGGAGTTGAAGGAGACCCACTTGATAGCTTTCTTGGGGGAATTTTCACTTGCAAGGAACCAAACACCCTGTTATTCGATTAAATCCACATCCTCTGTAACCAAACAAACAATGGTCTTCAAGATTATGAAAATCCTAGTATCCCTCAAAAGCATATCTCCCAAAAGTATTAAAGAAATGCAAAAAAACTAATTTTGGTATAACACATCTGAATGCATTCTAGACAAATAACACTTTATATTTCTCCAGAAACCTGGAGCTTATATGTCGCAGTTCCACTAGAGAAATTCCAGTATGGATCTTAAATCAAGTAAAAAATAGGCATGAATGGGAATGACCAAGTAACTAAGATTAGAAGCATATGACGCAAGTGCAGTCTCAAAGAAAAAAATTTAACTAACTGAAATTTTAAAAGAAAGAAAAGAGAACAGAGTTGTTCAATTAACGTAAAAGAATCATAGCTAAAATGCTAACCTCAAGCACTGGTAAATGGGGGAATCCTTTCAGAGTAGATATTTTGTTTTTACTAGCTGCTAAAACCTGGATGAAAAATCGAAAGGTAGAGAAAATTAAGGACCGAAAGAAGAAACAAAAAGTCCTAGAAAACATAAATAAAAAAACAAACATTGAAAAAGACGTCAAATGTAATTAATTACCTGTAGTCGAGGCTGACTAGCCATGGAAAGTGATTTCAACCTGTTTTGAGCAACAGATAGAAACTGGAGAAATCGAGAAATATTCAGATTCATAAAGTAATAGTAAGGTAGTGTTTGGCCCAGCTTAAAATTAGCTTAGCTTCTCCTTTAGAAGGAGAAGCTGGGCCAAACACATATTTTGAAAAAGCCCCAAAAAAGTAGAAGTAGCTTTTTTTTATTAAGAAAAAGGTGCTCTAAAAGAAGCTCTCCAGATCTACTTCTGGCTTCTGGCTTCTCCTTTTCTTCTTTTTTTTTACCCAAAACCAAAGATCAAAAAAATTTCCCTTCCCCTTCCCCTTTCCCTTTCCCTTTCCCTTCCCCTTCCCATTAGTTGGTCGATGTCGACGCACGGGACGGCGGTGGCGGCGTGCTGCGCTGTCGACTGGAACAGAGAAAGGGCGACCGCGATTGGGGATTCGGCTGCTCAAGTCACTATTGACGTCGAGGAGAAAGGGGTCACGGGGGTCAGGTGTGGCGGCGCGTGGGTGGCGGTCGGCGATCAGACAGAGGATGAGGGAAGGAGCTATGGGTTTGGGAGGCTGCTGGCGTCGATCGGAGCAGGGAAAGGGGAGGTCGGGGGGTGTCGATGGGAGGGCGATGCCAGGGGGGTCGCCGGAGGCGAGGGCAGCGTCAGGAGGCCGGAGATGGCTGGGGAAGATGATCGGGAAGTGGGTTGGGATTTTGAACGGGGAGAGAGAAGGAGGAGAGAGAGAGGGTGTCTACAGAAATTAACACCCTTTTCTTCGATTTTTTTGGGATTTTTTTGTTGTTGTAATTTATTGGATGCTGGGGCTTGTTTGAAGTTTGATTAGAAGAAACATGAAAACTTTAGTGTAGAATAAGTTTGGAAAATTTTTGATAAATTTGTAGACTTAACTCTACAGATTTGTAATTGGATAATTTTGAAGAAATTATGATCAAAAAAATTTTGACACTTCATGCTCTATCTCCAAACAACTTCTAGCTTAAAAGTAGCTTTAAAGTTAAAAAAAAAGCTGACTATCCAAACAGCTTCAGCTTTTAATTTCAAAGCTGCACTTTCTAGCTTCTCCTTCTGAAGGAGCTTTAAAGCTAAAAAAAGCTAGGCCAAACGCACCCTAAATGTCATGTTTGAGAGGAAGAGAATTGAGCGCATACCTCTAAATTAGGAAGTTGGGGAAGGCTAGCAAGTGATGTTATTTGATTCCCAGCAAGATAAAGTTGCTGGAAGAGTTACAAGTAATTAATTATATGTTAAAATGAAATCAAGAAATTAACACATACATCAAAGGTAATTATTTAAGCAACTATAAGAGTAAGCTGTACCTGAAGTGCCTTGCAATTCCCAAGAGGCTCAAATCCAGGTCCTTTGAAATCATTAAAACTCAAATCAAGAACCTACAATGTGGGCAAGGATCAAAAAACTAGTGATGAAAATTTTGGAACTGTCTAAAACCTCAAGAAATAAAATATATGGACCATTGTATAAGAACTGAGAGAAAAGCAATCAAATCAAGAACCAACCTTCACCCGCTTCAATATCTCAATTCCTTCCACAGAAGACAATAGATTGTCTCTGAGATAAACAAACTGTACGGTAGAAAATCATTAATTAGAATATAACAAATTACTCTTTGAAACTACAAATTACAAAATTATATGCACAGTTAAAACTAGTGTTAAAAAGAAAAGATGAGATGGAGATGAATACATAGCTTATATGAAAATTGATAGTAAAGCTGAATATTCAAGTGACCGCTTCAACTTTATCGCAGACATTTTATATGAATCAAAAAAAAAAAAAGGAACCGAACAACTTGCACACCGCAACTTTAAATCAAATGAATTTACTGCAAAATTATGTAAACACGGCAGGGAACATTATTTGTTGTACATTTCCATTCATGTTTTAAAAACTGTGGACAAGATATTAATAGGTAAACCAAATTAAGGCAACATCAAAGAAGACATAAATTATGCTACAGAAACTATATATAGATATATATATATATCCATATAAAAGAGAGGACGTAAAACAGGCAAGCAGATTTTAATTTTCAAACGTATGGGACTGTTTGGAGCAGATATTCTAATCCAATTCATTAGGAGCCATGAAAGAGTGTTTGATTTTGATAAGGAATAAATGCAGCCTCTTCTGATTGGAACAGGAGTATTACTAAACAATAATCATTTGATTAAATTTTCCTTTATAATGTACCAATGAAAATCATTTACATTAGAAGACCATTACCAGAGAGTTGTGAACGGTGGGTTCTTTCCATCTATATCCATCTCGTTAACAACTAACTCTGTCAAATCCTCTTCTGCTAATCCAAATTAACAAAATTTTGGCAGTTCACTAGAGGAACAGAGGTTTTGATTATAGTGTTTAATTAGATGATTGATTATAATTAGTGTTTATAACTATAATAGTCAATAGCGACAATATGATTCCCATCACCATCATCTTCAGCAGCACTGTAATACAATTATCTTACCTCCAAATTCAGCGACAAGTTCAATCCAGTAGCACCAAGACTACGAACTCTATGACCTCGCAAGTCCAACCTCTGTATAAATAGATGGAAAATTTCAGCAAAGGCTATTAACCAGTAAACTTAAAAACTGAATTTTCTGCACAAAAGCAAGCAATGCAACTACGCCAAAAGGAGTATCAGTTAAACTTAATACTCACGACATCATCCCCTGCTTTGATGTCCACCTGTGGTAGCATCATAAAACGAGCCTCACGACTATCTGGAGTTGAAGACTTCCTCCGACCCGACAAAGAAGAACCTCTATCCACCGATGCCTGACAAAGACCCCGACCTAAAGCTTCGAGAACTCGTGGCAGGTGTATGCGGAGAAGATAGTGCAGGCGCTCTTCTAATACTACTCCGCCCATTGGAAGAAGTATCCAACAAAGACGAAGGTACCCTTTTCACAGAAGACGAAACTGATCCTGTACTCGTTGCCGGTGACCTAACAGGTGGCTTCGGTGTAGAATCTGATTTACCACTAAGAGACCTTGCAGACAAGCGTGGAACCGGAGCTTTCGGGCTAATAGAAGGAAGCGGCGCTCTTCCACCCTCCACACCACTCCTCTTTCCCGGGTCTGATACGGAAGGAGAAGAAGCCTTCTGTTTCCCAGCAGATGAAACTCCGTTATCCTGTCTTTTTTGAGCTGCAACAGCTCTCTTCTCCGATAAGCCTCCAGTGCTATTTCTTCTCGGGACCGACACAGGAGTAATTGCACCAGGAGGTGTCCTTGTCACACTGGATTTGGGTTTAGTCACTTCACTCTTGTTCCTAACAGATGAAACCGAACCTGGAGTTCTCAAATTCGGGGTGTTTACACTAGTTTTCAACGATTTCAAAGATGAATTCTTCGACGACGTCAAATATTCCATCTTCTCCACAGGAACCTCAACTGTATCCATATCAGCTTACTTCCCAATTTCAACAGCAACCAAACTCCATCTCTATAGCACAAAACTGAGCAAAATTTAAGAAAAAAGTCGCATTTAAAGCAAAATCAAGAAACCCATTTTACCGACAGCAACAATTGTAGCTCAACCCCAAAAAGGTCATAACTTTATTTAACAAAATTACACTACAACACTAAAAAAAGCGAATTTTTTCCACAGAATCGAAAACACAAACAGATCAACTAGGATTTCCACATAAACCCACTCCATAATCACACTAAAAAATCTATTTAAAAAAACATCTAAAATGAAGCCTAAACCCTCAATCAACTCCCAAAATCCAAAATTAGCAACAGATCTTATCCGATTGCACGGATTTCAGAGCAACCTACACGCAATAATCAATCATAAAAGGTAAATAAACACGAAAAGATCTCACATTTCGTGCTCGAGTTCGCGATCGCCGACCAAATGCAGTGAAGGAGTGAATGAGTGAGAGCTCGCGGTTTAAAACAGTCGTAGTACTCAAAAAGAGAGAAAGACTCGAGCAAAAAGAAAATATTTTTAAATTAGTAGAATAAATAGAAAATTAATTAACTAATTAATTACTTAATTTTAAAAAGAAGATAAGAGTTTTTTTTTCCCTTTCTATTTTGGACCGTTTAGAAAACCCCTCTTTTCGGGTCCGGTTTGGTGCGGCTTCAAAAAAAATAATAAAATTTAATTAAATTATTTTTAAAAGGACTGACATTCGGTTTGACTAAACAGCCCTCGATTAGGCAAAGATATCTGGATTTGGTGACAGCTGTAAGAAGAAAAAAAACTGTCATGCTTCTTTGCTATTTTCACTTTAGCCCCTTCACGATCACTGTTCTGATATTTCTCGATTAACTTCTACTAGTAGTATAACCTTATACAATATATTACACATAATTTTTAAATACAATCATGTGTAATATATTGCAGTAATTTTTTTAAAGTAAGAAAATAACAAAATTATTTTTGAAAAAAGTAATTTTTTAAAGTAAGAAAATAACAAAATTATTTTTGAAAAAAATCTCTAATAAGATCTATACAATATTTACGTTTTTTAAGATTTAAGTAACGAATAGAATTGCACTTCAAAATTTTGATGGAGAAAAAATGAAAAGTTGTCTTTTACATTTGATCTCCCTTTTTTTTTTTTTTTAAGAAAAAATTAGAAAATTTCTTAGACCAAAAGTGGTGTAGCATAACATATTGTATAGATGGAACTTTGAAAATCTCCAATCGGTTTGCTATTTTGCCATTTTGGCAAAAAAAAATGGCAAAATAGCGTTGCGCTACAATAGTTTGCTATTTTGCCAAATTTTATCAAACAATGAACAGATGCTTCTCAAATTTGAAAAACGAATTTTGCAATTGTCAAATATAGCAGACGGAATAAGATGTTTCGTCTTAATTTTTTTATAATTCTTTTCATCGATCGGACGCATCATTTTGTTCTGCCTTAGAATTTTTTTAAATTACAAATTATTGGACGATATATGACGTACTGTCTCCAAAAATAATAATAAATACATTTTTTTCTAAAATAAGAGCACAGACATAATATGTTGTCCCGTCCCCAGCAAAATTTTTCTTGAACAGAACAACATGTCCCATCCTAGCCCAAAAGGTAGTTTTAAGACATTAAACTCATGATTAATGTCTTAATCCTTCTCATTTAAGGTCTATTTTAACATTTAAATTAATTAATTTAGCTTATTTAATAACCAATTCCTCATTTAATCATCTTTATAAATTTAAAATTAAAAAAACCGACATGTTCCGTTAGATCATTTTTTTTATTGTTTTCTCAAATTATAGCAAACAACAACTGCAACGAAGGGTTTATTTTGTCATTTGATATTTTGCCAAATTGACAAAATAGCAAGCAAAAAAGACTCTGGCTCCTCTTGCTCTTATGTTACATATCAACGGCTTCTATGCAAAAGCATTGTAACTTCATTCTGCAAAATTTTCACTCTGATTATAACAAGTTTACCACTGAATTCCTTGGAGACATATTTCATTAAGTTGTAAAAATTTGTTCACATGCTCGTCTGCTGCTTGCTTGTTTGGGACATACGTAAGTACTAGTGTGCCACTCAGTCGAAGCGGTGTTTGTTGGCAGTTGCTTCTAATCAGTTATACACAAAACTATACCTCCTGCATTTTTTATTTTTATTTTTCAATTTTTGTATATTGAGTATATTTTGAAATAAGCAGTCAAGGCACGAGTTGAAATTATCGAAAATAAGGAGGCGTCGAATAACTGAATGTGACCAGGGCACTGTACCTAGGAGGGAGAGATAGATTGGATGAAGAACATAGTTTTGTAGTAATTCATAGATTCCGCTGGCATTAAAAACACATAAGAAATTGCGATTTGTGGAATACCAATGTGGATATACCACATTTTTTAGAGCATCTGTAGTCGTTCTCTATATCCTCAAAATTCGTAAAATATAGAGAACGAACTGTTGTAATCGATCTTTATGGGAAAAAAAGGAACAGTAGCATCTTATATTTGAGAGACAATATAGAAAATACTTTTCTCCTTGTGGGTTTTTTTTTTTGGGGGGGGGGGGGGGTGCTGTTGTTGTAAATTAGTCAGTATGAATACTAAATGAGTAGGGTTGTATACAAATAGTGAAGTAGTATGAAGGGTGTATGTGCAGAATTTTGAAAAAGGATGAGGGCGTGGAAAGGGAAAGGGAGCGACGTGGTGGCGACTACATCGACAACAGCAATAGGACCTGCGGACGATTCCGCTGACACTGTAAGCAAGTAATTTGTTGATTAATTAATTAATAATCTCTAATCTCTAATATTATAAGGAAGAGTTGGAGTTGTAATGTTGTCAATATACAAACCCGTGCATTGCACGTGCAACTCCAACTCTCCCATTAATTACAACAAAAATAAACAAACAAAAAAATTTCACTTATTTAAAACGTGCAACGCACGTGCAAAACAATGTTACAAATTTTTTTTTAACACTAAATATATACATATGTTGCACGTACAACTTAAATTCAACTTATAAACACGTGCATTGCACGTACAAATTGTAGTTCTTTCTTCAAAATATTTTTACCAATTACGTGCAACGCACGTCGAACTCTAAAACTATTTTTTAACACATAAATCTCACGTGACAATCCTCCAACTCTTATCAAAACGTGCATCATACGTGCAAAATACTAGTTAGGTATAGTTTAACGGATGTATAATCAATTTTCTTTTCACTCTTTTCTAACTTTAACCTTTTTTCCTTAATCCACTTTTGTTTGTTTATTTATAATAAAATTGGTACAAATGTAGTTTATTTCTCTGTATTTTTGTCAATCCAAAGTTCTAAAATGATAATATATCTCGATGTGTAGAATTCAGTCTAGTAGATTTTATTTCATTTTCCTTTTTTTCTTCCCTCCCTTTCTTTTTATGTTTTTTAAGCGAGTACGTAGTTATACATACTGATACACTCTCACCTCACATAAGAAATCAGTGCACTTGAACATCCAAATTTTAAGAGGTTTACCATTGGTTCCTAGTGGCACTCGCAATCACCCACACATTTAGTTGCACTGTATCACATTGCAATCATAGTCAACTTTCTAGTCTCTACACTGCATCCTTTTTTTTTTCTTTGCTATGTAAAAAATGTCTTACTTTATCATTTATTCATTTTAGCGCATAATAAATGTTATCAGTGTTCAATAATTTTCAAAAAGAAATAACATAAGGTGTGGGAATTCTGCCCTACCCTCTCGCATAATGCTTCCCCATTTTGGAAAGGAATTTGGAAGACGGTGGGCTCTTTTCAATGCGGTATCTCTTATGTTTGCGCTTCTGGTGCTCAGACCAGGTTTTGGGTCGACTTATGGCTAGATAATATCAGGCTTGCAGTGGCTTTTTCTTCTCTATTCCAATTGTCGTCCAACCCCTTAGCCTCAGTGGCGGACTATGTCACCTTCTTGAATAACCAAAAATTATGGTCTATTTAGTTTAGTTGCGTGCTTCCGTCGTCTCTTGAAGCTGAGCTTCTACAGCTTTTCGCTCGCCTTAACCTGTACTCCTGGCATCCCTCGAATGATTTCCATTGGCATTGGACCAGCTCAGGGATATTCTCAGTCAAATCTTTCTACAAATTTCTTCATTTCGGCGGTACCCTCTCCTCACTTGCCAAGCCTCTATGGAGTAACTGCGCCCCTTTAAAAGTAAAGATCCCCACCTGGCTGGCCCTGAACAACCGACTTCTCACCGTGGAGGTCCTTAATAGAAGAAACCTGGCCCTAGGTCAATTATGCGTGTTATGCTCGTCGGCTCAGGAGGATGCCGATCACCTGTTCCTTCATTGCACCTTTACCCAACATTTGTGGGTTATTAATACCCTCGCTTGGCAAGCAGAGCCGGTCCTGAGATATTTGAGACCCTGGGCGAAAAAAAATATTAGGCCCTTTATAGACACGCATGTATTTTTTATATATATTAATAAATTATAATATAACGGCAGGGGACATAAAAACAATACCTAGAAAAATAAAGATTACCTTTATTTTGCTTTATGACACCAAATACTCCATATTTTTTATTAAGCATAGTTACAGCGACTCTTGCACCTGCAAAAAAAAAAATCACATCTCATCTAAAATATAAGGTCAGGGCCCCAGGAATCAAGTTTATCATATAAATAAGCTTCAAATTTCAGTTGGTCACTAAGCTTGCCTAATAATAAAATCAATCAACAATACTATTGTTGGAGTGATTTCTACCTAAGTAACTCCTAAACCCACAAAAGAGATTCTCAATTCTATTAATTAAAAAAAACGACATGAGAAGGCTAAACTACCAGAGTAGTGCTAAGAAGACCAACAACTTCTGCAATCCTACTAAGAAGACCGACAACTCCAACTACGCCTCTAATACTCGAGACACCATGGCTACAACTCCAACTACAACTCCTGCTAAGAAAAAAACTCTGTAAAAAAACAAACGAAAATTTTCAACTGACAATTTGAAGTAGATCTGAAGATGCCAGGAAGGGGAGAGAGTGAGTGAGTGAGAGAGAGAGAGAATTTGAAGAAGATGAAGAGGCTGGACACAAAAAAATGAAGAAGTTGAAGTGACACTGAAAGAGAAAGAGAGAGATTACTAAATTGGGCCCTCCACTAAAAATTAATTACAAACCTATTAATTCATTATATCTCTACTACTATAATGGGAGAAGGCCTTAGTGTAATTTGTCCACCTACCAACCCGTACAACGCACGTGCATAACTATTGTAAATTAGGTTTTAGATCAAATCCAGACTACGTCTGAATTTTTACTTTTAAAAAAACTATATTTATTAAGACGTGCATCGCACGTGTAAACTACTAGTTAATTATAAGACCATTAATTTATTATATTTAAAAAAATTTGGGCCCCTCCCTTGAAGTGGGCCCTGGGTGGTCGCCCTGTTGGCCCTAGGCCAGAGCCGGCCCTGTTGGCAAGCCCCAGTTATCCCCAACGATTTCTTCTTCAGCTGGAGAGCTCATGACATTAAGTCGGAATATCGTGATTCCTGGTTTCTGTCCTTAATGACGATCATTTCGATAATTTGGACGGAATGAAACTAACGTATTTTTTCTCTTTCTTCTTCTTCTATCGATAACTTTTTATTCTTTATTAAATTCTGGCCCTCCACTCTAGACCAACAAAAAGTGGAAGCCTTGCATCTATATCACCTGGATGCGGCGACCAACTTTTATCGTTCTGCTAACTGATTCCTCAGTAGTTTCTACTTACTTTATTTGTTCTTAACCCTTTCTTCTCTTCGTTGCAGTTGTGATTGGTGGCAGGGGCGTGGTTCTGGCTTTTATTTGGGATCTGGGTGCTCTACTACCCTTTTTTTATGACGGCAGTATGTACCTATGCATCCAGATGCATGGTTTCTTCTTCTCTTGGTTTGTTTGCTCTTATGGCCGGACATCTCGTGGACCTCTTTTTGTTATGTCTCTTTCGTGATGGGCTTTGTGCTTGTGGTTTACTGGCCTGGTTGTGCTCCGGCCGGTTTTATATGATCTTCCTTGTTTATTTTTGGCCTAGCTGCTATGTTCTGAACTTGGTCTGTGTAGGTTACTTTCTCTATAGTTCTTAGTAGATTGTATTGGTTCCCTTTTATGGTGGGTGATGTTTGTTGATATTGTCTGGCCCTGTTGAGGCTTCTCTTTTTTTGTGTGTGGTATTTGGCTGTATGTAGGTGTGCTTCTCTACGTTCTCGCTTTACTTGAGTTGCCAACGTAGAGTATTTGGTTTTTTTTTTTCTGTGGCTGTGCCTCATACCTTTCTCGGTGGTGTCTTTTGGTTGTTGGCCTCAGTGCATTTGCTGTACTTGGGGGAAGGCTTTGTCTTAGTGTTTCCCTCCAGGTTTAGTTTGTTTCCAGATTGCTGTTCCGTGGTGTTCTTGGGGATGTTCTTTTGCTCCGCTCTGGGTTGTTCACTCTGTACCGCACTTAGGGCAGCGGCTGGGGAGTGATGGTTGGCATGCCTTCTGCTCTTGCGTCCTTGTTGCCTAGTGTGGGTCGCCCTTCGGTTTCAACAGTGGTTGTGTGAGCCCTTTGTCTCACAGGGTGAGTTTCTCCGTCCCAGCGCTATTGCTTGCGACGTGGTGCCTTCTTTTCTGCGCGTTTCCTGCTCGCGTGCAGCGGTCGGTGGCGGGCTTCAGTCTGTCTCTTCTTTATTTTGTACTGGGCCTAGTGGTAATTTCTTCAATTGCTTCTTTTGTCTTTGTGGCCTGTTTCATTTGATCCTTTTGTATTTTACTCTTTGTAAAATTCGTTCGTTCTTTGTATTTACGTTTAATTATTAATTTTATTTTTGGGCTGAAATCTAACGATTCTATCCTCATTATATAATAATAACATACTGAAAATAATTGATACAAGATATATACAATACATGTGTCAGTATTACTATCTTCAAACTCCTAGTCTAATCAGAAACCACCGCCAGTCAGTGAGTCTGAACTTTTTTAGGAAAGGATAAAACCTAATCAGCACTCATTTGTAAGAGCATCTTGTAGTCGTTGGCTATATATCCATTTTATGGATATTTTGAGAGAAAAAGGCTCTGTAGTCATCGTCTATATACCCATTTTTTGGGTATAGGATGAACAGTAGACGTATATATTTGGCAGACGAAATGACACTATACATATTTTAGAAATTGGAAGATCGTTTACCGTCTTAGTGTCGGACAGTATATGATCTGCCGTCTGAGAAAAAAATTTAATTGTAAAATCTTGGGACGGAATATGATATGCCGTTTGGAAAAAAAAGACAATGTATGCTGACATTTGAAGGGAAATAAATTTCAAGTTGTTGGACGGGAGATCTCCTGTCCTTCAAAAAAAAAAATTTGTTTTTTTTAAAAATTCATCACACACCGGATGAATTAAGAAAATTTTTAAAAAAATAGAAAAAAAAAGGGTTGGACGGCAAATGATATGCCGTTTGAGAAAAAACACAATTAAAATTAATGTGTCGGACTTCTCCCATCCTTCACCAAAAAAAATTTTATTATTTTTTTTCATCAGACGGCAGATGTTCTGCCGTCTACAAATTTTTTTTCCACTTTCTATGAAAATTGTTGACGATATATCATCTTCTGTTTGATTAAAAAAAATAAAAACAATTTTTTGAGTTTTGACAATTGCAGCGCCACCTATTTTTAAGCAAAACCACTACAGATGCTCTAAGCGGGAAAAAAAAACTGAGGCAAATATAATCAGAATCAGTAAATCACCCCAAATTGTTAAAAAAGGTTAACAAACTTTCTCTAAGAAAGTGAACAGGTCATTTAACTTTGAGAAAAATCAAGTGGGCACTGGGAATAGACATCACAACTAATCCCTAAACAGTACTCATTAACATGCAAAACATATTTTGATTAGCAAGAAGTGATGAGGATGATGAAGATACCTGCTGTACTTTTCCTGTTCCATGTTGTAGAATACTCTTATCTTTTATCTTTATTCTAGGTAGGATGTCCTTTTGAAAAAATAGTAGTTTAATAGCAATAATAATAAAGTGTCTTGGGTTTGTTGTAATCTTGTAGATTGTATATCCGTATCAACAAAAAAGGAAGTTTATGGTGGCTTTGGTTATCATCAACTACTAACAACTAGACAGGAAAAAGATTTTGAGAGTGATTGGCACACACAAAGAAAAAAGCTCACATAAGAAAGAAAATTCACCGTGAGCATCCTCAATGGTTTGCTATTTATGTATAATATACATATCCCTTTTACCCTATACATAAATTAGTTTTTAGTTTTAAAAATGCCGTAGTCGTTTGCTATTTATACATATTTTAACGATTTTGTAACAGTAGACTACTATATATGAGAGCGGATATGGAAAAAATGCATATTATACAGGACAAATCTAAAAGATCCGTCCCACTATTTTTTTTTTATTCGTCAGACGGAACTAGACAGTCCATCCGACCATTTATTTTAATAAAAAAAAATTGTTTTAGGCTGAACCCCTTGGACGGATCTAGGGAGGGGGGGTCTAATTTTATTTATTTTTTCAACTAAAAAAATCGTTTTAATTATGAAAAAAATCGAAAAAATTATTTAATTATCGTGGGACATATTTTCAAAGTCCGTCTGTCATTTTTTTTTGGTTTATTTTTCCTTCCAGCGGATCTTCAAGATCCGTCTAACGAAAAATTTTATTAAATAATTCATTTTATATACATTTCACCCTATGATGGATCTATAAAGTCCATCTGATATTTTTTTATATTGAATTGCTATAAAATAGCATTGGACGACTGCAGCAAACGCTCAAAAAGCTATATGTAAATATGCATTTAGCCATTTTTTTACAATCACGACTGTGGATGCTCTAATGGATTTCATCTAATTTCACAATCAAATCTTCTTAAATCTTTCTTACAAGAAATTTTTTTTAAAGCACCTTACATGATTTCTTGAACTAGCTAACACTTCATCCAATAGAGTAGACGGGAAAGGAGGCATGTGCCTTAAAGTATCCATATGATTAGCAATAGTATCGGGTCGGGTCGGGTCTCCTTCATTACCCAGACCCGGATCTGGTCCCCTATAGGGTCCAAAAAATAGACCTGGATCCATGAGGACTAGGTCCGGATCCAGGTCATGTTAAAAGATTCCTACCCGTTCAGATAGAAGCGGGAGCGGGAGCAGCGAGCGGAAGATTTAAAATAGAGGAGAGAATAAAAAGACATGAGTTTTTTGTTTGGAAGATGAGGGTTTAGAATTAAGGAGGAAGGAGGGGATGAAAGAGGGTAGGATATTTATTTTTATGTTTATATTTTGGGTTTTTTAACTGGTAGGGGTCGGGTATATTTTGAGCGAACCCGGATCTGGATCTGGACCCGAAAGTACAACGAGTCCTGTTTTAGGACCCAGACCAGGACCTGTTGTAACTCCCTGTTCTTTTGGTATGTATATTACTACTTGAATTCTTGTATTCCAAATATTAATCAAAATGTATTTCTTTACTTATTTTTGGACTCTTTAACGGACATTATTTCATTCTTACTAGAACTCAAATATTTTTTCGAGCCATTTTAATTTTTTGTGAATTTTTCCATTGAAGTTTAAATTAAAACCTTGATTAAACATAATCTTAATCCTAATCACAACTACATTTTCGGTTCATAAATTTTGTCCTATTGCCGTCCTTCCTTCTCATCTCAGCCTAACCCAAATAAACACTCCACCTCCCTACACCCTAACCTACACTATATATATATATATATATATATATATATATATATATATATATATATATATATATATAATAAAACTCAAATAAAGCTATCAAGTGGCTCACCTTCAACCCCCCTAAAATTAAAGGCTCGGATCTAACCTCACAAAACACATTTTTCTCTTAAAATTTCAAACTCCAAAACCAAATCCCCCCCCCCCCCCTCCAAAAAAAAAAACTAAAACTTTATTACTATCTCTCTTCTCTCTTCACTTTTTCATATTTATCTCTTTTTCTCTCTCTCCCTATCTCTCTCTCCCATTCTTTCTTTATTTACTTAGAAATTCAGAATTTAAGATTCCAGGTTTGTAAATTTTCAGACTTTTTATGTTTTTTTATTATTGCACAGGTTATATTGAAAATAACAAATATCTCTTCAATAATTAAATTTCATCATTTTCCACACTTATAGTTCCAAAAGTTAGATTTTACACCTTTATTTATAATTATTTTTCAACATATACTAATGGAAACATGGATTTTTATTTACAACTAATTATTGTTATACTATTCAAACTTGAGCAACATAATTGTTGTTTTACTGTTTACAGGGATTTTCGTATTTTGTATCGTTTCGAAGATATGCCATAGGCACGTGCCCACAGTCAAATCTAGTGTGTGTGTGTGTGTGTATATATATATATATATATATATATATATATATAGACACACACACGCATGCAACTCTCCCACTCACTGTCTCTTCTTTTCTTCTCCGAAACCCAAGCCCCCTCCCGCCATCCTCTTCCTCTGCCTTCTTCAACCCGAGAACCCCGACACCACCTCCACCTCAACCTCATCCCGAGGTCCACCTCCACTCTCTCCCGCCGCAATCCCACCACCGACTGCCACCACAACGACCCGCGAATCCATTGCCTTCCCAACCGTCTACGCCGCAACAGCCGACCATCACCCGAAGCTTCCCTCAAACGCCGGAGCACCTCACTTCCACCACCGTGCGACCACCATCCTGATCATCACTGCCACACTGCCATTGCTGCTCCTCCCCACTACCACCCGAGCTGCACCCTGTCTCCATTCTGGCCCTGTCATCACCTCCTACTCATTCCAACCTCCGAACTCCCCCCAGCACCATCACGACCACCTCATCCAAACCTCCACCACCTAACCCACCATCACCCTCACTTCCTCTTGCTGATAACCGACACCACTCCGACCAGCTCTCCATCGTCGTAGCTCCATCCCCGACCTTGTTGCCCCTAGCGCCACCTGTTGCCTTCACCTCGTGTAATACACCGTAATTTCTAATATATATATATATATATATATGGCAAAAGTGTAAATTAAGTGGTATAGGGGGCCCATGGCTTGGAGACAGCAGCAACAATTATGCTTTTGTGTTGCGGTGACATCATGTTGACATCACCAGGTGGGGGCCACCCAGGTTCAGGAGAAGGCAGAGCCTGCTGTCTTCCTTAGTGACGTGTCAGGGGCCCACGTGAGTGGGCTTCGGCTGTACATGCAAGTAAGAGAAAGATGTTTAATATTTGTCCCACATCGAAAATCACACAAGAATAAATAACTATAAATATAATAGCCTATGATCAAGAGTCACCAATCTGGTTAACCACCTTTTGAGAAGTAGCCTTTGGTAATTTGTCTAATAAATTGTATAAATTGTCTGAGCTGGGGCAGTGGTGTTACACCTCGCAACCACCGCAACCACACCTCGCTCCTTCACCCTGAGCGCCACCATCACGACCTCCACCGCAGCCCCATGCGGCACCGAACCCAAACTCCGAGCTCTTCACTGCAACCCGAAGTCGAACCCAAAGCAGAACTCGAAACCCGAACTCCACTTACTCGCTGTCGTAGTTCCCGCTATTGCTCGATGGCTTTCTGTTGTTGCTATCCTTGTCCATTGTTGCTGTCATTCTTGTCTCCAACGTCGCTTCTTCCTCTTCCCGTGGTTCTCACAACGTCAATAATCGTCAATAAAGGCAAGCATTTTCTTGAACTCTTAGCAAGTAGCCTAGTTATTGTCATATTTTCTTGTCTAGTAACTTATTCCATGTTACTGATTCAAATCTTGAACCGTTAACACACTTCAAATCGTGTTATCGAATATCGAATAACTATGTCCTGTCATTTGCCCGAATATATACTGGGAATTCAACCTAGTTATCGATACTGAATCCAAAAACTTTGTACATATGAATTGTATCCCTCTGAGTCTAGAATCTAGAATATCTTACGATTTCTCAATCCGATCAGTATATTGCAAGATATTAGCATTTTAGTACTGTAACGTCAGAGAATTCAGATTATATGTTTTTTAAATGCATTATCTAGTAAACTAGTTAATAATACAACCTATTGTTATTATTATGACCTGATAAAATCATGCTTAGTAATAGACACACGAAAACGAGATTATTATTTTTGTAGAATGTAATAAAAATTTTATAGAAGAGTTATAAGCCCGAGAACTTGACCGTATATTGTTTCTTGAACACAAAACCGGTAAAGAATAAACTAATAGACCTAGTTACTATGCTTAGAATGTATTATATGAATAACCGTTGGAACCGACAAAGAGTCTACTTTCTAGAATCTTTGACGGAACTAGATTTGCATTCCCGTAGAAGCGGAAAAGTGAGTTTAAATACATATATGCACTGTTGTCCAAATTATAGTTGTATGATTTAACTATATGTATTGTTGTTCATGGAATAATAACTTGTACCCATATATAAATTTTCTTATATAATGCATTTTATATCCCTTGATAATTCCATGATAACTACCCTCGATACATGTACATATTTCTATAACGCCCCTGCCCTAAACTCAGACAATTTATACAATTTATCAGACAAATTATTTATAATATAGTACAACTGCCCACTACAGGTTGCCTCTCAAAAGGTGGTTAACCAGATTGGTGACTCTTGATCATAGGCTATATTATTTATAGTTATTTATTTTATTTAAACTCCCGATATGGGACTATCTAATACTCTCTCTCTCCTCTTCTTGTATGCATAGCCGAAGCTCACACAAATTCGGGTTGCCCCCACCATGACGTCACCTTTGGCAGCCCCTCTTCACAAGGTGGGCCCCCCTTTGATGATGTCAGCATTGGCCACAAGTAGCATTGCTGCCTTTTCTCTTCTCGTGCCCCCCCCATTACTCATTTCATTTTTATTTACACATATGCCATCACCAACTATATATATGTATTATATTATATATTATAGTTCTTTTGAAATTACGGGATGTTACATACCCCCCCCCCCCTAGAAAATCAGCGTCCTCGCTGAGCACGGGACATGCACAATCTAGTATAGGATCTACTTTCTAACCGATGTGGAGCATCTGCTCTTCTATTACCCGATTAATCATGATCCCGAAATCCACCGCCCAATCAATCATAATTCTGAATTTAATTGAGCTGCCCTCCTATTCGCCCGACTAATCATGATCCGGAAATCCACCGCCCGATCAATCACAGTCCCGAATTTTAATTGAGGGTTCACCACAGTCCCAGAATCTACCGCCCGACTGGCTCTATAGTCTCGGAATCCACCACCCAACTATATAGACATGTCCTACACTCGGTGTCGAAAGTTGGCTCCGATACCATTTGTAACGACCCTACCGTAAACTCAGACAATTTATACAATTTATCAGACAAATTATTTATAGTATAGTACAACTGCCCACCACAGGCTGCCTCTCAAAAGGTCATTAACTGGATTGGTGACTCTTGATTATAGGCTATATTATTTATAGTTATTTATTTTATTTAAACTCCCGATATGGGACTATCTAATACTCTCTCTCTCCTCTTCTTGTGTGCACAGCCGAAGCTCACACAAATTCGGGTGGCCCCCACCATGACATCACCATTGGTAGCCTCCCTTTGATGACGTCAGCACTGGCCACAAGCAGCATTGCTGCCTTTTCTCTTCTCGTGCCCCCCATTACTCATTTCATTTTTATTTACACATGCCATCACCAACTATATATATGTATTATATTATATATTATAGTTCATTTGAAATTACGGAATGTTACAGTTTCACCTCTCATACTCATGATTACCGTCCTTGATATTTTCCTTGATTCTTGATTAACTGTCGTGATATTACCGTTCAACTAGTCGTACCGACTGCATGTTCCCAATTAATTATTGTAAAAGAATAACAAGCCGGGGTTATAAGGATACGGCTGAGTAGTGGACAATATAGGAGAGTATACTCGGAAAGGGGCTCATGTTTTCCGGAATAGTGATTCTTGATTCTTGAATCTTGATTTTTGATTCCACGATTCTTGATTACATATCTTGTTTATTGATACTATCACTGGAAGACCCGAGTACATAATCCTATAGAATTTACTACTTAAGTCTAAATATCACATGATTGATATGCACCCGAACTTGTGGTATGGAACACAACATTGCGTGTATTAGATAAGTTAATAAAATCGATAAACTCGAGATTGACACAGCAAGCCGAAACCAGCTAAGAAGAAAGAAGCATAATTCTTGATTACATGATTACATGATTCCTGATTGCATGATTATTGAAACTGATCATGGGTTACCAATTGATTATACCTTGAAGTCTTGAAACCACTTATTTACAGTTATTACTTACATGATCTTATTGTATCAGTTCCTTGCTTCCTTTCATATTGTATTGTACTATTTTTCAGGACTTGTACTGCTACTTCTTGTTCCTTCCATGCTACATCTTGTTATCTTACCATTTTACTGCTTATTGCTACTTGTTGTCCGAAGTTTTCTAAAATGGACATTTTTTCCCCAACCCCAGATATTGATTATGTAGGTACCGATGGACTTGACAAATAGACTCTGAGACGATCATGAATAATTGCTGCATTATTACTACTTCCTATTGTTTACTTTCAGTCGCTATTTTATCTGGTTGTTATAACGAACTGTTTATCATACTGTACTCTCGAGCACCCCGATGCTTATGTATTTCCCAGATAATGGTTATTTCTTTTTCCAGTTTATGTGATCAATATATTTGTCTGCGTGAATATGTTATAAATATCTTGTTGAGCTTACTGGTATTGTACAACTTATGGATGATATGATTTGGTATACTTATATCATTTGCTGGACATTAATTGCGTGCCCGTACTTTCATATAGTGGGAAGCAGGGCGTGACTGGTTTTTAGTGGTATATGATCTTAGTTCTCTAAACCATGTTAAGCTCAACAAGTGTGCACACCGCATTGATAATATGAACATTTAATAACCATTTTGTAACCCGGATACTGACCTTACTCGATTTGCAGAATATGGTTCGTGGAGGATCTTCAACTTCACGACCCAGAGATGGACCATAGGAGAATGCCGCAGTTCTCCAAGCAATGCAGTGAATGATAGAGCTATAGCAGGAACACAACTAGCTGATAAGGGAAATTTGGAAAAGGCCCAAGAAGCTGCCAACCGAGCTGGACCAATACTAGGAGCACTGCCGCCAAAGGCCTGGCACCGTTTCAGATTTTATGAGATTGCGTCCAGAGAAGTTCGCAGGAACTGAGTCACCACTGGAAGCTGAGCAGTGGCTAATTAGGACTGAGCAATTGCTACAGGCCACACGAATCGCTAATGTGGACCGTGTGGATGTAGTCACCATTCAGCTAGGTAGACATCACCGACATCTGGTGGAAGACGGAGATCGGAAGGTTAAAGAGTCTATCACTTGGGCCACCTTCTGTCGCGCCCTGCTTCCCAAAAAGGAGATACGGAATATGGATACATGACTAAGTCTAGCGAATGGCTTTCACCATTCATAAGCTGTCAAGATCTTTACAACAAGCACAAGTATAAACAAGAGATATACAAGAGAAATAGTCAACCACGCATGCATAACTGAATTAATATAGTCAATAAGATTTACTTGAAACAAAATAAATGAATCTCAAATAAATTAAATCTGGAACAAGTTATAAATTCTGGGTCAAACTGCCCAATACAAATTCATGTAGTAATTACATTTATTCAAGAATAACATGAAATAATAATAGCAAGAACTCCAGCAACTAGAATCTCAGATCACCTACTCCATCGGGTAGCTGATCACCATAATCTGCAATTTAATAAATTGCAGGAAAATGAAAGAGAAACAAAACGCCCGTCAATGCAAGTTACGGGCCGCTTGTAGTGTAAGCAACAAGTACAGGAAAAGAATAACAACATAGAGTAACAGCGGAAAGCAAACATAGAATAAGCATGGAAGGGATGTACTAGCAAAACAGAATGACTAACGTAAATCAAGAAACATAATCAAGTAATATGATGGGATAACATGTGCATGTGACATGTGACAGGTAACAAGTATCATGCAAGTAGGTAAACATGTAACAGGTGTCAAGTAGCATGTACAGGTAATCATGTAACAGGTATTATGTCATATCAAGTCTTGTATTTATTTCTATCCAGGTAGCACTTCATGCGTCCCAGATTTTTACCACATGGTTGCTACTTACATGCAACTTACGTTTAGGCTTAGTGGTGGATTTCTATAGGGCCATGTACTCAGGCGTCATGTAACAGGTAACAGGCACGAATTACGTAATCGTGAAATCGCAGGCAACAGGAACAGGCATGAATCATGTAGTCACAAATCATGGCAACATATAGTAATAACAGGCATGAATCATATAATTATGAAATCATAACAACATAATCAGATAGTAATAACAGGCATGAATCATGTAATGAAACATGGCAACATATAATCAGATAGTAATAACATGCATGAATCATGTAATCATGAAACATGGCAACATATAATCAGATAGTAATAACATGCATGAATCATGTAATCATGAAGCATGGCAACAAGTAACGGGAATACGGCCCCCTTCTGAGTACACATACCTATCTTGTCCACTACTAAGGCCTTTCTCTTAACCCCGGCTTGGTTATTTTTATTATTATCAATAGGCATATACGTGTCACAAAAAAGAAAAAGAATAACATGGCATGAACAAGTAACAGGTTCAAGTTGGAAGATAAACATGTACAGGTGAAAGGCAACTCATAAAAAATTAGGACAACGAAAATTCTAGTTCAGGACAGCAAGACAGTACTGCACCAAATCTGGGATTTCCGTTGCCAAAAATATGTAAACCTGGATCCGTCAGAAAATTTGAAAAATAGACTCTTAGCCGAATCCAGCAAATATATATAAGTCATATGGTATTTCCCAAAAACAAGTCTCAAAATAGAATTGTATCCAGAAAAACATGTTCAGCCAGAAATCAGAAGTTCGTATTCATAAACAGAAAAACGACATAAAAACTTACTGATTAAATACAAGAAAAATCTAGGATATTCCCTATTATGTTTAGTATCGGTAAATATAATTTCATAATTTTCCAATATAGATAGTATACTCAAATAAAATCAGAAAACAGCAAGATATAGCAAGTTTGTAAATATGAAATCATAAACACAGCAGTACTAAAACATCAATAGATTACAAGATATAAATCGAAAATCCAGATCTGTCAAAAGGGTGATAAATTAGATACAGTAGGCTACAATTCATATTCACAAAGTTTTCATAAAAAGCAAATAGAATCAGGTTGAAATTAAGGTTCTTTACTGAATAGCATGAAAATTCTACAAGTACAGTAGTTGTTTGGAAGTATAGAATAGTTTGTAAGAGTCATCAATTAAATCCACAAAAATTAAGGGTTAATCCCAGTCAAGTCTAGTTGTACTCAGGAAAATATTGGATCAAAATATTATCTTTAACATCAGTATAAAAATAAATAACCATACAGAATTCATATAAAACAGAATCTGGAATTTTCTACACATCTGTAGTAAAATAGCTATAACTTGCAACTCACAAATCGAAACTGAGATCTGTCAGAAATTCTGGAAAGTATAAAGAATTCTCTATTATTCATATTCACAAATAATTTTCATATATTGACCTTAATAGGGTCTAAAATACTGAACAAAAACGGGGTAACATCAAAAACAGAAATCTTCTTCTTACATAAAATCAACTAGTTTATATGAAACACATCCAAATCATAATAAATACGAAATATGGTATACTAGATGTCCAAACAATATGGTATAGGGTGTTTAACAAGTTTACAACGAGTTATACTACTACTAACACATCAAGCATACGGCATCATACGAACAACATGCATGTATACATCAAGAATTTAGTATTCCTAAGTTATTTCATATCGTGTGTGTAATAAGACAACTACGAGCAGATCAACATATGGAGACAAGATATAACAAGGGTTTTCATGAGAATAGATCTTGAAGCAACTACACTACAGGCGGTATTTAGTACTTATATATGCAAACAGAAATTATACAAGTTACTTGCCTTGAAATTGACGACGAAAACGAAGCAAGAACGAGAATAACGAGAACGGTTTTCTGGGCACGAACTCAATGAATGAAGAACGAATCACAAACCAATCAAGAACACAACAATCACGAACACAATAGATCTTGACGAGACGAACACAATCAGGCACAGATCTCGATAACGATCAAAATCAATCGAATGGTTCAGATCAAGAGATCAAGATCAGATCAGATGGCTAGAAACTGCTTGATGATGATGATGATGATGATGATGATCAACAATGATCGGACGGCTAGGATCAAAATTAAGGGGACATGATGATCATGATCGTGATGATCAGATGGTTGGGATTCAAAGTGGCTCAGTGTGTGATCACACAGGGGAGGGGAAAATAGGGGAGGAGACTGGCGCTTCTAGGGGTAGTCCACGATGGTCAACGGTAGGAGGCGGCGCACAGGGGCAGCACCGGCGAAGGCGGCGTGAGGCAGGCGGCGATGGGTGATCGATTGAAAGAAGGAGAAAGATGACCAGCACTGGATGAGAAGATGACGACGGCCAAGGGGACAGCCGACGGGGTGGGCGAAGTCAGCCAGGGAAAGGCTGAGGCACGCTGGGGCTGATGGTGTTGCTGTTGTTGCTGTCTGGCATCGGGGTGAGCATCGCGACAAGAGGAGGTTGCTACTGTGGTGGGGTCACGAGTAGGGAGCACATGGGATGGGAACGCTGTGGTGGTCAGGGTTGAGCAGCACAGGGGGAGGCCGGGTGGCACTACAGGGCATCAAGAGGAAGCAGGGGCACTGTCGAGGTGTACCGAGAGGGAAGCAGCGCACAAGGGTCGTAAAGGGTGGTCGGTAGTCAGGATCACAGTGAGAGAGAGGGAAAACAGGAGGTCGAGAGTTGAGAGAACGGGGGGTATGGGTCTGGAAGGCGGACGGGAGTACGGGAGGTAGGGGATGAGTTAAAAGTGGCTGTAGAGTTTTAGGATTAGGATATGAACAGGTAGAATATATTTAGGGTGAGTATTAGGGTTAATAAGGGGGTAACGGGTTTGGGTTTTAGTATTGGGTTTGGGTATTAAATAGGATCCAAGAGGGAATTGGGTAGGGTTATCGGGTTTAAGGGTTAATTAAAAGATCCAACAAAGTATAGGACGATCCAATAAATGAGATAGGAACAAAATAAATAAATAAAATATGACATGAACAATTTAAATAATGAGGATAAAGAATAATAGTCTGATCAATCAGAGACGAAACAATAGGCTAACAATTGAATCAAGAAGATCAAATTAAAGACGACAAAACAATTAGATGAATATATTGAAAATGAAGATCAAATACATGGTTCAAAAAGAGCAGGAGAATACAATATGAATAAATGCTCAGAAAAAGAAAATACATACAAAATACAGAAAATGAAAAACAGGGGTTACACCTTCATCGAGAACATTTTGAGTAAGTTCTTCCCCCATGTTACTAAGGTAGAGATGGAGTGCCAGTTCATCTCTCTAACCCAAGGATAGCGGTCAGTTGATGAATAGGCCGCAGAGTTCACTCGGCTAAGTCGTTTTGCGTCGGCCATGGTAGCAAATGGTGAGGACAGGGTCCGACGATTCTTGATGGGCTTGGACTATGATATTCAGGATCATCTAGTCGCCCACCAACATCGTACTTATGCTGTCGTGCTTGATGCATCTAGGATTCAGGAACAGACCCATAGGAGGAGGAACACCGCTCAGTGGGCAGTACAGCCTATTACCATCATGAGGCCATTGGGAAGACTGATACGAAGGTCATTTCAAACCCCGACAACTAGAGCACTACCATACTCGCCAGTTGCTATGAAGAAGGATCTGGTGTGTGACTATTGCAACAAGACTGGCCATGTACGTAGGAACTGTAGGAATGCTAACTGCTTGTGCATAGCGTGCGGAGCGAGCAACCACATGATTCGGTATTGCCCAAAGAATAGGTACGGTGCACCAGCTGGAGGATCAGAACAACAGGGAGCACCAGCCCGTAGTCTGGGCAGGCCACCGCTCCCACCACAGAGGCAAGTTTATGAACAAAGGAACACAGCGCCGAGGGGAAGACATACTGGGGGACGTGGTCAGGCCTACAATCTGACTGCAGAGGAAGAAAAGACTGCTGAAGGAGTAGTTACAGGTATTCTTTCATTTGAGTCATATTCGGTTTGCATTCACCTTTATTCTTTGTCTCACTATTAGGTATCATACTAGTTCACCCCCTTCCTACCTATGTTGTCTTTTATTCCAGTGCTACCCATTCTTTTATTTCTGCTCGTTTCATTGATCGACATCGCTTGCCCTGCAGTGACATGCTAGTGGCTTGGAATATCACCACAGGAGCAGGTGTCGTCGTTTGTTCTAAAGAGTTCAAGCAGAGTCCCTTATTGATCAGTAGCAAGGAATTTAAAGAAGACCTCATCATCATCAACAACTCAGGGTTTGATGTTATACTTGGAATGGATTGGTTGGGAGCTACTCATGCCGTGATTGACTGCCGAAAGAAGAAGGTAGTGTTCCGTATTCCAGGTCGCCAGGAAATTGAATTTCATACTGGCGATACACCGTTTGGGCGTGTCAAGGAAGCTGGAATGCTGAAGTCAGTGTGCACTGATGGCGAAGTGGAACCTTTGATTGTACGGGATTTTCTAGATGTCTTTCCAGATAAATTGTCTGGGTTGACGCCAGACCGTGATGTGGAGTTTAGTATCAAGATCCAACCGGGTACGGTGCCAATATCGAAAAGTCCCTGTCGGATAGCACCCGTGGAGTTGGTCAAACTGAAGGAGCATGTTCAGGAGTTACTAGATAAAGGATTTGTCAAGCCGATTGTTTCGCCCTGGGGAGCTCCTATAATGTTTGTTAAGAATAAGGAAGGAAGTTGTAGGCTCTGCATCGATTATCGAGAACTAAACAACGTGACTGTGAAGAACCAGTACCCACTACCAAGGATTGATGACCTATTTGATCAACTTGGAGGTGCTTTTGTTTTCTCAAAGTTGAATCTTCGTTCGGGGTACCATCAAGTTAAGGTGAAGACCGCATTTCAAACCCGATATGGTCATTATGAATTCCTCGTAATGCCATTCAGAGTTACCAATGCACCAACTATTTTCATGGGTCTCATGAACAGGGTGTTTTCATTTTTTTGGACAAGTTCGTGGTAGTATTTATCGACGACATCCTGGTGTATTCCCGGAATAAGGAGGATCACGCTGAGCATCTGAGAATCGTTCTGCAAACCTTGAGGGAGGATCGCCTATTTGGGAAGCTTAATGTAAGTTCTGGCTGGATCGTGTTGCATTTTTGGGCTACATCATCCCAGGAGTTGGAGTTTCAATAGACCCAGAGAAAGTTGATGTTGTCAAGGATTGGCCAATACCTAAGTCGGTGTCAGAAATTCGTACTTTTCTTGGACTGACAGGTTATTATTGGATGTTTATTCATGACTTCTTAAGGATTGCCGGTGTAACGCCCCGAATTCCAAATAAGACCGAATTCGAGATTCCACGGGATCTTTACACTTCACTTCGTACAATTTTACAAGAAAATTTGAACTTTTTATAATACATCAGAGTTCTTACATTTACACAGCAGAAGATAAAAATGAAGTACAACAATGAGAATAATATACAGCTTGCAACATCTTTAACATGTAATTAATCAATAGCAGCATTTCAACTTTAAATCTTCATGAAAATCCAACTCCTGCATATAAGACTATGGGCACGTCAGTTGCTTACAACCGACGAAAATTTTATACATGGCTATCCTCTCTATGCCGGAAATATAACAATCTTAATACTTTAACAAACCATAACTTTGAATGCAAATAAAGTGTTAAATCTATCTACTCTAAACACGTAAGTGTATGCAATGCCTTAATGCCTAATGCAAATATTTTATACTAAGATGACACTAATGCATACTTGTTCGGATTCTATGCATCCCATACGACATAGGTCCGAGGGCAAGCACCTACGTACTCCACATTAAAAGGGTTCGATCCCTCGCCATGACAACTATCCAGTAATAAAGCAAGGTTTAGATCATTCCACGAGTACGGATCCTAGTCCTGGAGTCCACCGCCCGACTGTTATAACAGACTCCTCATCGTGCGAATCATCCCGCAAGTGCCCCTTTAGCCCTAGTATACGTATATACATTGGAGTATGACAAACTATCCGCCCGACTACGCATAGTCTCGGATTTAAAATAAAAGCTCGTCTCCCACGAAGCAACCACAATGTAACACCCCGAATTCCAAAACAGTCTGAATATGAAGTTCCACATGATCTTTACACTTCTCTTCATACAATTTTACAAGAAATTAAAAACTTTTGTTACATCAGAGTTACATTTACCTTACACTTATACAGCAAAAGCAATTTACAATAATTACATGAATAAAAATATACAATACTTTAATCATTCTTTAAGCAGCGTGCATACTTTAATCTTGCCAGTCACTTTATCCTGCATAAAAACTGTGGGCACGTCAGTTGCTTACAACCGACGAAATATTATACACGGCCATCCCGTTATGCCAAACAATATAACGATTCTCAAATACTTAAATAAACGACAAACTTGATCACAAACAAAGCTACAGAGGGACTATCCTATTGATGTCGTATTGTGCTGTGCACTTAATACTTAATGCAGTTGTTTATATTATATGACACTAATGCGCACTTATTCAGAATCTATGCATCCCATACTACAAAGGCCTGAGGGCAAGCCTTTAACCGTTCTTCATCTTGTAGGGTTCAATCCCTCGCCATACTTAATCTGTTACGGTAACTACGGTAAGTATCCTAGGTGTTCTATGAGTTACGAGCCCACGTCTAGGCGCCCTGAAGAGAACCCCATGAACTGACACATGACTCATCATGCAGGCATCCTGTGGTCAATTCACCTCCTACCATAGACATGGCACTACCCGTAGTCATTAGACCACCCCATAAGCGTCGCCACCGGGACGGTACTCTGGAGTAGTATCCACGCCCTATTCATGACGCATCATGGGACATCCTGTGAATACTCTCACGCCACAAATCCAATGGCCCTCATACTCATGTTTTTCTCGTACGTTCATCACATCTCCACTATGTATCTAATCCTTATATATAAATGAAGATCAATATTCTAGAATCTAGCATTACCCCTACATCGGTCTTTCCAATATCAATTATTATCAACGACCCAAACTTGGTCAAAATATCATAATTCTCTTTTCAACACTTTAATTTTTGCCGATGTGAGGTCTTAGCTAAAATTCTAGTCTAAGTCCTCTTTTCATGTTCATAAAAGATAGCATACTTGCTCACAAAACTTTATATTTCATCAAGTTCTCTTTTTCAACAAATTTCCATGCACAACTTACTTATTCTCTAACCAATTTCTCATTTAAGTCTACTCAATATTTTATAAGTGAAAAATTTCAAGTTAATCTCTTTTCAATTCTCTATATATTCAAAATTCATTAGTTTGTTTTGCAATTACAAAAGAATCAAGTCCAAGATTTTTCATGAATTTTATTCTAAGTTTTTACTCTTATTTCTCATTTAAAGGTCCAAATATTTAGGAAATAATTTTTGTGAAGTCTATGTATTTTCAGAAAATTTTCCAATATTTTCTCCAATTTTTTTTTTATATCACATTTAAAACCCCAAAAAAAAATTCAGTTGCACAAAAAAGTCGGATTTCCAAAGAAAAAATGGCCTCAGCCGGTTTCAAACCCACACACAAAGGCCCCAAGGTGAACAGTAACCGCACTAACCCCCACGCGCTAGCCAAAAGGGACATAATTCCCAACTGCCTAAAGGAGGGACTTTAATAGGGTTATGTTATGTTCTCGGGTTTAGTTGAAAAATCGAATTTTGAAAAATAAAAGCCTCTGCCGAGACTCGAACCCAGGCACACACAGTGCCGCCAAGGTACAGTAGAGCTCTAATGGCACACCCTCTGACCAGTATGGCCAAGGTGGTTGACTGATATGAGTTAGATTAAATTATTTTTATCTCGACTCACTGTTTATTCAAATTAATTCATTTTTCAAAAGCTCTTAAATTTGTTTCTCTGCCACATAAAGTCATAAAATTTTTCAGAATACTGAGTATATATATAATCAACAAAACATTATTTTAAGAACATTATTTTGACATTAAAACATGAATTTCTCATTCTAATTTCTGTTCTGATTTCAATTTAGCAAGCTCTATACCAAATTTTGCATTACAACTACATTAAAAGAATACTAACTCTTGATTTTTCCTCTTTTATTTCCACAACACCCTATGTCATGGTCTCATTCATTAAACTAGTGTTATAATAGTTTTAATAAGCACAAATTCAATATTTTCAACTACTAATCATTTACAAGCATATTCTACAACTAGCATGGTTCCAATTTCACAAAAACAATTCTACTACAATAAACATAATTTATAACCAATAACATGCAATTCATCAAACATTCATTTAATCATCTACTAAGTCCTTTTTAGAGCCAACACATAGTTATCTTATTAGTTTTTTTAGCAATCTCATTAATAAAAAACCCCTAGCATGGTGTCTAAATTAGAAGTAGAGAAAACCACCCACCTATTTGAAGAAAAGCAACTACAAAGCTCATAGAATCTCCTTGAACACACGAACGGTCCTTCTCCTCTTAGATTGTGCCACCAGGAAAGCCTTCTCCTCCTTGCACAAGTGGAACCCGAGCTCTCTTTCCCCTAGATGAATGGCCGGCCTCCTATGGTGATGAACACACACAACTAGAACTCTTCTCAATCTTTTTCTAGCTTTCTCTCAATCTTTTTACTCACTTTGTGTTTTCTTTCTTTCTTTTCTTTACAAAATTTTTAGTGTACTACATGAATAGAATTTGGGGGTATTTATACTAATTTTTGAGTGAAATGGAGGGCTAGGATTGATCTAGATGGTTAAAGATAAATGGCTAGGATGTATTGGAAAGTTGTAGCAACCACCTATGAACAAGTAACCACTTATCCACTAAGTCAACTCGCCCCATCCCTCTCTCCCATTCCAGCCTACTCTTTGAATGGCTTAAGACACGTGCTAGTGCAATGCACGTGTCAAATGTAGCACCCCTAGTTACTAGTTGTACATGATTAATTAATTAATTGTCTACAAAGTTGATCTATACTACAAGTCATGCTAATTAAAATAGAAATAAACTAGTGGGCTTTCAATTTAGTGGGCTTAGAACTCCATGGGCTAATTAAAATAATTAAATAATTAGGGTGGGCTTAAAATAAATAATTAGGCTTTCAAAATATAAAAGAGAGATAGAAAAATATTTGTTCATGTTACAAAATTAAATAATTTTCAAGAAAAAAAAGCACATGAATTAGTACGTGTAAAACACGTAAAAATCAACAGACCCTTATCTAATAAAAATAAAGAATCAGGATGTTACACACAGTCCCGAAATCCTCCACCCGACTGGGTTTATAGTCCCGGAATCCTCTGCCCGACTATATAGAGTGCCCCACTTACATTTGCCTAAGTTTACTACATCTTCTTCTAAGCGCCTAGTTCTTAAGTTCAAGACATGAATAAATTATCATACCTAGAGTTAGTTTACCCCCTACCAAACTTAATCACAAATACCGAGATAGCTTCATGGCCATATCTCAAAAATATATCTCAATTCTTTTAATTCAACAATGCCGGTACCCGAGGTCTCACTAACTCTAAATCACAACCTCTCATGTACAAGAATTCATGGGTACTCATACTCTTCAATAATCATGTATCAAACTTAAATATTCTCATCTTCAACATATTCACAATTTGATCAATGCCTTATCTTAACATCATTCATGATTCATTTATTCATTCATAATCTTTAGAAGCAATAATTCTTTTCATGAACATAAATTCATCACTAGAAATCTCATTAGCAATTTAAGCTCATAAAATGTCTCAACTCACACCAAAATATTTCTTAAACCAAATAAGAGTATAATCTCTTCAAGAGAAATCACTTCACACAATAATATTTTACTCTTCTTCACAAAATGAAAGTCATATTCTCAAATAATAAATTTCGAAGTCAATAATTCATTTTTTTATCTCAATTCCATTTTTAATATCTCAATTATACATGAAAATTTCTAAAATTATTTTTAATAAACTCTATATCACTTTATAGGAAATACTAGAATTTTTTCCTAAATTTTATTTGCATGAGAACTCCCTTAAAATATTAAAAACATAAAAATCAAAAAAAGGTCTGGCTATCAGGTTTCGAACCTAGCCAACCGCTCATCATAGTAGCGCCCAAAGCCCACTCCGCTAGCCAAATATTCCAAGTGGACTTGGCTGTCAATATGCTCAAACGAAATCCCCATATACCAACTTTCGGTTCGAATTTATTTAAATGAAACAAAAATAAAAATGTGTCCATCAAGTTTCAAACCCAAGATCTCCTACAAGCTCAGTGACAACCTTATGTCACACTCGCTAACCAATAAGTCCAAGTATGATTACTGATTAGGAATTACGCTATTGTAATTTTGATCATGACATTATGAAATTAGTTATTTTTCACAAAACTCGACATATGATCGATCTAATTTTTTTAATGAACTGAAATTTTCTTATTCATACTGATTTTACTTGAAAACAATGATTCACAAATTTCCAAACTTATGTTCTAAACATTGTATCTATATTTCAAATTATCTAATTCTCTTTAATGAACATAAGTTTCATTACTTCATTTTTAAAAAAAGCATATTGTATCTCTTACAAATAATTTAAAATGATTCTATGTGTATCAATTCAGTTTCACCAAAAATTCATTTTTTATCATAAGGAAAATCTTAACAAGTGTTCCTATAATTATATATTTCTACATCTGTAAATTAACATGCATATATGACCATAACTCATTATTTCTTTTTCTCATTTCTAATTAACATGATGACAATTTGTTTCTTTAATCATATCAAAATTTTACTACTATTCATAACACATACATTGTCATGGATTTGTTCCACATTTATCTCATCAAATTTAATCTATATTACCCATTAATCATTTCTAGCATGCATGTCTTATATTTAGAAAATACAAAATTTTCCACATCACATCAATTTGATTTACATTACTAATGTCATATTCTAGCATGCTCAACCTATGAATTATAAAGTATAAAGACCACCCACATTTTATGAAGAATGTGAGAACAAGGAAGATGAGACACAACTCCTAGCTCCTAGCTCCTAGCTCCAACAAAGCAACTCTCAGTCCTTCTCCTCCTAGCAAGAGCGCTCCAACAAGCCTCTAATGCACAAGAACACTCTCTTTCTCTCTTTCTTTTTCCTTTCTTGATTTGTTTAGTTTAGGTGTGAAAAGAGAAGAAGAAAACAATGGTATTTATAGGACAAATTGAAGGTCTAAATTGTAAATTTCTCCACCTAATAACTTCTTACTTAATTCTCCACCTCTTCACTATCTCTAACCCCCATCTCTTCACTACCCTAACCCCCATAACCCCCAACCTTTCACTACTTTAATCCCCCCTACTCAATCCCGGCCTCTCTCTCTTCCAAACCGGTCTCCACTCTCTCTCTCTTAAGCACGTGCACGTGTTGTGCACTAGTGCACACACACACACACAAAATAAATACAATTTCTATAATTCTAAAATGTGTATTAAAAGTTGTTACATGCAATGTATGAGTCCATGCACAACTATAAATAGGATTTAATTAATGGGCTTTTCTTGTGGGCTTTCTTTTTAATTAATTAATCAATTAGTCTAGTGGGCTAGAATCTTTTCTTAGGTCCATGGGTTTAATAAAAGGCTAAATAAAAAGACTATGCATGCTAAAATAGTAAATGAGAGTAAGAAAAATAAAGATGAAAAAATTAGTACGTTCATCATACGTTCAAAATTGAAAAATGCATTTTTAATTAAAATAAAAATACGAATTGTTACAGCCGGGCCTCTCACGAAACTGACGAGAAAGATAAGAAGTTCATTTGGGATGAGGCGTGTGGTCAGGCCTTTGAGGAGTTGAAAGATCGACTGACATCGGCACTTGTGTTAACTGTACAAGATGGTTCAGGAGGATTCGTGATTTATTGTGATGCTTCTGGTAGAGGTTTGGGGGCAGTACTAATGCAGTGAGGCAAAGTTGTTGCTTATGCATCCAGGCAATTGAGGCCACATGAGTAGAACTACCCTACTCATGATCTAGAGCTCGCATCTGTGATTTTTGCTTTGAAGTTATGGAGGCACTACTTGCTCGGGGATAGAGTTGAGATCTTCACTGACCATAAAAGCCTCAAGTATATATTCACGCAGAAGGAGTTAAATATGAGGCAGAAGAGATGGCTGAAATTCATGGCAGACTATGACATCTACCTATAGTACACCCGGGTAAAGTGAACATGGTACCAGGCGCCCTGAGCAAGAGACCAGCAACTATGTTTCTCATTGAGCAGAAGATATTGTTGGAAGAAATGAGGAGACTGGACTTGGAGGTGATTTTACCAGGATTAACATAACAGTTTATGATGTTACAGTTGCAGTCTTCATTGGTCGAGCAGATCAAAGAGGCCCAGGCAAGTAATGAATAATTACAAAAGCTTAGAATTGAAGTGGAAGCAGGTCTAAGAAACAACTTGATTAGTCATTTGCAGACGGATCACTTCAATTTGGGGCCAGATTATGCATACCTAAGGGGGAAGTTAGGTAGAAATTACTTGCAGGCGCCCACCATTCACCATATTCCATTCATCCTGAAGGCACAAAGATGTACAGAGATCTGAAGCAACACTTTTGGTGATACGACATGAAGAGAGCGGTGGCAAAATTTGTATCACATTGTCTTATTTGCCAGCATGTGAAAGCGGAGCATCATAGGACCATTGGACTTTTGCAGCCTCTTCCAACCCTGGAGTGGAAATGGGAGAACATCACCATGGACTTTGTGACGGCGATGTCGAGAAGCCCCAATGGTCACAATGCCATTTGGGTGATCGTAGATCGTTTGACGAAGAGTGCCAACTTCATCCCTTTTAGAGTGGGTCACCACAGAAAGCCTGGTCGAGGAGTACATACGAGAGATTGTACAGTTACACGAAGTTCCTATCAGTATTATGTCTGATAGAGATACGAGGTTCAGGTCCCAGTTCAGGGAGAGTCTTCAGAGGAGTCTGGGAAGCAAGTTGAATTATAGTACAACATTCCACCCTCAGATAGATGGACAGTCCGAAAGGACGATTCAGACTTTGGAAGACATGTTGAGGTCTTGTGTTCTTCAATTTTGAGGTTCTTGGGAAGATCATCTATGTAACGCCCCGAATCCCAAATACACAGAATTCGAGATGTTCTACAGGATCTTTCCGCTTCATTTAGTACAATTTTATAAGGAAATTTGAACTTTTCGCTTTACAATCAGAGTTTACATGAATACATTACAATTTACATTTGCACAGCGGAAGTAAACTTTACGACAATGAAATAAATGTACAACAACATTGTATAATCTTTAAGTATCTGTTCCTCTTTAATCTTTATCGTGTCACTTACCTGCATATAAGACTGTGGGTACGTCAGTTTATTCAACCGACGAACATTATACACGGCCATCCTCTCTATGCCGGAAATAGTATAACTAATTTTCCATATTTAACAAACACAAACTTGTCACATATCAAACTAAAGGGAATACCCTAATGATGTCGTGTTGTGATTGTGCACTTAGTCCTTAATGCAGTTGTTTATATTACATGACACTAATGCACACTTGTTCGGATTCTATGCATCCCATACTACATAGGTCCGAGGGCAAGCCCTTAATCGTTCTTCATCTTTGTAGGGTTCAATCCCACGTCATGACTTAATCTACTACTGTAACTACGGTAAGTATCCTAGATGTTTTCTGACCTACGAACTCATGTCTAGGCGCCCTGGAGGGAATCCCAACGCACTGACACATGACTCATCATGCAGGCATCCTGTGAAAATTCAGCTCCTACCATAGACATGACACCACCCGTAGTCTTCAAACATCCCACGAGCGTCGCCACCGGGACGGTACTCTAGAGCAGTATCCCCGCCCTGACTCATCATGGGACATCCTGGGATACGCTCTCGCCGCTATCCAATGGCCCTCATACTCAATGTTTTTCTCTTACTTTCATCACGTCTTCACTATGTAACTAATCCTTAATTCTAATGATATAGAATCATGAACAAAACCAAAGCACTAGAGTTAGCCTCTCCACTGAACCAGACTTATACATTTGTTCAACATGACCAACCTTGGTCTTTCATATTTCATTTATTTCTTTCCAAATGCCGGGGGTGACTTAGCTACTCTTTTGTTTTAATTCCCATTCACAAATTCTAAAGTTGAGTGTTTCCAACTCATAAGTTTACATGTTGAGTTGTCACACGCAAAATATTTCTACTATCAAATCATGATTTCCAAATCATTCAATAGTCCATAATTATACACTAAATTCAACTATTCATCATGTAACTCATGCAATATTATTTTCACATTAAAAAAAACCACATCACTAGTTACTTAATCAAAGATGAATATTTATACATCATGAATTGTCACACCATTCTCCATTGAGAATAATTCACATCACTTCATATAATTCACATCTTATTCGTATTTTTCTTTTTCTAATATCCCACTTTAAATCTTTTGTAAAATACCACTTTATACAAATGCAAGTGTGGAACTTATAGTTCTAAATTATACTTTTATTCCTTAAACATACTCCACTTCATATACTCCACTTCATACGAATAATCCTCAAATTATTTTTCATAAACTCCACATATTTTTAAAATAATAAATATATTTTTTCCCACATTTTTTGATCACTAAAACACCCCTAAAAAATGTTTTTTTCCACAACATAAACACAGCCGAAGGCCACGGATCGAACCAGCGACCACTAGGAGAAACAACCAAAGCACAGACCACTAGGCCAAGTGCTGCCCACGCATAGAAGAGGGCGCGAGAGCATTAAGTGCTCTCGGCCGCACTGTTTTATTTAAAATGTTCGAAACTAAAAAGAATGGTGTCAACGGGATTCGATCCCTCAACCTCAGAGAGCCGCATATATACTGTAGCGATTAAGAGTGATCCGACCACTCGAGCTATGGGCTCGGGTTGTCACCAGTACAAATCGAATTTTATTTAACCAATTATTCTCTGTTTATTTAGAATACATCGATGTTCATCAATATCTTACTTCAATTTGCTCTTACTAATATACTGTAACAATTCCAGATTTATCATTTCCATCATGAATTCTACTCCAGTATATAAAAATAATTTTCTCAAATAATTAAACATATTTTTCCCAATAAATAACACATTTCTACCATACAAATTGGTTAATTTGATATACTACCTCTAATACATTCCTTTTTCGACATTAAAATTTCATTAATCTCTATACTAATTTTCTGGCCTTATTATCTAATAAACATAATGACTGCATCTTAATTTATTCGTTACAACGTCATAACAAAATTTCCAAAGCGTCATAGTCAAAATACTAATCATGCACATAATTTTCATGCTACTAACGAAGGTTCATTTACACAATTCATAACCATATTCATGTTGCACCCAACTTGAATTTTAATAGTAGAAACACACACAATTTGCATATCAACAATTCAATCAATTATGGATCATTCTTTCAATTAAATGTGCACTCTTATTAATCATTTTCATGCATCATTGTTCTAATTAAATCTAGCATGCATTCTTATTTAGAAATAGGGAAAATTTACCTACCTTAATTTGGAGAGAAAAATACAATTTAGCAACCTCCTAGACGAATGTACTTGCAACGAGAGTGCTCCTCCTCCTTGAACACGCGCACACAAGCCTCCCAAGCACCAAAACCGAGAGCTCCTAGTTGATTGCCGGCCTCCTCTTCTTCTTGATGTTGCAAGCACAATCCCACTCACTCTCAATCTTTTAACTCACAAAATCACTACTAGATAATGTAATTTGGATTATAGGTTTGTAGAAAGTAATAAGCACAAGAATAACTAGCCATGGAGGGGGGTATTTATACTAAAAATCTAAGGAAATGGATGGCTAGGATCAAGTAATTGGTTATAAGATGGAGGGCTAAGATGAAAGTAGGAGTTGCATTAACTATCCACAACCAAGTAACCACCAAGCATGATCTCCACTCAAATTTTTGGTTTCCCTCCCAAAAGAAGCAATCCGGCCTAGTGTAGGAATGGGCATTTTGCACGTGTACGTACAATGCACGTGCAAGCAACTATGTCCAAAAATTGTACATTAAATTTTATATAAAAATAAACTTTAAATTGTATTCTACATGACAAGTTGTATTAAAAATAAATTAACTCATGGGCTTTAGTTTATGGGCCAAAATAATTATTTTAAAATAAAATAAATGAATTACATTTTAGGCTTTTAAAAAGAAAAGACTTTTATCTATTTGAAAGAAGACTTCATATAAAAGCACATATTTAAAAATCTATTCTCATCATGATGAAAATAATCATAACATTTAATTCAACCAAAAATATTGCACGTGCACACTACGTGCAAAAAAATAAAATGATTTTCATTAAATGAAAATCGGGGCATTACAATCTGCACTTGGTTGAATTCTCGGACAATAACAGTTATTAAGCAAGTCTCAGGGCGGCACCCTATGAGACAATCTACGATTGTAAGTATAGATCACCAGTCTGTTGGGATGACATCGGTGAGAGAAGCTTTTGGGATCAGATTTAATTACGAAGTCAGTGGAAGTAGTGTCTCATATCAAGAGACACCTGATGGCAGCTCAAGACAGGCAGAGGAAATGGGCTGACACGCACCGAAGACCCTTCGAGTTTGAGGCAGGTGATTATGTGTTTCTCAGAGTATTACCATCAATGGGTGTCATCCGATTCGGAGGCGGAGGCAAGCTTAGTGCCCGATTCATCAGCCCATTCGATATTGTGGAGCGAGTGGGCAAATACTCTAATAACGGGAAAAAGGAATGACAAAAACCTACATCAGCCCTTGTACCAGTGATGACATGATCTACTTCATCAGCATCAGCTTCCGTCAAGGCAAATACTCGCCCTGGTTGGTACGGTCTCTTCCCATTCTGCTGCGTTGGTACATTGCGATCACCATTCCGTGGTTTGAGACATTGAGATCGGTAATGTCCCGCTTCACCACAGTTGTAGCAAGTTACCGCAGGAGGTCTCATCACATTGTTCCCAGGTCCTCCAGCCACACTAATAGCGTTCGCCCCTGTCGGTTTGAACCTTTTTGCAGATGGTTGCCCCTTGAAACTCTCAGAATTGGCTGGCCTCTTTCCAGACTACCAGTTGTTCCTCTGGTTCTGAACAACATAAAACTGCTCCATATCTGCTTCCGTCGCTGCTGCTCTCTTAACCAGCTTGTCGAATCTTCTGATACCAAGAGGTATCATCCGGGACCTCAAGCTCGGCCTCAATCCATGCTCGAACTTACGAGCCTTCTTAGCTTCATCCATCACTAATTCAGGAGCATAACTAGAGAGCTGAGTAAACTTGGTCTCGTACTCTCTCACTGACATGCTACCTTGCTGTAGTGACAGAAACTCCGTAGCCTTCTTCTCTTGAACATCGGAGGGGAAATAGTGACTGTGGAATTCTTCCAGAAATTCCTCCCAGCCAAGAACTATGTCTCCCATGGTCCTTTTCATCTACTGCCACAAAACAGCCGCATCCTTCTCAAGTTGTAGAATCGCCAACTTCACCTTACTGCCTTCAGGGGTCTCCAACACTTCAAAGATTGTCTCCACTTAACGAATCCAGTTGTCAGCCGCATCAGGGTCTGACTTCCCTTCGAACACAGGTGGTTTCATTCGCTTGAACGATTCCCCCAGTTTAATCGCTTCGGGCACCGGATTCACAGGCCCCCTTCCTTGGTTCTGATTCATAGCCACGGCGTTGAGTGTCTGATAGACCATCGCAAGTTCCGTTTCTAGATCCAGACCTTCACCATTTCTAGCTCCTCTTCTAGCCATATCCTGATGCAGAAGATCCATTAAATTCGAAGTATAAGACATGAATTTTAAATCAACTTGCATTTCATTAAATTCCAAACTTTATACATTCGAATTGAAAAACATTTTCTTGACATTAGAATGAAAACAGTAGAAGCTACAACAGTCTAACTCCTACGGTTCCTCTTCGCTTCCCGAAGTTCTCCCCGTAGTTCATCAACTTCATCCTTCAGCACATCGGTCAGATTCTTCCTCTTCTCGAGTTCCCATACCTGATGACTGAGAACAGAAAAGTTATCCTTACGCTTTGCCAGCTGAGCCTCCAATAATCCGACTCTCTCTCGCAGTGTTTCTACCTACCTCTGAAGAGAAGTCACAAGACTATTCGGAACTGGTTCTTCTTCTTCGTCAGAAGAGGAGTCATCAGATGAATCCGGAGGTGGGGTAATCTCTCGGGATTCAGGCCATTCTTCTCCGTCAGAATCTGCTTGCCCTGGATAGTACTCGTCCTCGGAATCTGCTTGTCCAGGATGGTACTCTTCCTCAATGATATGCCAGTCGTCATCTCCAGCAGGGTCGAAGTGATCAGCCATCTTAGAAAATAGGGAGGAAGAAGCATAAGTCATAGAGAAACACAAATGTAAGTCCCTTACATTTAAATCTCTAGACTCTAACACACACTCTAATGTCCACTACTAGGGTGTCGTTCCTTATAAATTTGTACAAGTGTGGAAGCGTGGCTCTGATACCACTCTGTAACGCCCCGAATCCCAAATACACTGAATTCGAGATGTTCTACAGGATCTTTTCGCTGCCTTTAGTATAATTTTACAAGGAAATTTGAACTTTTCGCTTTACAATCAGAGTTTACATGAATACATTACAATTTACACTGCACAGCGGAAGTAAACTTTACAACAATGAAACGAATGTACAACAACATTGAATAATCTTTAAGCATTTGTTCCTCTTTAATCTGTATCAAGCCATTTACCTGCATATAAGACTGTGGGCACGTCAGTTTATTCAACCGACGATCATTATACACGGCCATCCTCTCTATGCCGAAAATAGTATAACTAATTTTCTATATTTAACAAACACAAACTTGTCACATATCAAACTAAAGGGAATACCCTAATGATGTCGTGTTGTGATTGTGCACTTAGTCCTTAATGCAGTTGTTTATATTACATGACACTAATGCACACTTGTTCGGATTCTATGCATCCCATACTACATTGGTCCGAGGGCAAGCCCTTAATCGTTCTTCATCTTTGTAGGGTTCAATCCCTCGCCATGACTTAATCTACTACTGTAATTACGGTAAGTATCTTAGATGATCTATGAGTACAAGCACGTGTACAGAAAATCCTGGAGGGGAATCCCACGTCATGTCACGACGCATCGTGAAGACAGCCTGTGGCAATTCAGCCTCACTTCATGGCACACGATCCTCTTGTAGTCATCAAACATCCCACAAGCGTCGCCACCGGGACGATAATTCTGGAGTAGTGCCCACTCCATGTCTTGACGCATCAAGCAGGCAGCCTATGGATCACTCTCACACCGCCAATCCGATGGCCCTCATACTCGTGTTTTTCTCCTACTTTCATCACGTCTCCACTATGTACTAATCCTTAGTTTGATCAGAATCATGAAAAAAATCAAAGATCTAGAGTTAGCCTCTCTACTAAATCGGACTTATTCATTCGTTCAAGCATGACCAACCTTGGTCTTTCATTTCAAATTTCATCTCATTTCATTTCTATCCAATTGCCGGTGGGAGACTTAGCTACTCTTTTGTTTCAATTTCAATTCACAATTACCAAAAATTGAGTATTTCCAGCTCATGAGTTCATTTTTTTCATAATCACTATGGATTTGCTTTTTCATGTTCATAGTTCCACGATTATAACTTTCATAAATTCAAATAAATGATTCACCCCATATTAATTCATACAAAGACAAATAGAGTTTACTGTCACAACCAATATTCAACATAAGATTCACAATCTTTATCATAAAACAATTCATAGAATTTCTGAGATATCAAAAGTGCTCTGGACAGTCGACTTAGAACTCATCCAGTCGACTTGTTCAGCCAAAGAAAGTTCTTCAATAATCGCTCGGAAGAGTCGACTGCTGCACATGGCCAGTCGACTGTTCCGCAGCATTCGAAATAAAAATATAAATTACGGAGAAGTCGACTGTCGTTCATATCGGTCGGCTGTTCTGGGTAATTCAATTATACAACTTTTCATGTTCAGTGCAGTCGACTGCTACATATATTTGGTCGACTGAAAAGAGTTAAATTTCAAATTAAGGACTTATCTCTTTCTTCTGTTCTTCAAATAGCACATAACATATTTATTACACTATAGTATGTTCAATGTCAGCACAATCATGCGATTCTTATTCATTTACCAAACATCACAATATAGTTTACGATTAAGTGTAAATTTCACATAGCTAGTATTTTCTTTCATCCAAATACAATTTCTAGTCGTACATTCATCTTTTACTCATTATTTGTCTACGGAGATGGATATCAACTCCGAATTTAACACACTAGGAAAGTCAAGATACGACACACATTAAAAACATCATTTCTTGAAATTTCGAACTGTACACATTTTATTTCATTGTACCAGTCGACTGTTCACATGATCGGTCGACTGTACAGGAAATTTCCAGTGCTCTAAACATCTTAAGTTCTTTTTCATTCATTCACATTTTCCACATTATGTATAGCACAGAGCATTTCATCATAACGATCATCCTATCAATCCACTTTTCACAAGTACAATAACCAATCAATATTAATCCTAGCATGATCTCTATACTAGAAGTCATGAGAAACACCCACATTCCAACTAGTTCATAGGTCAATTTTATCAATTAAAAGCGTACTCTTATTAATATTTTTCATGCTTCAATCATTCAATTTAACCTAGCATGCATCCCTAATTAGAAATATAGAAAATTTACCCACCTTGTTGAAGAAAGATACAATTAACAACCTCCTAGACGAATGTCCTTGCAACCAGAGTGCACCTCCTCCTAGACGACGCGCACACAGGCCTCCAAGCACACCTCACCGAGAGCTCCTTGATGTTGCAAGCACACACCCACACACTCTCAATCTTTTAACTCACTCAATCACTACTAGATAGAGTATTTTAGACTATAGATTTGTAGAAAGTAATAAGCACAAGAATAACTAGCCATAGAGGGGGTATTTATACAAAAAATCAAAGAGAATGGAGGGCTAGGATCAAGTAGTTGGTTATAAGATGGAGGACTAAGATGAAAGTAGGAGTTACATTAACTACCCACAACCAAGTAACCACCAAGCATGATCACCACTAAAATTTTGATTTTCCCTCCCAAAGGATTACAACCGGCCATGTTAGGTGCATATTGCACGTGTACGTGCAATGCACGTGCATGCAACTTGGTCTCCCCTTTAGAAAATTTGTACATTTAAATTTTGTATAAAAAATAAAATAGTCTTTAAATTGTATTCTACATGACAAGTTGTATAAAAATGGTTCATGGGCTTTAGTTTTTGGGCCAAAATAATTATTTAAAAATAAAATAAATAAATTAAATTTTTGGGCTTTAGGAAAAAGGCTTTTTGTCTAATTGAAAGAAGTCGTTTGTATAAAATAATTAAAAGCACATATTAAAATATCTTTACTCATCTTGATGAAAATATTTACCAAAAATATTGCACGTGCACACTACGTGCAAAATAAATAATTTTTCATTAAATGAAAAATCAGGGCTTTACATCGATACACATTCTCATCGATCCATCCTTCTTATTTACCAAAAGCACTGGTGCTCCCCAATGTGAGGCCCTAGGTTGAATAAAGCCTTTCTCCAACAGTTCCTCAATCTGCCGTTTCACCTCATCCTGTTCCACTGGAGCCATCCTATACAGTGCCTTAGAAATGGGTGCATTTTCCGGTTGAACAGTGATGCTGAACTCTACATCACGATGTGGGGGTAACCTAGGAAAATCATTTAAGAACACAGTCGGATAGTCCCGAACCACAGGAATCCTTTGCAATTCCACAGGAGTCTCTTCCTTGCGGATAGCTGCCACCAGCTTAGAACGCTTCTTCTTCTCTTGGAAAGTGACTTCAGGTCCACCTGGAGCCTTCACTGTTACCGTCTTGGTTTTGCACTCGATGCTTGCACTGTACACCGACATCCAATCAATGCCAATGATAACATCGACTCCCAAGATAGTCAGCTCGATCAGATCAATCCTGAAGATTATATCTCCAATCACAATCTCGCAATCCGCATAGTACCAATCAGTGGTTAAAGTTTTCCCTGATGGAGTAGCTACTGCTAAGATCTTGCCTGGAAAAATCTTCGGTTCAACTCCCAACACTTTAGCAAATTTAGGAGACACAAAAGTATGAGAGGATCCAGTAACGAACAACACAACAGCTTTCATTCCATATTCTGATGTAAAAGGTCCATTAAATTCGAAGAATGAAACATGATCTTTCAAGTCAATATTTCCATTTCATTGAATTTCAAACTTTATACATTCGAATCGAAAAACATTTCTTGACATCAGAATGCAAGATAGTAGAAGCTACAATAGTCTAACTCCTACGGTTCCTCTTCGCTTCTCGAAGTTCTCCCCGTAGTTCATCAACTTCATCCTTCAGCACATCGGTCAAATTCTTCCTCTTCTCGAGTTCCCATACCCGATGACTGAGAACAGAAAAGTTGTCCTTACGCTTTGCTAGCTGAGCCTCCAATAATCCGACTCTCTCTCGCAGCGTTTCTACCTGCCTCTGAAGAGAAGTCAAAAGACTATTCGGAACTGGTTCTTCTTCTTCATCAGAAGAGTCATCAGATGAATCCGGAGGTGGGGTGATCTCTCGGGATTCAGGCCATTCTTCTCCTTCAGAATCTGCTTGCCCTGGATAGTACTCGTTCTCGGAATCTGCCTGTCCAGGATGGTACTCTTCCTCGATGATATGCTAGTCATCGTCTCCAGCAGGGTCGAAGTGATCAGCCATCTTAGAAATAGAGAGGAAGAAGCATAAGTCATAGAGCAACAAAAATGTAAGTCACTTACATTTAAATCTCTAGACTCAAACACACACTCTAATGTCCACTTCTATGGTGTCGTTCCTTATAAATTTGTACAAGTGTGAAGCGTGGCTCTGATACCACTCTTTAACGCCCCGAATCCCAAATACACAGAATTCGAGATGTTCTACAGGATCTTTCCGCTTCATTCAGTACAATTTTATGAGGAAATTTGAACTTTTCGCTTTACAATCAGAGTTTACATGAATACATTACAATTTACATTTGCACAGCGGAAGTAAACTTTACAACAATGAAATAAATGTACAACAACATTGTATAATCTTTAAGCATCTGTTCCTCTTTAATCTTTATCGTGTCACTTACCTGCATATAAGACTGTGGGTACGTCAGTTTATTCAACCGACGAACATTATACACGGCCATCCTCTCTATGCCGGAAATAGTATAACTAATTTTCCATATTTAACAAACACAAACTTGTCACATATCAAACTAAAGGGAATACCCTAATGATGTCGTGTTGTGATTGTGCACTTAGTCCTTAATGCAGTTGTTTATATTACATGACACTAATGCACACTTGTTCGGATTCTATGCATCCCATACTACATAGGTCCGAGGGCAAGCCCTTAATCGTTCTTCATCTTTGTAGGGTTCAATCCCTCGTCATGACTTAATCTACTACTGTAACTACGGTAAATATCCTAGATGTTTTCTGACCTACGAACTCATGTTTAGGCGCCCTGGAGGGAATCCCAACGCACTGACACATGACTCATCATGCAGGCATCCTGTGGAAATTCAGCTCCTACCATAGACATGACACCACCCGTAGTCTTCAAACATCCCACGAGCGTCGCCACCGGGACGGTACTCTGGAGCAGTATCCTCGCCCTGACTCATCATGGGACATCCTGGGATACGCTCTCGCCGCTATCCAATGGCCCTCATACTCAATGTTTTTCTCTCACTTTCATCACGTCTTCACTATGTAACTAATCCTTAATTCTAATGATATAGAATCATGAACAAAACCAAAGCACTAGAGTTAGCCTCTCCACTAAACCGGACTTATACATTTGTTCAACATAACCAACCTTGGTCTTTCATATTTCATTTGTTTCTTTCCAAATGCCAGGGGAGACTTAGCTACTCTTTTGTTTCAATTCCCATTCACAAATTCTAAAGTTGAGTGTTTCCAACTCATAAATTTACATGTTGAATTGTCACACTCAAAATATTTCTACTATCAAATCATGATTTCCAAATCATTCAATAGTCCATAATTATACACTAAATTCAACTATTCATCATGTAACTCATGCAATATTATTTTCACATTAAAAAAAAACCACATCACTAGTTACTTAATCAAAGATGAATATTTATACATCATGAATTGTCACACCATTCTCCATTGAGAATAATTCACATCACTTCATATAATTCACATCTTATTCGTATTTTTCTTTTTCTAATATCCCACTTTAAATCTTTTGTAAAATACCACTTTATACAAATGCAAGTGTGGAACTTATAGTTCTAAATTATACTTTTATTCCTTAAACATACTCCACTTCATATACTCCACTTCATACGAATAATCCTTAAATTATTTTTCATAAACTCCACATATTTTTAAAATAATAAATATATTTTTTTCCACATTTTTTGATCACTAAAACACCCCTAAAAATGTTTTTTTTCCACAACATAAACACAGCCGAAGGCCACGGATCGAACCAGCGACCACTAGGAGAAACAACCAAAGCACAGACCACTAGGCCGAGTGCTGCCCACGCATAGAAGAGGGCGCGAGAGCATTAAGTGCTCTCGGCCGCACTGTTTTATTTAAAATGTTCGAAACTAAAAAGAATGGTGTCAACGGGATTCGATCCCTCAACCTCAGAGAGCCGCATATATACTGTAGCGATTAAGAGTGATCCGACCACTCGAGCTATGGGCTCGGGTTGTCACCAGTACAAATCGAATTTTATTTAACCAATTATTCTCTGTTTATTTAGAATACATCGATGTTCATCAATATCTTACTTCAATTTGCTCTTACTAATATACTGTAACAATTCCAGATTTATCATTTCCATCATGAATTCTACTCCAGTATATAAAAATAATTTTCTCAAATAATTAAACATATTTTTCCCAATAAATAACACATTTCTGCCATACAAATTGGTTAATTTGATATACTACCTCTAATACATTCCTTTTTCGACATTAAAATTTCATTAATCTCTATACTAATTTTCTGGCCTTATTATCTCATAAACATAATGACTGCATCTTAATTTATTCGTTACAACGTCATAACAAAATTTCCAAAGCGTCATAGTCAAAATACTAATCTTGCACATAATTTTCATGCTACTAACGAAGGTTCATTTACACAATTCATAACCATATTCATGTTGCACCCAACTTGAATTTTAATAGTAGAAACACACACAATTTGCATATCAACAATTCAATCAATTATGGATCATTCTTCCAATTAAATGTGCACTCTTATTAATCATTTTCATGCATCATTTTTCTAATTAAATCTAGCATGCATTCTTATTTAGAAATAGGGAAAATTTACCTACCTTAATTTGGAGAGAAAAATACAATTTAGCAACCTCCTAGACGAATGTCCTTGCAACGAGAGTGCTCCTCCTCCTTGAACACGCGCACACAAGCCTCCCAAGCACCAAAACCGAGAGCTCCTAGTTGATTGCCGGCCTCCTCTTCTTCTTGATGTTGCAAGCACAATCCCACTCACTCTCAATCTTTTAACTCACAAAATCACTACTAGATAATGTAATTTGGACTATAGGTTTGTAGAAAGTAATAAGCACAAGAATAACTAGCCATGGAGGGGGGTATTTATACTAAAAATCTAAGGAAATGGATGGCTAGGATCAAGTAATTGGTTATAAGATGGAGGGCTAAGATGAAAGTAGGAGTTGCATTAACTATCCACAACCAAGTAACCACCAAGCATGATCTCCACTCAAATTTTTGGTTTCCCTCCCAAAAGAAGCAATCCGGCCTAGTGTAGGAATGGGCATTTTGCACGTGTACGTACAATGCACGTGCAAGCAACTATGTCCAAAAATTGTACATTAAATTTTATATAAAAATAAACTTTAAATTGTATTCTACATGACAAGTTGTATTAAAAATAAATTAACTCATGGGCTTTAGTTTATGGGCCAAAATAATTATTTTAAAATAAAATAAATGAATTACATTTTAGGCTTTTAAAAAGAAAAGACTTTTATCTATTTGAAAGAAGACTTCATATAAAAGCACATATTTAAAAATCTATACTCATCATGATGAAAATAATCATAACATTTAATTTAACCAAAAATATTGCACGTGCACACTACGTGCAAAAAAATAAAATGATTTTCATTAAATGAAAATCGGGGCATTACAATCTGCACTTGGTTGAATTCTCGGACAATAACAGTTATTAAGCAAGTTTCAGGGCGGCACCCTATGAGGCAATCTACGATTGTAAGTATAGATCACCATTCTGTTGGGATGACATCGGTGAGAGAAGCTTTTGGGATCAGATTTAATTACGAAGTCAGTGGAAGTAGTGTCTCATATCAAGAGACACCTGATGGCAGCTCAAGACAGGCAGAGGAAATGGGCTGACACGCACCGAAGACCCTTCGAGTTTGAGGCAGGTGATTATGTGTTTCTTAGAGTATCACCATCAATGGGTGTCATCCGATTCGGAGGCGGAGGCAAGCTTAGTGCCCGATTCATCAGCCCATTCGATATTATGGAGCGAGTGGGCAAGGTCACTTACAAGCTCACGTTCCACCGGTGTTATCAGGAGTTCATAACGTATTTCATGTTTTCCAGCTCAGGAAGTACATCAGAGATGTCAGCCATGTTATCGACCACTCAGAGTTAACTGTACGTTCGGACTTATCATGGGAAGCTCAACTGATTTTTATCTTGGACAGACGTGAGAAAGTGCTAAAGAATTAAGTCATCAAGCTTATCCCAGTCCCTTGGAATCCTCACTCGCAAGGTGAGTCGACATGGGACCTGGAAGAAGAAATCCAAAAGAAGCACCCCCATCTCTTAGAGTAGATGTTTGTTATCCTATATCTTGCCTAAGTAAATTTCGAGGACGAAATTTTTCTTGTAAGGTGGGTAGGTTGTAACTCCCTGTTCTTTTTGTACGTATATTATTAAGTGAATTTTTGTATTCCAAATATCAATCAAAATTTATTTCTTTTCTTCTCTTTAGACTCTTTATCGGGCATTACTTCATTCTTATTAGCACTCAAATATTTTTTCGAACCATTCTAAATTTTTGTAAATTTTTTTCATTGAAGTTTAAATTTAAATCCTGATTAATTCTAATCATAATCCTAATCCCAACTATATTTTCGACTCATAAATTCTGTCCTCTTCCCGGCCGTCCTTCTCATCTTAGCCTAACCCAAAGAAACACTCCATCTCCCTACACCCTCCCACTCACTGTCTCTTCTTCATCTTCTTCTTCTTTTCTTCTTCGAAACCCAAGCACCCTCCCGCCATCCTCTTCCTCTGCCTTCTTCAACCCGAGAACCCCGACAACACCTCCACCTCAACCTCAACCTCATCCCAAGATCCACCTCCACACTCTCCCGCCCCAATCCCACCACCAACTGCCACCACAACCACCCGCGAATCCATTGTCTTCCCGACCCTCTACGTCGCAGTAGCCGACCATCACCCGATGCTCCCTCAAACGCCGGAGCACCTCGCTTCCACCACCACGCGATCACCATCCTGATTATCACTGCCACCACCGCCATTACTGCTCCTCCCCACAACCACCCGAGCTGCACCTTGTCTTCATCCTGACCCTGTCATCACCTTCCAATCATTCCGAACTTCGAGCTCCCCTCCCAGCACCATCATGACCACCTTATCCAAACCTCCGCCACCTGAACCCTCCATCACCCTCACCTCCTCTTGCTGCTAATCGACACCACTCCGACCACCTCTCCATCGCCGTAGCTCCATCCCCGACCCTTGTCTCCCCCAGCACCACCTGCTGCCTTCACCTCTCAACCACCGCAACGAAACCTCCCTCCCTCACCCTGCATGCCCCCATCCCGACCTCCACCGCAGCCTCTTGCTGCACTGAACCCAAACTCTGAACTCTTCACTGCAATTTGAAGTCGACCCAAAGCAGAACTTGAAACCCGAACTCCACTTACTCGCTGTCGTAGTTCCCACTGTTGCTCGATGGCTTGCTGTTGTTGCTGCCCTTGTCCGTTTTTGCTGTCATTGTTGTTGCCGACGTCGCTTCTTCCTTTTCCCGTGGTTCTCACAACATTAATAACTATAAATAAAGACAAGCATTTTCTTGAACTCTTAGCAAATAGCCTAGTCTTCATCATATTTCCTTGTCTAGTTACTTATTCCATACTATTGATTCAAATCTTGAACCGTTAACACACTTCGAGTCGTGTTATCGAATATTGAATAACTCTATCATGTCGTTTGCCTGAATTTATACTGGGATTCGACCTAGTTCCCGATTCTGAATCCAAGAACTTTGTACATATGAATTATAGCCCTCTGAGTCTAGAATCTAGAATATCTTATAGTTTCTCAATACGATTAGTAGATTGCAAGATATTAGTATTTTAGTACTGTAATGTCGGAGTATTCAGATTATATGTTTTTAAATGCATCGTCTAGTAAACTAGTTAATATGCAACCTAATGTTATTATTATGACCTGATAAAATCATGCTTACTAATAGACACACATGAGAACGAGATTATTATTTTTGTAGAATTTAATAAGAAATTTATAGTAGAGTTATAAGCCCTAGAACTTGACCGTATATTGTTGTCTGAACACGAAAACGGTAAAGAATAGACTGATAGACCCAGCTACTTTCCTTAGAATGTATTATATGAATAACCGTTCGAACCGGCAAAGAGTCTACTTTCTAGAATCTCTGACGAAACTAGATTCGCATTTCCGTAGAAGCAAAAAAGTGAGTTTAAATACATATATATACTGATGTCATAATTATAGTTGTATCATTTAACTATATGTATTGATGTTCTTGTAATAATAACTTGTACCCATATATAGATTTTCTCATAGAATGCATTTTATACCACTTGATAATTCCATGATAACTACCCTCGATGCATGTACATGTTTCACCTCTTATACTCATGATTACCGCCCTTGATATTTTTCTTGATTTTTAATTAATTGGCTTGATACTAGGTTTGCCCGTGGACACGTGCCTACGACACGTTTCTGTGAACGATGAAACATATAAAAAGCCCTATAAAAAGTTAAAACCGATGGTCATTTCTATTGTAGAATACTAATAGGAATTTTATATGCTGCATCGTTCACGAAAACGTGCCGTAGGCACGTGTCCACGGGCAAACCTAGTTACCCAATAAATGCTTTTGATATAACTTATAAATGTGCTGCTTCCAACTTTATAAAACTTCTAGTTAAATAGATTCTATTATCTAAATATGTGGAAAGTTTGTTATATAATTATCATGCAGTATTAATAGTGTCGAGCACAGGCCACAAGTGTCAATCATCCAAGTGCATGAACGTGACGTACAGGAAAAGTTTTAAGGATACAGTGACTCACATATATACTTAGATAACTGCATATTTATGTTTGCTTCCACATATATGTATCTATGCTTTGGTTTTATATTTGTGGAATGAGTAACGATAGCTTTCTTTGGATGATTCTTGGCAAAATATGTATATATATTTGTTCATAAAGCTTGTGACAAAGAATAATAAATGAAAGAAGACATTACATGGATTTGGATGACAGTGAAAGTAAAAAAATAAACCCTGACATTCTTTTGTTTCTGTTCTGACTGCATGAATCCTTTTTTCTTTATTTCTAGAAAATAAGAAAATAAAATGAAGTGCCCCGACACTGTGTGCAGTATTGTTATATTTTTATCTAAGGATTTTTTTGTATTGAGATGGTTTTGGACAAGCCTAGTATTCTTTTTCAAGGAAGTAATTAATTGAAATGCTCCTTAAAGTTGGAGGTAGCATACTTCAGCCAGATCCTGTTTGAGCAGTCCTGCCAAAATTTCAGTATAGTGGGAGGTATATTTATGGAATTTGCAACAGTTAGAAATTACAAACTGTTTCTGCTAATTTTATTTACGCATGCTTTCTTTTTTCTTTTTTTTTTTGGCATTTTTTACACATAATTTCTAGTGTATTTCCACCACAATAACTTTTCAGAATCATTTTCCAATGCCTTGGATACCATTGTCAAACAGAAATCCATGTCAGAGAAACAGACAATGAGGAAGTCGAGGCACTACACAGCACTAATTCATGTTGCTGTTATCTATCAAGCAATGAAGGCCAGCTTTGGTACTCAATCTACAGGGTGAGTATGTACACTTGCTTTTCCAACTACATTAATTATTTAATTCAATCCAACTCAAGTTTGCATGCAAAGTGATATTTCACTATCCTAGTAGTTTTTTCTTGGAAGGGTTTATAATTTTTGGAAGGTGTCGTGCCCTGTTTCAGAGTTGTTTATGTTCTGTTCAATTAAATGCCTGCCATTTTAAGGATGGTATAAAAGATGAAATCTTATAAATAATATATACACCCCTTCAGTAACTCGTACAAGTTTTCTGTTTCCTTGTACATTGAGAGAGAGAGAGAGGGAGAGAGAAGAGAGAGAGAGAGAGAGAGAGAGAGAGAGAGAGAGTGTGTGTGTGTGTGTGTGTGGGTGAGGAGGGGATTTCAGGAAAAGAGGGGGGGGGGGGTTTAAAATTTTGGAGTTTGAAATTTTGGGGAGGAAAATGGGTTTTGTGAGGTTAGATCTGGGCTTTTTATTTGGGGGGATTGAAGGAGAGCCATTTGATAGCTTTCTTTGTGTTTTATTATATAGATTAGGTCGCACCGATGGCATATTTCCGATTAATTATTGTAAAAGAATAATAAGCCGGGGTTATAAGGATACGGCTTAGTAGTGGACTATATTGGGGAGTATACTCGGAAAGGGGCCCGTGTTTCCCGGAATAATGATTCTTGATTCTTGATTCTTGATTACATGTTACTTGATTACTTGATTCTTGATTTACATGTCTTGTTTAATGATACTATCACTGGAAGACCCGAGTACATAATCATGTAGAATTCACTACTTAAATCTAAACGTCACATGATTGATATGCACTCGAACTTATGGTATGAGACACAGGAGTGCGTGCATTAGATAAGTTAATAAAACCAATATACTCGAGATTGACACTAAGCATAATTCTTGATTACATGATTCTTAATTCTTGATTACATGATTCTTAATTGCTTGATTATTGAAACTGATCTTGGGTTACCAATTGATTATACCTTGAAGTCTTGAATACACTTGTTTACGGTTGTTACTTTCATAATCATATTGTTCCAGTTCCTTGTTTCCTTCCATTTTATATTGTACTATTTTTCAGCAATTGCACTGCGATTTCTTGTTCCTTCTATGCTACATCTTGTTATCTTACCATTTTACTGCTTATTGCTACTTGTTGTTCGAAGCTTGCTCTAACGGACATTTTTTCCCCACCCCCAGATATTGATTATGCAGGTACCAATGCACTTGACAAATAGACTCACTAAGACGATCGTGAATAATTGCTGCATTATTACTACTTCCTATTGTTTATTTTTAATCACTATTTTATCTAGTTGTTATAACGAACTGTTTATCGTACTGTACTTTCGGGCACCTTGACCTGATGCTTATGTATTTCCTAGATAATGGTTATTTCTATTTTCAGTTTATGTGTTCAATATATTTGTCTGAATATGTTATAAATATCTTGTTGAGCTTACTGGTATTGTACAACTTATGGATGATATGAGTTGGTATACTTATATCATTCGCTGGACCTCAATTGCATGCCCGTACTTCCGTTTAGTAGGAAGCAGAGTGTGACACCCGTATAGACCGGGTTGATTCCAGTCCAATGTCGGGTCTGAGTCGGGTCCGTGTATCGGGTATTTATACCAGTGCTACATATGATCACGCAAGTGGAATTCATCCGAAAGCACACACCACTTAAGCCATGATTCGGAATTTGTCAGACTAAAATTCTATAAGCATGCATTAATGAAACTTTTCAACTTGTCATTAGCCTCTACCTAGCCACAAGGTTTCCTTCATAAGATTTTAATGAAAAAAATACAACCCGATTGAATGATGTTGTTTCAACCCAACAGACTGGGGGAATGAGACTATTCAGGACCAAAAAGGAGTACAAACCTACAACCCAAACAAAGGAAGCGAATAACACTAATACATTATATAAAAGAAGTCCACCAATACACCCAAAATACATATCACATATCTACCCTCCAAAAGACCAATAAACATATATGTAGATAAACCTAAAAGGCAATAGGGCGCCAATGGTCAAGTGTCCTCGTTCTCCAACCCATCACCTACATCCTCAGAGTCGACCTCGTACATAGAAGTGCTGTAGTCCGCAAATTTCTCCTTGGCCTTCTTTTTAGCCTCCTCACATGCCTAGTGTAACACCTGTATTTTTAAAATTTTTAAATGCTTGGTTTATATTATTTTTATTTGTGATTTTATCATATTTTCTTACATTAATCGATTTTATTTTATTTTAGAATGATTAAATTGGAATTCGGGGTTAAACGGGAGAAATTAGAAATATAGGAGTTTTGATGTGAGTTTTCTTGGAGCAGATGACTCCGATTTAACCCGATTTTTTTTTTCTGTGTACTTGTGCATAATAGAGGCATGGATAATTAATAATTTGAAGGAGTTGCTTGGTTATAGCAAGAAGTTGAAAATTTTGGAGTTCGGGGTAGAAAATAACCCTTAAAAATGAGCATTTTATTTGATATCGGGCCTAAGTCCATAACCCTATGCACTTTTTATTTAAAACCCATCTATTTAAAAGAATGCCATTCTATCTTTCTCCCCTTCCTCTTCTCTCCTTCTCATTTCTGCCGATCAAAACCACCCGATCGAAACTGAAATCCCCCTAAAACCTAGATCGAAACCCTTACCCATCTCGCTATCAAAACCTTCAAACTTTTCAATCTTGCTACTCAATTTCTCTCTCCCCTCACCGTCCTTTCCTGACCGAAGTCGGAAGGTCGAAACCCATTTCTCCATAGCTTAGGTTTTTGAATCCCACCTTCCATCCACTTCAACCTTTAAATTATTGGGGGATTCTAGGAGATTTCGGGATGCCCTTCACCATGGCAGTGTCGATTTTTCAAGAGCGCTTCATGTAGGTATATCAATTTGTATCTTTAGTTATGGGATTTTGTGCTTTTCATTTATTTCATAAAAATCATAGTAAAAAGAAGTTTAGGGCATGTAGAACATGCTAGAGGTGAAAGATTTCGATTTCTATGATAATAATATGGAAATTTTATTAAACATAGGGTTTGAGTTTAGGAAGGGTATGGAGAATTGTATCAATGGAATGCTAATAATTATTTTGGATGATATAGAATATTATTGGATAATTTAGGTGCATTTATGATAAATTTTAATAATTGTTTGACAATTATAAAGAATTTTTCCGGTATCGGGAATTTGTAAAAATAGAGTATGTTGCTAGGAAAATATGATAAGTATGGAAAATATGTATAAATAATAGACTTTATTCCCGAGATGCTCATATGAGTTAATTTTGGGATATATGAGTTAATTTGGGGTATTTTACTCCTAAATTATGAAATATTGGTTAGAACTCCTCCGATCGAGGGGTAAAATTAGAATTTGACTATCAGACTAGAGAATAGCTGATTTGACATGCTTAGATATGTTGTAGGTAATGTATGAGTACGTTTGATGTGAATTCGAGGGATAGATAATGTGGTATTAAAAAGTGAAGTTTGATTAGCGACCGGGCGAGCGATGAGTGTCTTCTGGCTGGTTCGTAAGGTGAGTATGATTATACTAGGTGCATATTATGTTGTGACAAAATTTTATGCGGATCCGATGTGATTTTTGTGAGTTATAACTAAATGAATATTTAACCGAAAATACGAAAAATTTTATATGTTGAAATTGTGTTATATGGTGAATTTGCGTTATTTTGAATATTTGGTGTTATAGGTAATATATTGAGTATGTATATGATAATATGAAGTAATTGGGATTGATACACGTATAATATACGGATGATATATAGAAATGATATATATATGCTGCTATGATGTTTTGACCAATATAGTGCATATTTATGATATATGGGTAATAGTGAAATGTGATACGATAGATAATAAAATTAATGAGTTGTTATATGTGTGATATAGAGATGTTCACGGTAAAATTAATGGGCGATAATACGATATAATCAACTACATAACTTGGCTTATTCATAATATATTATAATGAGACAAAATAAATACTTTGGTGCATTCATGATACGAAATAATATGATGTAATAATCTTATAAATTAAATAACCGGGTGTATGCAAATATGTGATATAATGAAGTAATAAATAGCATGATATACTCTTAATGTGTGATGCTGTGACAAAATAAATAATATGGTGTATTCATGATGCGCAATAATATGATGTGATGATTTTATAAGTTAATAACATAGTGTATGCATATATGTGATACAACGAGAAGATAAATATTATGGTGAACATCGAATATTTGTTAATATGTTCAAATAAAAGATGAGATGATGTGTGCTGATAAAATGAGAGAATAATTCTCATGGTAACTGTCAAAGATGGGAAAATTTATTGAAATCAAAGATGTGATGCTATGTGGTGATAAAATGAGATAATAACAAATAAATTTTGTTGACCAGTCCCTACAGAAATCCTTGGGGTTTGGGCTAGACCTCATAATACGCAAGGACCGACTTGGGGTGCATGGTTATTATCCAAACTATGCTTGGGGTGCGTGTTTTTATCGCCCAACCTATCGGCTTGAGGCCTGGTCATTCCCTCGATGACAGATGTCGCGAGGAAGTACCCTAGTGAAACTAGGGGTGCGTGTTTCCCTCGCTGGCTTTGGCTGGGAGGAAGTACCCAAGTTTTGATTGGGGTGCGTGTTTCCCTCACTGGCTTCAGCTGGGAGGGAATACCCAAGTTCTGCTTGGGGTGCGTGTTTCCCTCGCTGGCATAGGCTGGGTGGAACACGTAGCCTCAGACGCGTAAGACTCCGGGGGGGGGGGGGGGCAGAGGTCCGCGTGTTTACTGGGCCGTCGGCTTTCAGTATAGTGGGATACTGTGGCTCACTGGTCGACAAATTAATAAACAATAAAGAAAACGAAATGTGAATGAGAAAGTAAAGAAAGTATGGGATGTGATATGAGAATGAGAAAGAAAAGAAAGTATCTGATATGAAGTGGAAATGAGAAAGTAAAGCAAGAATATGAGTTGAAATGAATAAGGAGAGTAAAAGGAAATATGTATGAATGAAGATGAGTATGAAAGAATATGAGTCATGAATATGTAAATGAAAAAAAATAGTAAATGAAGTAGGTGGTTAAATAAGTACGAAAACTGAGGAAGTTGCATTACGTGATTATATGTGAAAAATAAAGAAGTGGTGATATGAGAATATTTATGAAAAGAGAAACATTTGTGTTATGTGATTAAATATGAAAAGTGAAGGAATTGCATGAATGAATTAATATGGTATTATGTATATGAGTATATTAGCGAAAAAATTATGTATGTGAATTAAAATGAATAACTTGAAGAAATTGTGGTATGGAAATGATTATGAGAAGTAAAGAAAGTGTGAATGTATGATATAATATTATATGAATAAAAAGTAAAGTAATATGAAATATGAATGTGAAACATGAAGGTGTATTACGTGATGAATATGAGAATGGTTATATATATACTAGTAATATGCATGTGCTTTGCACATCCTAATAAATATATTTTCTAAAAGTAAATACTAAGAAGTAATATGGCCTCGAACCGAAGACCTACTTTTATTCATCGCATACTCTTTACAAATTATTCATAGTGGCCTCAACTTTTATTTTATATGAGTGTCACTTTGTAAATAATTATGCCGTAAATAAATTTGAACTTTGAGGGTATTATGGTAACTAATGACAGTTGAGCAAATAAATGGTTAATATAACTCTCACTTAAAAATGAATGGTTGACTGTCTACAAATTCTAATTTGCCTACAAATTATACAACCTCAACTCTGACATTATAGCATTAGATATATATATATATATATATATATATATATATGTTATGATATGAGTTGTTGCACCTTGGATTTGTGTCGAGGAACTACTCGCCCGCTATTTCCATGGAAATGGTGGGAACTACCTACCTTGGCACAACTCCCAGGGAGATTGTTGGGTTGTTAATATGACATATGTCTTGTGAATTAGTAAATGAAAATTAAAGTAAATTGTAAGATAAAAATGAAAATAAAGTAAAGGGATACCCGAGTTATCTGCTTGAGATGTGATGTTATATTACCCAGCTTATCTGGGGTGCGGTGATTACTACCCAAACTATGTTTGGGGTGTGGGGTATAATTTGATAAGAATGAACGTTAAAGTAAAGTATAATATGAGATGTAAGCGAAAATGAAAGAAATATATCTACATAATAAAACACAAAGAAAGCTATCAAGTGGCTCACATTCAATCTATCCCAAAATCAATGGACCAGATCTACTCTCACAAAACATATTTTTCCGCCCAAATTTCAAACTCCACAAAATCAAACACACACACTCTCTCTCTTTCTACCGCCCACTCTCTCTCTCACTGTCTCCGGTCTCCCTCTCTCTCTCTCGAAAAGTCCAACCCCCCCTCTCTCTTCCACCGCTCTCTCTCTCTCTTTCTCCATTTTCCCGAACCCCCCTCTCTCTCCCCGCCCCCTTCTCTTTCTCTCTCCCAGTCTTTCCATCTTCCCCAAATCCCGCCCCCTAATGCTGCTCACCTCCCCTGTCTTTCCATCTTCCCCAAATCCCTGTCCTTCCATCTTTCCATCTCCCCGTCCCCTAATGCTGCGATTGGAGCAACGATCAGCGACTGGAGCGGCGACGGCAAGGCGTTCAGGCGACGGCTACGGCGACAACAGTAAAGGTATTTAGATCTATTTTCCTAAGTTTCTTCTTCCTTTAATTTGTGTTGTTTTATTTGATTTTGAGTTTGTTGACAACACATATTTCAAGGAAGAGGTGTGATTAATTTCCCATCATCTTATGTATGGTTCAGTATAGCTTTTGCTTTGTGTTTACTAATATTCTAGACAAACAGGTATTGCAAATGGAAGCTGCTGTTTTGAAGTACCTGAAGTTTGAAATGACAGCCCCAACGACAAAGTGTTTTTTGAGGTAACAATTTAACTTTATATGTTAACTGTATAACATTTTTCCTTCGAAAAACCCCGCAATAGTTGTACTCATGACTGCTTATTTATCAAAATAGGAGATTTGTCCGTGTTGCTCAAGGTTGCGATGAGGTATCTTTAAGTTATCTTTAACAATTTTTTTAATATTTTTTTTAAGTTTTAGAACACGAGGTATTCATATTTTTCTTCCCCTGAGTTGTTCTGATTTGAGATTTCTTCTTCCTCTAGATTTATTTGAATTTTGCTGATTTCACTGTTTATACTATGAACACTGTGAAGTGTGATTGTGGGTTTGAGATTATGAATGTGGGTTTGAGAATTGAGATTATGCTCATTATGATAAGTTTGTTAAAGTGAATTATTTTTGTGCAGATTCCAGTGGTTGTTAATGCTGTTTCCACTTCACATAGCTTCACATAGCTTCACATAGCTTCACAGTTCAATTTGATCTATACCCATAATATGATCACCCATAATATGAATGTTGCATTTCTTAATAGACTTCACATAGCTTCCAGTTGCTTCACATAGCAATGTTGCATTTGTGAAGCTATGGGTACTAATCAATAGACTTGCATTCCAGTGGCTGTTTAAGCTTTGAGATTATGAATGTTGCATTTCTTAATGTGCACAGTGCACCCATAATATAATCAGTACAATTTCACTATAACCACACTTGAAAGATCACATTCACGTTATATAATACACAGTTACATACAAAATAACATTTTGAGCCCTTCATATGCAATGTTGCATAAGATTTTGAGTTTTGATTTGAATCTGCAAAAAAATAAAAATTAACTAGAGAAGCAATGAAGTCAATTAAATATAAAAAGCAATGTTGTTTAGAGAAGCAATGAAGTCAATTAAGCACTAACTTTTTTCTATGTTCTATTGAATTATTTAGAATTTAGAATTTTTTTTAGATAGTTATTTTTGATTTTTGAAATTAAAAAAATCAGAAATTTTCGTTAACTACAAATTCAGCATCCATTTTAGATGTTGATATCAATAACTTTTTAGAACCCTTTGTTGTGATTGGTGCTTTATAGATAATTCCATAGATGGGATAAAGTTCTGATGATGAGATTCATTTATCATCAACAGATACGCATCCCATGCCAGCACAAATTTTGAGGCAAAAGTTTCAAGATATCACCATTTTTATAAGGTTTCAATTTTAGTATCAATTTTGTTAGGGTTTGTGCTTTTTATCATCAATTTAGGGTTTGATGAATTGGGAATTTAGGTTTTTGACTGATTAGATTGGTTCCAATTCGTGATATTGTTCAATTATCGACATCGAGCTGAATTTAGTAATTTTGCTCTTATGGATGCGTTTAAGATCCGAGCTGTTGTTAAATGGTTTTTGCCTTTAGTTCATGTCACTAAGATTTAATTTTCATGTACTTATATATTCTGTACTGAATTGCAGTGTCCTTTAAGTCTCGAGAGGACCATCAGAAACAGTTGGAATTGGAGGAGGCCCGAAAGGCGGGGCTTGCTCCGGCCGAGGTTAACGAAGATGGAAAAGAAATCAATCCCCATATTCCTCAGTATGTCTTTGGCTCCTTGGTATCTTAATGCTGAGAGACCGGTAAGCCTCTCATTCCTGTGTATGCTGAGAGACCGGTAAGCCTCTCAGAATGGTTTTTACTTTGTTGTTTATGTCTTTATCAAAGTTGTTGGTTTTGGTTTTGGTTTTTTTTAGTTTAAAACATCAACAGAAGTGGAAGTCAGATCCAAACGATACGAAAGCATGGTATGATAGAGGATCAAAGATATATCAAGTGGATCGATATAGGAAGGGTGCATGTGAAAAGTAAGTTTTTTCTACCTATCTCCTCCTTCAACTTTTGTAATAAAAATGATTGATTGGTTCAGTAAATTCAAGTGAGAAAGATGACTGTCCTGGTGCTAAATGATCTAGATTATGGGAAGGAGATTCAATGAAATCTACAAGATTTCGTTTCATTTTATTATTTATTATTTTTAACATTCTGAATTTCTGATGTTAAAAGACCCAGCTTTTAGGTGACTGTCGAGTACATATAGAGCACCTAAACTCTGCTTCATATTATTAAGCTTACCACAAGGAGAATAGAAACATGAGTTGTTTCTGTTACCTTTTGGAGCTGACATGACACATCTAGGGCCCAACAGATTCATATTTTTTAAATTTATTGAAATATTGCCGGTTATTTTGGATATGATTGAGATTGCCGGTTATTTTGTATATGATTGAGATAAAGGTTATTTTGGAACAAGAAGTTGAAATATTGCCGGTTCCACGTATAGTAGTCATCCGTATAATGTATATGGGTATAGAGGTGTTAGCCGGTAGTATTCTGTATATGAGGGGCTAAAAGTGGAAGATGTCAAGTCAAGGGAGCTATTAGGAAAGCAGTGATAATTGAGGGGTCTAAAAGGAATTTACTCTTCTTTTTTTTCAATAATAACTTGAAAATTTAGCATCGTCTTGTAGAATAATAAAGAGAGATTCATTTCATTTCATTTAATAAAGAGAGATTCATTTCATTATATAGGAGATTCATTTCATTATAACTACAAATTTGGTTGGCTCATCTGTTTTGCCGCCGTCCAACTCCGAAAGTTTAGGAATTTTTTGATCTCGTTTGTGCGGATTTGTACCGTATATCAAACAACAACCTCAGTTCAAGAATGAGGGGAATGCGAGCGAGACACGGCCTTATTTTGCAAACCGTGGATCGGAACTTACTTGTAGAAGTTCCGTTACCTTGTGCGCGGCAAGCCGGAGACAATAGAAGATTTTTGTATTTATATGACGTCGTTTTCGACGTGTTGTAACTTATTTTGCTTCGTATGTATATATATCACAGTCGTTTGTTAACAATCTGTTTTATATATAATGTGTTATTAATTGACCAATAATATATTTTTACTGCAGATAAACAACGATACGGAGAGTTCTGCTGCCGGCGATAATTTTGTGCGGGTAGAACCAATCACTGATTCCATGTCGATAGTCGAAGACCATCTGAAACCAAAGTTAGGTATGACATTCCCCACTTTAGTTGAGGCCGAAAATTTTTATTCTTCATATGCTCGTTGTAGGGATTTTGCAATGCGTAAGGGTGGGAATAAATTAAAGGGGGGAATGGAAGTAGATAAGTCATATCTTTGTAATAAAGTTGGGTCGTCGCCGGGTCAACATAGTGATGGTAGACGTAGAACAACCAGTAGAACGGGTTGCAAGGCTTGCATTCATGTAAAGTTGAACGAAACAAGTAATACATGGGTGGTGTATTCATTTCACGAAGAACACAATCACGAATTCACCTCACCCGGTAGAAGGCACCTTTTGCCCCGGAACATGTCCGTGTCAAATACAGACAAAAGGATTATAGATCAAATGAACCAAGCTAATATCCAAACATGTCGACAAATGCTCTTCTTCGAAAGTTCTAGTGGTGGTCATGATCAAGTAGGATTCATAGAAAAAGATGTTAGAAATTTAGTTAGAGATTCGCAAGAAGCATTGAAAGGACACGATTCTACAATGCTAATTGATTTTTTCGAATCTAAGAAACAGACGGATCCTTCATTTTTTTATGACATTCAAGTCGATCCCAAAGGGCGGTTGTCACATTGTATATGGGTAGATGGTATTTGTAGGATGAATTATGAAGAATTTGGCAATGTAGTTTGCTTTGATGCCACGTACAATACAAACCATTACGGAATGTTATTTGTTCCGTTTGTTGGAGTGAATCAACATTGGCAATTGACTTTCTTAGGAGGTGGGTTCATTCCAAATGAGACGGCCTCTTCGTTTGAATGGTTCTTTGAAAAGTGGTTAGGGGTTATGAATCGTGCTCCATCCGGTATTGTCACCGATCAAGACCGTAGGATCGCTGCCGCAGTTAAGGAAGTTTTCCCCCAGACTCGGCATCATTTTTGTATTTGGCACATCTTGGATAAGTTACCACAGGAGGTTCGTCTTGGTTTCGATGTCGACAAGTTTAGGGAGTCCTTGAAGAATGTAATCTACAATTCCGAATATATACATGAATTTGTTGAAAAGTGGAATATTTTGATTTCGCAATACGGATTAGAGAGTAACAAATGGTTGAACGATATATTCGATATCCGTGAAAGTTGGGCACCCATCTACGCTAAAGATTCTTTTTGGGCCGGCATGTTGAGTAGCCAACGGGTTGAGTCCGCACATTCTGCCCTGAAGCATCATACAGAAAAAAAATATTCTCTCCATGAATTTGCCGTCATCTTCGACCGTTTTTTGGGAAGGCAAAGACACGATGAATTGAAAGAAAATCATCGTAACCGTGAGAAGAGACCGAAGTTGAAGAGCGAATGGGCTTTGGAGGCACAAATGGCAAAAACATATACTTTGAAAATATTTTACAAATTCCAAGGTGAAGTCACAAAAAGCGTCATATACAATGTGACATTTTTTGCCGATCTTGAGACACCGGATAGTTCAACCTTCCATGTGATACTCTGTGGAGAATCAGAACCGGCTCGCCTTCTTCAATTATCCAAAATTAATAGAATTATTACATGTGCATGTCACTTGTTCGAATTCGTTGCCATTCCTTGCAGGCATATTTTAGCTGTACTTCGTTTCTGCCATCACACATCCCTCCCGAATGTATATATTAAAAGAAGATGGACTAGGGATGTGATGAGAAGAAGTTACACATCAGTTCCAACCGAACCCAATACCGAGAATTTTGCTTCTCGATATTGCGAGTTGAGCTACCATGCAAAACAAATTATCGATCTCGGTTGTTTCTCCAATGAGAGTTACAAATACACGTTGGAGAATTTGCAGAAGATCATTGATGGGGTTTCTCGGCTACAACCCGGATTAGGTGAACAATCGGAACAGGCCTCACAACCACATGATAGTGTCGAACCTGGAGGTAGTTCACAACCGCATGGTAGTGCACAACCTCATGATCAAGGGAGTGGACACATACCTACACGCATTAGTGACCCACAGCAGTGCACGACAAAGGGAAGGCCTCGCGCCAAAAGATTGAGGCCGATTAGAGAGCAACTCTGCATAAAAAAATCGAGAAGGTGTCGAAGATGCGGCATTGTCCAAATGAATCATGATTCAAGAAATTGTCTAACTTTATTTGAGGGGTATGACTCGTAATTTTTATGTTTGTCACTTGTTTAAATTTATTATACTTTATTTGTGGCAAATGAGTTTCTTACTAACTAAACCTAATCTTTCAATGAAGGCAAGAAGTAATTCCTTCCGAAGAAGACAGATCTGAGTCGAGATATGACGATCCATTGTGAATTGTAATTTTTAAAATGTAATTGTTCGGTATATTTATAACTCTTTATGCAACTTGGTTAATTACCTTGATTGGTAACTATAAATGTTCTCGAGATTTAAGTGTCGTTTGTTAATATTGTTGTTGTACACAAATGTTGGTTTGTAACTCAATTGTATCAGCTGTAGCTGTACTTGTATTTGTAAATATATATATTTTTAAACCAAGGCCGTTGTTGGAGACAACGGCCTCAGTTATTTCACGAATTTGGTTTTGTATTCAACATAACTAGTTTAAAAAGAGCAACAAGCCAAAGAGCAAAACAATATGTACGTGATAAACTTAGGCCGTTGTTGGAGACAACGGCCTAAGATAACCTCAAAAAAAGTGGTGATTTGGGGGTGCTCTCTGACGTGGAGAAGAGAAAAGGAGCAACAAGTCAGAGAGCAACCCCATTTCTTATATATACCTTAGGCCGTTGTTGAAGACAACGGCCTAAGTTATAGTCAAAAAGTTGTGATTTTGGGGGTGCTCTCTGACTTGTTGAAGACAAAAGGAGCAACAAGTCAGAGAGCAATCCTATTTCTTATAAATACCTTAGGCCGTTGTTGGAGACAACAGTCTAGGTTATAGTAAAAAAGTTGTGATTTTGGGGGTGTTCTCTGACTTGGAGAAGACAAAAGGAGCAACAAGTCAGATAGCAACCCCACTTCTTATAAATACCATAGGTCGTTGTCTTCAACAACGGCCTAGGTCATAGTCTAAAAGTTGTGATTTGGGGGGTGCTCTCTGACTTGGAGAAGACAAAAGAAGCAGCAAGTCAGAGAGCAACCCCATTTCTTATAAATACCTTAGGCGTAGGTCATAGTCTAAAATTTGTGATTTTGGGGGTGCTCTCTAACTTGGAGAAGACAAAAGGAGCAACAAGTCAGAGAGCAACCCCATTTCATATAAATACCTTAGGCCGTTGTCTTCAACAACGGCCTAAGTCATAGTCTAAAAGTTGTGATTTTGGGGGTGCTCTCTGACTTGGAGAAGACAAAAAAGAGCAACAAGTCAGAGAGCAACCCCATTTATTATAAATACCTTAGGCCGTTGTTGGAGACAACGGCCTAAGTTGTAGCTTAATACTTGAAAAGAGGAAAAAGTCATGGAGGATCCCTTTAATTCAATGCCTTAGGCCGTTGTTTGTAACAACGGCCTACGTATGATATTTTTGGTGTTTTTATAATTTTCTCTTTACTCTTTACGTACAGTCTCTGTGGAAATTTATACCAAAGACAGATGATCTACAAGTCACTTGTATATCTTTCCGTTATATTTTTTTTAAGTGTCGATTACTACCACCTTTCAAACCAATATATAATCATGGTGGTTAAATATATAAAAAAAATGATAAAAAATAATTCATAATCATCCATTTTGGGGAAATTTTTTTACAAAAAAAAAAATATTTTTATCTGTTTTTACGAACAGACTCTCTGGAACTCTACACGAAAGACAGATGATTTACGCGTATATATTGTTTATAATTTTTTATTACGTTACAATTTTTCAGGTCTATCTAAACAATATAAAATTATAAAGGTAATATGCTTAAAAATTATTCAAAAATATATAAAGGAGTACGTTTACATGTATAAGGTTAGGGTTACGGTTAGGGTTAGAGGTTTTTTGTTATATGGGTTTACATGTGGGGATGTACATGGTTTTTCCCATATATAGGCTATATGTGGGGATCTACATGTGGTTATGTACTTTAGGTATTTCCCATATTGAAGTGTCTGCAATAATAGTAGGTGGGTGTTGAGTTCTGCTTTGAGATTGAGTTCTGCTTGTTTAGCTTGGTGCTTTTTTCCGCTTAGGTATATGTTGAAAGTCTGTTGGCTTCTGGTGGTCACTTGGCTTAGAGGAAAACACCACTTCTTTGATGGAGACAACGGCCTACACCCTAGATTGTGAAAAAATTAAAAAAAAATAAAAATAAGAACTATCTATCTTTACGAACAGTCTCTCTGGAACTCTACACGAAAGACAGATGATATACGCGTATATATTGTTTATAATTACGTTACAATTTTTTCGCTCTATCTAACCAACATAAAATTATTAAAGGTAATATGCTTAAAAAATATTCCAAAAAATATAAAGGGGTAGGTTTACAAGTATAAGGTCAAGGTTAAGGCTAGGGTTAAGGGTTTTTTGTTTCAAAAATAGTAGACGAGTGTTATTCTAAATCAAAGAAGAATCAGATGATTCAAGCAGCTAAATGTGCCTAGTCTTACTCCGAGCTACATTACAAATGTGCCTAGTCTTGCGTTGTGCTAACCCTACGATAACCCTAACCCTAATCCTTAACCCTACTCTGCTAACCTTACAATAACCCCAACCCTACATTAACCCTAACCCTAACCTACATATCATGTTTTATTGATTTTTATTGGTTATATACAGAATATCTATAAACTCTTTACTGGAAACTTATTACCTGTCAACTCCCAACTACCGCAAATTAATGATAAACCAAAACAAGATCTTACCGCAAATGTCTTCCTTGCAATAACGTTAACCCTACAATAACCCTAACCAAACCCCTAACCCCCGCTAAACCTAATCCTACCATTAACCCCCGTTAACACTAATTACCAAACTGAATACACTAACCCTAACCCTAACCCTAGCCATGTCCAGAACACCCCAATTTATCTCTTTTTGGCCTACTACCTAGGCCGTTGTTGCAGACAACGGCCTAGGTTATAGTAAATACCTTAGGCCGTTGTCTCCAATACAACGGCCTAGGTTTTAGCTTAATACTTTTAAAAAGTAAAAAGTCATGAAGGACCCCTTTATATGAATGCCTTAAGCCGTTGTCTTTAATAACGGCCTAGGTATGAAATTTTTGGGATTTTTATAATATTCTCTTTACTCTTTACGCACAGTCTCTGTGGAAATTTATACCAAAAATAGATAATCTACACTTGTATATCGTATAGGTATATTTTTTTATTTGCCCATTACTTCCACCTTTCAAAGTGTCTCGAAAAACTGCACACAATTACTTCACGACGAGATTCCACATCCAAAATTCCCACAGAAGCAACAGTTGGCGGTAGTGTTTTAGAGTAATCTTTGAACCTTTTTGGAATACTCTTCACATTGGTTTATGCATGTGGTCAAATATACATGTGGTTTTCTGTTACGGTTTCCCAATACATGATGGTCCCTATTTAGACCGTTTTTTCCCGAAAATAATCAGATTCAGTTCTTGATGGCCAAGTAGTTTGATCTGATTACTCTCCGCTCAAAAGCGAACCAAATCTTTTTTATTTTTTATTTCTTCTTATCCATCATAATTATTGGATATTTTTGATATTCGGAGATGGGTTTTTGTATTTTAGGAGGGTGTTTCTGGAAGAGTGCAATAGATGGGAAAACTATATGTGGGTTTCCACATGTGGTTTTTTCCCATATATAGGGTACATGTGGGGAGGTACATGTGGTGATGTAGTTTAGGTTTTTCCCATATTGAAGTGTCTGCAATAATTATCCACAAGTCAGGGAGCTACATGTGGTTTTTCCCATACATGTAGGGTTTTACCTTATTGGTTTTTTCCATAATGAACTTGTTCTACTACATGTGATCACACCTCTTCTTCCCAATCTTGTGGAATTCTTCCCAGTTGCATGTCTGGAGAATGTCTTCAGTAACGTCTTCATTGTAAACAACGTAAGAGGATTTTGAAGATTATATATTATTATTCAATAAAGACAAAAGAAACAAAATACCAATTAATTTGGGTTAGTTTTATATTCGTTTGTGGGTATCGATTTTATATTCGTAATTTACGTGGTTAGAAATGGAAATAAATAAAAAATATAAACAAAAAAAAACATAAATATGAACGTCTATTTTGTAGAGTTCAGAAGACAATGTACGTAAAGAGTGGAGAGACACATGTGATTAATGATAGAACTTAAATATCTATAAACTATTTACTGAAAACTTACTCCCTATCAACTCCCAACTATAAATAATCCTGACCAAACCCCTACAGTAACCCTAACCAAACCACTAACCCCCGCGTACCCTAACCCTACCCTTAACCCCCGTTAGCACTAACCCTAACCCTAACCCTAACCCTAACCCTAACCCCTAACGAATGATATAGTTTAGCTTAATATTTTCTGGGGTGTTCTGTACATATTAAAACATCATGATTATAAAGTGGTTAGTTAGGTGTAGTCAAATAAAAAAATAAAAAAATATAAAATTGTTATACAAGTCAAGTTCTCATCTGTCTTTTGTATAAAGTTCCAAAGAGATTGTTCGTAAAGAGTAAAGAGAAAATTGAAAAAAGCAAACAACCAATTAATTTTTGGCCTACTTCCTAGGCCGTTGTTGGAGACAACGGCCTAGGGTATAAACATTATATTTGGGGGGGGGGGGGGGGGGGGGGCTCTGACCAGTTGCTATTTTTAATACCAACAAGTCGAGAGCATCCCAAGTTGTGTATCTTTTTGGTCGGTCCACTACCTAGGCCGTTGTTGGAGACAACGGCCTAAGGGGTTAGAGAGCAAGACAAATTGTCTATCTTTTTGGCAATGGCCTACGATATTTCTAATAAAGTTGGGATGCTCTCTGACTTGTTGCTATTTTTAACACCAACAAGTCAGAGAGCAAGACAAATTGTCTATATTTTTGTTCTACAACTTAGGCCGTTGTCGGAGACAACGGCCTAGGGCATAAACAATAAAGTGGAGCTGCTCTCTGACTTGTTGCTATTTTTAAAGCCAACAAGTCAGAGAGCAAGATAAATTGTTTATATTTTTGTCCTACAACTTAGGCCGTTGTCGGAGACAACGGCCTAGGGTATAAACAATAAAGTGGAGTTGCTCTCTGACTTGTTGCTATTTTTAAAGCCAACAAGTCAGAGAGCAAGACAAATTGTCTATATTTTTGTCGTACAACTTAGGCCGTTGTTTCCGACAACGGCCTAGGGTATAAACAATAAAGTGGAGCTGCTCTCTGACTTGTTGCTATTTTTAAAGCCAACAAGTCAGAGAGCAAGTTCTCATCTGTCTATATTTTTGTCCTACAAGACAACGGCCTAGGATATAAACAATAAAGTGGAGCTGCTCTCTGACTTGTTGCTATTTTTAAAGCCAACAAGTCAGAGAGCAAGACAAATTGTCTATATTTTTGTCCTACAACTTAGGCCGTTGTCTTCGACAACGTCCTAGGGTATAAATAATAAAGTGGAGCTGCTCTCTGACTTGTTGCTATTTTTAAAGCCAACAAGTCAGAGAGCATGAAAAATTGTCTATATTTTTATCCTACAACTTAGGCCGTTGTCAGCCTAGGGTATAAACAATAAAGTGGAGTTGCTCTCTGACTTGTTGCTATTTTTAAAGCCAACAAGTCAGAGAGCAAGACAAATTGTTTATATTTTTGTCCTACAACTTAGGCCATTTTTCGAGACAACGGCCTAGGGTATAAACAATAAAGTGGAGCTGCTCTTTGACTTGTTGCTATTTTTAAAGCCAACAAGTCAGACAGAAAGACAAATCCTCCAACCTTAGTCCTATTACCCAACGGCCTAGGTTTAAAAAAAAAATCTACATTTGTACGAAGCAGCTGAAGCTGCTACACTTGAAAATTTAACCAAATTCCAAACACTTTGCCCTCACATACACTCTCCGAATAAATTCATATCTAATCACCAACCATAATTGATTATTAGAAATTAATAACAATAACATCAACTACACTTAAACTTACGAACCACACTTTCCACTAGTTTAGTTACAACAGGATAAAACCCAAAAAAAAAAAAAAATTACAACAAATAAAATGTATTGGCTAAGTACCGGGCGTGTATGCCTGTGGTGCTCGCCTCTTCCGAGCGGGGTTTTGGCGCCGGATCGTAGTTGGCGACTCAGGGATTTGTTCAGATCCTCCCTCCTCTTGTTGTACGTCTCCAACAACCCTCTCCTCAGTCTCTTCTTCCTACACTTGTTCGTGAGATGGATGTGAAGTTGAAGCTTGTTGTTCTCTCATCTCACGTTCCCGTTGTCGCCCCATCAATGCAGCTGGCCTACCCCTCACACTTTTACGTTGGCCCCTCGGTCCGCTTAATGCTCGATCCAAACGTTCGGCCTCTCCCAAAACATCCAAATTGGTACGGCATGAAAGAGCATCCTCTGAGCGAACTTCTTCATAGCCGTGCCCACATTATTTTTTTATTACCTCCGCGCATTCTTTTGTCATGTCCATCGTATTATCAATCTAAATCAGAAAAAACCAACAAAAATAATTACACAAATTCAATAATTTAAAGAATTCATGAAATTCACGTATAACGAACATTAAAATAAATATTAAGATTGAAGTTACCACTGTACATATAGCTGTGGCATTCGGTTGGAACATGGGTTGTGAACTGGAATATCGGGTGGTGGTTCAATCTCCCTCTCCTCAATTTCTCGTTGAACACCAGCAGGTAGTACTGTATCGGGAGAGATGTACAAACGTGTATATGATTGGAACCAAGTCATGTACTTTCCTTGCACTCTTCCATCGTACTTTGGAACATTGATGAATATAAGTTCAAACCGTCGCTCATTCCATTTGCAATGTGAACACGATGGAAATCTGCCCAATCATGAGTAGGCATGCGGCCGGTACCCCTAACGGCATGTAACTCATGATCGTATAGGTTTGCGCAGCTTGGGGGACTATCTTGTTGAAGATTTAATTAACGAAGGACTCGCTCCGATCGCGGATGCTCCACTATACCGAAGTTGATGAGGGGAGCCGTTGTCAGCCACAACTGCGACCCGATGGTGCACATTGGCGGTAGTCTTCCCACCCGCTCGGGTGTATACGGTGCCCAAATCACGAACTCTTCATGTAGTTGGTCGAGCTCGTCTCTGTAGTACGTTATTACACCCTTGGGGTTGTCTTTATAACTCCGACTACCAGCCCAATATACCCCTAAGGGTGCTAACATAGCAGGATCTTCTGGTTGGGCCATCCAACCGGCCGTCGGTCTTCTAATGCGGGGACGACCCAGGTGCAGTCGCTCCCAGGACCAAATCTGTAACAAAACCATCGGTCCGGTCATTTCTGATGATTCTAGCGCTACATGACACAACGCCCTGTATAGCGTTGCCAACGCGCAGCTTCCCCAGCTGTACCGGCCAGCTAAGCCTAGGTCGGTGAGCAATCGTAGGTACATGAGGTGCACCGTATCGCCCGATGAGTTAGGCAATAGAACCCCTCTGATCACCGTTAGAATGTAGGCTCTGGTGTAGGACTGTACATAGTCGTCGGGCGATTCGTTGGTCAGCATCTCATCAAAACGTCCCTTCAACCAAGATAGTCGGATTGATTGTCCTTGAAAAATGTTATCATCTTCCGTAGCCGACTCATCAAACTCTGTACCGAGCAGTTCATTGCACATTTCTATTTTATCAAAGTTAATATTATCCGTCACGGTCAACCCATCTATTGGAAGACCGGATATCATCGCTATATCCTGTAGCAACACCGTCATCTCTCCGACCGGTAGATGGAACGTGTGCGACTCTGGCCTCCAGCGCTCCACGAGTGCCGAGAGAAGTGCTCGGTCGAGTTTAACATTCCCCATCATGCTGATTCCATAGAAACCGGCTGCTACTAGGTACTCGACAATACGTGGATGCACCTTCATGGTCTCGTGGGTGCGGAAATTATACCTACGCGTCGTCCCACCCCACACTTCCGCGGATCTGTGGCGATCTTGCAAGGTCAGTTTGTCGGGATATATTGGTCCTGGACCACGACTTCCTGTCGTCGAAGAGGATGCACCAACCTACACGAACCAAAAAACATAATTATTATTAGTCTAAAATTAATATCACTAAATACAAAATTAGGGACAATACAAATTATTAGTTCTCACATTCTCTGTGGAATGTTCCCCCCGTGCTTCCTGGGATGTCCTTCCCCTTCCGTTTTCCCTCGTTCTAGCCATTTCTCTGTAACAAAGTTTGCATATATGAAACTAATTACTCGCCAAAAATTAACAAACACAAACCAACGAGTTAAAAAAATTCCAAGAGTTGACTTATACGCGTCAAAACAACACAAACGAGATGCAAAAATTCCTAAATTTCACCGTCAACTAGGGCACACCAAACACAAGCCAACACAACTTATAGAAGTGAGTTCCGACCCACGGTTTGAAATATACGCCCGTGTATCACTTTGACTCTTTAAAATAGAGTGGGAAGCGATACATTGACGTATCTTGCAAATCGTGGGTCGGAACTTGTAAATACAAGTTCCGTTGCATTGTAAATGGTTAGTCGAACCTATGTGCACCGTTTCGAATTTTTTCGACTTCGTTTAAGCATTTTTGTATTGCGACCGTACTAAAAAAATTTCGAGGTATATTGAAGTTTTTTCATATACGCGTAAAAACAACATAAACGAGATGCAAAAAATCAAAAAATTGGACTTTGGGTCGGGCTCCCCGCACACAAGCCAACGCAACTGGTACATGGGAGTTTCGAACCACGGTTTGAAAGATACGGCCGTGTATCGGTTTCACTATTGAAAACTGAGCGGAAAGCGATACATTGACGTATCTCGCAAACCGCGGGTCGGAACTCGCATGTACCGGTTGGTATGACTTGTGAGTGGCGAGACCAACCTACTCGCAAAGTTTCGTTTTATTTGGACTTCGTTTAAGCTATTTTCACCTCATAACGCATTCCACAAATTTCGAGGTGGATTAAAGGTTTTTTATATACGCGTCAAAATAACAAAAATGAGAAGGAAAATTTCCTAAATTTGGGCGTCAACTCTGGTACACCAAACACGAGCCAGCAGAACTTGCAGAGGTGAGTTTTGACTCTCAGTTTGAAAGATACGGCCGTGTATCACTTTATATCCGTTGTATTGAATTAAAATGATAAACGGACGTATTGAATTAAAATGAGGAAGCCAAAGGCTAGAAAGGGTTTTGCTATAAATCACAGATTTTGGTGGTAGGCTGTTACTAAAGTAGGAAGTTATATTTTTCGATTAATATAGAGTAGAAGTTTTTTATATATATGAAAAACATGGCACTTTTCAGAAATTTGCATCAGTACAACTTCCTGACCAAGAGGAGAGACCAGGAAAATATGGTTATCAAATAAGAAAGCATTACGTGATTGTGAAAATGTAGTGTAATCTGAGATCCTATGATGCAATTAATATGTAAATATATCAATTAAATCATAAAATTCATGGTATTTGTCTAATCGATTCCGTGAGACAGACAGACAAGCATATGTAAAAGAAATGGAGCCAGGCAATTACGATGAAATTTTGTAGCTACTAGCTACTTTGCTAAGAGTATTGTAATATCCCGGACGGATATTATATTGTATAAATTATTATTTTTAAAGCAAAATATTTTAAATGGAAATTTCTTGGTTTTGCACATGAAAAGTTACCTGGACCTATATACTGGTAAGTATATACAGGTATTGGATCGGTTTTGTGCACTTGTACAAAATCCTGAAAAACGCATTTTTGAGAAAAATGTCTGGAAAATCCCGGGCAGACACTGAAAATTATTATTTTATTATTATTTTACTTTTATTACCCAAAATGAAATATTTTTGGTAGATATCACCCGGTTTTGTTGATGAACGTTATCTATGTGTATATACCAGTCTGTATACATCTGTATTGTATCAAATTGGTACTGGAATCTTCCGGGCTGATAATAAAATTTATTTTATTATTATTTTCAGAATTAAATTATTTTTGTACAGATTGTTCGTTTTCATGAATGAAAAATATCTGTATAATCAGATACACGTACGAAATCGAACTGTGTCGATTTCGGGCATTTAAACAAATCATGTAGTATGTGATTTTGGTAAATTATATTTTATTTTAGATCCATCATGATGAGATGGAGGGCTAGGATGGATTAGGACTTGATTGTAAAGATTATTTGCAAAAGAAACATGAATTGTTTCTAACCATAAGAGTTGGACAAGTGGCACTCTTTCTACCCACACAACCCTTCACCCATTTCCTATTTAAACCCCCCCCCCCCCCCCCCTTCTTCACAAAGTGGCCGGCCTCCCCTCCCCTTTCCCATTTTCATTATCATTTGTCTCCATTCTTCTCCATCTCTTTCTCATCTCATTCTCCATTTCCTTCTACTTCTGCTTCTTACTAGTTTTAAATTTTAGAAAGAAAAGGGAAGAAAAAGAAAGAGAGAAGGAGAGATTTTAATAGGTTCTCTTTCATGAAGTTCTTGAAGAGTTCTCCATAGGAGCAAGGAAGGAGATGGTTTGCTAGCTAGTCCTTCCTACATAGAAAAATCAAGGTGGGGGTTTCTCTACCTTTTTGTATGTTAATTTTTGTTCTATTTTGCTCTCTACTTATGGTTATATGTGTGTATATATGTTGTATGTTGATTAAAACAACTTGGACTAATTATTGAGCATATAAGTAGTGATTTGGATCACAAGGATCCCATGGAAAGTTTGAATGGAGGAAATTAATTTTAAAACACATAAAGATTTGATCTTTAGCCTTGCTACTATTATTGTTGTTATTATGGTTAAATTTGACTACTTGGACTAAAGAAATAAGCATAAAAAAATGGTTGTTTATAAAAAGGGATTTCATATAAGGAAAGTTGGAAGAATGGAACTCACAATGAACCCATAAAGATGAGACTTTGAACTTGCTATGTTTATGTTTGTTTCTTTAGTCATCTTGTTTAACACAAATTAAACAACTTGGACTAACTACTATGTGCATATAAGTTAGTAAGGTGAGAATGGTTACATACCCATTTTGGGGGTTGTAGGACTTTACATGCTAATTTTAAGAGATAGTATTTTTGTTGTATGTTGTTTTCCAACCTAATAAAGATCATGTCCTTACTAACTTTTGTTCATAAAAAGGTGAGTTTTCTTGATGTAGAAATTGTGGGATTAAAGGAAAGTGAGTTTATCTTGTAACTCTATAAGAGTTGATTATTGTTTATGTAGGAACTTGTAATTTGGTAAAACTAGTTCCTTGTAATAAATGGGACTAGTAATCCCTAAAATAAGTAGTTCTTGTAATATGTAAGTAAGCTTGGATAGTAGCTTCTTTTAAGAATCCATGCTTGAGTTGTAGAAAAAGAACCCATGCTTGTGATGTAGTAGGAATCCATGCTTGAGTTGTAGAAAAAGAACCCATGCTTGTGATGTAGTAAGAATCCATGCTTGAGTGTGCAAGAACCCATTCATGCTTATGTGATATTCTAGCAAACTTACCATGCTTGAGTTGTGTAAAGAACCCATTCATGCTTATGTGATATTCTAGCAAACTTACCATGCTTGAGTTGTGTAAAGAACCCATTCACGCTTATGTGATATTCTAGCAAACTTACCATGCTTGAGTGTGCAAGAACCCATTCATGCTTATGTGATATTCTAGCAAACTTACCATGCTTGAGTTGTGTAAAGAACCCATTCATGTTTATGTGATATTCTAGCAAACTTACCATGCTTGAGTTGTGTAAAGAACCCATTCATGCTTATGTGATATTCTAGCAAACTTACCATGCTTGAGTTGTGTAAAGAATCCATTCATGCTTATGTGATATTCTAGCAAACTTACCATGCTTGAGTTGTGTAAAGAACTCATTTATGCTTATGTGATATTCTAGCAAACTTACCATGCTTGAGTTGTGTAAAGAACCCATTCATGCTTATGTGATATTCTAGCAAACTTACCATGCTTGAGTTGTGTAAAGAACCCATTCATGCTTATGTGATATTCTAGCAAACTTACCATGCTTGAGTTGTGTAAAGAACCCATTCATGCTTATGTGATATTCTAGCAAACTTACCATGCTTGAGTTTTGTAAAGAACCCATTCATGCCTATGTGATATTCTAGTTAACTTATCATGCTTGAGTTAGTATGTAGGACTACCATGCTTGAGATGTAGGAGATCATGCTTGAGTTGTTGTCCATGACAAAAGAGAACCCATTCATGCTATGTGACATTCTAGTTAACTTACCATGCTTGAGTTAGTAAGTAGGACTACCATGCTTGAGTTGTATTAAATCATGCTTGAGTTGTTGTCTATGTCAAAAGAGAACCCATCCATGCTATGTGACATTCTAGTTAACTTACCATGCTTGAGTTAGTAAGTAGAACTACCATGCTTGAGTTAGTAGTAGAACACAATGCTTGAGTTGTAGTAGATCATGCTTGAGTTAGTTGTTGTTCTATGTCAAAAGAGAACCCATTTGTATTATGTGACTTCTAGTAAAACCTATCATGCTTTAGTTGGTAGTAAGGGCCATGCTTGAGTTTGTGTACCATGTTTAAGTTGTAGTAGAACATCATGGTTAAGTCGCTAATGGTTCTAGTAAAGAACCCATCATGCTTGAGCTTTATTGTTCTATGTTGAAGTGAACCCACCCATGCCTATGTAATATGCTAGTGAACATTCATGCTTGTGTTGTATGTAGAAACCCATGCTTAGGATAAGTAGTTGTTTTTATGCTGTTGGTCCCATACGAAGCTCTTTGGGCTGATACATAGGTATGGTCTTAAATAAGTAGGCTATGAGTAAATCCGAGGAGATCGTGTGAAGTCTAGCTTAAGACTGGGTCAATGTTGTGGAAAAATTGTCACACTCTTTAGAAGAGGGACACGTACGGTGCTTTTCATGACGAGTTGAAAGTGCAATGCAGTCTCGCTTGTTGGGTTAGAAGAGGGACACGTACGGTGCTTTTCATGACAAGTTGGAAGCATGAGTTGCGTATCTCACTTGTTTGATCCATATGGTGCCTTTTCATGATGAGTTGAGAGTACGACTCTAGGTTGAAAGTATCTTGTAGCTCGTACGGCGCATTTGGTCTGTTAGGGTTAGTAACATTGTTAGGGTAGTAACTTGTTACTTAACCATTTTTGCCAAGGGGAGAGAGTTGGTGTTGGGGGTGATACCCTATACTCCAATATCTCCTATAGGCTGACACTAGGTGGTGTTATCGGGATGTATTCCCCTGTCAAAGGGATACGGGCGGTGCTTTTCATGACAAGTTGGGAGCACGGGTTCCATATCTTGTTTGTTAATTCCTGAATGTGCCATGATAAGAACGAGAGGGTTTCCTAGGGAAATGGTCCCTACGATCCCGGCAGGTTCTATGCCTTCTCATGACTAGTTGAGGGCACGGAAGAAGGTTGACAAGTACCTTGTAGTTCGTGTTGGCTTTTGAGTGTGGTCTGGTACGCCGGCAATAGTCACCAGTCATGTAGTATTATGACAGGAACAGGATGAGTACAAATAGTAGAATTCATAACGTGGGTTCAAATCCCTATATGGAGAAAACGGCTTGAGATGGGGCGTATGTAGTATGGGATGCATACTGTTCCGGAGACTCGCTTGCATTAGAATAGGAGCATCCTAGATAAGTTGACATTGCATTAGATTCTAGTCATTGCACTCACGAACACTTAAACTACACCGACATATTTTACCATGTTTTATATGTTTGTTTTTGGAGATTCGCTGCTATATGATCAGCCCTTAAACGTCAGTGAATACTGACGTCCCCACTTCAATAGGTACTGCAGTGTAGAAGTACAGGTATTGGATCGTAGTCGTGGATACAAGATCACCCAACCGGGAGGACTCTAGTCAAGGCATGGTTTACAAATGAAGTGTCTGATATTGTCATCTTTCATTCTTATATACTCTGATGTAATGTGGAATCAATGGAAACACTCGGTCTGTAATATTGTAGTAGTAAAAAGTTTTAAAATTTTCCACAGATCTATGTATTGTGACTAATTGAATGTAAAGGTCCTGGCTCATGTCCCGAATCCTCCATATAGGAAGTTCGGGGCATTACAAATGGTATCAGAGCCGACTTCAATTTATAGTCCAACATAGAAGGAAAATAGACTTAGAAGACTTGTGGGAGTTAGGTTTCTTTTAGCTTGTTGTAGATAATTATAATTCATATTGTTGTTCTTCAACTTATGTTTTATGATATTTTTATATCTATGCTAATTCCCGTGTCCACTCCTTGTAGGATGGCAAGTGGAGTTTTTCCCCTAGGGAATGGATGGGCACACGGAGTCGCAATTGAGGTGGACTCGGACTTAGAGCCCATCTCAGAGGGGGACGAGTCACCGGTTGTGGCTGGATTGGCCAATGGGGCCCCCGTAGCTGCCGCACCAGGGGCTGCCCCTGTAGGGGACCAGATCCCAGTATACCCACCCCCGCCACTTCCCCAGCTTACCCCAGAAGAGCAGGCCCTTGAGCAGGTCTTTTACAATATCTCGACATTCAGCTGGGAGCATGTTTGTCTCGAGCGCAGGATGGACTCTTGTGAGTTTGTGGCCTACAACCATGAAAAGGAAGTGGCGAAGTTATGGAGCGCCAAGATGAGGGCCAACCGCAGGATGGTGATCCTGAAGCGCAGCCACCGTGTACAGTTTGCGCGCCTAGAGCACAAATGCACGGAGCTTCAGGCGCAAATCACGCAGTTACAAGAACGGCTAGCACCACCGCCTACTGGAGGGAACCCAGCAGAGGACACTGGTAGTACCAACTAGGCAGTCAGATGTCCGTAGGTTATTTTTGTAGTTATGACGTTTTGCTTCCCACTTATATATAAGTGTAAGGAAGATAATGCATATGTGTGATACGAAGTTATGAAGAAATGAAGTTTAGCTGTATGTTTTCTACAAGTCTTATGTGTATGGTGAGATGATTGGATGTTATTTTGCGATATTACAATATGATGCTATGTGTATTCTATTATTCTTTTCCACCAGATGTCTCGCAGAACAAATAGCGGTTGGGGCGACCGAAACGAAGGAGAGGGCAGTGGAGGAAATGGCACAGGGCTGGATATAGGGGCGGAATTCGCTCGTATGTACCAGGCACTTGGAGACCTAGCTGAGGCAAGTAGAAATAATGTGCAACACCAAGGGGCACCCGGAGGTAATCAGGGAGCAGCAGCTACCGACCCCATTAAGATGGTCGAATCATTCCGGAGGATGAGGCCACCTATTTTTGAGGGAAAGGCAGATCCGACGGCGGCTGATGACTGGATTCGTCAAGTCGAGACCGTGTTCGAGGTGATGATAACACCCAATGACAGCAAAGTCAGGTTGGCAAGCATTCTACTGGAAAAAGACGCCGGAGTCTGGTGGCAATCGGTAAAGAGAGGCATGGGCGAAGGACCCATTACTTGGGAAGATTTCCTTGCTGAATTCAGGGTGCACTACTTTCCACTAGATGTGCAGGAGGACAAGGCTATGGAGTTCCTAACCTTGAAGCAGGGAAGCTTGACAGTTCGTGAATACGAGACCAAGTTCACGCAACTATCCCGATATGCTCCAGAGATGGTAGAAGATGAGGTCAAGAAGGCCAAGAGATTCGAGCAAGGGCTCCGACCTGCACTCAGAACGAAGATGGTACCGTTTTGCATTCGGAGGTTCGAGAAATTAGTCCGTCGTGCGGCAACGACAGAACTGGACATGAACCGAGGGCCAGAACGGCAAGAGAACATGGGGAAATGGAATGAGGGGAAGAGGTCTGCACCAGCATCTGGGCTCGAGAACCAAGGACGAAAGCAGAAGATTCAGAAACCAGACGGCAAACTTGGAGCTGCCAAGCCAGGAAGTTGTTTCCTGTGTGGAGAGCAAGGTCATTTTATGAGCCAGTGCCCAAGGAAGGACCCTCAGATGGATACCCGTGTTTGTTACAATTGTGGGAAGATTGGTCATATCCGACCAGACTGTCCCCAGTTTCAGAGGAATACCAACAGATCAGCCCCAGAAGTGAACCACAAGGGAAAGGAGCCGCTTCGCAATGGACGAATGTTCGCACTTACAAAGGATGATGCCAACGAAGGCGAGGAATTCATCCCCGGTGTGCAAAGATGGGGGGACAACTAGGTTTGAAGTTGCTTTTGAAATTTCGTTTTGGACTTTAAGTAATATATGATGTAACACCTTTTGTAACCAAAATGGATTTATATATATATGGAATCCGTGAATCTGTTTTGTTCAAAGCATGGTTCATCATGTTCCTTGTCTAAATTAGGATTTTCATGAGTTAAGAGGTGTGCGAGAGGTGACTCTAGATTTGGTTTGTTTAAATACACCGTCTGGAGCATCAGCCTTGAGAAAATTATAGGAGAAGATCCTGGAAGTCTGAACTAGCATTCGTGGGCCACGTCCTATTCTAAGGAGGGAGTGGCTACAAAACTGCAAAAGATTGAGATAATTGAAGAATTGGACTCACCCAAAGACCGTGGAGGAAGCCACTTGGGAGCTAGAGAGCCATATAAGCTTCTTTCCCCGAGTCATTTAGTGTATAAATGTTTTTTGTATTCCTGACTTAATGTAGTTCTGAGGACAGAACTATTCTAAGGAGGGAGTATTGTAATATCCCGGACGGATATTATATTGTATAAATTATTATTTTTAAAGCAAAATATTTTAAATGGAAATTTCTTGGTTTTGCACATGAAAAGTTACCTGGACCTATATACTGGTAAGTATATACAGGTATTGGATCAGTTTTGTGCACTTGTACAAAATCCTGAAAAACGCATTTTTGAGAAAAATGTCTGGAAAATCCCGGGCAGACACTGAAAATTATTATTTTATTATTATTTTACTTTTATTACCCAAAATGAAATATTTTGGTAGATATCACCCGGTTTTGTTGATGAACGTTATCTGTGTGTATATACCAGTCTGTATACATCTGTATTGTATCAAATTGGTACTGGAATCTTCCGGGCTGATAATAAAATTTATTTTATTATTATTTTCAGAATTAAATTATTTTTGTACAGATTGTTCGTTTTCATGAATGAAAAATATCTGTATAATCAGATACACGTACGAAATCGAACCGTGTCGATTTCGGGCATTTAAACAAATCATGTAGTATGTGATTTTGGTAAATTATATTTTATTTTAGATCCATCATGATGAGATGGAGGGCTAGGATGGATTAGGACTTGATTGTAAAGATTATTTGCAAAAGAAACATGAATTGTTTCTAACCATAAGAGTTGGACAAGTGGCACTCTTTCTACCCACACAACCCTTCACCCATCTCCTATTTAAACCCCCCCCTCCTTCACAAAGTGGCCGGCCTCCCCTCCCCTTTCCCATTTTCATTATCATTTGTCTCCATTCTTCTCCATCTCTTTCTCATCTCATTCTCCATTTCCTTCTACTTCTACTTCTTACTAGTTTTAAATTTTAGAAAGAAAAGGGAAGAAAAAGAAAGAGAGAAGGAGAGATTTTAATAGGTTCTCTTTCATGGAGTTCTTGAAGAGTTCTCCATAGGAGCAAGGAAGGAGATGGTTTGCTAGCTAGTCCTTCCTACATAGAAAAATCAAGGTGGGGGTTTCTCTACCTTTTTGTATGTTAATTTTTGTTCTATTTTGCTCTCTACTTATGGTTATATGTGTGTATATATGTTGTATGTTGATTAAAACAACTTGGACTAATTATTGAGCATATAAGTAGTGATTTGGATCACAAGGATCCCATGGAAAGTTTGAATGGAGGAAATTAATTTTAAAACACATAAAGATTTGATCTTTAGCCTTGCTACTATTATTGTTGTTATTATGGTTAAATTTGACTACTTGGACTAAAGAAATAAGCATAAAAAAATGGTTGTTTATAAAAAGGGATTTCATATAAGGAAAGTTGGAAGAATGGAACTCACAATGAACCCATAAAGATGAGACTTTGAACTTGCTATGTTTATGTTTGTTTCTTTAGTCATCTTGTTTAACACAAATTAAACAACTTGGACTAACTACTATGTGCATATAAGTTAGTAAGGTGAGAATGGTTACATACCCATTTTGGGGGTTGTAGGACTTTACATGCTAATTTTAAGAGATAGTATTTTTGTTGTATGTTGTTTTCCAACCTAATAAAGATCATGTCCTTACTAACTTTTGTTCATAAAAAGGTGAGTTTTCTTGATGTAGAAATTGTGGGATTAAAGGAAAGTGAGTTTATCTTGTAACTCTATAAGAGTTGATTATTGTTTATGTAGGAACTTGTAATTTGGTAAAACTAGTTCCTTGTAATAAATGGGACTAGTAATCCCTAAAATAAGTAGTTCTTGTAATATGTAAGTAAGCTTGGATAGTAGCTTCTTTTAAGAATCCATGCTTGAGTTGTAGAAAAAGAACCCATGCTTGTGATGTAGTAGGAATCCATGCTTGAGTTGTAGAAAAAGAACCCATGCTTGTGATGTAGTAAGAATCCATGCTTGAGTGTGCAAGAACCCATTCATGCTTATGTGATATTCTAGCAAACTTACCATGCTTGAGTTGTGTAAAGAACCCATTCATGCTTATGTGATATTCTAGCAAACTTACCATGCTTGAGTTGTGTAAAGAACCCATTCACGCTTATGTGATATTCTAGCAAACTTACCATGCTTGAGTGTGCAAGAACCCATTCATGCTTATGTGATATTCTAGCAAACTTACCATGCTTGAGTTGTGTAAAGAACCCATTCATGCTTATGTGATATTCTAGCAAACTTACCATGCTTGAGTTGTGTAAAGAACCCATTCATGCTTATGTGATATTCTAGCAAACTTACCATGCTTGAGTTGTGTAAAGAATCCATTCATGCTTATGTGATATTCTAGCAAACTTACCATGCTTGAGTTGTGTAAAGAACCCATTCATGCTTATGTGATATTCTAGCAAACTTACCATGCTTGAGTTGTGTAAAGAACCCATTCATGCTTATGTGATATTCTAGCAAACTTACCATGCTTGAGTTGTGTAAAGAACCCATTCATGCTTATGTGATATTCTAGCAAACTTACCATGCTTGAGTTTTGTAAAGAACCCATTCATGCCTATGTGATATTCTAGTTAACTTATCATGCTTGAGTTAGTATGTAGGACTACCATGCTTGAGATGTAGGAGATCATGCTTGAGTTGTTGTCCATGACAAAAGAGAACCCATTCATGCTATGTGACATTCTAGTTAACTTACCATGCTTGAGTTAGTAAGTAGGACTACCATGCTTGAGTTGTATTAAATCATGCTTGAGTTGTTGTCTATGTCAAAAGAGAACCCATCCATGCTATGTGACATTCTAGTTAACTTACCATGCTTGAGTTAGTAAGTAGAACTACCATGCTTGAGTTAGTAGTAGAACACAATGCTTGAGTTGTAGTAGATCATGCTTGAGTTAGTTGTTGTTCTATGTCAAAAGAGAACCCATTTGTATTATGTGACTTCTAGTAAAACCTATCATGCTTTAGTTGGTAGTAAGGGCCATGCTTGAGTTTGTGTACCATGTTTAAGTTGTAGTAGAACATCATGGTTAAGTCGCTAATGGTTCTAGTAAAGAACCCATCATGCTTGAGCTTTATTGTTCTATGTTGAAGTGAACCCACCCATGCCTATGTAATATGCTAGTGAACATTCATGCTTGTGTTGTATGTAGAAACCCATGCTTAGGATAAGTAGTTGTTTTTATGCTGTTGGTCCCATACGAAGCTCTTTGGGCTGATACATAGGTATGGTCTTAAATAAGTAGGCTATGAGTAAATCCGAGGAGATCGTGTGAAGTCTAGCTTAAGACTGGGTCAATGTTGTGGACAAATTGTCACACTCTTTAGAAGAGGGACACGTACGGTGCTTTTCATGACGAGTTGAAAGTGCAATGCAGTCTCGCTTGTTGGGTTAGAAGAGGGACACGTACGGTGCTTTTCATGACAAGTTGGAAGCATGAGTTGCGTATCTCACTTGTTTGATCCATATGGTGCCTTTTCATGATGAGTTGAGAGTACGACTCTAGGTTGAAAGTATCTTGTAGCTCGTACGGCGCATTTGGTCTGTTAGGGTTAGTAACATTGTTAGGGTAGTAACTTGTTACTTAACCATTTTTGCCAAGGGGAGAGAGTTGGTGTTGGGGGTGATACCCTATACTCCAATATCTCCTATAGGCTGACACTAGGTGGTGTTATCGGGATGTATTCCCCTGTCAAAGGGATACGGGCGGTGCTTTTCATGACAAGTTGGGAGCACGGGTTCCATATCTTGTTTGTTAATTCCTGAATGTGCCATGATAAGAACGAGAGGGTTTCCTAGGGAAATGGTCCCTACGATCCCGGCAGGTTCTATGCCTTCTCATGACTAGTTGAGGGCACGGAAGAAGGTTGACAAGTACCTTGTAGTTCGTGTTGGCTTTTGAGTGTGGTCTGGTACGCCGGCAATAGTCACCAGTCATGTAGTATTATGACAGGAACAGGATGAGTACAAATAGTAGAATTCATAACGTGGGTTCAAATCCCTATATGGAGAAAACGGCTTGAGATGGGGCGTATGTAGTATGGGATGCATACTGTTCCGGAGACTCGCTTGCATTAGAATAGGAGCATCCTAGATAAGTTGACATTGCATTAGATTCTAGTCATTGCACTCACGAACACTTAAACTACACCGACATATTTTACCATGTTTTATATGTTTGTTTTTGGAGATTCGCTGCTATATGATCAGCCCTTAAACGTCAGTGAATACTGACGTCCCCACTTCAATAGGTACTGCAGTGTAGAAGTACAGGTATTGGATCGTAGTCGTGGATACAAGATCACCCAACCGGGAGGACTCTAGTCAAGGCATGGTTTACAAATGAAGTGTCTGATATTGTCATCTTTCATTCTTATATACTCTGATGTAATGTGGAATCAATGGAAACACTCGGTCTGTAATATTGTAGTAGTAAAAAGTTTTAAAATTTTCCACAGATCTATGTATTGTGACTAATTGAATGTAAAGGTCCTGGCTCATGTCCCGAATCCTCCATATAGGAAGTTCGGGGCATTACAAGTATGATACCTTCAAATGATATTTTCCGAAGGGAGGCTTCAGGTATCCATATGTGGTTGGGAAGAGTATTACAGCAGATGATACATCCAGTAATTTCAGTAAATCACCTGTAATAGAATGTGCAAAAATTGTTTAAGGTGCATATTGCTAACAAAGACAAAACAAGTGAAAAGAACAACTAAGCTCAGTAACTAATTTTAAAAACTGTAGTCATCAACAAGCAACTGATAGTATTTGCAAAGATAACAACAACAATAACAACAACAACAACAACAAAAAACAAAGCCTTTATCCCAAATTTTTGGGGTTGGACACATGATTTTTTTTTTTTTGATACATATAGCAACATATGGAAGGTAATAGTATAGGTTTATGTTGGTACTGCAGTGCAGGACTAAAAAATTCTACTTAATATCGCCTCTCTGAATGAGGGATCATGATATTAGTGGATACGACACTCCTTGAAGAAGAACACCAATTAAATCCAAGCCAATGACTAGGATCACTCTGGATCTTAAAGGTCCTCTAGATTACATTGCCATAAGAAAAGAAAAAAAAGTAGTTTTCATTTCTAAACGAAAATATAAATCTCCAGTGTTCCTTTTTCTCTCCTTTTTCTCTCCTTTTTCTTCCACATTTCCTTGCCTCTGTCAGGATTTATCTCATATGGATGTGATAATTTTTTGCTGGATGATCTTCAGCCAGCCATGGAAGCCGCAATGAAATACAATATATTAAATACAGCGCTTAATTAGAACTAGTATAATACACGTGCGATGCACGTATAGGTGTAGGATTTTGAGAAAGGGGCAGGTCACCGAAGAGGTTGCATGCATGCATGCAGACAGGCATGCACAATTTATTCATTTTGATATTTACATGCATGTGTTAGACCTATTGGCTTTGATAGGAGGAAACTTTTTTATGAATAAATTGTGCATGCAAATACATGCAAATTTATACTATTAATTATTTTCCCAAAACTATTCAGACAGGCATGCAAATATATGCATGTTAATTATTTTTTCAATACATGCAAATTACATTTCTGACCTCCGATATTAATCCTATATTTTTTAGCTTTTTATGTTTATGAGGGCATGATAGTAAAAAGCCGCCAAAATGGAGCTTTGCTTAATAATAGTATAGATGTTGTACTTTTCATATCGCACACTAATTGCAAAAAAACAATAAATGCAGTTACACGAGAGTATGGTATAAAAGCCTGGCTATTGTTAAGTTCTCATATGCAGATTTCTTTCACCCTCTGTTACCACTGAGACATTTCATACTCAACTTCCTCAAATCTAATAGATAAATTCAAAACCATATAGTTCACTTTTCAGTGAAACATGCTCAAGCAATGCACAAAGACAATCTTCTAAACACAAGATAGTTAAATACCTACAAATGTGTCCGGTATGCCATTAGAATTAATTTGTAAGGAAACAGAAAGATCCACAGGTAGGGATGGCAACTGGGCCGGGTCAACCGGCGACCCACCCGCGACCCGGCCCGCGAACCCGGCCCGGTTAAGAGGTTGGCGGGTTTGGGTCGAACCCGTGTACAGTAAGGGGTCGACCTGGGTCGAAGAAAATGCGAATTCAACCAACGTAACCCGGCCCGCGAACCCGTTTAAAACGCTCCAACCCGCCGCCAACTCGGGGGTCGACCCGCGGGTTACGACCCGTTGGACCCGTCTAGGTCGAACGTTCGACTCGTTACGGGTCGACCGTTGATCCGCGGGTCGAACGGTCCGTTGGCGAACAGAGCCGTTGTTAACTCTTTTAGCCGTTTTTTGGCTTTTTTTTGTTTTTTTTTTGTTTTTGTTTTTTTTTCACATTTTGAGCCTATAAATACCCCCAAAAATCTCCTAAAAAAATCACACCTTACTCTCTTACTCTCTCTACTACTATACATCATTTCTAAAGAATTTTTCAACAATTGTAGTATTCAACAAGCAAGTCTACAACGAGGCATATACACGATCAATTTTCGATCGTATCGAAATCAAAATTCAACGTCTTCAACTCTATTCAACCCTCGTCAAATCTCCTTCAAGCTCTCCTCAACTCTTCAATTGCGGAATCGGCAAAGCGCTTCTTTCTATTTCTATTCTATTCTTATTTTCACGGTTTTTTTTACATACGTGTATTCCACGGTGAACGGTATCAAAATTTCATACCTCTCTCGTTATATATTTTTTTGCGTTGTAGTTAAAATTATTGTTGGTTTTTTGATCTTCTCTATCTCAACCCTCTTGTTTTTTAGATTTTTTTTTATAATTCACCGTTCCTACATTGTATATTTTTTTTTCACATACTTTAGCACATTACTACATTATGTCTAGATCACGCGGTAGCGGTCGTAGCGGACAAGATTCCTCCTCTTCCCGTAGGCCACCAATTGTCCCAACTAGTGAGCCCGCCCAAGAATACCATGATCCTCCTACCCAACAATGGGGTATACACGACGAGGTTGTAGGTGACATACAATTGGAAGAAGAAGAAGAAGAACAACAACCAACCGAAACCACACAACCCCGTAGTAGTAGAAAAAGTAGAGGAGAAACTAGTGATTGGCATAAGTTTTACGATTATATCCCGGACGAACATACTCCGGGTATAGGTTTGAAAGTTTGTAAAACATGTGGTAAAACATACAAATTCAAGAGGGGTGACGGCACCGGTACAATTAGTAGGCACATCCAACATAACCATAAAGACCTTCTTGCTGAACTACAAGGCCAACAAAAAATTAACCCTAGGACCGGTTTAGTTGATAGCCACCCTTATGATCCCGATCTTGTTCGTCGGGAAATGGCCCGATTAGTCATTAAGGAAGAGTTGCCATTTTCCTATCCCGAGAATAGGGACTTGGACATTTTTAATCAAACGGCCTTAAACCCTCATTTTAGAAGAATTCCGAGAAATACTTGCAAATCGGATTGTTTTAAAATATACATCGAAATGAAGGACGCTTTGATTGCAATTTTATGGAGTTTAACTTGTAGGGTTAGTTTAACTTCAGATTGTTGGACGGGTGTCAACAATATTCCAACGATGAGAATAACCTGTCATTGGATCGACAATGATTGGATTCTTGAATCACATCACTTGCGGCGTTGCCGTATTCTCATAGTGGTGCTGAAATAGCAAATCGTATTATAGAAATTTGTGATGTTTTTTATATTCGCGATAAAATTATGTGTATTAGTTTTGATAATGCATCTAACAAAAATGTAGCAATTACTACTTTAAAATCCGTATTAAATCCTCCATCTGACAATATTTTTCATGTTATATGTGCATGTCATATTATAAATTTATGTGTTCAAGATGCATTAAAAATAGCCGATCCATATATAGTTAAAATTAAAAATTGTGTGCATTTCATTGCATTAAGTCCAAGCATTTTACAAGAATGGAAAGCTTGGTGTAGGGTTAGAAATGTTCCTTTTAGAAGATTTCCAAAGGATGTTAGACACCGATGGAATTCTACTTTTGATTTACTAAATATTGTTACCGAATATAAAGCAGTTGTAAATGATTTTTGTATCGCAAAAAATATGCACAATTTTGAAATGACTTCCCCCGATTGGTTTTTTGCCGAATCTTTGTTGAAATTTTTAGAACCTTTTAAAACCGCAACTTTAAAATTTTCAAACATATATGAATCTACTTCTAGTAGCATTTTTATTGAATTAGTTAGCATGATGCAAACATTTAACGAAATGTTAAATGATATCAATGTTGGTGAGATTGTAAAACCTGCATTCCAAAAATTTTTGAAGTATTATTTTCCTCATCCTATGTTGATTTGTGTTGCTACCGTTATGGATCCTCGTATCAAATTAGAAGGTACGAAGATTTGATAGAAATATTTTTTGCATTACTTGGGGAAAATGTAGAATTAGTAATTGATTGCGCTACGTTTTTAGTTCAGTTTGAATCTACGTTAAATAACTTGTATGATTATTATGATAGACGTTTTGCTTCTAGTAGTACAACTTCTGTAATTAGTTCTTCTTCTGGTACTTCTAAAGGTAAGGGTAAAAGTAGAATTGGTGATAGAACATTTAATTTACTTGAACAAATTCAATCAAACAAACCTAGGACTAATCAACCAAATGAATTAAATTGGTATAACCAACAAGATTCTGAGCCTTCTACTTCTCCACTAGATATTTTACAATGGTGGAAAGACCATGAACACACTTTTAGTATTCTGTCAATTATGGCTAAAGATTTACTAACTCCTCTTGTCTCTACAGTTGCTTCTGAGAGTGCATTTTCTTCAAGTGGCAGGGTTCTAACTGATTACAGGAATCGCTTGAAGCCCGACTCGTTAAAGATGCTCGTTTGCACAGAAAACTGGCTGAAGGCTGAAGATAGGACACAAGGGAAAGTACTATCAACGTCCACAAGTGGGAGCAACTCGCCGGAAGAACAACAACAATAATAACAACAATAGCTTTGCTTGTTATGTTAAATTAGAAAAATTGTAGTCAATTAAAATTGTATATAAGAAATATGTTATTGTATAAAACTTATTTGTGAATTGAATTCTTCATTTCATTAGAAATTGTGAAAATTGTATAACTTAAATTCATATGAATAATATTTCAACTTGTGTTTTATGATATTTCTATATCTATGCTAATTTTCGTATCCACTCCTTGCAGGATGACGGACGGAGCATTTCCCACGGGGAATGGATGGGGTCACAGGGTCGTGATCGAGATAGACTCAGACTCATATTAGCGTTGGGTAAATTACGTATAACAACAGCACAGGCTAACAAGGCGAAATCCACATGTGACTGAGTACACATCTCGTGGAGAAGAGAAGAGACTAAACAATCAAAAATCACTTCAATGAACACAAGAACATGACAGCTTTGCAAACCATGGTGCAATAGTAGAGATATATAATGTTACAATAAAACTTTAATAGGTTCATGCAGAGATCACAGGAAACTAAGAAGCACGGTCATAGACACGATGTGACACAAAACGCCAACACAGGTAGAAATTAGAAAAACTATATTAAAATAGAAAGCGCAGTGTCGGATTTGTGTCTGTGCTCGGCACATGTCTGACACAACGTGCTAGGAAATAGAAGTGTGTGCTTCATTGACAGGAAGCAATATTTTTATAACAGTAACATATGAGGGGCTCTGGGGCTGCACATAAAAGGGTCTAGGAAAACTGACCTCCATAATAGATGTGATTCCAATCAGATCGACTAGCTGCTGGAAAATTTCTTTATGGCCCTGGATGAACATAAGATGTTATATCAAAACAAGCAAACAATAATGTGCTTAAAGTCATAAAGAAATGTTTGAGGGCCAAGGTTGAGGGGGAAAAAGTTAATAAACCTGAACATAATTCATAAGGACTGATGTCTTTCGTATCATTAAGCAAACAACAACCTAGAAAGCAAGAAAATTGTCAGGGTCAAAATAGGAATTCCTCAATATTTCAATACTTGCTTTATACGTCATAACACATTAAGAGCATAATGCCGAAAGAAAACAGATAAACACCTTGCTAAAGTAGCCAGCCAACAATGTACTGTGTGGATGATCCAGTTTCAAAAAGGAAAATAGCATGTTCATCAACTGTAAACATTGAAGACACAACCAATAGGAAAAAGTATTCTTAAATGAAATCTGGCTAAGCATAACAAGAACAATAAACTAATGGTTATCAAATGTCAAGCCAAACAAAACGAACTTAGGTAAACTCACATCAGCATCCTCAACTAAAGTGTTCAGTATGACGTTAACCTCACAAATGAAAATCTCACAAGCAACGGAAATCTGCAAAACAAGTACCACAGGAGGAGATTAAAAAATGGTCAGGAAAAACAGTCTCATGGAAATAAAATTGATTTGACAACCAATAAATTTGTTTACTTGGAGATCTTCTTATTTTCAGCATCCTCAGGAGCTTCTTCCACAATATATTGAAGGAGTTGCTCCACTTGCATTCTCTGTCGAAGACTACATATGAAAGAAACAACAGAACAAGTATAAAACAATAGGAAATTTCCCACCATGAAAAAAGAAGATGCAAATAGCATAGTGCTCCACCTCGTAGTGGCACAAGCGTAAATAACATGGTGTAAAACATAAGCTACATGAATTTCCGTTTTTGAATTTAAAAATTACAAAGTTATCTCAAAATTTAATTAAAGATTAAAAAACATAAATATAAATATATTTTCGACTATCAAATAAGTCATACTAACAAACAAGAAAAGTTGCACATGGATATTGCAAACTGCCTGATACAACATCACATGTTCATCGACTCAAAAACATCACATCGCATATTCCATCTCACTAGTCCTTAATCAAATGGCTGTAATTAAGTCAGTTAAAATAGCATTTATTGCATAAAATAGTGTTAAAAAATCTACATTCCTAGAATAGTGCAAAGCTACAAATAAGGCACATTTTTAAAATCTATGGTGCTATACTAGGAAGCCCCGATTCGGGTGCAGGGATGCGGGTGCGGCGAATGCGGGTGCGGGGATGCGCAATTTCCAAAAACAAGGGGATGCGGGTGCGGTTGGGATTTGGCTAATATTTAAAAAACTATTTATTAATTATATTTTTATATTAATATTTATATTTTGTATAAAAAACCAAAATCACTATCTTTCATCATTCATCATTCATAAACCAAGCATTACAAAATGACAATATAGCACAACATAGTTATAAAACTTTAAACATAGTCATAAAACACTAACAAGTCTAATATGGTCATAAGGTCTAACATAGCACAACATAGTTAGAAAGTAAAATCTGAAGAGAAAGAGAGGACTTGGGGATCTTCGGATTTGATGATGTTTTATTGAAACGAGTTTCGGGGTTTGGGTCACTAAAAAACCAAGACCCGTGTCGCGCTGCACTAAATACCGCACCCAGCCGCACCCTATTTTATGATTTTAATTTAAATTAATGGGACACGCACCCCGCCGCACCTGGTACGTATCCTGCCGCACTCGTGTCCGATACGAGTCTGACTCTAGTGCGAGCGCCTCCGTGAAGAGTCTGTGCTTTCTAGGTGCTAACTATGTAGCACGCTTATGAGCTACATCGTGCAATTTTTCAACTATGTTTCCGACATATAGTAATAAGTAAACCAAACAATGGAACCTTCCAAAAAAAATCAGTGACACATTAAGTAACTGCTCACGGATAATAAAATAAATTGTTGCATCACATTGTCATATGGAATGAATAAGCATGGTCACAAACGCGATACTTCACACTTGCACTTATGGAATGAATAAGCAATTAAGCTTAATTGATCATCTTTTAGTTGCATGAATTAGCTTTCCTTTTTATCTTGATTTTGTAAAAGAAGAGTCCAAAAAGAAAAAAAAGAAGCACTTTTAGTTCTTATAGGAAATTAGGAATACATGTCTCATTATTTCTTATAAAGGAGATATCCTAATTAATTTTGACAATTGACAATTGCCATAAATAAGGTCAAATAAAGTGCCAAAATAAGGTCTAAGGGAATGTCATATTTTACTTGACTAATGAAAGATTAAACCTCCAAATCTGATCATCACTAAGTATTTGACCTCCAGCCTTCTCAGATTGCCATCCTCATAATATAACCCTGTTTCTAAGCCTTCAACGATTTCTTTTTACTTCTAAAAAATATAGCTCACATTAATAATTTTTGCAAGTAGTATGAATAGTGTCAATGTGTGGGACAGGTTAACCAAATCATTAATTTTTAGTACGCTATCATTTTTCTTTCCTGCTACAAGCTGTCAAGCAATCACATTATCCATAGGAAATGAAGGGTAAAAGCATAATGTAATTACCAGAAGATACTACTAATACCACGCAAAAGAACTTGTACTTTTTTCCCCTAAAAAATTAAATGAAACAACTAACTCTAAAAAATAAGACAAACAAGAGGAATTATTACTAATTAATAAGACGAGAATTTAGTGATTTGCATTCTTGAACTATATCATCCTCATCGAGAAGCTCTTTTAAAGTAAATTTTTCCTTCTCCAAGATAGAATCCACCTGTATTCACAAAAGGAGGGAAATGAAATGCTGAAATTATTTTAAAAATTCAATTCCAATAATATCTAAGATGACTTATACTATAGGATATATTATTCAAAAAAAAACTGCATAGTCAAAAATGTTTGAGAATCTGGATTCATCAATCAAAAGTAACAATAAAGTCTGACTTTATCCAGCACAAAATGAATAGAAGGAACCTAGAACATAAAATCATGCAATAATTAGTTGGATAACTTCATTTTAATATAAGGTGGGTTCATTTTAACAAATGACTAAGCAAAGCATGTAAACCGTAAACGCATACATGACAAATCAGTCATGGGAAAACTTGGCAAATCTGAAACACGAATAGCATGGCATCTGTTATCGAGGGAATTTCAAGGGTGATTGAATTGTAGATAAAATCAGCAGTGCATTACCAAAGGGCCTTTGAAGATATGTGGATATTTCCATACACTATCTCACAAACGAATTCAATACCAAAAATCTCATTTCACCACTTAGTTGGATAACTTCATTTTAATATAAGGTGGATTCATCGCATCCTCTTTCCTAATAAGGAGAGACCATTCCTTTCACATTGATCTCTGTAGAATCTTTGAACTTGTACCCAATATATTACTTGATGTCTTGCATTTTCCTACGTGAAATCCAACTGGCGTAAAGTGTAATGGTATGTATAATAGAAAAATAATAATTAAAAATGTTTGATTAGGTACTGATACATACCATAACTGTTAGTGCTAATTGGATTCCACGCAGATTCCAACACACCAGTTACATTAATAAGTACATTAAGAAGCATACTCATAGCTTTGTGAAGGGAAATTGGACAGTTTCTTCTTAATCAATAAGTTTATAATGCATTACTATAAGGAAGCTTTGTCTACCCATCAGTTCGTCTCTCCAAGTTCCAACTACGACTCGGGTTCGCCATCAAGTTATTTTTTTTCTCCCAAATTTCTCAACTTTCTCCTTACCTTCCTATCGTCCAACTCTCATTTGCAACTCCCAGTTACAACATTCTAGCAACAACAAAAAAGTACAAATTTCCCACATTCTCACATCACCATGAATCCCATTCAAATCTACACACACCTAACAATCAACAACAACCAAAATTCGACAAATCAGAAACAAAATTCAAACGAGAATTCGAACTGACGAGAGATGACGTGGCGAACCCGGTCATGCGCCAAAAGATCATCTTTTTTTGCTGACCGATCCGAAGCCCGGATCTAGGGTTTCAATAACAGCTCAAAATCATCCCGGGGCGGGGAGAGAGGGTGAGTAGGAGGGACATTTGGGACCCCAAAATTTCGTAAAACCCCCTTCATATAGGCCAAAAGTTTTATTTGGCCCCCTCAGTTAAAATTTTTTTGGGACCCCCAAACTCAGTCCACCTCTTAAAGACTGAAATAGTGGTATGAATTTTGGACTAAAAAATATTTCATTCTCTCATTCTATTAATTAAGTCAAACTGCTAAAGCTTAAAAAAAGAAACTCAAACCCAACCCATCTATTAAGCCCAAACTTCTTTGGTTTTCTCATTCTCTCATCTCTCTGTATAATATGTAGTCTGGATTTCAATTCTAAATCATTTTGTTGATTCAATTTCAAGTATGTAGTATGGATTTTATTGTGTTGCTACAAGTATGAACAAATCATTTTTTTCTACCTATAGACTTTTGTTTAATCTTAACAATAATGCTTATTATTTGATCTGTATAATCCTTGGATAAAATTTTGAATAAGAAGCTAGTGTGTACACAAGTTACAAGTATATCTTTTCATTTGGGTCAAATCTCTTGGCTTCTAATATTATAACAGTGTAAATAGTGTAGTATGGTTATTGATTATTATTACTTTTACCGAATTTAGAGTACAACTGTACAAGTGTCAAAAAATACATGATACTAAGAACACTAATTCAAATGTTTACTTTGATTATAATTTTATTTTGATCCAACTACTTTGATTTTTCAAAACAAAAATAAAGTAATGAATTTTCGACAACAATCATGTCGATGCCGGAAGAAAAAAAATGGGACCCCCATTTTGATTAGTCTGGCTCCGCCACTGAGATTCATCCGAAAGGTGCCAACTTTTTCGCGATTTTGAATGGGGATTGGGAAAAAAGAGAGAATTTTGAAGGATCAACTTTGGGATTTGGTACTCCTGTATTTCTCCCGGTACTCCGGGTGCCTTTTATTAATGAAACAGGGTGGCATTATCCCACCTTTAACCTAAAAAAAAACAAAAAAAAAAACAAAAAACAAAAAAACTTTGGGATTTGGAAGGACGCGAATTTGGGAACGGCTAGGTTATGAAATTTGGGGGGATATTGGAGAAAAAAGGGAGGATTTTTAACCCCTGTTTTGACTTTAATTAATGTAGACATATTTGGATAAACTAATGACGGATTAATAAGAATTTTTTGCGTACATAGGCCACTTTTTGAAAGATTTTGCGTTTTTGAGCCAGTTGCCCAACAATTAGCGCTTTTGGGCTAGCCTGTGCCACGTCAGCAGCGGCCGCTATTCCCAATAGCGGCCTCTTCATTTCGAGGCCGCTAATGGGAATAACGACCTATGTTTTAATTTTTTTTGAATTGTTTGTTTGACGTCGCTATTCCCACTAGCGACCTTAGCATAATGAGGTCGCTGATGGGATTAGCGACCTTTACAAAGAATAAGTAGATTGTAACATATTAAAGGTTGCTAATCCCATCAGCGACCTCATTATACTAAGGTCGCTAGTGGGAATAGCGACGGCAAACAAAAAATTCAAAAAAATTTAAAACATAGGTCGCTATTCCCATTAGCGACCTCGAAATGAAGAGGCCGCTATTGGGAATAGCGGCCGCTACTGACGTGGCACAGGCTAGCCCAAAAGCGCTAATAGTTGGGCAACTGGCCCAAAAACGCAAATACTATCAAAAAGTGGCCTATGACGGCAAAAAATTCGATTAATAAATGATAGTTGCAGCGGTGAAGTGAATTTACAGTTTGCCCCCCACTTTTGGGTAAATAGTGACCATTGGATCTTTTCAAGATGTGTGCTTCATTCATGATCTCCTACTTCTCTAGCTCAAAAGTAAATGTTATAAAAAACTAGCTAAATTGCAATAAAAAATAAAAAATAAACATTTTTTAAAATTAAAAAAAACACCTCCTTTCAGTGTTATTCAAAATAGTGCTACATACATGTATTTTTTTAGAATAAAAATATTTATATACCTACATTTCTGGTTCGTCCAAAATTTTCTTCGAATATGTTAATATTAGGTAAGACAGGCAGAGCTAGCACTAACTCTAAAACTTCGACAGTGGTGGAAGTTAGCAAGCCGCAGTTTATGTTAATTTGCAACAAATTGCCTTGTATTTTATATTACGAATTAGTTGACATTGATGTAAGATAGTGAGAAAATAAAGAATTCAACATCTTCACAAGTTAAATTTAGCATATTTGGTTAATGGGTATGGCTAACATCAATAGGTAAATTGATTCATAAATAAGAACAAACAAGTTTATTATTAATTTTTAAAATATTGGGGGTAATTTTTTTGGAATAAAAAAACTAAAAACTAAGAAGGTAAAGTCAAAAAGAATATAATAAGAAAAACTTTTATTTACAAAATGTGAAATAGAGGAAATATATAAGGTATATTCTCAATATATATAAAATATTATTAAGTATAATATTGTATGGGGCAACATGTGAGCTTCACGTGTTATATGTAAGTTATTGGACCAGGTTAAGTGGGCCAAAAGCCCAGTACCCAAAACTCAGTCTTATCTCATATATATTAGTCTTGTGGTAGCATCTAAAATTATTTTCAATTATGATAATCAAGGTATAATATATCAAGCGGTAGGGATATTAAACTCTAATCCTAATTTTTCTTTTCTTATTATCTCATAATTATCAACAATCTTGAGATACTACATATATTAATTTATATGTGAGATTAAGAAAAGAATATATCATTGAATCTCGTTGTTGAGATCTCCGATCGTCAGGATCTCACCGTCGTCGCCACTGTCCGGTGCCGTGGCCACCGCCGCCACCTAGCCACTTGCGAGAAATCCCCTTCTATGTTTTGATTTGATGTGGTGTAGGAATTGGTATTGGGTAGATTTGTGTGTTTATTGTTTGGGTCTATTGCTATTTGGTTTGTTTGTCAAAACAGACCTGCAAACCCAAGTGGACCCGACCGTCAAGCAAGTCTAGCCCGACCCGCATGTGTTGCTGGATCCAATCTCGTCCAACCCGGCCATCAACCCATATATGTTTTTCTTGTGCTACAAGATCTGTGCCAGATCATACCAACTCTATTACTATTGAGCCAGATCCGGCCCGTAAAGGCTATCCATTTGCTACAATTGTTTTTGGTGTTCAGTCCTAGCATCAGATCCATTTGTTGTTGCTGCTGCTGCTGTAGAGTCAGATCCGAACCGCAATCCACCTACCACTTTATTTTCATAAATATTCGGTCCATCCTAAACTTTATATATGCAAGTTATTTACATTTATTTTTCTATTTTCATTGCTTTTGTGGTTTAATTATAGACACCCCCCCTCTCTCTGAATTTACTTAAGCAGTAACTTTTGGAATAAACCCTATTTTCTGGAATTTATTGTTTATTCTTGAGATGGAAAAACACGATTGTTTGTACGAGTTCCTAAACTAGTGGAATCTAGTAGTTCTGAATTTAACATTTGGAAAAAGAATGCACAATATGTGATGAAGTTTATGAAAAAAATCGATATTTGACCAACAACTTATGATGATTGCGTTGAGAGATATGGATGTGGATGCAATTGTTGGAGTTCGTGGGGGCAACGGGGATGTTGCTTGGATGAATCCAAATATGAAGATAAGTCGTCTCTCATATCTATATTTTGGTTGTTGCTTAATTGTTTATTTAAGTTTTATTGCTGAGCTAAAGTTCAAAACTTTGTTAAGCTCTGTTTATTCTTAGGGGTTTGAATTTATTGTTGTGTGCTAAAATTCAAGAAATTATTTTGAGACATAGGTTTATTGTGAAATAAATAATTACATGTTGACTATCTTCTATAATGATTGTAGGAACCTTGAACGGTTGTTTGAAATAATTTTTGTTGGAGACTGTGGAATCCTCTTGACTCTGGCAGAGCAATTGAAAGTTAAATAAGTCTGCACATAGCAGGCTTCTTCATCGAATTTGGAAAACACTTCTAACGTGAAGTGTTAGTATAATATACCCTATTAGTATTTTCATGTGTTAAATAAACTATCCCAACTTCGATTAAATGATCTGTGTTACTTTGTGGAAGTGATCACATGTTAGAGAATTTTGATTATAATTAATCTCGTGTTATAACTAGCATGTCTAGGGTTCTTAAGTGTATCTTATCGTACTCTGTGTACAAGTATAGTGGTCAATCCTTCATTTGCAATTTGTGTGAAATCGTATATTTGTTTCTCTAATAAAGATTGATGAATAAGTTTTGCGACAAATGTTTGTAACTTAGGTGGAAGCATCCCGTAATGGAGGATGTGACTCCATTAGTTACATTTTGTTCTTTCTCGTTCATTGTACTGTGTGTGATATATTGGTCATTATCTCGTCTAGCATCTCGAAGATGATGAAGAACGAATAAAGGGGGAAAAACTCTTCGCTTAAAGAGTTTGAGAACTTGGACATTGTTAGAACCACGAGAGAAAGCAAACGATTTTGTGAAATGTGGTAGAGCAATTCTGTATTAACTCATTATTAATATTTTATAATGTGCTTATATAGTTAATGGCATGTGCAAGTTGAGTTTAGCAAACGAAACAATTGATAATGGCAGTTTTAATTTGTGTAGTCGTTGAACATGACATTAAGCTAGGACATGAACTACATATTAAATTGTTTGCTCCTGTTAAAACTCATAACTCTGCTAAGTGACACTTCATTAAAATATGACAAATGTGAAATTTGTGCTCAGATTATGATCACTAGCAAAACCATTTAATATGATCTCTAAAAGTACTCTACTTCTTGAGCCAATACATCTTGATATTTGTGATTTCAGTAGTTTTGTGATTAGATGAGACAATGGTTGGTCAGAATGATTTAATCACTTTTGTAGATTATTATTTAAGGTTTGTCATATATATGAAGGATGAAGCACTTGTTATTTTAATGAATTAAAAAAATATAGTTAAATGCTAATATCAGAAGGGTCCAAATTTGATAGAGGTGGTTAATATATTTTAATAATTTAAGAAAAGTTTGCATTTGACATAATCTCTAGTGCACTTTATTTACCGCAGTCAAAATAGTATTGATAAAGTTAGAATCAAATACTTTGTGAAATGTTGAATTCTATATAATTGACTGTTAGTTTGTCTTCGAGTAACTGTGGGTGAGTTGTATTGTTAATCATATCAATATGCTAGTATACTCTAAATTATCTACACCTTCTGAATTATAGCATAAAAACACACCTAATTTTGTTAAAGTGAAAAATGGGATGTACTGCATTTGTTACAGTACCTGACCCTAGAAGGCCTAAGGTTAGACCTATAACATATATTTTTGTGTATTTAGAAAGTGCAGAGTATAGTGGTGTGGACAATTTTTTTTTATCTATCTAATATGTGATGATAGAATCTATAGATGCAAAGTTCTTTAAAGATATGTTCATCAAATGTAAGGGCATAAGGTTATTTAGTCGTACAGACACGATCAGTGATTCACAATTGGAATCTAGGCCAAGCATTATTGACGCTTAAAGTTCAATGGAAAATGAGCCAAGAAGACTCTTTAGTAGATAATGACATGCATTTGTTGTTATACAATATATACTTTAAATTAGTTAATTTGCTGAAGGGGCTAAAACTATAGTAAGTAAGTGGGGTTTTAAAAGAAACTTAATTTTTATTGTTCAATAGCAATTTTAATGCACTTTTAGTAGCTAAAGGATTAATTGAAACAAGTGGGTGTCTACTCACATATTTGTCATATTGCTACAAAAATAATTCTTCTTACTCTTACATCTATTGAAAGCGTTGTTATTCATTAAAGATGTTGTAAACAGTTTTGTACTAAAATTGTTTGCAATAATCTAGAAGTTTGTTCTAACGGATTTAGTGAACAAGATTTGCAAACTGGTAAAATCATTGTATGTCATAAAACATGTATTAAAGCTGACACATATAATTTGACAAATTTCTTTAAAAGCCTAGGATTTGAATCAAGTAATTCATATCAATGCCTCCAACTTTGTAGTGTGTCAAATTTAATGGTTATCATTTACTTGTTTATTGTTGACATACTTGTTGTAGGAAGTAACATCTCTTTTATAAATAAAGTTAAAACTATGCCATCCAAAGAATTCAGCATGAATTACATAGGTGTTATGGACACCATAATAGGTATAAATGTGAGTTTTAGTAGGCAATGTATAACCCTTAGTCAAACTCATTAAATCAATAATATGTTCCAAAAGTGGGATATAGTGACTAAAAGTGTGTTTTGAAACACTTATGATTATGATAAAAGGTTGACACCTAATGATGGTGCAACTATGAGACAGTTAGATTATTCTAAACTTATTGAAAATCTCACGTATACAATGATCTGCACTAGACCAGACTCAGCTTTTGAGATGGGTATGATATGCAGGTTCACCAGTAATCATATTAATACACATTAGAATGCCCTTAAGAGGCTAATGAGATACCTAGGAGGTACTCACGAGTTCGCTTTGTGCTACTCTAGTCATCCTTCAGGATTTAAGGGATGATCTGATGCATTATATATATAAAAAATGGTGCTAGAAATTTAGTAAAAGTCGATCAACTAGTGGACATGTGTTTATACTAGGAGGAGCAAATATATTGTGGAGGTGAAAAGGAAAACAGACATTGCGCTCTCATCTATGAAATCAGACTTTTATGTGTTTTCCTCTGCAGGGAAAGAGGCTGAGTGAATTGATGGACTTGATGCTAGTCATCCATTGAGAATTTTATAATAAACTCTTTAATTATGTTCTATGACTATTAAGCTACAATGCACTGTACTCATAACTCATTATATAATGATAAAATGAGTACATTAAGGCTGAAAGAAGCCTAGTTGAACTTTCTCATAAAAGTGTAATTGAGACAAAGTATGTCTAATGTTCTTGCTAAAAGACTTGAAAGTGATTCGATTATCAAAATTGTGGGGAAAATAGGGTTAAAAGCTATTGAGCCAAAAACTTTAACATCCTAGTTGTTTTTAAATTTCGAATTCAATTGCTGTCAAAGAGAAGTTCAAACTTAAGCATCAATTTTAGGCAGTTGACATGTTTTAGATAATTTGAAAAGTTCTATGTAAATTTTGTTAATATATAACTTCATTCCAAATTTGATGATACTATATATTCTCATTACTTAGTTAGAATCATCTCATTATTCTAAAAGAAAGCGTGAAAACTTGTCGATGTGTTTTCGATATTTAGGATCGTCATTATATCATTCCAATTTTGAAGATATATATCTTTTATAGTTTTACGGATTCATGTTTTATTCCAATTTTGATGATTCAGAACTTAACCATAATTAATTTGACTGTTCTATCATTACAAAATGAAACATAGTATAGTTCTTGTTCTTTATTTTGTTAAAGAAACTTGATTGTAATTTATGTGTTATATTTTTGCTAAGTTAATTTTTGAATTATACTAAATTCTTTTGTTGAAATAGATACCTTAGGAAATTCACTATAATTCTTATAGATGTGTCTCATAATATTCTTGTTTGCAATATGCTTACCAAGATGGAGGAGTTGAATCAGTCAACATAGATTTCAAAATAATGATTTGCTCAAATTGATGAGTAAACATAAAGCAATTTGCAAGGATAGAATTTCGGTTTATTTCTATCGAGAATAAATTAGTCACTTACTTGGTCAAACTTTACTTGAGTTTAAGACTCTTGTGTTCATTGAGTTTAGAACTCTTATTTTGTTCTTGAAGTTTATTTGCTTTGGTTGATTTTGAATCTATGATAGATTTATACAGTTGGTTTAGTCATTATGAACTATTATGTTTTCATATGATCTTAGAACTATTTTATTATTTTTGATTAGTCTTATTTGAACTATTCATATCTATAATTGATTTAGTCTTTATGGACTATATTTGTGATTCAATGTTTACTTGAAATTGTTGTGTTCCAGTCCGCACCATGTGGAACTGATGAGATAGTCAGGTATTGCTGGATATATATATATATATATATATATATATATATATATATATATATATATATATATATATATAATAGTACTGTGTATAATATTATATGGGGCAACATGTGAGTTGCACGTGTTATATGTAAGTTATTGGACCGGGTTGAGTGGGCCAAGAGCCCACTACCCAAAACTCAGTCTTATCTCATATGTACTGGTCTTGTGGTAGTACCTGAGATTATTTTCAATTCTAATAACCAGGGTATAATATCTCAAACAGTAGGGATATTAAACCCTAATTCTAATTTCTCTTTTCTTATTGTCTCATAATTATTAACACTTATTGCTTAATCTAAATTTAAAAGTTTTGGACATTTTTAAAGCTAATTTTGGCAAATTATAAAGATAATTTTATACTTTAAACATCTTATCACTTTACAATGAGCAAATAGTTCACAACAAACAAAAATATTACACATGATTCTCCTTTCCCAAATTCAATATAATAAGAAAGAGAGAGAAACGAACGAAGACAGAAAGAGAGAGGAAGGCATGATAAGAATAAGGTGTGCCCTCTTTCGTCAGACTGTTCACTTTGTTCTACATGCCAGACTAATTGGTGTACTGGGTTGTTCAATTAATCACTTATTAGTAGAACGAGATGACCCACTCGCATCATCTATTAACTTTATAAAAAAAGGATTTGACTGCTACATGAATAAGGTACAAAGATGTGAGGGATAGTGGGATGCAATCACCCTCCAAATGCTTCTCATAATATGGTTCTCAATGCATTGGCGATCTAAATTTTGTGGACATTGAATAAATAAAAAACAACCACAAATAAATTATAAAAAAACAAAATAAAACTAAAATACATGTCAAAGTAAGTAAAGTAAAATAAAGTAAGCTAAAATAAACTAACATAATATATATATATATATATATATATATATATATAGCTAAAAAAGGGGTTAAATCGGAATCGTCCAAATTGGGCGCGAATCTTGAAGTCCAGGGGTAAAACGGTAATTTCACCTACCAATGGATCTGAGATGGGTACTGGATCTTCTCATCAAAGATCCAATAACCCACGAACGGATCCACTTTAATCGGGTAAGGGTTTCAACCAGCAAGAAAGCCCGACCCAGAGGGATAGAATTAAGGTTTCCGATTAGATCCTAATCAACGGCCCTGATTCATGCCTATCCCTCCACTGGGAATTAGGGATCACATTCCTAACCTGTTTACAAGGAGAATATTCCTTATCAGATCACGGGGATTACATTCCTAATCCAGTCCCTAAGACGCCTATAAATACCCCCCATCCATCTCCATTAAGAGGTAATCAATCTTTCTCCAGTCTTTACGCTCTTTCATAATCTTCCTAGAATACTGACTTGAGCGTCGGAGGGTGCGTCGCCGGGAACAACCTCTGTGTCTCGCACTTTTTGCAGGTGTATGGCAGGAGTGACGATCAAACTCTGACGGAACAGGTATACAGGTTTGCAATTCAGTTTCCCTAAGAACCCACAAATACTATCTGTTTGCCCCCACACCAAATTTAGCGGCAACAGATTGGCGCCGTCTGTGGGAAGCTAACGAATAGCAACCTCCCCTCTTCCCATTGAATAGATCTCTCCAGCCATGCCTCCTAGAAAAGTCAGATCCAGAGGGTCCAACCGAGGACCCAATCCCGATCAGCAGCAAGAAGTTCCCCCTAATCCCGCTCCGTAGCAAGGGCAACTTCCCCCTCCGGCAGAAGACCCACTCCAATAGGACCTGCCTCCTCCGCAGAATCAACAACCTCCTAAGGGTCCCAATCCACAGAAACAGCCCCTTCATCCAGACCACGTCTCCATCCACAATGCCTCCTCGGACTCGATGGCCTCCCATCATCCCCGAGCTTCCCATCTCCGCAACACTACCCTCAATCGGCAGAAGGACGAGGATCTTCGCCACCATCTGGATGAAAAGCGGGCCCGAGAGGGAACCTCCCGCCAACACCGTCCGGATGAGCGATCTCCTCGACGCCAAGAATACAGAAGGTCCCCTATCCGAAGGGGGCGGAGAGAGTCCCCCGAGCATTACCGAAGAAGGCCACACACCCCTGCAGGTCAGCAGCAGCCTAGGAACAATGAGGCACCCATTACCCGTGCCGAGTTCCAGCAGTTCCAAGCGACCGTCCTACAAGCTCTCAATCTCCGTCCCAACACCAATGCACCCAAGATCCCCTCTCCTCCTCCGGTCCAAAGCCCTCGCCGACGGTCCCCATCTCCTCCTCCCGCTCCTAGCAACTCCCCGCGTACTCCAAGTCCTCGTCGCTCCAGGAGTTACCCTCGCCGTAGCCCTCGCTCTCCCTCGTACGAAGACGAGTCTAGAGGCTCGGCTGATTACCGTCGAAGGGATGACGCTGTATACCGCCGTCTCCATGAGATGGAGAGGCGCTTGGGTCAGTTAGACCGAGAAGAAGAACTTAGAGGGAGAACCCTTCGTCTTAGCAGACCTCCTTTCTCCCGAACCATAATGGATACACCTGTGCCGATCGCCTTCAAGCCTCCTCAATTTGAGACCTACTCCGGGGAGACTGACCCCGTTGATCACATCGAAAGCTTCAAGACCCTTATGCTCCTCCATCAAGCTTCTGATGCCCTCCTCTGCAAAACCTTCCCCGTAACTCTCAAGGGCCCAGCTCGAGAATGGTACTCTCGCCTTGCTCCCTCCTCAATATTCTCCTTCGAGCAGTTCGAGACCCTCGTCGTCACCCATTTCGTAAGTAGTCGTAGAGCTGAGAAGACCAGCATCTCGCTACTGCACCTCCACCAGAAGAAGGGTGAGAAGTTGAGAGACTATGTGAAGAGGTTCATAGCTGAAGCCAGGTCCATAGCATCCCTCGACCAATCGGTCGCTGCGGCAGCATTTCAATCTAATGTCCTCAATTCCAACCTCCGCTCCTCCCTCGCCAAGAAGCCCCCACAGAACTTCTCTGACCTCCTTCTCCGCAGTGAAAAGTATATTCGGGCCGAAGAAGCCGAGCACCGACCCAACTGGGAGGGGTCTTCCTCCGGGTTTAAGAGAAAGGGAACAGAAGAGGAAGGAGCCAAGAAGCTCCAGAAGGATAATGCCGGCCAGTGCCGACCTCCCCCCAGATTCGAGAAGTTCACTCCCCTCACCACTAATGTCTCTACCATTCTGATGGAAGTTGAAAAGGAAGGGATTATACCTCCCGCTCCGAGGATGAACACCCCTGCCAAGAAAAGAGATAAAGAGAAATGGTGCCGTTATCACCGGGACCACGGGCACGACACCAATGATTGTCGTGCCTTGAAGAACGAGATAGAAGCCCTTATCCAGAGGGGGCAGCTGACCAGGTTCGTAAGAAAGGACTGAACGGAACTTCCTCCCCACCTCGGGGGGCTAATAAGCGTCCGGAGGGCGACGAAATGCCTGACTTCGAGGAAGAGCGTGTCCTCCACCTCATTCATGGGGGCCCAATGTGGGGCTCCTCAAACTCCTCTCGGAAGGCATTTATAAGAGAAGTCAACTCGGTCCGAGCCACCCCTCCTCCTAAAGGCCTCGGAGTGCCCGTCACATTCTCAGACGAAGATCTTGAAGGTGTCCGCACCCCTCATTGTGACGCACTCGTCATCAGCCTCCACATGGCGAACTTCAAAGTGGAGAGGATCCTAGTGGATAATGGAAGCTCCGTTAACATCCTCTTCCTCGCCGCTTTCAAAGGCCTCAAACTCTCCCGAGACAGACTCAAGCCCGCCAGCTACACGCTCCATGGGTTCACGGGAGTACCAGTGACTATCGAAGGGGTGATCACCCTCGATGTAACCGCTGGCCAAACTCCTACCACCCGAACGGAGCCAATGGACTTCATGGTGGTAGATGTCCCTGCCGTCTACAACGTCATATTGGGTCGGCCCGGCCTAGCAGCCCTTGAAGCCGTCCCCTCTGCCTATCACCTCAAAATGAAGATTCCGACTCGGGCTGGAGTAGGAGAGGTAAGGGGCAATCAGGAAATAGCCCGTAGGTGCTACATGACCTCTACCCTCGAACCAGTCCTCTCCTTAGAAACTCTAGAAATCCCCCAAGATGCTGCCCGACCGACGTCCGAGCCGGTAGATGAATTGGAGGAAGTGCTCTTCTCTGAGCAGGATCCAACTCGCAAGTTCTTTGTTAGCAAGACCCTCCCGCCCGCCCTATGCTCGGACATTGTACAGTGCATCCGAAGGAACCGGGACCTCTTCGCTTGGTCAGCTGCAGATATGCCCAGAATTTCCGAAGAGCTCTTAGTCCACCACCTCAGCGTTGTTCCGGGGTCCAAACCGGTTCAACAGAAGAGGCGCAAGTTCGCCCCCGAGCGCCAGCTAGCTATAAAAGAGGAGGTGGACAAGCTCTTGAAGACCCGGTTCATCCAGGAGGTAAACTACCCCGAGTGGTTGTCAAATGTAGTAATGGTAAAGAAGTCGAACGGGACTTGGAGGATTTGTATTGACTTTACCGATCTCAACAAGGCTTGCCCCAAGGATCCCTTCCCTCTTTCGAGTATTGACACTCTGATTGATGCCACCTCGGGACATGAACTCCTCAGCTTCATGGATGCCTTCTCAGGCTACAACCAGATCCGGATGTTCCCCCCGGATATCCCGAAGACATCATTCGTGATCGATCAAGGCCTCTATTGCTACAGGGTCATGCCTTTTGGCCTGAAGAACGCAGGAGAAACATACCAACGCCTCGTCAACAAGGTTTTCCAAGCTCAAATCGGCCGAAACATGGAGGTGTATGTTGACGACATGCTTGTGAAAAGCATCCGAGGTGTTGATCATGTGACCGACCTCCAAGAAGCATTTGACGTTCTGAGAAAGCACAGCATGAGACTCAATCCGAACAAGTGTGCGTTCGGTGTCTCGTCAGGGAAGTTCCTCGGCTTCATGGTTAGCCAACGAGGAATTGAAGCAAACCCTGAGAAAATCAAGGCCATATTAGACATGGCCCCTCCCAAAAATGTTAAGGAAGTTCAGAGATTAACAGGCCGCCTAGCCGCCATAGGGCGCTTTCTCTCGAAGTCTGGGGAGAAATGCCTCCCTTTCTTCAAGGCCCTCAGGGGGACTAAAGGTTTTGAATGGGGGCAGCAGCAACAGGAGTCCTTCGACCAACTCAAGGCTTACCTCGTCAATCCCCCTCTCCTCAGCAAACCGATCCGTGGTGAACCCCTCTACCTTTACCTGGCAGCCTCCGAGCAGACCCTCAGTGCAGTTTTAGTGAGGGAAGAAGACCGGGCTTAGAAGACCATCTACTATGTGAGAAAGGTGCTTCGGGACGCTGAGCTCCGATACCTGAAGATAGAAAAGATGGCTTATGCCCTGGTGATGGCCGCGAGAAAGCTTCGCCCGTACTTTCAGTCCCATTCGGTGGTCGTTCTTACCGACCAGCCGCTGAAGCAGGTCCTCCACAAGCTAGAGACCTCGGGTCGCCTTATGAAATGGTCTATCGAGCTGAGCCAGCACGATATAACTTATCAGTCTCGGACCGCGATCAAGGCTCATGCCTTAGCAGAATTCATAGTTGAGAGTACCATCCCCGAGTCTAGCCGAACAGTGAAGGGACCACCCGTCTGGTCTGTTTATATGGATGGATCCTCCTGCAACGAGGGAAGCGGAGCAGGGGTCATTCTGGCAGGCCCAGATGACTTCATCCTCCAATACTCCCTCCGAATAAACTTCAAAGCCTCGAATAACGAAGCTGAATACGAGGCACTCATAGCTGGCCTTGGAATGGCCCGGAATGCAGGGGCGCAGCGCCTCTGGATCTTCAGCGACTCTCAGCTAGTCGTGAATCAAGTTCTCGGCGAGTATGAAGCACGTGATGACAGGATGGTTAAATACTTGGCCAAAGTCAAGAGCCTCATGGCACTGTTTGAAGAAGCCCTCATCCAAAGAATCCCCCGAGAATAAAATGCTCAGGCCGACGCCCTCTCCAAACTAGCCTCCTCCTCCCTTCAAGGTCTCGAGCAGACCGTTTTGATAGAAGTCCTTCTGAAGCCAAGCATAGAGGACGAAACTCTCGACTCTATTGAGACGTTGCCCGTCCTGCTCGAAGACAATTGGATGAAACCCCTCGTCGAATTCTTGAGGGACGGGATCCTCCCCGAAGATCCCAAGGAAGCACGAAGAGTTAGAACCCGAGCCGAGCGTTACACACTAATCGGAGGTATCCTATATAAACGCTCCTTTACACAGATAGACGGCCGGCCTTACCTGAGATGCCTCTCCCCCGGGCAAGCCGACTACGTCCTGCGAGAACTTCATGAGGGCATCGGCGGGGCGCACTCGGGGTCCAGAGCTCTTGCCCGCAAAGTGTTGAATTACGGATATTTCTGGCCCACTCTCTTACGAGACGCCGAACGACACGTTCGGCAATGCAGCTCCTGTCAGAAGTACGCCGACATCCGACGCCTACCACAAGCTCCACTCACTTCCCTATCAAGCCCAATCCCCTTCGCAATGTGGGGGATGGATTTACTAGGACCATTCCTGCCAGCTCCCGGACAGTTCAAGTTCTTGGTCGTGGCGATTGACTACTTCTCGAAATGGATAGAGGCCGAGCCCTTGGCCACGATCACCGAGAACAAGGTTGTTCAGTTCTTTTGGAAGAACGTGATCTGCCGATTCGGCGTCCCTAGGGTCCTGATAACAGCCAACGGAACACAGTTCACCGGCGCTGCCTTCCGAGCTCTATGCGAAGACCCTTGCCATCCAGCACCGGTTCTCCTCTGTCTCTCACCCCCAGTCAAATGGCCAAGCCGAAAATGCTAACCGACAGATCATCTCCGGTATTAAGAAGAGGTTAGATAAGTGCTCTAAAGGCTTGTGGGTCGATCAGCTTCCCAACGTGCTGTGGAACTACCGCACCACAAAACGGACCCCCACAGGGGAGAGCCCATTTAATCTCACCTATGGGTCTGAGGCCATCATCCCCCTAGAAGTCGGAATACCCTCTCCTCGTCTACTAGCTTATGAAGAAGAGCAAAATGCCAGAGACCTCCGAGCCAGTCTTGACCTGATCGACGAAATCCGAGAAAGAGCTGCCCTTCGTCAACAAAGCTACCGAAGAAGGATCGAGTTAGCATACAACAAGAGAGTCCGCCCCACGGACCTCAAAGAAGGGGACCTGGTCCTCCGAAAGTTGGCCATCTCGTTCCCAGGTCAGAAAAGCAAATTGGCTCCAAATTGGGAAGGACCTTACAAGATCTCGAAGTAATTCGCCCCTGGCACGTACAGACTAGAAGATCTCGAAGGCAGGGAGATCCCCGACCATCTCTTAAAGTACCAAGGGAGAGCACCAACGCCTCTCTAAGTACTTCGAGATGTCGAACCGTTCCTCTCCTATTACTTGTAATGATTTTCTTTCATTTTTTCCTTGTAATAACGGCTAGCAACTTTAGAAGCAGCCGACTATTAGTCATTAATAAAGAAAGTTTTTCATATTTTACTATTGTTTACATCTCTCTGCTTTTAACTCTTCAATCTAACGATGGTTCGGAGTCCAACACTTGGCTCGATTCTACTTCGCAAGTTTGCTCCTAAGCGAGCTAGAAGTAGTTCGCCATTCGGAATTGCTCCCACAACCGTTGAACTAATCTAGCGATGGTTCGGAGTCCAACACTTGGCTCGATTCTACTTCGCAAGTTTGCTCCTAAGCGAGCTAGAAGTAGTTCGCCATTCGGAATTGCTCCCACAACCGTTGAACTAATCTAACGATGGTTCGGAGTCCAACACTTGGCTCGATTCTACTTCGCAAGTTCGCCCTTAAGCAAGCTAGAAGTAGTTCGCCATTCGGAGTTGCTCCCACAACCGTTGAACTAATCTAACGATAGGTTCGAAGTCCAACACTTGGCTCGATTCTACTTCGCAAGTTCGCCCCTAAGCAAGCTAGAAGTAGTTCGCCATTCGGAGTTGCTCCCACAACCGTTGAACCAATCTAACGATGGTTCGGAGTCCAACACTTGGCTCGATACTGCTTCGCAAGTTCTCTCCTAGGCGAACTAGAGGTAGTTCGCCATTCAGGAATTGCTCCCACAACCGTCGAGCCACTCTAGCAAAGCTCTGGAGTCAAACACTTAAGCTTGAACGCGTTCCGCAAGCTCACTGTTCAGCTCATCTCGCGAGACCGCAAGATTGGGCGACCGAAGCACAGCTCGGCACCACTAGCCGAATGCCCACCTCGCCGATCCGCGAACAAGCAAGAAGCCGACCTAGGGGCCTCGGCACGATGAACACAGCCACAAACAAAACGACTACACAAAAATACAAGGGACATGCAAGTTTGAGAAAGAAATATTATTGATAAATGGGATACAGTACAAAGCGACTCTTCCACACAGCAAGATTACAAGGCGTTGAAAAGTGAAAGTTACAATGCCGACTTATTACACTTAGGCTAAAATACAAAAGCTACCAGAAACGAGGTCTTCAGCGCTTCCTTGGCGCCGGGGCGTTCCGCTTCAAAGACACTCGAGGGCGACGACGCTTATCTCCGGAGCTCGACCCCAACCCGGCAAATTGAGATGAATCCTCGGCACCGCTCCTAGCAGCAGCTCCGACGGATGCTCCGCTCGACGAAATTGCCACAGAGCTTTGCGCGTCCCCCGGACTAGGATGGCCGATGCGCTGACGGGTCGCCATCTCGTAAAATGTAATGCCCCGATCACTTTCCGCGCGAGTGCACGAAGTGCTCCTGACGTTGATTGGCCCCGAGCGCGGTTTTAGGCGAGCGACTTCCGCCTCTAACTCGGAGATCCGCTCCCTCAAAGAGTCGTCCTTTACGTCGACCTCGAAGCGAGGGGGTATCGCGGAGTCCGGCACACCCAAGCGACTGGCTATCAGACGACGAAGGTGAGTGACTTCGATGCTTTTGTCAACTGTAGCCCTCTTCAGCGCGTCGACTTCGGCTGTCAGCTCGTCCCGTTCAGCCGTCAGCTTGGCCACCTCGGCCGTCAAGCCCTCTCCCTCCGTCCGAAGCTCCGTCTCTACGGTCTGCAGATGGCGGATCTCGGAAAGCAGGTCGTCCCTCTCCGCCGTTATTTTAGACAAATTGTGCCGAATGCACTGAATCCGAAGCCCGTTGCTGAAAGCGGTCGGCGAATATTCATCCTCTTCTGTGGGAGTCATCTCGGCGATCCTGCTCTCCAGACGCCGGATCTCGATGTCTCACCGACCGAGGACGAGCTGAAGATGGTTCCGCTCGCTTTCGGCTCGGCGCAATCCGAGCTCGACTTCATAGAGTCGCTCTCGGCACCTCGCCAGGCACAGCCTCGTCGCCCCTAAGCCAGCCTCGGCTCGAGCTTTGTCATCCGAGCGAGCGGGCTCGACGTCTTGAGCAACCACCATGAGCTTAAAAGAAATCGAGAAAAACAGCAAGATTTCAAACACTGCCGTAGTCTAACACTTCAGAAGTTTTCAAACAAAATTTTGACAATTGATGAGAAAAGGCAAAGACACAGAGCCGAACTCCAGCACTTCAAAAATTTTTCATTCATTTCAAAAAACAGCGGTGGCCAGTCCGCTATTAGGCATTACATTTCGAAAAGAAAGAAAAACAAAAACAGAAGAAAAGAAGAGCAGAGTCAAGGCGCGACCTCTTTCCCCGGGCGGCGAGAGCGAGTGGGAGTCGACTTCTCTGAGGGGGACACCACCGCCAACGGGGTAACCACGGTGCTGGGGACCTCGTTGGTGACTTCAACCTTAGTCTCGGCTTCGTCCTCCTCTTCTTCATCTCCCCCCTCTGATTCGGGGTCGAAGCCCTCGACGTGGCCTGGGAACAGCCTCCATCCCGAGACGTCCACTTCGGGGTACTCCTTCGACACCCGAGCGACGGCTTCGGCATAAGCCTTGGCCATGTTCTGGGCGAGGAACCCTTGCGCCTTCGCCAAGGCCGCGTCCTCTGCTGCCTTCACTGCCGCCGCCTTGGCCTCCTCGGCTTCGGCCAACTGCTTGGCCGCCCCCTCCTTCTGACGAAGAAGGTCACCCTCGAGCTTCGCCACCTCGGCCTCGAGGTGTTTGATCCTCGCCGCCCTCCCATCGTGCTCGACGCGAAGCTTTTCGAGCTCGTTCGACATCCGAGCCTTCTCGTTCCAAGCCTGGTCAGACTCCTGCTTCAGCTCCTTCTCAAGAGCTGTCAGCCTCTCGGTGAGGTGTCCGAAGTGGACGATGATCTGCAACAAAAAAAAAAGAGGAGAGGACTGAAAGAGTTAGAAAAATTATGACTAAAGAAATTCAACAACCACAAAAACCCAACACTTACCGAAACTGCCGAACGAGCAATCTCGATGACGTCATCGCCTTCTCGTCCGGCCTCCATGGCGGCTCGGTCCTTCGGCGTGGCGAGGTGCTTGACGGCCTGCATGCTCGCCAATGTGTTGCCGAGGAACCCTATCATGCTTTCGGACTTGCCAGTCCGGAATGTGGATCCTCTTGTGCTCCTCCGTCAGGAGCTCCTCGACGGCCGCCGTCAGCGGCGGCGTCGTCATTCCGAGAGCTACGGCGATAGGGAACTCGCCGACCCCGGCCGATGCCGAGGTCCCGACACCGCCGACGACCGGGCTGTCGAGGGTCACCACCTCCTCGACCGATGCAGCGATCCTCGGAGCCTTTGGGGTCGGCAACTTGGTCGCGACCCTCTTGCGCTTCTTCGGTGCCTTGCTGGCAAGGCTTGCCCTCAGAGCTAGCACCGCGTCGTAGTCCATCGCCTCTGCATTAAAGACAAATTTCGTCAGAACAACGGGACTCGAGCAAAATAAGATACAAAAAACAAAACAAATAGAGGCCGCGTACTAGGATCTACACGGCAGAGCCCTCCCTTGTACAGTACGTCCTCAGTCAGCTCCCTCTAATCATACTTCAGGCCGGTCGAGGAGAGTCCGGACTGCCTCTTCTTCTTCAACGCGAAGCTTCGGCAGCGCCCTCGCCCTCTTCGGCACCCTTCCACCCAACCGGAGGGGATCAGCTAGGCCTCCGGACTCCGTACTATCATAAACTTCTCCCGCCAATGCTTGATGGAGTCGGGGCATATGACGAGCCTGCCACCGTGCCTCGGGGCCAAATAATATCGGTACTCCGACTTGTTCCCTTGATGTAGCCGATAGAGTGTCCGAAGCACGTTCAGCTGCGGCTCGATCCCTGCGGCTTGACAGTGAAGTACAAAGCCATTTATCACTCTCCATGCGTTCGGCATGAGTTGGATGGGGCTGACCCCGAACCAACTCAGCACAGTGACAGCGAACGTATGGAGAGGCAGCCGAGCTCCGGCGATGAAGGCGTCGACCGGCCAGCAACACATGGTCACTAGCAGTGGCGAGTTGGCCCTAACACCGGGGCCCGGCAACATGAGCTCGTACTCATCCGGGATCTGGAAACAGTCCCGGATCACTCCCAAGTCCTCCTCGCGAAGGATCGACACCGTCTCGTCCGCCTCCGTCGTCTCCTTCGCTGCGTTCTCCTCGAAAGACCTCCCCCTCCCGTGGACAATCCTCTCGGCTTGATCCTCCGGAAGCTCCCGAACTCTGTGAAGCCCGGTCAGCTGCCCCGGCAGTCTTCCGAACTCCCCCATGCGCTTCGGATCCTCCACAATCGAATCCTTGCCGAACACTTTCTTGCCCTTGGTTGGAGTTGAACCTTCGACGTCTTCGAGGGAGGGCTCGGACCAAGAGATCGACTCGGAGACAGAAGCAAGAGACATAGTTGTATAAGTATAAGTTACCTTGAAAGGTTAGCTGCCGGAAAACTTCGCCGGAAAACGAACGTCGACCACCGGAAGTACTCGCTTAAACACAAAAGATCGCCTGAGCAAAAGAGAAGAGAAGTGAGAAATGAGAGTGGAGGGTGGGGTTTTATAGAGAAGGGCGCGCTAAACGAGGATAATGGGCTTGTACTACTGGCCCATTCGCACAAAACGACAAAAGCGACCTCAATCGTCGCCTTGTTTACCACGCCTGGCCGTACACCGCATTATTACTGTCCCATCTGACAGAAGCTCAGAGGTCACTGCATTAAATGAACGTATCGTCTGTCAGAGCTGTCAGAAGTTCAGAGGGCGCGCAGAAGCTACAAACTCCTACGCCAAAAAACGACAAGTTACGGACCTCGGCACCAGCTGCCGAGCGCTCTTGACACCGACCCAGTTACGGGGAAAATTTGGTGTTCGGCACCAGCTGCCGAGCGCTCTTGACACCAACCCAGTTACGGGGAAAATTTGGGGTTCGGCACCAGCTGCCGAGCGCTCTTGCCACCGACCCCGTTATGGGGGAAAATTTGGTGTTCGGCACCAGCTGCCGAGCGCTCTTGACACCGACCCCGTTATGGGGGAAAAACTGGGGTTCGGCACCAACCGCCGAGCGCTCTTGCTACCGACCCCGTTATGGGGAAAAAACAGGACCTCGGCACCAGCTGCCGAGCGCTCTCGACACCGACCCATTTACGGGGGAGAATTGGACCTCGGCACCTGGCTGCCGAGCGCTCTTGGCACTGACCCCGTTATGGGGGAAAATTTTGGGGGTTCGGCACCACCTGCCGAGCGCTCTTGGCACCGACCCCGTTATGGGGCAAAAATTTGGGGGTTCGGCACCACCTGCCGAGCGCTCTGGGCACCGACCCCGTTATAGGGGAAATTTTGGACCTCGGACCTCGCCAGCACTCACGACCGAGCCGAGGTCCTCCTCCTCTTAGGAAAGAGGCACCGAACCACCTACAGACCTCGGTCCCCCGGCCAGCGAGCTCTGGAAGGGGTCGGAAGTGTGATACAAGTAGGTATGCCCCTCAACGACGGAAAACGGTCGAGCCACTGCACCAAGAGATCGCGAAAAAACAAATAAAAATTCGGAGGGATGAGGAAGAACTCCTGAAAAGCGGTTGTAGGCTTGGGAAGCATCTTATAGTTCCCAAACAAGCAATTGTTACCAAGAACAATCTTTTAAGACCTCCGAACGACGAATTGACGCTTCGCGAAGATAAGAGGATATTCCTGCAAGAGCACCACATGACCATAGGGGCTCATGAGCAACTCAGAGTCCAATCCACTTGAAAAATCACCTCACTACCCCCTTTGAGATTCAAAACCCTCCATTTGGACTCCGAAACGACTCCACTAGCCATTAAAACAGTTGAACTACTTCTCAAAGGCTGATCAAACTCAGTCTTAAGGAGTGGGGGGCTCGTGATATGGCTAAAAAAGGGGTTAAATCGGAATCGTCCAAATTGGGCGCGAATCTTGAAGTCCAGGGGTAAAACGGTAATTTCACCTACCAATGGATCTGAGATGGGTACTGGATCTTCTCATCAAAGATCCAATAACCCACGAACGGATCCACTTTAATCGGGTAAGGGTTTCAACCAGCAAGAAAGCCCGACCCAGAGGGATAGAATTAGGGTTTCCGATTAGATCCTAATCAACGGCCCTGATTCATGCCTATCCCTCCACTGGGAATTAGGGATCACATTCCTAATCTGTTTACAAGGAGAATATTTCTTATCAGATCACGGGAATTACATTCCTAATCCAGTCCCTAAGATGCCTAAAAATACCCCGCATCCATCTCTATTAAGAGGTAATCAATCTTTCTCCAGTCTTTACGCTCTTTCATAATCTTCCTAGATTATTGACTTGAGCGTCGGAGGGTGCGTCGCCGGGAACAACCCCGGTGTCTCGCACTTTTTGCAGGTGTACGGCGGGAGTGACGATCAAACTCCGATGGAACAGGTATACAGGTTTGCAATTCAGTTTCCCTAAGAACCCACAAATACTATCTGTTTGCCCCCACACCAAATTTAGCGGCAACAATAATAAAACACAAGACAAAGCTATCAAGTGGTTCACCTTCAATTGAAACAAAATCAATGGTTCAGATTTACTCTTCTAAAACATATTTTCCATCCAAAAAGCTTTCCCCCCAAAACTAAAAAACTCATTACTTTATTACTATCTCTCTCTTCTCTCTTCACCTTTTCATATTTCTTTCTTTCTTTCTTTTTCTCTTCCTCTCTCATTCTTTCTTTATTTACTTAAAAAATTTAGATTTTCAGATTTCAGGTTTGTAAATTTTTAGAATTTTTATACTTTAATTTATTGCTCATGTTACATTGAAAATAGCAAATATCTCTTCAACAGTTAAATTTCATCATTTTCCACCCTCAAAGTTCTAACAAGTTGGATTTTACACCCCATTTATAATTATTTTTCAACATATACTAATGGAAACATGCTTTTATTTACAACTAATTATTGTCATACTATTCAAACTTGAACTACATAATTTTTGTTTGACTATTTACAGGGCTTTTCGTGTGTTGTATCATTCCGAATACGTGCCGTAGGCACGTGCCCATGGGCAAATCTAGTAATTAAATAAATGGCAATGCTCAGAACGCAACTCTTATAACTATTATATACAACCCCCACCATCTGTTTTGTTTTCTATACTACCAATGGGTTATTGTTTCCGTAAACGCTCCTCCACCAACCCCTCTGGCTGTAGCATCGGTCCGGACCGCCAACCCCTCTGGCTCTGGCGTCGGCCCAGAGATTGCTAGATTAGGTCCTCAACCAGCTACTAATGCTCCCCCCGCAGTTGTTACCATCAGTATCCCAGACGACACGTAGACTTTTAGCTCTTGGTCCACCACCGAGCCTATCCGGTCATGCGTCTTCATTTGCAGGGAAGGCAGTACTCGTTGCTACTTCGATAAGATTATTGAGGCAATCTACTCGTCCATTTTCGAGGAATGGTGAGGTAGAGCGTAGAGGCCATTCTCTCATCCTCTACATCCAATCCCCACCATCCAACCTGTGGCAGTGACCCAAACCCACTCCTTCCTCCTCTCCCCTATCCCAATCTCCTACGAAAATGTGAAGGAACACAGCGATGCAATCACCCTCCATATGCTTTTCAAAATATACTTCTCAAGGCACTGTCGGTTTGAATTTTTCGGGCATTGAATAAATAAAAGAAAACAATGAAACAAATAAATTATAACAAAACAAAATAAAACTAAAATACAAAGCAAAATAAAGTTAAGCAAAATAAGGTAAACTAAAATAAAATACAAGATAATGCTTACAACTCAACTGTTATAACCGTTATATAAATGGGGGGAAGAGAGAGAGAGAGAGAGAGAGAGAGAGAGAGAGAGAGAGAGAGAGAGCGAGCGTTCTTAGACTTTGAACCAATGAAAGTTCAAATCCTTAGCAGAGGCCGCTGCACGCTGCCCCCCCCCCCCCCCCCCCCCATCAGCCTCTCTCGTAACCTCTTTATCTCTCTCGCTACACTCGATGTGCTTCATATCCATACCCCCCCCCCCACCAAACCAAAACCTAAGCTTTTTCCACAAAAAATCTCATTTCTTGCCCAAATCCATACCATAAACCCTAGCTTCACATTGTGGAGGATGGATATGTGGTGCCTAAAGTGTGGCACAGAGGTGTTGAACCCTAAAAATGGATCACCAAAAACCCGACCACAACTCCCCCAATGAACGACCTCTACAATGGTCCCCTATGACCAGTCTTTGCCAGCTCGACATGTGCAGTACACAGAGACTCTACATCGTGCATACCATGAGCATCTTAGGAGAATATTCTCCACACTTTGTGGTAGCAATGGGGTATTCCGCTCCCCAACCAATGTAACAGACTACAAGAGGTCGCCAACATGCAGCAATCAAGCGCTCTACTCATAGTCTCGTTAGGTAGTCAAGATCGATCAGTTTACATCCCATATTCCCCAACAGCTACCAGTCAAGGAACAACTTCCCAATGGACCTCCTAATCAAGGCAAACGTGTCTTACGTTGCTGCACCACGTATCCTAGGCCAACATGTTGCCTCCTAGTCTACTCTCGTTACAAATAACCTCTTATCGGCACCAAAACATATAGAGGAAAACATACACAAGCTATGTCGGAACATTGGTGAATTATCAAGCAACATAAAGCTTTTCCCGACGTTCGAAAACTCTCCCTCAAGATATAAACCCTAAACCTTAAGGCCCCCACATATGCGGGCATCTCTTTGATGCGGGACTAAGATCCTGAACATCCCAAGAGGTGTTTCGACTGGTGGGGTCATGGCCATACAGCGTCAGGTTCACTTGAGCACGCATTGGTGGCAGAGTGGTATCCAACCGCCACCTGGACGATCCCTATGCAGTTACAGTTCCTAATTGGCAAAGCGGTCATAGTGAGCTGATTCTCCTTATAATGTATCACTTAGTGGGAGACACCTCTTCAAGAGTCAACTTGGCCCTTGCATCCATCGGCCTTGCCTGACAAGTATATCCATGATGGTGAGCCCCTGATAGTCAAACATAACCCTTCTCGGTACCTTTCTACCACGGTTACCAAGATCGGTCGCATCCATAGTCCAAAGCCTAATGACCCAAAGCCTACTACTCATATACAGAGACTTTTCCCCCTTGATACTGACCATATCATCCTCAACATATATCGAGAATCACTATCCAACCTACCACCATAGAGGGTGTCGGTCCCCAACAACCACTCCTTAAGTCCAAGGCCAAATAGCTTAAATACTATCACCACAGAGGTCTCCAGCGCATAACCTCGTACTCTAGCCCTCTGTTGTCGCTATTCCCACCCTGAGGAACCTCTTCTTGTAGACCATTCTCGGGAGTGGTCGCCACCCCCCAAACAAACAATATAATGCTCTTGGCCTGCACAAGCTGAAACAGCGAATGACTTCATATATACAACAAATAACCCACCCTATATTTCGCACACTCGGGCTTTCAGTACATATACATAGAGCTGCCCTTATTACATCCGACCCCTAGGATTATAGTACTCATGATTCGTGTATACCTTATTTGGACTCTTACATACAGATCGCTCCAAATAAGCTCGCGAAGACCCTCATATGAGGGTAGTTGAGGCATAAGTTTATAAACCCCATCTTTCGCTGAATCAATATATTATGACGTAATAGCTTTTCTCCTTGATCGATTCGTCACCATCGAAGGTGTTTTCGGTGCAATTCTGAGATGTAATTAACATTGGCTTAGTCCACGGATGCTTCCCTTGCAACCTCCGATGCAAGGGAAATTTGTGGATTGCAAAATTTGCCCAGGAGTGCTCTTTATAAAAAAACATCATCACCGATTGTAGACTTGCCGAATTTTAATGTTTCAACTGCAAGAAGATTGGCCATTTAGTGAAGGATTGTCCATTCTTCAACAGGATCGAGAAACCAAAGGTGCATGTCAAGCACAATCAAGCCATGGAAATGGATCTGAATCAACTTCAAACTTGTGCTTTTCTGCATGTGGTGTCGGGGATTCACTGGTAAGGATCTGGACTCAATGCTCAACTTTCATTGGAACAACAAAGGCTGGTGGTGGGTTCTCTCGAAGGTCAGGGAAAGGACTTATTTCTTGTGTTTCCTCAACCTTGCTAGCCTCATTGATGCCGTAAGGGAGAGGACACTGCGGTTCGTTGGCATCACAGTGACGATCATTCCTTTGGAACTTGCATATGGAATGAAGCTTCGCCCCAATCCTTGCTTCATTTGGGTTAATATCCATGATCTCCCCTACTACCTCTAGAATGAGCCCTCATTGGAGAGTATTCTCTCCCCTTCGCCAGGCTCTTTACCTTAGGCTCTACTAGAGGACAAAGTGACCTGATTAATGCAATGATGCTTGTTGAGGTTGAAGACATCACCCACATCCCTAAGACTCTAGAAGCAGAGTACATTGCTCCTTGGAACAATGAGAAGTTAATATATTAGTTTCATGTCTTCTTCGTAGGAAAACCCATTCCGGAGGCAGATGTTAGATCTGGTAAAGTGCATTTGTTCACCACTCAACCTGAGGTGCTTAAGGACAATGTTCCCAAAGCTGCATTCTGGAGAAGAAAGGAATCTGACTGTGAAGAGGGACTGAAAGCACCATCGGCAGTGCAGAGAAAAGTCACCAGTGACGATCAGGAATAACTCAAGTGTAAAATCAGGAAGGGCAAGGAGGTGGTGGTTAAGATCACACCCAAAATTCTTGCGAAGGAACACATGGAAATTCCAATCCCAGAGAATCTGCCTTCAAATCTTACGAAGGAACATGTAACTCTCTGTTCCAGTTGTACATATTTTATTACGTGAATTTTTGTACTTCCATCTTTAGACCAATTTTATTTTCTCTTTGGACTCTTTATCTAAAGCCAGAATATTTTTCTGATCAATTCTATAATTTTGTGATTTTTTCGACCGGAGTTTAAATACAAACTTTAACCCTGATTAATACTAATCCTAATCCTAATACTAATCCTAACTCACTCCCGCTAACCACTCATTCACAGCCAACCCACCCTGCCTAATTCTACGCCTAACTCCACGACTTCTCCTCCTTGTTCTCATTTTTCCACACCTAGGTTCTCATTTTTCTACACCTCCACCACCCTACTACTCTTAATCCCCTCTTCCGTCAACCCCCACTTCTGTCTTCTTTTACATTTTTCTACTGTAATATCCCGGACGGATATTACCGTATATAAATTATTATTTTATTATTATTTTATTATTATTTTGTTTAATTCCAAAATTAGAATATTTGGAGATTTTCACCCGGTTTACTCATAGACATTATCTGTACCCAGATATCGGTCATTATACATCCGTATGGTATCAAATTGGTACCGTGATCTTCCGAACTAATAATAGAATTTATTTTATTATTATTTCCGAGATTAAATTATTTTATACGGATTATGCGAAGATTTTCGGTATTCAGACACATAGGCGCACATACGTGTAGTATGTCGATTAGTACATCATACGAATTGTGTGTTGTGTATTTTTGGACAACACTTATTTTTGCTATGACAAAACCTAGTAGGGATGGTTAGGGTTTGATTAGGAGGTTAAACCTAGGGTTACAAAGACATAAGGAAATTTCTTCTAGAACAAACCTCACCCACATCATACCTCCACCACACCACACCATGCTTCCACCACATCCCACCTCCCCCTAATAGAAACCGGCCCCAATATAGGGAAGGTCTCTTTTGCAAATGTGTGCATGACCATTTGCACTTTCCACCCATTCTTCCTCCTATAAATACCCCTTCATTCTCCTCCTTCTCTCATTTTAGGAAACAAAAAGAAAGAAAGAAAGGAAAGAAAAAGAAAGAGAGAACCATTCTAACTTGAGAGTTTTTTTGTAGGTTTAGAAGCTTTCTAAAAAGCTTAGGGGAAGGAGAAGGTAGCTAGCAAGTCCTTCCAACAAGTTAGATAAGGTGGGGGTTCCTTCACTACTTGATTTCTTTCCTTGTTTGTTTGTTTGTTTGTTTGTTGTTTTGTTGTTTGACTTCTTCTTCTCACCTTCTTGTTTTGTTTCCTTTGTTTTTTGGGTGTGTTGTTGTGAATGTTGAATGAAAAAGAAAGAAAGGAGTAGTAGTAGCTACTAAAATACATAAAGATCACACCTTTAAATTTGTAGTTGTTGTTTTGTATGTTATTGACTAAGAACTCACATATTGCATAATGTTGGACATACAATCATTGTTGGTTGTAGGACTTAAACACATAGCATATGAACATTCTTTTACAACCATTGTGGGTTGTAGGACTTGATTAAACATTGGACTAATAATAAAGGCATATGTTCTAATAAAAAGATCTTTTCTTTTTAATCACTAGTTGTAGCTAATTAAAAAGATCTTTTCTTTTATTTTGATCACTAGTTGTAGTTAATTAAAAAGATCTTCTCTCTTTATTTTGATCACTAGTTGTAGTTAATTAAAAAGATCTTTCTTTTCTTTTTGATCACTAGTTGTAGTTAAATAAAAAGATCTTCTCTTTTTATTTTGGTCACTAGTTGTAACTAATTAAAAAGGATCTTTCTTTCTACTTTAATCACTAGTTGTAGTTAATTAAAAAAGAGCTTCTCTTTTATGTTTGATCACTAATTGTAGCTACATACAAAAAAAAGGGGATCTTTTCTTTTTACTAGTTGTAAAGTAAAATAAAATAAAAAATGATCTCTTTTTATCACTAGTAATAACAAAGATTAGTAAGCAACTAAGTAGTAGTAAGCTAAAATAATAAGTAGTAGTATGTAATAAAATGAAGTAGTAGTAGCATGTATGTTGATTAATAAGGTAGTAGTAATAGTAGTAAGTTGTATGTTATGATTTTTATGAGAATGAAGTAGTAGTAATAGTAGTAAGTTGTATGTTGTGATTTTTTTTTATGAGAATGAAGTAGTAGTAATAGTAGTAAGTTGTATGTTGTAGTAGTAGTAGTAGATAATTATGTTTTGATTAAAATAGGAGTAGTAGTAGTAGTAAAATGTTGTAGGATTGCTTCTAAAAATATTTAGAAACCATTTTTATACTACTAATGTTGTAGGATTACTTCTAAAAATGTTTAGAAGCCATTTTTATACTACTAATGTTGTAGGATTACTTCTAAAAATGTTTAGAAGCCATTTTTATACTACTAATGTTGTAGGATTACTTCGAAAAATGTTTAGAAGCCATATTTGTACGACTAATGTTGTAGGATTACTTCTAAAAATGTTTAGAAGCCATTTTATACTACTAATGTTGTAGGATTACTTCTAAAAATGTTTAGAAGCCATATTTGTACTACTAATGTTGTAGGATTACTTCTAAAAATGTTTAGAAGCCATTTTTATACTACTAATGTTGTAGGATTACTTCTAAAAATGCGTAGAAGCCATGTTCTCATGCTTAATTAATTGTAGGGCTACTTCTAAAAATATGCTATCATGCTTGATGTTTAACATGTTGTAGGATTGTTTATAAAAATATCCTACCATGCTTTTATACTTAAAATGTTGTAGGATGTATTCTAAAAATATCTTATCATGTTTCATGCTTAGTTAATGGTAGGATTTATTCTAAAAATATCTAGCATGCTTAATGATGTTAGAATGATGTAGGACAAATTCTAAGAGTTCCTACCATGCTTGGATTAATTAATTATGCTTAGAATGTTGTAGGAATCAATCTAAGAGTTTCCTACCATGCTTGGATTAATTAATTATGCTTAGAATGTTGTAGGAATCAGTCTAAGAGTTTCCTACCATGCTTGGATTAATTAATTATATCTAAGACGTTGTAGGATCAATGATAAAATTACTTACCATGTTAGCTTAATTATAGGTATGTGATATACCATGTTAGTTTAATTATGGACCTATGCCATGCTAGCTTAATTGTAAGTAAGTTGTATGTCATGCTAGTCTAGATTGTGAGCAAGTTGTATACCATGCTAAAGCTCAAATACTTGCTTAGAATAATTGTAGGAGTAGTGGTAGAACTACCTACTATGCCTTGGAATGTTACTTGTTTATACTAATTGGGTTGCGGTGATTAGTCATGATAAGTAGTAAGCTTCCATGATCAATTTGTAACCTACACTTGACTATAGTGGGCTTTATGTCTAGGTCGTAGTGTTTTTCATGCGTGAGCTCGATGTAAGCATAAGCATTAATCACATTCATATATAGGAATATCATGGTGGCCGTGTTATATGATTAGATTGATCGTAGGAAGATGCTTGCAATTGTGTGCCGTACTTAAGGCGCTATAGGTTGAAGTAATGAGGGTTGGGAAGACCACTAGTGATAGTTGGTCCGATAAAGGCCGTTAGGTCGCCTTCGGATTCTTCCTTAGTGGGATACCGACCATAGAATATTAGTAGATTCTTCTGTTGCTTCTAATAATAGAAGATCGAGTTGCTAGTAAGCACGCTTGGTTGCTTCTAGGATTGATTACCTGTATGGTTGTTTGCACATGGTTGTGCTCGTACGTGGCTCGACTGGCCTGTATGTAGCTGTGGGTCTCATACGCGGCTTATTTGGCTGGTATGTACGTTGTTGTCTCCTACGAGGCCCGCCTGGCTCGTGGGTAGTTATCGTTTCATACGTAGCATATTAGCTCGTATGTGGTTGTTACTCGTGTATAGCTGTTAGCTAGTACACAGTTCGTTGCGGGCTATCGACCATCAAGACATAGCGGCATGCGTGTGTATTCGCACGGCCAAAGTGTGGGATCGATGAGCCACAAATCGGATCCTGAGGGATTCTGGTAAGTCTAGGTTGAGCAGCCTAGTAGAGTTGTCTTGCGAAGCCTAATTTAAGGCCCAGCATGTTGTGTTTATAATATCGTCGTCCCTAGGATCGTCGAGTTAGGGACATCATTAGGGTAGTGACTTATAAAGGTCATTTTGCTCAGACCCTTACCAAAGAGAGAGGAGTTGGTTGTAGGGGGCACCTTACGACCAACTTGTCCCTTGAGGGAGGCCTTAGGTGGTGACATTGGGTTGTACCTTCCCGTCAAAGGGATACGTACGGTGGCGTCTCACAAGTTGGGAGCACGAGTTGCGTATCTCGCTCTGTTAATTCCTGAAGTACCGTGGCTGGGGTGCCACAGGATGCATGGTGCAGTCCTGCGCTTGCTAGACCCCAGAGAGTGCCACAGGGTAGGCTTCGCGCTGCCCTGCGCTTGCGAAACTCTATGGTTTAATTTTGGAATGATGCCCGATATACTGGGATCGAGTGAGGTCCGGCTTGCCGGGTAGTAGTGGAAAACAGAGACACCATAAGCAGACTGCATAGGGGGACTTGACCCCTTCTGCAACCTCACAGAGTCATGGAGTATTGTCAGGAACAGGTCGTGTACAATTAGAGTTCTTAACGTGGGTTCAATCCCTATATATGGAGAAACGGCTTGAGATGGAGTCGCATGTAGTATGGGCTGCATGTTGCTTTCGGAGACTTGCTGACATTAGAATAGGAAGCATCCTTGCTCTACCTTCCCGTCAAAGGGATACGTACGGTGCCATCTCACAAGTTGAGGACACGGGTTGCGTATCTCGCGCTGTTAATTCCTGAAGTACCATGGCTGGGGTGCCACAGGATGCATTGTGCAGTCCTGTGCTTGCTAGACCCCAGAGGGTGCCACAGGGTAGGCTCTGCGCTACCCTGCGCTTGCGAAACCCTATGATTGGATTTTGGATTAAGGCCCGATACATCGGGCAATAGTGGCAAACATGGGCACCACTATATGACTGCAGTGGCGGAACTAGACCGCACCTGCAACCTTGTTGAGTGAGGTCCGGCATGTCGGGTAGTAGTGGAAAACGGAGACACCATAAGCAGACTGCATAGGGAGACTTGACCCCTTCTGCAACCTCACAGAGTCATGGAGCATTGTCAAGAACGGGTTGTGTATAATTAGTCCTATTTAAATATTGCATTAGAGTCTAGCCATAGCACTCACGAACACTTAAACTACACCAGCACCATTGCTATATTTTGTATATTGTTTGGAAGATTCGCTGCTATATGATCAGCCTTTAAGCGTCAGTGAATACTGACGTCCCCACTTCCATAGGTACTGGATCGCCGAAGTACAAAGGCGAGATTCAAGAGGACTCAAGGCAAGGAAAGCAAGGAGTCAGTATTAAGTTTAGTTCCGCTGCAAAATATGTATTGATTCTGTATTAGTTAAGAAGTACTCTGATGTAAGATGTGAAGGTTGTAATACTTAGAAATGTAAAGGCAATATTGTAACTCCATTGTAAAGTATTACAGTTGTACAGTATTCAGACTTGTAACACATTGTGTATTGAATAAAAAGTTTTAAATTCTCCTGTTTTTTCTGTGTATTGTGACTAATTGAAGAAAAGGTCTTGGCTCGTGTCACGGTTTTCCAGTATAGGAAATCGGGGCGCTACATCTACACCCCCATCTCTTTCTCCCCTTATTTTATACACACACCATGCATGCATGCACACTCATTATATATTATAATGTACACATTCATACACACTTGCACACACCATGCACATTTTGTCTCTTTCCTTTTTTTATATTCATATACACACATACACATACAGCGCACTCCTCTCCCTTTCTTTCTATATATATAAGCACACATACATGCACCATTCTCACTACCTATTCTTTTTTTCTTCTACACTTCTTCTTCTTTTCCTCTGCCTACTTCACACCCGAGAGCCCAAGCCAACACCCGAGCTCCACTTTACCTTCCACCTTCAAGCCAACGACTCCAATTCTACGGTCCCGTGAACCCCGAAGAACAACCCGAACTCACTCCGTCTCCTCACGCCGCGCCACCTTGTTGTTGTCACTCACCGTTGCTACCGTTGCTCGCTCGCTGCCGTCTCGCTGCCATTCTTACTGCCATTGTGCCGCCGTTCGTTACCGACGTCACTTCTTCTTCCGTGGTTAACACCACCACCGTAATCGTCACGTTATAAGGCAAGTATCTTGTACACTCTTTTTGTTCTCGTACAAGTATTTTCCTTGAACTCGTGGCAAGTAGTCTAGTTATCATCATATTTTATTGTCAAACCCCGTTCTAGTCACTGGTTTCATGCTATATTAGCTCAAGAGTGAACCGTTAACACATTTCGGATCGTGTTATCGAATATCGAATATTCAACCTTACTATCTCTAAAATTTCTTGACCTTGCACTAAGAATTCGACCATGTTTCTGATACTGGATTGAAGATTTTCTACATGGAAATCGTAGCCCATCGAGTCCCGAATCCAGAATATCTTACAGGTTTCTCAATCAGATGTATAGATTGTGAGATATCGCGATTTTAGTACTGGCATATCGTAAATTTCTGAACCTACATGGGATTACTAAGCAGTCTCTTGTACTGAGAATTGGACTATTTTCTCGACACTGGATCGAAAAACTTTCTACATGAAAATCGTAGCCCTTCGAGTCTAAATATCCGAAACATCCTACAGTTTCTCAATCCGATGTATAGATTGTGAGATATCGCAGTTTTAGTATTATGACTCTAAATTTCCAGAATGCGTGCGAAACATCGAAACCAGCGAAGAATGAATTTATACGCATAACTAATGTCTCTAGAATGTATCGTGTGAATATGCTTTAGAACCGGAAGAGAGTCTACTTTCTAAAATCTCTGACAGAATTGGATTTTGCTTTTCTGTAACAACGGAAAAGTGAATTTGAATGCAGATATGTCAAGTTGTCTAAAAATTCATCTCTACGTTTTTCCATATAAACCCATTGCTTTTCATATTTAATGAACTGAGTGTATTATTGTTCTTGTAATAATAACTTGCATAGATATAATAGGTTGATAGAATGCATTTTATATCACTTGATAATTCTATAATAACTACTCTCGATATATGTACTCGTTTTACGTGTCATGTACATGATTACTGCCCTTGATATTTTCCTTGACTAAACTATTTGATTACGCCATTTCACTAGTCGTACCAACTACATGTTCATAATTAATTATAAAAGAATAACAAGCCGAGGTTATAAGGGTACGGCTTAATAGTGGACAATATAGGGGAGTATACTCGGAAGGGGGCCCGTGTTTCCCAAAATAGTGATTCTTGATTCTTGATTCTTGATTACACAATTCTTGATTACATAATTCTCGATTACATGATTCATGATTACATGTCTTGATACTATCACTGGAAGACCTGAGTACATAATCCTATAGGATTCACTACTTAAGTCTAAACGTCACATGATTGATATGCACCGAACTTGTGGTATGGGACACATGATTGTGTGCATTAGATAAGTTAATAAAACAGATAAACTCGAGATCTTCACTAAGCATGATTCTTGATTACATGACTCTTCATTACATGACCCTTGATTCTTGATTACATGATTCTTGATTACATGACTCTTCATTACATGACTCTTAATTCTTGATTACATGATTCTTGATTACATGACTCTTCATTACATGACTCTTGATTCTTAATTACATGACTCTTGATTACATGACTCTCGATCATTGATTACATGATTATCGATTAACTGAGCCTAGGTTATCAATTGCTTATATCTTGAAGTCTAGAATACACTAGTTACAGTTATTACTTACATGATCATATTGTCCCAGTTCCTTGCTTACTTCCATATTGTATTTGTACTTTTACTTTTTGTTTCTTCCATGTTATATCTTGTTATATTACCCCTTTTTCTGCTTGTTGCTACTTGCTGCCCGAAACTTGCTCTAACGGGAACTTTTCTATTTTTCTTTGAGTTAATAATTATACAGGTACTGATGGACCCGACGAGCAGACTCTCTAGACGATCGTTGCTACTTCCTCACTACTTCATGTTGTTTTTCTTTTAGTGCTATTTTATCTAGTTGTTATAGCGAACTGCTTATCATACTCTTTTAATTCTGGCACCTCGTACTCCCGGGCATCTTGACCCGATGTTGATGTATTATCCAAATGATGGTTATTCTATTTTCAGCTCATGTGATTATTATATTTGCCTGCGTGAATGTGTTATAAAGATCTTGTTGAGCTTATAATTGTACAGCTTATGGATGATGTATATCATTCGCTGGGCCTCAGTTGCGTGCCTGTATTTCCGTATAGTGGGAAGCGGGTCGTGACAGAACACATGGAAATTCCAATCCGAGAGAACCCGCCTTCAAATCCAATCGGGTAATATCTCAGCTAATTCGAAAAGTTCCAACAACAGTAACAATCCAAGTGAGGTATCAGTCGAGAATCAGGTGGAGATTCCTAATGTGGTTAATTCTTATGAGGAAATCAAGGATGAAGATTTAATTGAGGTGAAATGAGAGGGAAAACATATTCAAATTCCTTTATCTCCATAGGACTTGATTGGGCATGCCAAATCTGAAGACTCCCACACCAAACCTATCCAGCAGCCTAATAGTTCTAATATGGGATCATATGGCTCCTCCCCTGCATGCCAGCCAGGTTTTGAAGATCAAGCCAAGATGTGCATGAAGCAGCTTTCTATGTCATCAAATTAGTCTTCTTGTTTCAAATATGTTGATAACAAGCACACTCTCTCTGGCCCTAAGTAGGAAGGTACTTTTAATTCCATTTCCAAATCTCTTCATAATTCTCTTAATAAAATGAATGATAACCAACTAACTGGAGTAGCCACTTTTCTTGGAGTGATTATCAAAGGTCCCTATTCACTAGCTAAGATTAGAGAAATGGAGAGTAAGTGCAACACTCCGTAAAATTAAGTTTTGAAAATTTTGCCCTTGCACGCGTATTTTTTAAAATTGCGTATAATGTCTTATGTAATATCTTGAATATTTTTAGATGTTAGTTTTTGGAATATAAATATTTGGGAATGACCCATATGCATATTTAATATACTATTTTGTGAACTTAAGGACCTAAAAGCAATTGTGTTGGTGACTAGGGACTTCTAGGAATTAGTTATCATGTAAAGACCATAATGAAATTATCCAATTCTTCATCATGAATGATTCTTGCTGGTTAGTAACATAAGGGAGGTTTAGGGGAGGTGATTAAATGATGTAGGAGGAGGTGGTTAAATGATTTAGAAAGAGGTGATTAAATGAAAAATGAAAGAACAACTTGTGAGTGTTTGTATATAAAAGCCAAGCATGCCTCCCATTATTCTCCACCATTCCTCTTTTCTCTTCCATCTAACTGAAGATCTTTAATTTTTAAGTTTTCATAAAGTTAAGTTTATCGAGTTTGGTGTTGGAATGCTTCGTGTATCTTAGAAGCAATCAATTTTAGAAATTATTGGTGGATAAAAACTTTACTACTCTAATTTCAATTATATTGTAGGGTGTATGCATGTTAGAGAATCGATATATTTTGTATTGGATGAGTATTCATGCTTAGATTGATTGAACCATTTGTTTATTTGTTGAGATTCAAGGTCAATCGCATTGTAAATACGCAGCAAAATTAAATATTTTTTTTCCAAAACTCAGCCCTGGATCCTTACGAAAACCATAAAATGTGTTAAGAGTTTTACCTCAACGATGAATCTGATGTCCCCGCAGTATGCCAATCATGAGCACTGCAACGTTGCGGTGCCTATACAATATTCACATGAACAGATCAAATTGGGCTCTCCCTCACGCCACGGTGCTAGCTAGCTGTGGGAAAGGGATGCTCCTCACGATCTCTCTCTCTCTCTCTCTCTCTCTCTCTCTCTCTCTCTCACTTTCTGTGACGAATGGGGTTTTCTCTTCACCGTTCTACACACAGATACATATCATGTATATATATATATGTGTGTGTGTGTGTTCAGCAAACCCTAAGTGAGTAATGAGATGTGCAGGCCTTCTAATTTGGGTTGGCCCAATTAATCTAATTAACCGTCCAACCAATTTTGGGAGCCCAAGTCTTACTCGGAACCCGAATTAAATCATCTCCCAATTTCGATCTATTCTAAGTGTGTGACCCTATATGTTCCCATTACGTTGACAGTAATACTAAAATCCTATTTTATTGTTACAAACAAGTAGCGGTATCTAGCAATACATTACTGCTACTCAAGTGACAGAAATGCCAGTGATTTGACATAACCAATCCATGATCAATATCACCATGTAGTTTAGTCCTTTTGTCCAGATATCTTAATTGGCTACAAGGCACAGAGCGTCACCCTTGTATAGTTCAATCTTTTGTTTCTTGATGTCCGAGTAGACTTATAAAACAAATGAGATCAATATCTCATATTGACTCATTTGAGGACAACCATACATTTTTGCAGTCTCACTCAATTAAGGAGCCCATAGATATCGCTCCTTTTATGTGAGAAAGACAAATTCAATTTAAGTCACTCACATTCCTCTGCATGATTTTTAGTATGTCCAATAGTCGACTTTATAATCACCTTATTACAGGCGACGTTTGACGGTATTAAAACATATAAATTCTCATGTAAGAAACCATAGTGACTTCAATTTAAAGGACCACGTACACCATGGTCACCGTGAGAACCGCTTATGACACTCACATAACGATCCATGCAACGTTCTCATGGTGGGTCATTCCAATACATTATTACTCTATATGTACCCATGTGAAGACTTAATATCTCATATCAATGACCCGTAAGATATGGTCATCAGTCAACGCACATACTAGTCTCTATTTATTATTGTTATCCTAATTCACAATAATACTTGAGTATGTACGTTTAATAATATCATTAGATTTCAACCAATAGGATCTCACAATCAAGTCATGCACTCGATGTCCCATGATATTGAACTTACTATTCTAAGGACTTTATTATGTTTATTTAATTACAATAAACAACACAATAAATAAAATGGCTCATATATAAAATGAATGTCATGATAGAATGTAAAGTAGTAAGGTCAATACACAACTGGCCTTTAGGGCATACACCAACAGAATTGTTTTTAATTAATTGTGTGAAATTAAGATAAGATTAACTTGGAACATTTTACAGGATCTGTCCTGAATTTTGGACTTACTTCCAAAAATCATTTTTCTTTTACTATATGTAATCTAAAGCTGAAATTTTTATATGTGTATCTCGTATATGTCTATAACATCTCCACAAAATTTCATTATGTTTGGATGTCATTTGGTATTTTAAATAAATCCGAATACATTCCTAGTTAAGAACTAAAACATTACATATTATATAATTCTGTCATGAATATCATGATTACTTCAAAAAATCATTTCTCTCCACATATATGTAATTTAAAATTGAATTTTTTATTTGTAAATGTAGTTTGTGTCTATAATTGGTTCACAAAGTTTCACGAGGTTTGGATATCGTTTAGTATTTTAAATAAATCCGAACTTAGAACTGATTGATAGTTTTGCCTTGGTTCTAGAAATTTACAAATCTTCTGGTTTCAGACAATTTATACATATGCAGTATTTTGAGAAAAATCAAAACTAAGAATTTGAAGTAGATTCATTAATCTTTCTTTCGTGTCTAAGAAATTAAATTTTCATGAAGTGTGGGATTTTGGTGATTTTTTAAGTAGCGAGAGCTGCAGTTTCTGGAATCTGAACATACATTTTTGCATATGAATTTAGACAATAGAATTGTTGTTAAATTTAGATATTCTTAACTACAATATTGTATTAGACTCATTTAGGTTTTATACGAAACTAAGAAATCTATTTTTTTGGTATTGGAATTTACATGATTTTTGTAAGACTATTATGTTGCTGTCCAAAGACATAATTGAATATTCAAATGGTGGATTCTATATATGGGACTGAGGATATGCCCAGTAATTCCACATGTGTGGGCTGAAGGTAGGCCGGTAAGGTACATGAATCCGAGTGAATGACTTGGTCAAATCTAAGGGAATGATTGTGACTTAGGCGATGCTTGATTCCGGTAGAGTTAGAGAACTTCGAGGGAGGAGTGAAATAGGTTCGGTGTGACCAAGATTCTTGTTTTTGTGAAATGTATGTCCGGAATATGGATCGTCAAGTCTATATTATATTGGCCTCACTTAGTGAACAACTTACATTAGAAGAAGATATGACTAAAACAATGACATACATTGCCGGTAAAGAGCTAAGGTTCCCAGGGATGTTTGGGACCAACGATATGCATGGTAAATCCATGTGTGTGGGCTAGAGGTAGACCTAAAAGGTCTAGTATCTTGGGAGTTTGACACGTGATTACGCATTGGAGTGCTAGTCAACTTTTGAGAATAAGTTGCGTTGGTGTAATAGAGCCAAGTCGAATATTAGTGTGATCTCAATAGGTTGTGAGACCACAAGTTATGCAAGACTTTGCAGGATGCATAAATTCATAAATTCATATAGAATGGATATTATTAGAATTTGTGTAGTCTAGTATATAACTTGATCTAGACATTCTTGGATGATTAGTACCATTAATCATATTACTCTCATTAGAAAATGATTAGGTTGTTGTTGGGAAATTTAGTTTGTGGTTAAGTTTCATAATTTAAAGTGTGAGTTCTTGAGTTTGAATAAGGCTTAGTTACTGGTAAATGACCGCTAGTGTTGTTGGCATAAGTTCGATAGGGTGGCACTAGCTCTAGGCCGTATTGTAATGATTGTAGGGATATGCAATTGTTGGGAGTTGTATTCACCTATCAAGGAGACACGTGCGGCATTGGGTCGACTGTTGATTTCTAGAATCTAGTGTTAAGAATGAGTGGCGGATGTATAGGCGGCATGCTCCTGTCGGAACTTAGGGGATGGACCCTTAAGTGTCCGTCAATGTTCTATGTTATCGGATACGAATGAGAGTGAGAGTTTAACTCTGGGTCTCTTGGTGGAGTAGGGGAAGGCTTACAGGGTCGCCTTTATTCACAATAACTTTTGGTGAGGTCCGGGAGCGGAGAAAGACCGCAGGGTCCGAGCAGAGTGGAATGTCTAGGCCCGGGGAGCGGAGAAAGACCATAGGGTTCTGATAAAATGGAATGGCCACAGGTGTGTCTGTGAGTGGAGATTGATCGTAGGGTCCGGGCGGAGTGGTAACAGTCACAATATGATTGCAGTGGCGGACATGGGTCTCAGGGTTTGGGCTATGGACCGGAGCGGAGAAAGAATGCAGAGTCCGGGCCATGGTCCGGAGTGGAGAAGGTCCGCATGTACTGCAACCTTACTAGTTACTAGATAAATACCAGAAATACAGTAGATTACATGAATATGATAGCATAGTGAGAGAATGAACCCTATAATGAGGGGAACCTTAGTAGCTTACATTCAGAACTATGTTGTATGGGCGCATACAGTTCCAAACAAGCGTGCATTAGAAGAGCATATTTGAATTGTACATGTTATCATAATAAATATATGTGTGACACTCTAGTCAATTGGTTCCACACTCACTCATACGACATTGTACAATTGACTATTTTTCATTTACATTTAATATATACATTGATTCAAAATTTTCTTCTATTATACAGTGTTTTGGGAGTTAGTTGAAGTTGTTGGGATTTTTACTGTTGGTCTCACAAGTTGGCGATCCCACAAATTTTGGTTTTGCAGGTGAGGTGGTTTGGAATTGTAGTATGCTTTCTGCATTTTTCTTTATTATATTATATTTATATACACAACTGAAGTAAAAGATTCTGGGTGTGTCATGAATTTTCCTGTGTATGAAATTTAGGGCGTTACAGTAGGGCTATTGACCCACTCCAGGGTTAATAGCTTTCTTTTTTTTACCTAATATTTGTATTTAGCTGCTTCTTTTAGGTGGCTATTTTATTTATTTTTCATTATGAAGATTAGATGCTGCATCGTTAGAGGTTTAGGTAACGCAGATAGACGTGCCTTGATTAAGGTTGGAATTAGACTTTTTGGTTTTGATGTGGTTTGTCTTCAATAATCTAAAGTATTTGCACCATCTCAAAGAAAGCTTTCTTCAATTTGAGGGAGTCTTGGTGCATTAGATAGTTGTGGGGGAGTTCTACTTAGTTGGAATGATGACTATTTTGATTGTTTTTTTAGTACTGGGGATATTTTCTCTACCTCCATTTCCCTTAGAGATAGAAGATTTGGTAAAGAATTTTCAATTAACTTTGTATATGCCCCCATGAGAGAGAAGATAAAGAAGTGTGTTGTTTTGAGATCAAACCGAGAAGGTAGTTTTTGTGCAGTAATTGGATGCTTTGTGGATATTTTAACGTCACTCTATCAAATCTTGAAAGGAATAGATGATCTAGTTCTAGTAGAGATATGTAAGACTTTAGAGATTTCATTGATTCCCTATATCTCATTGATTTAGATTAGATAGGTTCTTCATCTCTCCTGAGTGGGACTCCATGTTCAATGCATGTATTTTGTTCTCTTGCCCATAATAGCATCTTATCACTATCCTACTATGCTTGACACCAATATGATCTCTCAGAGAAGTTATTACTTTAGGATTGAAAAAACATGTTTCTGCCACCCCTAGTTTTCCTCTCTTGTTTCTCACTGGTGGGGAAACTTTGTCTGCACTGGCACTCCAGTGAACATCTTTGCTTCAAAACTCGCTACACTTAAAGAGGAGAATTAAGGAATGGAAACTCAAATAGTTTGGCAGTATCAAGAAAAGGAAGTTAGAGCTTCTTGGCAAAATTCATGGATTTGACATCATGCAAAACTTGGGGCTACTATCAAATGATGAGCAAGAAGAGAGATCAACTTGCCTCATGCATTACTTTGATTTGATACATGCTGAAACAATATATTAGAGACAAAGTCAAGGATACCTTGGATTAAGGAGGGGGATGTAAACACAAAGTTTTTTCATTACTTAGCAAATGGTAAAAGGATGAGAAACTTCATCTACTCTCTAATGGATGGAGATTCACTCATCACTAATTCAAACAGCATTAGGAAGCAGTTTGAAGAACACTTCAAATCCATTTGTGGCACAATTAGAACTCCAAGCTTATGTTCTAATTGGTATACTCAATACCCCGGCAAGCTGATCTTTCTTTATTAGAGGCTCCATTCTCTATAGATGAGATCAAGAGGGCAGTATTTGACACAAGTTGTGATTAAGACTCCATATCTGAATGGTTTCTCAATGTGATTTTATGAGAAGTTCTGGAAGTTGATTAAAGGTGATCTTCTCAACTTGTTCAACAACATATATTCAGGAACTTGTGTTCTCAACAGGTCGAGTTATTCTGATATAGTGTTGATTCCCAAGAGAGACAGGGCATATAAAGTTTATGAATTTAGGACAATAAGCTTGCTCAACTGCTCCTTCAAACTCTTCACCAAAGTTCTAACAAGCAGGTTAGGACCCATTCTACAAGCCTAATCTCTCAATAAGGACAACATTCTACAAGCTTAACAGTCGACTGTCATTCCAATCAGTTGTCTGTACTGGGTGATTCAACTATACACTATCCATGCTCAGTACAGTCGACTGCTACAAGCATTCGGTCGACTGAACAAGTTAAATTCCAAATTAAGGAACCATCTTTCCTTCCGTTCTTCAATTCACATATTACATTATATTCGTGCCAACATAACATGTAATTTCTTATCTGTTTACTAACATCACAACGTGGTTTCAATTTAATGTAAATTTCACATAACTAGTGTTTCTTTTTTTCAAAAGAAATGCTAAGCATGCACTTTCATTTACTCATCATTTACTTGCAGAGATGAATACTAATCTCAATTTAACACACTAGAACATCACATTAAAATACATCGTTTCATGGAACTCTGGACTGTACACACTTCATTTCAATAAGCCAGTCGACTGTTCACATTACCAGTTCTCTAATCATCACTAGTTCTTTTTCATCCATTCATATTTTCTAAATCAATCGTTCTAGCACTTCAGTTTGCATACACATACACAACTAAATCTTTAGTCTTAATAAGGATTATAATTTAGAAATCATGAGAAAACACCCGCCTCGTACCAGTCGACTTGTCCACCTGACGGTCGACTGTACAGGCCATTTGCAGTCTTTTTACAATGTCATTACTAATAGAACCACATACAATTGCACATCCATATATCAATCAATCAGTAGGTCATTTTTCAATTAAATGTGTACTCTTATCAATTATTTTCATGCTTCGTTCATTCAATTAATCTAGCATGCATTCCTAATTAGAAACATGGAAAATTTACCCACCTTGTATGGAGAGAAAAACACAATTAGCAACAAAAAATCCTTTGCAACACGAGTGCACCTCCTTCTAGACGCGCGCACATGAACCTCCAAGCACACACCCAAAACCGAAAGCTCCCTCCTTGAATAGCCGGCCTCTCCTTCTTCTTGGTGTTGCAAGAACAAGCCCACACACACTCAATCTTTTAACTCACAAAAATACTGCTAGATAATGCAACTTAGACTATAGGTTTGGAAAGATTAATAGGCACAAGGATAACTAGCCATGGGGGGGGGGGGGGGGTATTTATACTAAAAATCAAGGGAAATAAATGGCTAGGATCAATTGGTTGGTTGTAGGATGGAGAGCTAGGATGAAAGTAGGAGTTGCAATAACTACCCACATCCAAGTAACCACCACACCATGATCACCACTCAAAATTTGAGTTTCCCTCCAAAAGTTACAACCGGCCAACAAGAAAGAATGCATTTTGCACATGTACGTGCAATGCACGTGCATGCCGCTAGGCCCAAAAATTGTACATTAAATTTTTGGTGTAAAAATAATATAGTCTTTAAATTGTATTCTACATGACAAATTGTATAAAAATAGTCCATGGGCTTTAGTTTATGGGCCAAAATAGTTATTTTAAAATAAAATAAATGAATTACATTTTGGGCTTTTAAAAGAAAAAGGCTTTTCATCCAATTAAAATAAGGCTTTTGTATAAAATAATTAAAAGCACATATTAAAATATCTTTACTCATCTTGATGAAAATATTAACCAAAATATTGCACGTGCACACTACGTGCAAAATAAATAATTTTCCATTAAATGAAAAATCAGGGTATTACAACACTCCCTCCTTAGAATAGTTCCGTCCCCGGAACTATAGTCAAGAGTGAGAAACAAAAAATACAACACTCACAACAAGAACAAAAAGATACAAAGATACAATCAAGCAAAAAGCTCAGGATAGTCTTTCAACATCCTCTCCTCAGACTCCCAAGTAGCCTCTTCAACCAAATGGTTCCTCCAGACTACCTTGACCATCGGTATCGTCTTATTCCTCAAGACTTTTTCTCGACGATCAACAATCTCGACAGGAGACTCGATGTAGTTCAGATCCAACTGCAAACCTTCCGGCACTTCAGGCAAATAATGACTCGGATCTGGAATATAACCTCTCAGCATAGACACATGAAAGACATTGTGCACCTGAGACAACTCTTCCAGTAATTCAAGCCGGTAAGCAGTTTTCCCGATCCTTTTCAATATCGTGTACGGGCCTATAAACCTCGGGGCTAACTTTCCGCCTTTGCCAAATTGGACCACACCTTTACTAGGTGATACCTTCAGAAAGACGAAGTCACCAACCTCAAACTCAAGGTCCCTTCTCCGGTTGTCTGCATAGCTTTTCTGCCTGCTCTGAGCTTCTACCAACCTTTTCCTGATCAGAACAATCTTCTCAGAGGTTTGCTGCACAAGCTCAGGACCAAATAACTGACGCTCCCCAACTTCATACCAACAAACAGGTGTCCTGCACTTCCTGCCATACAGAGCTTCGTACGGCGCCATCCCGATGCTAGCCTGAAAACTGTTGTTGTAGGCAAACTCTACCAAAGGTAAATGCCTTTCCCAACTGCCTCCAAAGTCTAGTACACAACACCGAAGCATATCCTCAAGAATACAGTTGACTCTCTCGGTCTGCCCATCGGTTTGCAGATGAAAAGCAGTGCTGAAATCTGTCTTGGTACCCAAAGCTGTCTGAAGACTCCTCCAGAAATGCGAAGTAAACCGCGCATCTCGATCAGACACAATAGTTGACGGAACACCATGAAGCCGGACGATCTCGCCAACATACAACTCAGCTAACTTGTCCATCGAAGCAGTGAGTTTCATCGCCAAAAAGTGAGCGGACTTCGTTAGTCGATCGACTATAACCCAAATCGCATCATTGCCTTTAGGACTCTTAGGCAATCCCGTGATGAAATCCATACTGATGTTATCCCACTTCCATTCCGGAATAGGTAACGGCTGTAATGGACCTCCGGGTCTCTGATTTTCGGCTTTGACTTGCTGACAAACCTCACACTTCGCCACAAATTCAGCCACATCCCGCTTCAAACCTGACCACCAGTAATGCTGTTTGATGTCTTTGTACATCTTAGTACTCCTAGGATGTACCGACAAAAGAGTAGCATGCGCCTCCTGAAGAATACTCTCTTTCAGGTCCGCCTGATTTGGAACACACAGTCTATCTCCGAACCACAATACTCCATCCCTGATTTGAAATCCGGGCAACCTGCCAGCACCAACCTGCTCCTTCATCTCCAAGATATCAGCATCAACCTCCTGACTTGCAATGATCCTTGCATTCAGTGTAGGCTGAAGCCTCAACTGAGCCAGAGATGCTCCCAGTCCTTGCAAGACAACTTCAATACCTGCTCGATCCAATTCTTCAATCAGATGCTTCTGAGTTGTAATCAAACTGGCTAAACTGCTCTTATGACTAAGTGCATCAGCCACAACATTAGCCTTCCCAGGATGATACTTGATCTCAGGTCGCATGTCCTCAAGTACTTCCAACCATCTCCGCTGCCTCAGATTCAGATCCCTCTGCTGATATATCTACTTCAGGCTCTTATGGTCCGTGTACATGTTCAACTTCTCACCGTACATGTAGTGCCTCCATTGCTTTAGGGCAAAGATAATCGTAGCCAACTCCAGATCATGAATCGGGTAATTCTTCTCATGCGGTCGTAGTTGCCTAGACCCATAAGCGATTACTCTTCCTTCTTGCATTAAGACACAACCAAGCCCACGATGTGAAGCATCGCTATAAACATCATACTCAACACCTGCTCTAGGCAAAGCCAAAATAGGTGCAGTAGTCAGTTTCTCTTTCAACTCCTGAAAGCTTGCCTCACATTGCTCAGTCCACTTGAAGCTCACATTCTTCTTGGTCAGTCCAGTAAGCGGCATGGCTATCTGAGCATAACCTTGAATGAATCTCCGGTAGTATCCAGTCATCCCAAGAAAACTTCTGACTTCCTTTACTGTAGTAGGCCTTGCCCAATCTCTCACTGCCTCTATCTTCTGAGGGTCAGTTGCCACTCCCTCCTTAGAAAGGATGTGACCTAAGAATGCCACTTCAGATTTCCAGAAATCACACTTGGATAACTTGGCATACAACTTCTGCTCTTCCAGCTTCTTCAAAACTGCTGCCAGATGCCCGGTGTGCTCCTCCTCTGACTTGGAGTACACGAGAATATCTTCGATAAACACCACGACGAAAGAATCAATGAACGGCCTCAGAACTCTGTTCATCAAATCCATGAAGATTGCGGGTGCATTCGTCACTCTGAATGGCATAACTAAGAATTAGTAATGCCCATGTCGAGTTCTAAATGCAGTTTTGTGCACATCTTCAGCTTTCACTCGAACTTGGTAATATCCTGATCGAAGATCTATTTTGGAGAAAACAACTGCTCCTTGTAGACGATCGAACAAGTCATCAATTCGAGGAATAGGATACTTATTCTGAACAGTGACCTTATTCAGCTCCCGGTAATCGATACACATTTTCATCGATCCATCCTTCTTCTTTACCAAAAGCACTGGTGCTCCCCAAGGTGACGCACTAGGTTGAATAAAGCCTTTCTCCAACAGTTCCTCAATCTGCCGTTTCACTTCATCCTGTTCCACTGGAGCCATCCGATATGGTGCCTTAGAAATGGGTGCACTTCCCGGTTGAACAGTGATGCTGAACTCTACATCACGATGTGGGGGTAACCCAGAAAAATCATCGAAGAACACAGTCGGATAGTCCCGAACCACAGGAATCCCTTGCACTTCCACAGGAGTCTCTTCCTCGCGGATAGCTGCCACCAGCCTAGAACACTTCTGCTTCCCTTGGAAAGTGACTTCAGGTCCACCTGGAGCCTTCACTGTTACCGTCTTGGTCTTACACTCGATGCTTGCACTGTACACCGACATCCAATCAATGCCAATGATAACATCGACTCCCAAGATAGTCAGCTCGATCAGATCTATCCCAAAGATTGGATCTCCAATCACAATCTCGCAATCAGCATAATACCGATCAGTGGTTAAAGTTTTTCCTGATGGAGTAGCTACTGCTAAGATCTTGCCTGGAAAAATCTTCGGTTCAACTCCCAACACTTTAGCAAATTTAGGAGACACAAAAGTATGAGAGGATCCAGTATCGAACAACACAACAGCTTTCATTCCATTAAGATAAAGTTTGCCTGTTACATAATATACACTCATTACGTAACAGTTTCACTAAACAGCGGGAAAAGAAATGACAAAAACCTCTAAACATCAGCCCTCGTACCAGTGATGACTTGATCAACCTCATCAGCATCAGCTTCCGTCAAGGCAAATACTCGCCCTGGTTGGTACGGTCTCTTCCCAGTCTGCTGCGTTGGTGCATTGCGATCACCATTCCGTGGTTTGGGGCATTGGGATCGGTAATGTCCCGTTTCACCACAGTTGTAGCAAGTTACCGCAGGAGGTCTCACCACATTGTTCCCAGGTCCTCCAGCCACACTAATAGCGTTCGCCCCTGTCGGTTTGAACCTTTGTGCAGATAGTTGCCCCTTGAAACTCCCAGAATTGGCGGGCCTCTTTCCAGACTGCCAGTTGTTCCTCCGGTTCTGAACAACATGAAACTGCTCCATATCTGCTTCCGTCGCTGCTGCTCTCTTGACCAACTTGTCAAATCTTCTGATACCAAGAGGTATCATTCGGGACCTCAAGCTTGGCCTCAATCCATGCTCGAACTTACGAGCCTTCTTAGCCTCATCTATCACTAGTTCAGGCGCATACCTGGAGAGCTGAGTAAACTTAGTCTCGTACTCTCTCACTGACATGCTACCTTGCTGTAGCGATAGAAACTCCATAGCCTTCTTCTCTTGAACATCGGAGGGGAAATAGTGACTGCGGAATTCTTCCAGAAATTTCTCCCAGCCAAGCACTATACCTCCCATGGTCCTCTTCATCGACTGCCACCACACAGCCGCGTCCTTCTCAAATTGCAGAGTCGCCAACTTGACCTTACTGCCTTCAGGGGTCTCCAAAACTTCAAAGATTGTCTCCACTTGACGAATCCAGTTGTCAGCCGCATCAGGGTCCGACTTCCCTTCGAATATAGGTGGTTTCATTCGCTTGAACGATTCCACCAGTTTAATCGCTTCGGGCACCGGATTCCCAGGTCCCCTTCCTTGATTCTGATTCATAGCCACGGCGTTGAGGGTCTGGTAGACCCTCGCAAGTTCCGTTTCCAGATCTAGACCTTTCCCGTTTCTAGCTCCTCTTCTAGCCATATTCTGATGCAAAAGATCCATTAAATTCGAAGTATAAGACATGAATTTTAAATCAACTTGCATTTCATTAAATTCCAAACTTTATACATTCGAATTGAAAAACATTTCTTGACATCAGAATGAAAGATAGTAGAAGCTATAACAGTCTAACTCCTACGGTTCCTCTTCGCTTCTCAAAGTTCTCCCCGTAGTTCATCAACTTCATCCTTCAGCACATCGGTCAGATTCTTCCTCTTCTCGAGTTCCCATATACGGTGACTGAGAACTCCTTATGCTTTGCCAGCTGAGCCTCCAATAATCCGACTATCTCTCGCAGTGTTTCTACCTGCCTCTGAAGAGAAGTCACAAGACTATTTGGAACTGGTTCTTCTTCTTCGTCAGAAGAAGAGTCATCAGATGAATCCGGAGGTGGGGTGATCTCTCGGGATTCAGGCCATTCTTCTCCGTCAGAATCTGCTTGCCCGGGATAGTACTCGTTCTCGGAATCTGCCTGTCCAGGATGGTACTCTTCCTCAATGATATGCCAGTCGTCGTTTCCAGCAGGGTCGAAGTGGTCAGCCATCTTAGAGATAGAGAGGAAGAAGCATAAGTCATAGAACAACACAAATGTAAGTCACTTACATTTAAATCTCTAGACTCAAACACACACTCTAATGTCCACTCCTAGGGTGTCGTTCCTTATAAATTTGTACAAGTGTGGAAAGCGTAGAAACGTGGCTCTGATACCACTCTGTAACGCCCCGAATCCCAAATACACTGAATTCGAGATGTTCTACAGGATCTTTTCGCTTCTTTTAGTACAATTTTACAAGGAAATTTAAACTTTTCTCTTTACATTAGAGTTTACATCAATATTATACTTTACATTGCACAGCGGAAGTAAAATTTACAACAATGAAACAAGTATACAACAACATTGAGTAATCTTTAAGCATTTGTTCCTCTTTAATCTTTATCAAGCCATTTACCTGCATATAAGACTGTGGGTACGTCAGTTTATTCAACCGACGATCATTATACACGGCCATCCTCTCTATGCCGAAAATAATATAACTTAATTTTCCATATTTAGCAAACACAAACTTGTCACATTTCAAACTAAAGGGACTACCCTATTGATGTCGTGTTGTGATTGTGCACTTAGTCCGTGATATGGCTAAAATTGGGGTTAAATCGGGACCGTCCAGATCGATCACGAATCCTGAAGCACGGGGGTAAAAAGGTAATTTCACATACAGATGGATCCAAAACGGGTATTGGGCCTCCTTCTTACAGAACCAACCACCCGCGAATAGATCCACTTCAATTGGGTACGGGTCCCGACCCGATACAAACCCAATCCCTCAAGAAGAGAATCAGGCCACTGATTTGGTCAAATCAATAAACCTGATTAGCTCTCACCAGGGAATCAAGGCCTAATTTCCCAAAACAGAATAGGAGGATTTTTCTCCTATTTGTTAGGCAGGAAATTAGGCCCCAAATGGTTCCAAAGGCGACTATAAATACAACCCCTCTACCACCGAGACCAGGTTAATCACTTTTTCACCACCTAAGCTCTTTCTTAATCTTTTCCTGATTACTGACAAGAGCGTCGGAGGGTGCGTCGCCGGAATCAACCCCGGTGTTTCGCACTTCCTTGCAGGTTGTGCCAGGAGCAAGAAGACCGAGTCAATCGTTCAGGTGTTTCCCGGACTCACAAATTCTATCTGTTTACCCCCACACCGAAATCAGCGGTAACAGATTGGCGCCGTCTGTGGGAAACCACCACACGAACGACCTCAGCTTCTCCTTCCTCGCCTTCCATCACCATGCCTCCGAAGAAGAACAGATCCAAAGGATCCAACCGGGTGGCCAACCCTGCCGACCCTACGGAGGATACCCCCGTCAACCCAATTCCCCAATCTGGGCTTCCTCCGCCGACCCAACCGGTCCAGCCTCAACATCCTCAGCAACAACCCAACAATGGTCCCACCGGTCTCAATGGCCAGAAGCTGAAGCAGCCCATCCAGGACCATGTCTCGGTCCGTAATGGATCCTCGGGCTCGATGGCCTCCCATAACCCCGACCTCAGCCTCACGCTCCAGAACCGCCAGAAGGAGAACGACCTCCGCACGCACCTTGACGAGAGGCGGGCCCGAGCGGGAGCCTCTCGGCAGCGTCAGGGTGAGCGGTCACCTTGTCGCCGAGACAGGCGGAGATCCCCGTACCGGAGAGGCCGAGCGGCATCTCCCGAACACCGGAGGAGGAGGCCGCGTTCCCCCGAGGATCGGCATCGTACGAGGGACCGTGAGGTACCCATCAGCCGTGCCGAATTCCTCCAGTTTCAGGAGACTGTACTGCAGGCCCTGAACGCCCGTGCCAACAACCAAAACCCCCCGAGGATCCCAACACCCCCTCGGATTCCCAGTCCTCGCCGCCGGTCGCGAAGTCCTCTCCAGGCTCCCAGTCGTCAGCAACAGTACAGTCCCCGCCGATCCGAGGGATACCGGCACCGAAGTCCACGCTCTCCCTCTTATGAGGAAGATTCCGAAGGGTCATACGGTTACCGGCGAGGGGACGATGCCTTTGACCGCCGCCTCCATGAGGTGGAGAGGCGCATTGTCCGTATGGACCGAGAAGAGGAGTCCAGAGCAGGGACTGTTCGCCCGAACAGACCACCCTTCTCTCGGACAATCATGGAAGCTCGCATACCGAGGGGTTTCAAACCTCCGCAGTTTGAAACGTACTCAGGCGATTCCTACCCAGTAGACCACGTCGAGAGTTTTAAGACTCTGATGCTGATCCACCAAGTCTCCGACGCCATACTCTGCAGGACCTTCCCGGCCACCCTTCGGGGTTCGGCTCGGGAATGGTATTCCAGGCTTGCCCCCGCCTCCATCTTTTCATTTGAACAGTTTGAGACGCTGTTCATAACTCACTTTGTGAGCAGCCGACGGGCCGAGAAAACGAGTCTCTCCCTTCTGAACCTCCGGCAGGAAAGGGGTGAGAAGCTGCGGGACTATGTGAAGAGGTTCACAGCAGAAGTCAGGTCGATCGCCTCCTTAGACCAATCCGTGGCAACAGTGGCGTTCCAGTCGAACGTCCTCAACTCCAACCTCCGCTCGTCCCTAGCAAAGAAGCCGCCTACCAACTTCGCCGACCTCCTACTGAGGTGCGAGAAATACATCCGAGCCGAGGAGGCCGAGTCCCTCCCGAACTTCGGAGGACCCTCCTCCGGCTCGAAGAGGAAGGCAACGGAGGAAGAGGGGGCCAAGAAGACAATGAAGGACGGAGGCGGCCAGCGTCGTCCTCCCCCCAGGTTTGAGAAATTCACACCCCTCACAACTAATGTCTCCACTATCCTCATGGAGGTAGAGAAGGAGGGGGTCCTCCCTCCAGCCCCGAGAATGCACAAACCGGCGAAGAGGAGGGACAAAGATAAGTGGTGTCGGTATCACCGTGACCACGGGCACGAGACGAATGACTGTCGGGCTTTGAGAGATGAGATCGAAGCCCTCATCCGAAGGGGACAGTTGGCGAAGTTCGTGAAGGCTAACGATCGGACAGATCGGAACTCTCCTCCCCCTCGGGGGGCTAACAAGCGCTCTGAGCGGCGCGAAGTGACCCCTGAGTTCGAAGAAGAAAGGGTTCTGCATATGATCCACGGGGGCCCCATGGGCGGCTCCTCTAATACGACTCGAAAAGCCTTCGTCCGAGAGGTGAACTCGGTCCACAGTGCTCCTCCTCCCAAGGGCTTCGGAGTGCCCGTGTCCTTCTCCGACGCTGATCTCGAAGGAGTCCGAACCCCTCACTGTGACGCCCTCGTCATCGACCTCCGCATGGCCAACTTCAAGGTGCAGAGGATTTTGGTTGACAACGGGAGTTTGGTCAACATCCTATTCCTCTCGGCCTTCCAGGGCCTCCAGCTGTCCCGAGACCGTCTGAAGCCGGCCGGATACACTCTACACGGGTTCACGGGGGTCCCGGTGACCGTCGAAGGGGTGATAACCCTTGACGTTACTGCGGGGAGCACCCTTACTACCCGGACCGAGCCCATGGACTTCATGGTCGTTGACGTCCCGGCAGCATACAATGTCATCCTCGGCCGCCCCGGCCTAGCTGCCCTTGAGGCCGTCCCCTCAGCATACCATTTGAAGATGAAGTTCCCCACTCGTTCGGGGGTAGGGGAAGTCAGGGGAAGCCAGGAAACAGCTCGGAAGTGCTACATGACTTCCACCGGGGGACCAGTGCTCTCGCTCGAGACACTCGAGATCCCCGAGCCGAAGGCTCGCCCAACGTCCGAGCCGGCGGACGAGTTAGAAGAAGTGCTCTTCTCCGACGAGGATCCGAGCCGAAAATTCCTCGTCAGCAAGTCCTTGCCGACCGTGCTATTCTCCGACCTGGTGAGATGTATCCGGGGTAACCGCGACCTATTTGCTTGGTCGACCGCGGATATGCCCGGCATTTCCGAAGACTTGCTCGTCCACCGCCTAAGCGTCGAGCCGGGGTGCAAACCGGTTCAGCAGAAGAGGCGAAAGTTCGCTCCCGAGCGACAGCAGGCAATCAAGGAGGAAGTGGATAAGCTGCTGAAGGCCAAGTTCATCCAGGAGGTGAATTATCCCGAGTGGCTGTCGAATGTTGTGATGGTCAAGAAGTCCAACGGCTCGTGGAGGATATGCATCGACTTCACCGACCTCAACAAAGCGTGTCCGAAGGATCCCTTCCCTCTCCCGAACATCGACACCCTAATCGACGCCACCTCGGGCCATGAGCTCCTCAGCTTCATGGATGCCTTCTCGGGGTACAACCAAATCCGGATGTTCCCTCCGGACATCCCGAAGACCTCCTTCGTCACCGACCAAGGCCTCTACTGCTACCGAGTAATGCCGTTCGGTTTGAAGAACGCGGGCGCCACCTACCAGCGCCTCATTAACAAGGTCTTTCAGCATCAGATCGGCCGAAATATGGAGGTGTACGTCGATGACATGCTCGTCAAGAGCATCCACGGCACCGACCATGCAGCCGACCTCCAAGAGGCTTTCGGCGTGTTGAGGAAGTACAACATGCGGCTAAACCCGAACAAGTGTGCGTTCGGAGTCTCCTCTGGCAAGTTCCTCGGTTTCATGGTGAGCCAGCGGGGGATTGAAGCTAACCCCGAAAAGATCAAAGCCATATTAGACATGGCCCCGCCTCGGAACGTCAGAGAAGTGCAGAAGCTCACCGGTCGGCTCGCAGCCATTGGTCGGTTCCTCTCCAAGTCGGGGGAAAAGTGCCTTCCCTTCTTCAAGGCACTCCGAGGCGCTAAGGGATTTGAATGGGGCGAGGCACAGCAAGCGTCGTTCGACCAGCTGAAAGCCTATCTGGTGAACCCCCCTCTGCTAAGTAAGCCGGTCTCAGGCGAGCCTCTCTTCCTCTACTTAGCAGCCTCCGAGCAGTCCCTGAGCGCTGTCCTGGTCAGAGAAGAGGACCGGACCCAGAGGCCTATTTACTACGTGAGCAAGGTACTTCGGGATGCCGAGCTCCGTTATCCGAGGATAGAAAAGATAGCCTATGCCCTCGTCATGGCAGCAAGAAAGCTTCGGCCCTACTTCCAATCTCATTCAGTCATCGTCCTCACCGATCAACCGCTCAAGCAAGTCCTCCATAAGCCCGAAACCTCGGGCCGGCTGATGAAGTGGTCGATAGAGCTGAGTCAGCACGACATCTCCTATCAGCCTCGGACGGCAATTAAGGCGCAGGCCCTCGCCGACTTCATTGTAGAATCCACCATCCCTGAGGTCGGCCACGTCCCGAATGGACCCCCCATTTGGACAGTCTTTGTGGACGGATCCTCTTGCAGTGAAGGAAGCGGCGCCGGCATTATCCTGAACGGCCCTGATAGCTTCGTCCTACAGTATGCGATCCGCATGAACTTCAAGGCCTCGAACAACGAGGCGGAGTACGAGGCCCTCATAGCTGGCCTCGGACTCGCACGAAGCGCTGGGGCGCTGCGCCTTCGGGTTCACAGTGACTCCCAACTAGTTGTGAATCAGGTCTTGGGCGAGTACGAGGCCCGGGATGAGCGAATGGCTAAGTACCTCGCCAAGGTCCGGGGTCTGATGGGTCAGTTCGAAGAAGCCATCATCCAGCGTGTCCCCCGGGAGGAGAACTCACAGGCCGATGCTCTCTCCAAATTGGCTTCGTCTTCTCTGCAGGGTCTTGAACAGACCGTGCTGATCGAAGTCCTCTCCAAGCCGAGCATCGAAGACGAGACGCCTAGATCGATGGAGACATTGCCGGTCGCGCTGCAGGACAATTGGATGAAACCACTGGTGGAATTCTTAAGGGATGGAGTTCTGCCTCAAGATCCCAAAGAGGCGCGCCGAGTTAGAACCCGAGCCGAGCGCTATGTCTTAATCGAGGGCATCCTATACAAGCGCTCCTTCTCCCAAATAGACGGCCGACCATATCTACGATGCCTCTCTCCGGATCAGGCTGAATATGCCCTACAGGAGCTTCATGAAGGGATCGGTGGGGCACACTCGGGATTTAGGTCCCTGGCACGAAAAGCTCTGAATTATGGGTACTTCTGGCCGACGCTTCTCCAAGACGCCGAGCGACACGTTCGGCAGTGCGGCTCCTGCCAGAAACACTCCAGCATCCGACGCCTCCCTCAAGCCAACCTCACCTCCCTATCGAGCCCTATCCCCTTCGCGATGTGGGGAATGGACCTGATAGGGCCTTTCCCTCCAGCTCCTGGTCAGCTCAAGTTTTTAGTCGTAGCTATCGACTACTTCTCGAAGTGAGTCGAGGCCGAGCCCCTCGCCACAATAACCGAGAACAAAGTGGTGCAGTTCTTCTGGAAGAACATTATATGCAGATTCGGCGTCCCGCGCGTCCTCGTGACAGATAATGGGACCCAGTTCACTGGCTCAGCATTCCGAACCCTGTGCGACGACCTCGTCATTCAACAGCGTTTCTCGTCCGTCTCGCACCCCCAGTCGAACGGACAAGCCGAGAACGCTAATAAGCAGATCCTTGCGGGGCTCAAGAAGAGGTTGGACAAGTGCTCCAAAGGACAGTGGGTTGACCAACTCCCTAATGTGTTGTGGAACTACCGCACAAGCAAGCAGACGCCCACTGGAGAGTCCCCTTTCAGCCTTACCTATGGGGCCGAGGCCGTAATACCCCTCGAGGTCGGTATCCCCTCCCCTCGGCTCATCGCCTTTGACGAAGCGCAGAATGCCAGGGAACTCAGAGGAAACTTGGACCTGATAGATGAACTGAGGGAAAGGGCATCGATTCGGCAGCAAAATTACAGAAGGAGAGTCGAGCTAGCCTACAACAAGAAGGTCCGGCCCGCCAATCTCGAGCAAGGAGATCTGGTGTTGAGAAAGCTAGCCATATCCCTCCCCAGTCAGAAGGGCAAGCTAGCTCCGAATTGGGAAGGGCCGTACCGAGTCACAAAAGTTGTTCGGCCTGGGGCATATCGACTTGAGGACATGGACGGTAGAGAGCTCCCGAGGACCTGGAATGCCGATCACCTCCTGAAATACCAAGAGAGCGCCCCGGCGCCTCTCTAAGTAATCCGAGGTGTCGCGCCATTCCTCTCCTTTAACTTGTAACCTGTTCTATAAATTCTACTATGTAAAACGGTTCGCCGTCAAATATCAAATAAAGAAAGCTCCATTTTGTTTTTGAATTTGCCTGTTTTTTTCCTCCCCTCTTACTATACCGATGGTTCGGAGTCCAACACTCGGCTCGACTTTACCTCCTCGGTTCGTCTCCGGACGAACCAGGGGTAGATCGCCGTTCGGAATTGCTCCCACAGCCGTTGAACTATACCGATGGTTCGGAGTCCAACACTCGGCTCGACTTTACCTCCTCGGTTCGTCTCCGGACGAACCAGGGGTAGATCGCCGTTCGGAATTGCTCCCACAGCCGTTGAACTATACCGATGGTTCGGAGTCCAACACTCGGCTCGACTTTACCTCCTCGGTTCGTCTCCGGACGAACCAGGGGTAGATCGCCGTTCGGAATTGCTCCCACAGCCGTTGAACTACACCGATGGTTCGGAGTCCAACACTCGGCTCGACTTTACCTCCTCGGTTCGTCTCCGGACGAACCAGGGGTAGATCGCCGTTCGGAATTGCTCCCACAGCCGTTGAACTACACCGATGGTTCGGAGTCCAACACTTGGCTCGACTTTACCTCCTCGGTTCGTCTCCGGACGAACCAGAGGTAGATCGCCGTTCGGAATTGCTCCCGCAGCCGTTGGACTATGCCTAAGGTCCGGAACACGTATCCTGACCACTCTTGACTGACAGCCGAGGGTCGAAGGCAGACATATCCGGTCGGCATCCGAGCAAGTGCCTTCCCGAGCTGGTAAACGGGGAAAACACACTTCCCCCTCAACTTTCGCGCCTGATCTTCATCAGACGGCTCAGATCGTGCCACTCGCGCAAAACGACAAGATAACGTTTTCTTGGAAAACGAGCCACCTCGAGATCCGTGCCTACATTCAACGGCTCAGATCTCGCCACGTCGAAATAGCACTCTCGAGAACATCGCCGTGTCAGACCCACTAAGCGACAAATCGCCGCACCCCTGGGGATCCATTCGGCTAAATAGACACACTCAGTTCAAATAGTTCGGCACGGCCAACACAGTTATAGACAAAGACAGACGTACAAAACACCGAAAGGGAATTTTATTAAATATCGGCGTACAGTACAAAATAGACCATTACAAAAGTGTCGGCAAACAAAACATACAACCCCCGACCCACTACACTTGTCTTTCATAAAAATGCATCCTCTCCATCTTGTTCACCCTCCTCGGTAGACGGTTCCTCCGCCTCTCCTCGAAGCTTCGCCATTTCCGCCCGCAGCTGTCCCATCTCCGAGAGCAAGTCGTCTCGTTCGGCAATGAGTTTCGACTGAATGTACCGAATACTTTTGACCCGAAGAGCATTGCTGAATGCGGTCTGCGAGTCCTCGTCCTCCCCTACGGGGCTCAGCTCGACGATCTTGCTTTCCAAGCGTTGTGTTTCGGCCTCCCGGAGACTGAGAACCAACGAAAGGTGATTCCACTCGCCCTCGGATCGGCGTAGCTTCAGATCGACACTCCTGGGGCTCAGAACCACCGTCCCAGAGGTCGCCTCGGATGCGGAGTCATCTTTCGGACGCCCGGAGTCCGATCCCTGGATCGCCGCGACAAGCTGAAAAATAGGAAAAACGAACAAAGCAGTTTCAATACAGTGCCGGAGACAAACACTTAAAAAGTTTTTCAGAATTTTTTGCATTCAGACATAATAGTGTTACAAACGGTCGACCGACCCTACAACTAAGTTATTACAACGGCCAACAGAAAGGGAAAGTGACATAATCAAGTCCTCTTCGGAAGGGGAATGCTTCGGTTTAGGGAAACGCGAGGACGACGAGGCCGACCCTCTGAGCTCGACCCTAAACCAACGAAGCGCGACCCCCCTTCACTGCTAGTCCTAACAGCCGCGCCGACCGATGCCCCGCTCGACGAGACAGCCGCGCTACTCTGAGCGTCAGTCGGACTCCGCCTGGTCGTTAGCGGGCGCGTCGCGAGTTCATAAAACGTGATCCCCCTCTCACTTTCCTCGCGAGTGCACGACGTGCTACGAACATTAGCCCTCTCCGGCGCAGGTTTAAGCGACGCGATCTCCTCCTCCAGTTCGATAATCCGATCCCTCAGGACGACGTCCTTCGCCAATTTCTTTGATCGAGGGACCTTCAACGACCCGGAGGCATTGGGACTATCAGTTGCAAGCCGCCGATAGTGGGTGACCTCAATCCCCCTATCTATTGTGATCCTCCTGAGCATGTCGACTTCGGCCAATAGTCTCTTACGCTCAGCCAAGGCCCCCTCCAGCTCGGAGGCCATCTTCTCCCTCTCCGCCGAACACTCTCTCTCCGATAGCCCCAAGTGTTGTACCTCGGCCAAAAGATCGTCGTTCTTCTGCTCGGCGGCTTTAAGCTCCCCACGAAGCCGCTCAATTTCCCTTTCGGAACCAGGACCCTGGGAGCGCTTCCGGAGTTGATGCAATTCATGACAGTTCCTCCTCAGAACTGCCCTGACCTCCTCCGCCTGGCCGAGCAGGAGAAACCGCCTCTGCCGGCTGTCCGAAAGTTCACGCTTCAAACTGGCCAGTTCCTTCCGAAGGAAAACCAGCTCCGTGACCGGACCAAACACCACCTGAAAAGCGGAAATAAATCCGAGGCCCAACAGTCGGAGAAATAAACGCACACTAAGTCCGAGGCTCAACACTTGGACAAATTTTTGGCCAAACAAAATACTTTTCATTCAAAACAAAGGCGGTGGCCAGTCCGCAATAAGGCTTACAAAAAGAAAACAAAACCAAAAAGACTGAAAGTAGGAAGACAACCGAGTCAGGGGTCGACCTTTTTGCCGCTCGGATTCGTCGACCCCTCGGCCTTGCCGTCGCCGTCACCCTCACCCCCGCCTTCGCTCCAGCTCTCCTCCTCGGAGAGTTCCTCCTCCTCGCCCTCGGCTTCGGTCTCACCATCGCCTTCGGCGGGTTCCGTCTCACCATCGGGTCCGAGTAAACCCTCGGTGATCCCCTCTTCCCCCTCCACGGGCTCGTAAAAGTCATAGGAGGACGAGTCGAAGCCCGGGTTCTTCGCGGCTACATGGGTCAGGGCACGGCCGTAGGCGTCCAGCATATTCTGGATCATGTGCTGCGCGGCCTCCTCTTGCACGGCCTTCTTCACCTCCTTCACCTTCCTCAGGTGGTTGGCCTTGATCCTCTCGGCTCTCTTCCGAGCAGTCTCCCCTTCCGACCGAGCCTTGGCCAGCTCATCCTTCAGCTCGGTGACCTCCTTCTCGGCTCCCGACCGAGCGCTGGCCAGCTCCTCCTTCAGCTCGGCCACCTCCTTCTCAAACTTGGCCGCTGTATCCTTCGACGATTGGATAGCGTCGGCCAGCTTCTTCTCCAGGTCCTCCGCTTCGGCGACTCTCTTCGTCGAAAGAAGCAGCTCGGACTCAAGCCGCTTCGCCACCCGAACGCGCTCCGTCCTATCCTTCTCCTTCTCCTGATCCTTCCTCGCCATCTCCTCGACCAGCCAACTGAAGTGGCAGAGGGTCTGGAAGAGAACAACGCGTTAAAATCCGAGCCCAAGAACTTAGAAAAAAATCCAAGGAAAAATATGAATGAAGAAGGGTTCGACACACTCACCGACATAGTGCTCCGGGCCATCTGCATCACGTTGTCCCCTGCCATCCCGGCCCTCAGGGTCGCTCGGTCCTTCGGGGTCGGCAGGTGCCTCACTGCCTCCATACAGATGTTCCCGTTGCCCAAAAAGCCGTCGACGTTCATCACCTGCCAATCAGGGACGAAGATCTGTTTATGACGCTCGGTCAAGATCTTCTCCGCGCCGGGGGTGAGTGGCGGAACCTGGAGGGATAGCGCATCGGCCACTCCGAACTCATTGCTCGACGGACCAGGAGCGTCCGCCTCCGGGGTAGGAGCAGGAGCATCCGGGGCCGAAGGATCGAGGTCCACGACCCCACCCTGCTCGGGGACCGCGACCTTTGCCGAAGGGACAAGGACCTCAACCTCTCCCTCCTTCAGGACCGCAACCTTCGGTTGATCGGCTGCCTTCACTACCGAGGCCTTCTTCGAAGCTCGGCTGTCCTGAGGCGCTGCCGACGGCCTCTTCTTCTTCTCCTGCTCGGACCTGCCCTTCGCCACCAGGTCGAGCTTCATGGTCTCTGCAAGAGTCGAACGAAAAAACTTAGAAAATTGAATGCAAACTTCACGGAGAGAAGTATAAATACCAGAAGCGTACGAGGGTCGATCGGACTGAGACCCCCACGGAACAGTTGCTCTTCGGTGATATCCTTCCAGCTAAGCGTCGGCAGAGCAAGGATCTTCTTCTGAACCTCGGTCTCTGCAGCGTTCAGCGGAATGTCCTTCTTTGTGCGCTTGGGTAGTCCGTCCGCCCAAACTGTCGGTATCACCCACGGCGTCAGATTCCGAACGAGGAAGTATTTGTCCTTCCAGTGTTTGATCGAGTTCGGATTCTCGATCAGTTTCACGCCCGGCCGGGGCGAAAGATAAAACCTCTTCTCGTCTTTCCTCGGCTGGACGGGTCGGAAGAGACTCCGAAAGAGGTACATGGTCGGCTTGGCGCCGATCTCTTGGCATCGGAGGAGGAACGCCACAACTTGCCTCCATGTGTTCGGCATCAGTTGAGCGGGACTCAGACCATACCAAACCAGGACGTCAACCACGAACGGGTGGAGGGGAAAGCGAAGACCGGCAATGAGGGAGTCGACCGGAAAGACGCATATGTCCGGAGAGGACCCAGTGTTGGCTCGGAACCCCGGCCCAGGGAGGAGCAACGTGTACTCGAGAGGGATCTGGAAGCCCTCTCGGACCAGATGAAGGTCCCCTTCGGTAAGAGTCGAGATCTTGCGATCGACCTCGGATAGCTCCCTAGGCTCGTTCTCCTCCACCAGTTTAGCCGTACCTTGGGTGACCTTCTCCAAGATATCCTCAGTATAATCCCGGACTCCTCCCACGCTCGACACGGCGATGGGCTGCCGACCGAACTCCCCCGCTCTCTTCGGCGTCTCCACTATAGTAATTACGGCTTTGCCCTTTCGGGACTCCGCCGTGACTTCTTGGGGCACCTCGGCCACTCCGCCCTCCGCGTCTGGACGAACAACGTCCTGCTCGCTCAGCTCCACTACTCCTTTCTCTTTCTCCCCTCGGCCAACGGCTTGCTCCGAGGCGGGGGTCTCAACCGAAATCTTAACCATATTTTCCTAAAGAGAGAAGGGAAAGAGACTGACCTTGAAGTGACAGCTACGGTCGGAAACTTCGCCGGAACTAGGAACGCTACCGCGACAGCTAGCGACACCACCAGAGAGCTAAAGACCTCGAAGCAAAGTAAATACGAAAGAGAGAGAGTAAAAGTGAAAAGTGAAGACTTGGTCAAAGGGGGGGTAAAGATTTATAGTGAAAATGAGGCGCCTCTTGGACTTCCAGAGCGACTTTTGGGCTACTCTCGAAGCATCTCGAAGGCCCACCACAAAGTCAACCAGCTCGGCAAGATGGGACGAGAATCCGAGCTGCGAGCAAACCGAACGTGGCTGCGATAGAGTCCGCTCGGAATCCGTGCAAGTGCCTTCCCGAGCTGGTAAATGGGGAAAACTCCTTTCTCCCTCAACTTTCGCGCCTGATCTTCATCAGACGGTCCAGATCTCGCCGAGAGCACTAAACGACAAGATGGTGTTTTCTTGGAGAACGCGCCCATCTCGAGATGCGTGTCAGCATCCGGCGGCTCAGATAGCGCCACGTTGCTCGGACGATCGGACCCTCGGACGCCTCGCCTATGCATAAAGGAACCTGGAAAATTTTTGATTATGTTTTAAGGCGCCGCCCTCGGCAGGCGCCCCCCGGGTCCCATGCCTCGGTCGGTATTACCCCGACAACAGGCCCCAGTCGGAAGCAGATCGGCACTCCCCCATCTCTAACTCCCCCGGGCTGACCTCCGTCAAAAGCCATCAGCCCGAGAAGGAAGACAGAGATGGGAGGGAACCCATCAACACTCAGAGGTAGAAAGAGACGCACCATCCCGAGCTAGTTGGTTGCAACTGGAAGGCTCGGCTTGTCGAAAGACTCTAACAGCGGCGCCTTCACAGTTGCAACAAACGGACTCGGACGGCCCGGAGATCGACATCGGACAGGGGTCGTCACTCTCCCGCCAAGATCTCCGCCTACTTCGACACTCACTTCGGAGCAACCGAAGAAGGCAGAAGATCTTGGTGAGAGAACGGCGACCCGTCCTTCGAAAGAGGTCCACACCCCGGGTCCGGACCATGGCCATCGACGCTACTGTCTTGTTGCCCCCCACCCCTCACACCCCTTCGGAGCAGTGAGGGATGGGGAAACAACAAGACAGCGGGGCGACCGCCCGTCCTTCCGAGAAGGCCCATCCCTCGGATCCGGACTACGGTCATCACCACTCTTGCCTTATTCTCCTCCGCTCCCGACACCCACTTAGGGACCGTCCGGAACGGGAGAAGAACAAGGTAAGAGAGCAACCACCCGTCCTTCGGAGATAACTCGTCCCCCGAGTGCGGACTACGGTCGTCACCACTACTACCTCGTTCCCCCTCGCTCCTGACATCCACTTTGGGGCCGTCAGGAACAAAGGGAAAACCAGGCAGAAGAGCGACCACCACTCCGAACTTCAAGAGAGAAGCTATCCAAGGCAGATGCCTCCGAGGTCTGGAACCCAATTTGTTTGTGACGAAAATGACGAAAGGGATGGGGTACTTATAGCCCGCCTCCAATAACCAGCCATTACTACCCTCGGAAATTGAAGCGCCGCGTTTTAATTGAGGGAATTATTGATCCCCGGAAGTCGAAACGTCACGCATTAATCAAAGGAATTATTCTTAATGACCTGGGGAAGGGGAATGCCGCACAAACCCCGAGCGTCATTAATACCCTCGGAAGCGAGATCGCCTCCGAACAGATAGCGCTACGAAGCTGCCGAACCCCCATACCTTCGGTCGGCTGCCGAGCAGAGGCCTTCCCGAACTGGTAATTGGAGAAAAAAAGGCACCGAGTTATCTCAGCCGTTGGATCTCCCAGAAATTCACGCTCCCAATGGCGAACGGCTCAGATTGCGCCACGTGCGCTAGAAGACAAGATAGCGTTTTCTTGGGAACCGTTCCCGTCTCGAGATGCGTGCCAACATCCAACGGCCCAGATTACGCCACGTCACTCAAGCCTTCGGTCGGCTGCCGAACCCCCCATGCCTTCGGTCGGCTGCCGAGCAAAGGCCTTCCCGAACTGGTAAACGGAGAAAAACGCTGCCGAGCAACAGCAGCCGTCAGATCTTTCCGAAATTCGCGCCCATCTGCGATCAGCGGCCCAGATCGAGCCACGCCATAAATCGGTATTTAAGTCATTTTTTATCTATTTAATTTGTCTTATTTGTTTAAAAATTGCGAGAAAATTGTTAAAAATTCGGGAAAATTAGCCAAAAATTCTGGAGAGTAATTGAGATTTAGGGGGCACATTTTCGAACCCTTGAACGAACAATTATCGCCCAGAATGTACGACTAAGGCCCCCGAATGATTAGCAAACGCGTCGCAAAGTTAAACAAGTAGTCCGAAAAAATAGATAAAAACTCTTGAACACCCGATGTGACCAGAGATCTGCCAGCGGCATCAAAAGTTGCCTCACTACCCCCTTTCTTGATTCAAAATCCCACGTCTGGACTCCAATACAACTCCATCAGCCACTAAAAACAGCTAAACTACTCCTCAAAGCCTGATCACACTCAGCCTTTAGGAGTGGGGGGCTCGTGATATGGCTAAAATTGGGGTTAAATCGGGACCGTCCAGATCGATCACGAATCCTGAAGCACGGGGGTAAAAAGGTAATTTCACATACAGATGGATCCAAAACGGGTATTGGGCCTCCTTCTTACAGAACCAACCACCCGCGAATAGATCCACTTCAATTGGGTACGGGTCCCGACCCGATACAAGCCCAATCCCTCAAGAAGAGAATCAGGCCACTGATTTGGTCAAATCAATAAACCTGATTAGCTCTCACCAGGGAATCAAGGCCTAATTTCCCAAAACAGAATAGGAGGATTTTTCTCCTATTTGTTAGGCAGGAAATTAGGCCCCAAATGGTTCCAAAGGCGACTATAAATACAACCCCTCTACCACCGAGACCAGGTTAATCACTTTTTCACCACCTAAGCTCTTTCTTAATCTTTTCCTGATTACTGACAAGAGCGTCGGAGGGTGCGTCGCCGGAATCAACTCCGGTGTTTCGCACTTCCTTGCAGGTTGTGCCAGGAGCAAGAAGACCGAGTCAATCGTTCAGGTGTTTCCCGGACTCACAAATTCTATCTGTTTACCCCCACACCGAAATCAGCGGTAACAGTCCTTAATGCAATTATTTATATTAGATGACACTAATGCGCACTTGTTCGGATTCTGTGCATCCCATACTACATAGGTCCGAGGGCAAGCCTCTTATTCGTTCTTCATCTTTATAGGGTTCAATCCCTCGCCATGCCTTAATCTACTACTGTAACTATGGTAGGTATCTTAAATGATCTATGAGTACAAGCTCGTGTACAGAAAATTCTGGAGGGGAATCCCACGTCATGTCACGACGCATCGTGAAGACAGCCTGTGGTAATTCAGCATCACTTCATGGCACACGATCCTCTTGCAGTCACCAAACACCCCACAAGCGTCGCCACCGGGACGATAATTCTGGAGTAGTGCCTATGCCATGTCTTGACGCATCAAGCAGGCAGCCTGTGGATCACTCTCACACCGCCAATTCGATGGCCATCATACTTGTGTTTTTCTCCTACTTTCATCACGTCTCCACTATGTACTAATCCTTAGTTTTTATTAGAATCATGAACAAAATCAAAGCTCTAGAGTTAGCCTCTCCACTAAACCGGACTTATTCATTCATTCAAACACGACCAACCTTGGTCTTTCATTTCCATTCATTTCATTTCTTTCCAATTGCCGGGGGAGACTTAGCTACTCTTTTGTTTCAATTCAAATTCACAATTTCCAACATTGAGCGTTACTAGCTCATAAGTTCACTTTTCATAATCATACTAGATTTTCTTTTTCATGTTCATAGCTTTCACATTCATACAACTTTCACAAATTCTAATAAATGATTCACTTCATGTAAATTCACACAAAGACAAATAGAATTTACTGTCATAACCAATAATCAACATGAGATTCATAACCTTTATTATAAACAAATCATAGAATTTCTGATATACCAAAAGTACTCTGAACAGTCGACTTGGAGCTCATCCAGTCGACTTGTTCAGTCAAATAAAGTGCTTCAATAATCGCTCGGAAGAGTCGACTGCTGCACATGGCCAGTCGGCTGTTCCGCAGTTTTCCACATCTAAAAATGTCATCCGCTTAACAGTCGACTGTCATTCCAATCAGTCATCTGTACTGGGTGATTCAACTATACACTATCCATGCTCAGTACAGTCGACTGCTACAAGCATTCGGTCGACTGAACAGGTTAAATTCCAAATTAAGGAACCATCTTTCCATCCGTTCTTCAATTCACATATTACATTATATTCGTGCCAACATAACATGTAATTTCTTATCTGTTTACTAACATCACAACGTGGTTTCAATTTAATGTAAATTTCACATAACTAGTGTTTCTTTTTTTCAAAAGAAATGCTAAGCATGCACTTTTATTTACTCATCATTTACTTGCAGAGATGAATACTAATCTCAATTTAACACACTAGAACATCACATTAAAATACATCGTTTCATGGAACTCTGGACTGTACACACTTCATTTCAATAAGCCAGTCGACTGTTCACATTACCAGTTCTCTAATCATCACTAGTTCTTTTTCATCCATTCATATTTTCTAAATCAATCGTTCTAGCACTTCAGTTTGCATACACATACACAACTAAATCTTTAGTCTTAATAAGGATTATAATTTAGAAATCATGAGAAAACACCCGCCTCGTACCAGTCGACTTGTCCACCTGACGGTCGACTGTACAGGCCATTTGCAGTCTTTTTACAATGTCATTACTAATAGAACCACATACAATTGCACATCCATATATCAATTAATCAGTAGGTCATTTTTCAATTAAATGTGTACTCTTATCAATTATTTTCATGCTTCGTTCATTCAATTCAATCTAGCATGCATTCCTAATTAGAAACATGGAAAATTTACCTACCTTGTATGGAGAGAAAAACACAATTAGCAACAAAAAATCCTTTGCAACACGAGTGCACCTCCTCCTAGACGCGCGCACACGAACCTCCAAGCACACACCCAAAACCGAAAGCTCCCTCCTTGAATAGCCGGCCTCTCCTTCTTCTTGGTGTTGCAAGAACTAGCCCACACACACTCAATCTTTTAACTCACAAAAATACTACTAGATAATGCAACTTAGACTATAGGTTTGGAAAGATTAATAGGCACAAGGATAACTAGCCATGGGGGGGGGGGGTATTTATACTAAAAATCAAGGAAAATAAATGGCTAGGATCAATTGGTTGGTTGTACGATGGAGGGCTAGGATGAAAGTAGGAGTTGCAATAACTACCCACATCTAAGTAACCACCACACCATGATCACCACTCAAAATTTGTGTTTCCCTCCAAAAGTTACAACCGGCCAACAAGAAAGAATGCATTTTGCACGTATACGTGCAATGCACGTGCATGCCGCTAGGCCCAAAAATTGTGCATTAAATTTTTGGTGTAAAAATAATAGTCTTCAAATTGTATTCTACATGACAAATTGTATAAAAATAGTCCATGGGCTTTAGTTTATGGGCCAAAATAGTTATTTTAAAATAAAATAAATGAATTACATTTTGGGCTGTTAAAAGAAAAAAGGCTTTTCATCCAATTAAAATAAGGCTTTTGTATAAAATAATTAAAAACACATATTAAAATATCTTTACTCATCTTGATGAAAATATTAACCAAAATATTGCACGTGCACACTACGTGCAAAATAAATAATTTTTCATTAAATAAAAAATCAGGGTATTACATTTGTGGTCTATTATGTTTTTGTTTCGGTAGTTGTGTGATATTGTTAGCTTGTTATTTTTATTGGTACTGATATTTGCTAAGGTATTTGTTGGGTCATATTTGGTATAACGCCAATACCGAACCGTACCAACCGAAGTAGTTGGTATACCGAACTTTTTGGTTGGTAACGGTTTGTATATTTTCAAACCAAACTTGTTTGGTATGGTAATGGTACAATGTCAAAAAGTTCGGTACCGTACCGAGCCCACCCCTAGTTGGGTCGGTGCTGAGCATCGAGCTAGGAAGGTCGAGGCTGAGCTTGCCGAGTGATGAGCTATATGAGGGAAAGCGGTGGTGATGGTCGAAGTTCATACCGAGCTCCGAGCGTTGGGTCAGCACCGAGCACCTCGATAGAGGCATTTTTTGAGAAAAAGCTGTATCGATGCTTGAGGTACATGCCGAGATCCGAGCATTGGGTTGGCATCGAGCGCCTTGATAGAGGCATTTTGTGGGAAAAGGCTGTATCGATGCTCAAGGTACATGCCAAGCTCTGAGCGTTGGATTGGCGTCGAGCACCTCGATAGAGGCATTTCGTGAGAAAAAGTTGTATCGATGCTCGAGATTCATGCCGAGCTCCGATCGTTGGGTCGGCACCGAGCACCTCGATAAGGGCATTTTTTGGGAAGAAGCTGTATCGAGACTTGAGGTTCATTCCGAGCGTCGAACCAGATGGCATTGTGCTGTGAGACAATTTTGTGGAAAAGCTAGGTTGATGCTCGAGATCCATGCCGAGCGTCGAGCCAGATAGCCTTGCTGATTTGTAAGGCAATTTTGTTGAAAAGCTAGGTTGATGCTCGAGACCCATGCCGAGCATCGAGCCAGATGACCTTGTGCTTGTGAGGCAATTTTTTGGAAAAGCTAGGTTGATGCTCGAGATCCATTCCGAGTGTCGAGCTAGATGTCCTTGTGCTGTTGAGGCAACTTTGTGGAAAGCTAGGTTGATGCTCGAGATCCATGCCGAGCGTCAAGCCAGATGGCCTTGATAACTTACCTAAGCCTTGCCTCGGTGTTTGGCATGTCAGAGGTGCACGTCGAGGGCCGTGTGTTTGGGACTTGGGGTGAAGTTGGCCTTATGGGGAAATCGGGAAGCATGTGGACCAATAATGTGGTGACACGTGAAATGATGACGTAATGATGGCGTCCGGTTTGAGGATATCGAGGAGTCACAGAATTTGCACCAATCGAGGAGTTACTGGGTTCACTATATATCCCCCACCCCTCTCCTCATTTCTCACCTTTGCTTTCTTTCTCCAAGATCCCCTGTTTGCTCTGTAGCACTGTTCAGTCACCGGTGGCGAACTTTTTCGGTAACTTCTGGCATTTGAAACAGGTTAGTTTTTTCCATTATGTCAAGGGCTCAGTCTGGTTCATCCGCCACCACCTCGGACGGGATGAGTGCCTGCGTCTCTCCGTCTTAACGTCATGGGAATCAGAGGAGAAGGTCTATGACGTCGCGCCGCTACGCAACAGGAAGCCCTTCGTAGTAGAGTCGAGCAATTCAGAAGGGAACGTGCACACGATAGAGGGTGACGAGGAAGAGGTTGTTTGTAGAGTGGAGGAGGATGAGCCAATTGACGGAGCAGAGGATGACGAGGAGGTCGTTGTCGTCGAGGGGGACGAGGAAGGAAGGGACGACACTTGGCAGAGGAAGACAATCTGGGCCCTTTGGCGACGCCCTCTCCCTCAAGGGGTCATCACGTCTGACGGAGAGAAACGAAGAGGATCCTACTAGACAGCCCTGACGAGATGGCTCCTGAAGTCAACCTCGAGGTCTCATTCACAGTTCAGCCGTGCTCCAACAGAATGTATCCGGATGATGTTGAGGAGTTGGTCCGATACGGGGGCAGTGTTGACAATGATGTGCAGGCATCCTCGCTCGGTAGACAGAATATATCTATGGACAAGAATCCAACTGTTCTAACGGCGGACGACCTTCTGGTTATCCAAGCTAGCTACTTTATTGGTCAGGAGTACGAGCTGCTAATCCCCAGCCCTGGGCTCTGCCCCACGGACAAATTGGCTCCCTGCTTCTGTATGTTTCCAGTAGACGCTTTCTGCTCGGGCTTGCGATTGCCACTCCACCCGTTTATTAAGGAGGTTCTGAATTGGGCATCGTTGAGTCCGATGCAGTACGGACCTAACTCCTAGAAGCAACTCGTGTGCTTCATGCTTCTTTGCGAGGAGCGGGGGGTTCCTCTAAGGCTGAAATACTTTCCAGCGATCCTGGGCATTAGCTTGTTCGGCGAGTATGAAGGGATATTGTAACACCCCAAATTCCACTGACATGTAATTTGTATTTCGTAGCACAAAAGGATCTTTTACTTCATTTCGTACAATTTTACAAGGAAATTTAAAAACTTTTTATTATACAATAAGTTCTTTACAGAATACACAGCGGAAAGTATACAATAAAGAAATATGCAACTTAAACATCAACAACTTAAACCTGAAGATAATCTTTAGCACCAATTCTTCTTTAAGTCCTTGTCAATCCAAGCCCTATACTGAAAAACTGTGGGCCCGTCAGATGCTTACAACCAACGCAATGTTATAAAACAACGATCCTCTCTATGTCATAATATAACGAAATCTCTTACTTTAGCAGGCACAAACTTGAATGTAAAACAAAGTGTAAAAAGTGACTATCCTAAACATGTCAGTGTATACAATGACTTAATGCCTAATACAGATATTTACGCTATATAACACTAATGCATACTTATTCGGATTCTATGCATCCCATTCTATATAGGTCCGAGGGCAGGTACCTACGTACTTCACATTAAAGGGTTTAATCACTCTCCATGAAAAACTACTCGGTAACAAAATCAAGGTTTAGACACTCCACGAGTACGAATTCCAGCCCTGAAGTCCACCGTCAAGCTTATACGGAAATCCTCGTCGTGCGAACATCCCGCAAGTGCCCCTCTAGCCCCAGAATATATTGGAGATCTGCCTCCTACCCACCCGATTAATTATGATCCCGGAATCCACCTCCTGATGAATCATAATGTCGGATTTAATTGAGGCTCATCTCGCTCCTCAAGGAACCACAGCCCCGGAATCCACCGCCCGATTGGGCATATAGTCCCGGAATCCATCGCCCGACTATATAGATGCGCCCCATTTACGTTTGCCAAATTTTTATTACATCTCCCCTTAGTGCATATTCTTAAGTTTAAACATAAATAAATTATACCACCTAGAGTTAGCTTACCCTCCTACCGGTCTTACACAAAAATACCGAGAACGACAGTCCATATTGACTGCTTCTCAAATCAATTATTCATTTTCAACACTTGCCGGTACCTGGGTCTCACTAAGCCTCTAGAATTAACATCTTTTCATGTTCAGCAACTTGGGGTACTCATACCCTTATAACTCATGTTCTCAATTTCATGTATTCATATTTCATTCAAATCCTTACATTTATTCTTATGTTTTCATCAATAAGTAAAATCTCAAACTATTCATTTTCACAATGCTCATCTAAACTTTCTCCATACAAATTAATTAAGATTAAAACACAATCTCTTTGAGATTCATCAATAGAAATTCATCTCACCAATTCTTAATACCTTTAATCATATATATCTTTTTCTTGAGTTCAAATCTTCTCTAATACATGAATATGATCTTTATTTATCCCAAAAATATCTTTTAAATCACATGAAACAATTCCCAAATGATCTAATATTATGTTAGAATATTTCCATGGATTTTCCAAATTTTAAAACTTATAAACCATATTAAAATAAAATAAAATCCCAAAAGAGGGACACTGAGGCTCGAACCCGACACCTCTAGCATGCAACCAGTAAGTCCAACCACTAGGCAAACTCTCAATTGGTGAAATAAATCCAACACAGTGCTTTTGTTGATTCTTGGTTTTGATGATTACAACACAATGCAAAGTTGTGCTACTTCTTATATAATGCAAGTTGTATCAATGTCTATACTATGTATGATACACAAGTGCAAAAGTGCTCAAATGAAGCTCTCAAAGACAGTTGATCAAGCTAGAAAGGTTGAAGCTCTCATTCAAGACTCATGACTCAAGACAAGACCCATGTTTCAATGTATTATTATATGTCTTGTAAAACAAATTGTAATCTTATTTTTTTTGAGTCTTAGATTGATGTAACAGCCTTGTCACACACACACACTCACACATCTTTATAATTGAGTTTTTTTTTCAAAAGATTAAAGGTCGAAACAGTTTTAATTAGATCAGCTGTTTAAGTACCAGTCGACTGCCCTATGGCACTAGTCGACTGTACCAGTACGAAACTGTCTGAACTTTTTCAAAATCTGGCCAGTCGACTCATCATGGCAACCCAGTCGACTGTTCAAGTCGTTTTGACAGATTTCAGAATTTAAAACTTGTTTTTTTGAATTCAAAAGTTTTTGTCTGTTTTAAATCAGTTTTATTAATTAATTTCCAACGTCCTAGTGATTCCTCTCTATAAATAGAGTCTAGGAATCACCATTGAAAGGTTCCAAGCATTTTGATGAAAAGTTTAAGTTTTTGCTTTTGAGAACTAGTATTCAAACAAGCACTCTAATTCTTCTAAGTCTTGGTTCTCTGAATCTCAGTCCAATACAACATTAATTTCGTTTTGGACTGATTTCAGAAGTGACCTATTAGCCACTATACAAAAATCACAATCACCAAACAAGGCTATAGGTTGATTGTAACTCCTTTGTTGTTGTTCTTCACTCTCGGGTTGTGAGAGTGGTCCTCTCGGTTGGAGAGTAGGGCTCTAGGTTGTAGAGTCAGGTTTTCACTCATGGTTGAAGAGTGGGTTTTGCTCTCTCTAGTGGTGAGAGAGGTCTATGGGTTGGACAAGGTTGTTGTCTAAACGCCGTAAGGTATTCTTGTATTTTTTCAAGAATAGTGAAAAATCTCAAGTGGGTTGCTTGGGCACTGGATGTAGGTCGGGAGGACCGAACCAGGATACATCATGTGTACTCTGTGGTTGTATTTCTCTGAACTTGCTTTTAATTCTTATTCGAAAACTTGTCTGGACAATCGACTGCGTCTCCTCTTTAAGTCGACTGGTCAGACTGGTATAACATACTCTTCAAAAACTTGTCTGGCAAGTTTCCTATTTTCCGCTATAAGTCGACTGATCAGACTTTGCTAAAATACTATTCTAATCTGTCGCTGCAGTCGACTTATTTCTCTTTTCAACTCGACTGGACAGAAGAAAAAGTTCAATTTCGTTTTTAATTTTTATAAAACACTATTCACCCCCCTCTAGTATTTCTTGCCTTGCCTACAGGATCCAACACTTGGTATCAGAGCCTGAGTGCAATGGCAACTACTTCTAATGCAAACCAATACCATGAAGGCCAATCCACATAAAGGCCACCCCTCTTCAATGGAACCATTTACAACTATTGGAAGTGTAGAATGAAGATCTACCTTCAGTCCATCAACTATGAGATATGGAACGTGACGGAGATCGAGTACACCGCTCCTACCATTCCATATGCACAATGGAATGACGACATGAAGAGCCAAATAATGAACAATGCGCTATTTTGTGCTCTTACCAAGGAGGAATTCAATCGTGTGTCCAATGCAACAACCACACATCAAATTTGGCACACACTAGAGGTAACTCATGAAGGAACTAATAAAGTAAATGAATCTAAAATATCTATTCTTGTTCACAGGATCGAGATGTTCCGCATGAAGGAAAATGAGAATGTGTCTGAAATGATCACAAGGTTCACGGATATTACAAATTCTCTTGTGGCACTTAGAAAGACGTACACTCAATCTGAAATGGTAAGGAAGGTTCTTCGTACACTAACCCCCGAATGGGAGAAGAAGACCACCGCCATAGAAGAGGCCAACAATTTAACACAACTTTCTCTTGAGAATCTTGTGGGAAATCTCATGGCGTATGAGGTACAACTTGAAGAAAACAAGAAGGATCTAGAACCTCAACAATCAAAGAAGAAGACACTAGCATTCAAGACCATCTCGGACTCCGAGGATGAAGAAGAAGATGAGGAAGAGATAGCCATGTTCACACGAAAGTTCAAAAAGTTCCTAAGAAAATTTAATTCAAAATCTAAGGATACTAATGAACTTCCAACTTGTTTCAAGTGTAACAAGATATGATACATGAAGAAGGATTGCCCACTAGAGAATGCAAAATCTAAAGGAAAGGCGTCCAACATCAAGAAGGACAAGTACATAAAGAACAAGTTCATGAAGAACAAAAAGGCGTACCAAGCAACTTGGGATGATAGCGACTCTTTATCGGAAGAAGAAAATGAAGAGACAAACGAGGTTGCTAACGTTTGCTTTATGGCTTCTCAAAATCAAGTAAGTGATGATTATGATTCTAATGATTTACTAGATGCTTTCAACGAGATTTTTCAAGAGCTTAAGAAAGAAAAAAATTAGAGTTAAGAACTTGGAGAAAGTAAATCAAACACTTTCCCAAGAGAATCTTGACTTAGATAGAAGAAGTGAAATCTTTAAATTCTCGACTTTCTAGTTTAGATATAGATCTTGTGTCTCTAAAGAAAAATTATGAAGAGATATCCAAGAATGTATCTAGATTTAATAAAGGAAAGGAGAATTTAAATGATGTTCTCCAAAATCAAGTACAAACTAATAAAAGATTAGGACTTGGTTTTCAAAAGTCTCTTGAAAAATCTCATGCTTCTAAGAACACTAGTGTAAATAAACCTGTATCTATTTCTAGTGTTAAGAATAAACTGTATGAGTTTTTTGAAAAGCCAAAAACTATAAGTTTTAATGAAAAGAGTAGATCTATAGTTCAGACCAGTCGACTGAACACAAATATCAGTTGCCTGTCCAGAGGTTGTGAGTCTCATTCAAAGAGATGAAAACCTCATATAGGTCGACCTATTCTACCTCCCAGTCGACTGGATTTCAGTAACAGTCGACTGAAAGGTTCGGTAAAGTCAACTAGACAGTGCAAAAATATATGGGTTTTAGTCAACCTGAGTCTGAAAGATAGAATTACTTACATAAATTTATATATTCTTACTGTTTGTAACTCTATAAATTATATTTCTGCATTTGGTGGAAAATCAAACTCTCTTTGGGTTTGGTTTCCCAAGAACTAATCTCTTTTAGACCCAATGAAAAGGGTACCATATTTACATTGAATATTTTATAGGTACCTAAGAGAGATCGTTGGATACTTGACAGCGGATGCTCAAAGTACATGACTGGTCATGCCAATCTCCTATCTTCCATACAAGAAATTGATGGAGGAACAGTCACATTCGGTGACAACAACAAAGGGAAGGTCATTGGAATAGGCATGGTCGGTAAGCACACTAACCCTTCAATAGAAGATGTTTTTCTAGTTAGTGGACTTAAGCATAATTTGTTGAGTATTAGCCAATTGTGTGATAAGGGATATAAAATAGTTTGAAAAAAATGCATGTTTAATTTACGACTCTACCATGCAAAATATAATCTTTCAAGGATTTAGGAAGAATAACATTTATGAATTGTGTTTAAAGTCATATAATTTTTCGAATGATTTTTGCTTAGTAGCTTCTAAATAATGATTCTTGGCTATGGCATAAGCGATTTGGCCATGTGAATATTAAAACTCTTTCTAAATTGTCTAAGAAAAACCTAGTTAAAGGGCTGCCAAGACTACCTATAAAAAAGATAAGTTATGTGATGCATGTCAACTAGGTAAACAAGTTAAATCTACTTTTAAAACAAAAGCAGTAATTCTACTAGTAGGTCTCTCGAATTAATCCACATGAATTTATTTGGCCCGACTAGAGTTGCTTCTTTAAATAAAAGTAGGTATGTATTTGTTTTAGTAGATGATTTTTCACGATTCACTTGGACTTTTTTTTTAAAACATAAAAATGATGCTTTTGATGAATTTGCAAATTTTTGTTAACGGATTCAAAATAAAAAATCTCTAACCATAGTCACTATTAGAAGTGCTCATGGTGGAAAATTTGAGAATGAAACGTTTGCAGAATATTGTAACAAGAATGGTATAACCCATTCATTTGCATTTCCTAAAGCTTCACCACAAAATGGAGTGCTCAAAAGAAAGAATAGGACTTTGCAAGAGTGTGCACGTACCATGCTTGTTGAAAGCAATTTACCTAAGTACTTTTGGGCTGAAGCCGTTGCTACATCTTGTTATATTTTAAATAGAATATTGATTAGGCTTAAGCTTAAGAAAACATGTTATAAGCTATTTTTGATAGAATTCCTAAAGTATCTTACTTCAAAATATTTGGATGTAAGTGTTTCAATTTTAAACACTAAAGATAATTTAGATAAATTTGATCCTAGATCTAATGAGGGTATCTTTATAGGATACTCAAATAGGAGTAAGGCATATAGGATCTTCAACAAGTCAACAATGACTACTGAAGAATCCATGCATGTTGCATTTGATGAATCTCTGCCTTCATCAACTTTAATTGAAGATGATGAAACTGATTCATCACTTAAATAAGGTTATTACATCTTTAGAGTAAACTACCCTTGCGGATAGGTCGACTGATAAGGAAGTCAAGTCGACTAATTCTATTGTGATGTCTCCAACTTTACCAAAATCTTTTGTTGAAGTTAGAGATCATCCTCATGACTTAATAATTGGTGACATTTCATGTGGTATTTATGTAACGCCCCGAATTCCAAATTACTGAATTCGAGATGTTCTTCAGGATCTTTTCACTTTTCTCGAGTACAATTTTTACAAGGAAATTTCAAACTTTTCTTTTTACATCAGAGTTACAACATCTCACATTTAAATTTACACAGCGGAAGCAAAATATACAACATTTACATAAATGAACAACAACATAATGAGATCTTTATGCATCCATTCCTCTTTACATGTAATTTATCCTGCATACAAAACTGTGGGTACGTCAGTTTATTCAACCGACGATAATTATACATGGCCATCCTCTCTATGCCAGAAACAGTATAATGAATCTCATTTCTTAACAAATCACAATCTTATTCATAATAAGCATGTAAAATCAAAAGGGAACTTTTAGAGATGTCGTGTCGTGATTGTGCACTTAATCCTTAATGCAATTATTTAATTTTCACATGACACTAATGCACACTTGTTCGAATTCTATGCATCCCATACTACATAGGTTCGAGGGCAAGTCTCTTAATCGTTCTTCATTTTTGTAGGGTTCAATCTCCCGCCATGACTTATTCTACTTCTGTAAATTCAATGAGTATCTTAGATGATTCTATGAGTACAAGCATGTATCCTGGCCCCTGGAGTAGAATTTCGCGCCATGTCTTGACTCGTCAAGCATGCATTCTGCGACAATTCAGCCTCCTCCCTGAACACACTCCTCTTGCAGTCACCAAAATATCCCACAAACATGACTAGAGTCCGATCATTACTGAGTTGTGCCCGTGCCATGTCTTGACTCATCAAGCATGCATTCTGCGGCTCACACACCCGCACCGTACCCTAGCTCTCATACTCATGTTTTTCTCTCACCTTCATCACCTCCACACTATGTATTAAAGTTACATTAGAATCATGAATAAAAATCAAGCTCTAGAGTTAGCCTCTCCATCAACCGGACTTATCATTTCATTTCACTCGACCAACCTGGTCTATTTCTCAATATCATTTCATTTCACTACCGGGGAGACTTAGCTACTCCTTCGTTCAATTTCAATTTCACAATATCCAATTGAGCATCATCAGCTCATCATTTATTTTAGAGTCTCACAGACTTTCTCATCATGATTTAGCCTTTCATAATTATTCATTTAATTCTCAATTCTCATCTATGATTCATTTCACATAATTCATACAGCCATAAACAGAGTCCATCGATTCAAATCATACAGTTCATAATTACCAAGAGCAAAATAACATGAAGTTCAAATATATCCAAGTACACTCTGTACAGTCGACTTGGAAGAATACCAGTCGACTCATACAGTCACACACAGTATCATCATAATTACTCGGGATAGTCGACTGTTGTACCCCACCAGTCGCCTGTCCCGCACTTTTCATGTTCACAAATATTGTTCTCGTGACAGTCGACTGTTCATCAATCAGCCGTCTGTCTTGGAGATTTCAACAGCATAATTTCTAAGTCCAGATCAGTCGACTTGCTACATGCATCGGTCGACTGGACATATCCATTTTCCATTAAGGAGATTATTTACAGTTCTTACATGTACTTGCATCATGATATCAATTCACCATATACATAAATTCATGTTTTATAAACAGAGTCTCCTCTTGTTCAGTAGCATTTACAGCACAAATTTCCAAGTTACTAACATGCTCTTTTAGAGAAAACTACTCTAAACATGCATTCACATTGCTCATACTTTCTTACGACAATGAAGGTATAAATCTCAAGTCATCATACTGGGTCTACATAAATAAAATATCTTTATTCATGGAACTTTCAAACAGTCATATTCAGAACGAAGCACCAGTCGACTTAACACAACGTCAGTCGACTGCTCCGACAATTTAAGTTATTTATCACTATTAGTTCTTTTCATTCATTTACCTTCTCTCCATCATATGTGTCATAGGGAAAATATACATTTAATAATCACAGCATCATGTCTATTTGCACACATTTTTATCAGCACATTATGAAAAGTAGTGTCTCGTACCAGTCGGCTGTCTCACATGGCAGTCGACTGTACCGACAGTCTCACTCTCATTATTAATAGCATGTTCAAGCAATTTCTACTGCATTCAATTCACTTTTTGTAACATGGTATCAATCATAGTAATTATAGTATCATTCCTACGTTAGAAGTCCTGAGAAACACCCACCTTATATGAAGAAATAAACGAAATCCCGCACTTTTCAAAGCAGAGAACGCCTTCTTGCTCCTTTGCTCCACACCGAGCTCCTCAGCAATGCTGCTTGCCTCCACAGAAAAGCTCCCACACAAACTCACAAATACTCTCTTGTAATAGTAATCTTAGAAAATTTTTAGTGTAAAAGAGATAGGGGATAGGAGGGGTATTTATACTAGGGAATAAATAGAATGGAGGGTTAAGATACATTGGGGAGTTGGAGAATCAAAGGCTGAGATCAAATCGGGAGTTTGAGAAACTACCCACACCTCAAGATATAACTACCCATGATCTAAGTCCATCACTCCACAAATCCGGCCAAGTATTGTGCCTTGTGCACGTGTACATAAAGTGCACGTGTACACACAAACTCCACTACACTAAATAGTACATCAAATACCCGGAATAGTATAAAAGAAAAGATGTTACACATACAAGTTGTAGGAATTTAAATAAATAAAAGGTTAAGTTTATGGGCTTAAGTTCATTTGGGCCAAAAATAAATATTTTAAAAAGAGAAAATAAACAAGTTAACATTGGGCTTTAAGGAAAATATTTTATAGGGAACAATATACTTTATTCATCATGGAGAAAATAATAGTCACATGCTACACAAGCATACCATAAAAAGAGAAATAAATAATCTTTATGTATTAAGAAAAATCGGGGTATTACAATTTAGACAAGATCTCATGTTAACATAATTTCTCACACGGCTTTCTTGTCGGATTTTGAACCGAAGAATATACAAGAAGCTTGTGAGAATGAGTTTTGGATGAATGCCATGCAAGATGAGTCAAACCAATTTATAAGGAATGATGTATGGGATTTAGTTCCACGACCTCCTGATCATACTATAATTGGAACCAATGGGTATTGAAGAATAAGTTAGATGAACCAGGATAAGTCGTTAGGAACAAAGCTAGACTAGTTGCTCAAGGGTATAATCAAGAAGAAGGCATAGATTTCGATGAAACATATGCTCCTGTTGCTAGACTAGAATCAATTCTTATTTTATTATCTTTTGCCTGTTTGATGAATTTTACACTTTTCCAAATGGATGTTAAAAGTGCTTTCCTTAATGGGTTTATAAAGGAAGATGTTTATGTTAAGCAACCACCTGGTTTCGAACATGAATAATTCCCAAACCATGTTTTTAAATTGAAAAAGGCTTTATATGGTCTTAAACAAGCACCTCGTGCTTGGTATGATCGATTGAAGACTTTTCTTTTAGAAATGGGTTTTGAAATAGGTAAAGTAGATACTACTTTGTTTATTAGGAGAATTGAGACCGATATTTTGATCATACAAATATATGTAGATGACATAATTTTTGGTTCTACTAATAGTAATCTATGTCAAGAGTTTGCTCATACCATGAAAAATGAGTTTGAGATGAGTCACATGGGTGAACTCAATTATTTCCTTGGACTACAAATTAAACAGTCACCAAATGACATATTTATTAATCAAGAAAAATATGCTAAGGAATTACTCAAACAATTTGGCATGGATAGCAGAGTAGTAAGACCACTCCTATGGCTACTACCACTACCCTTGACAAAGATGAATTAGGTAAGAGTGTTGATCAAAAATTCTATTGAGGTATGATTGGTTCATTCTTATATATAACTGCTAGTAGACCAGACATTATGTTTAGTGTATGTTTGTGTGCTAGATATCAGTCAAGTCCTAAAGAATCTCACTTAAAAGCTGTGAAACGTATTCTAAGATACATTAAAGGCACGTCTGAGAATGGTTTATTTTATCCACGCACCGATAATTTTCATCTTTTGTCATATAGCAATGCGGATTTCACCGGTAGTAAAACTGACCGAAAAAGTACTAGTGTAACGTGTCACTTTTTGGGACACTCCCTAGTATCTTGGTGCAGTAAGAAGCAAAATTCGGTATCCCTATCTACTACAGAAGCTGACTATATCGCTGCAAGTTTGGCTTGTGCCCAAATTTTGTGGATGAAACAAACCCTACTAGACCATGGTATTTCATTTTCAAAACCTGCTATAATGTGTGATAATACCAGTGCCATTAACTTATCTAAAAACCCGCTTCAACATTCACGTACGAAATACATTGATATTAGACATCATTTTCTACGTGATCATGTTTTAAAGGGAGATATTTCTTTAGAGTTCATTTCTACTGATAAACAAGTAGCAGATATCTTTACTAAACCACTTAAGGAAGACACTTTTATCACTTTAAGAAGAGAACTAGGAATTTGTAGTTTTCATGATATTTCTTGAAATTTTAACTCTGGAAAGTTGACTTAAAACTTCTTTTCGGTCGACTGACCAAGTATTTTTTTTATACTTATATTTATCTGAAATTCACGCTCTGGAAATTCGACTGTGATCAGTACTAAGTCGACTGCCAGTTGTATTATTGCTACTTACATTTATCTATTTTGTTTTGACTAAGTCGATTGATCCTACACTCCAGTCGACTGTCGCGAATCAGATCTTCTTTCAAATTCGAAATTGGCACTTCTTTTGAGGCTAATCTTTTACCTTTTGTTACCCTTTGACTGTTCTGCACCTTTGATTTCCCCTAGCATCAATCTCAGCCATTGATTCTTAGTAAAAACCCTAATTTTTACTTCCCCTCTTTTTCACTCTCTTTCAAACCGAGTTCTTGCAGTTGGCTGTTCTTGCTGCTCCTGGTGCTCTCAAACCCATTGGCAATTCCAGTTTCTAAAGCCCAAATAGAAGCTTTCTTTCCAATTACAAGTGGTTTTCCAAGGTCTCTTGAAGCTATTGTGCTTCTCTTTACTTCTCATTATTGGTATAATCCCTTGACTTCTTTTTTATTTTCTAGAATTTTTCCTTATGCCTCCTAAAAGATCCCGTGGTTCTAATGCTGAGGTGGGACAATCCACAAAGGATTATCTCCAGTATTTAAGAAGTCCAAGTCTTATTGATAAATGATACATCATTTGTTCTATTATCATTTTTCCGGGAAGATTTGTTAATTTTCCGGATCTTGATAGGTTTCCTTTAGTCCCATTGTTTGAACAATGTGGATTATTTGATTTTTTGTCCTTGGTGAACCAACCCTCTTACTACCCTCAACTTATATATTTGTTTTACACAAATATGAAGGTTGTCACATCGGAGGATGGCAGCGAGATATTTATACTGTCTTCAGTAAAAAATATCCGCATGAAAATCACCCCTGCTAGATTAAGTCTTATTTTGGGTCTGTCTGATGAAGGGATTGATTTAGGAGATTTTGAGATGGATGATGACACCATATTGTCAAGAATTTATTTGCCAAATCGAGGTCCTCTTATCACTCCTATTGCTAAGCTAGTTGCACGCATACTGTCATATAACATTATTCCCAAAACAGGGAGTTATGACCAGTATTCCCATGAGTTGCAACAAGCCGTTTATGTAATGTTTGGAAATATAAAAATAAATTGGTTTCAAGTCATCTTTAATCGTCTTCATAAGACTCATACTTCATTTCTTCCTTTTGGTGCTCTACTCACTCACATCTTCCCCGCTTATGGAGTTGATCTCGATTCTGAGACGAGTCTTGTAAAACACTATGAGTGCTTTGATCGTGCAAGTCTAGCACGTATGAAGCTTCTCACCTCTCCACCTAGGTCACCTCGTAGGAGTACACCTCCTATCCCCTTAGCTTCTACCGCTCGTCGATCTTCTGCTTCTAGTTCGTCTCGTCCTAGAGCTGATTATGATGATCCTAGGAGTCTTTACATTTCTGTCAATTATATCATAGATCGTCAAGACACTTTGAGGCCAGTTTTCCCCATCTTACTCACTTATTCACTTCTCAATTTCCACCTCCACCTCCTCCCTCTCAGGGTGACCAAGACGAAGATGACGAAGATTGATTAGCTATTTTTTCTATGTATTTTTCTACGTCTTATGTATTCTCTAGTTTATGTCATCATTTGAACAATGTATTTCAAATTTCTATGTATAAATTTGCTTTGGTTTGATATGTGTTTGTTCTCTTACAATGTTTTTTTTATATATCTACTATTTATTTTCCTCCTATTTTTTGTTGATGCCAAAGGGGGAGAAAACGCTATGTGTGTGGTGTAATTTTTGTGCATGTCTTTGTGCATGTTTATGCATGTTTTTGTGCATTTTTTTAACATACGCATTTTATACATTCGTTAGGGGGAGCATTGAGCATGTGTAATTATTTCTATTATTGTAACCTATTGTGTTGTCATCATCAAAAGGTAGGAGAATGTTGATTCTTGGTTTTGATGACTACAACACAATGCAAAATTGTGCTATTTCTTATATAATGCAGGTTGTATCAATGTCCATGCTATGTATGATACACAAGTGCAAAAGTGCTCAAATGAAGCTCTCAAAGACAATTGATCAAGCTACAAAGGCTCAAGTTCTTATTCAAAACTCAAGACACAAGACTCAAGACAAGACCCATGTTTCAATGTATTATTATATGTCTTGTAAAACAAATTGTAATCTTATTTTTTTTGAGTCTTAGATTGATGTAACAGCCTTGTCACACACACACACTCACACATCTTTATAATTAAGTGTTTTTCAAAAGATTAAAGGTCGAAACAGTTTTAATTAGATCAGCTGTTAAGTACCAGTCGAATGCCCTATGGCACTAGTCGACTATACCAGTACGAAACTGTCTGAACTTTTTCAAAATCTGGCCAGTCGACTCATCATGGCAACCCAGTCGACTGTTCAAGTCGTTTTGACAGATTTCAGAATTTAAAACTTGTTTTTTCGAATTCAAAAGTTTTTGTCCGTTTTAAATCAGTTTTATTAACTAATTTACAACGTCCTAGTGATTCCTCTCTATAAATAGAGTCTAGGAATCACCATTGAAAGGTTCCAAGCATTTTGATGAAAAGTTTAAGTTTTTTGCTTTTGAGAACTAGTATTCAAATAAGCACTCTAATTCTTCTAAGTCTTGGTTCTCTGAATCTCAGTCCAATATAACATTGATTTCGTTTTGGACTGATTTCAGAAGTGACCTATTAGCCACTATACAAAAATCACAATCACAAAACAATGCTATAGGTTGATTGTAACTCTTTTGTTGTTGTTCTACACTCTCGGGTTGTGAGAGTTGTCCTCTCGGTTGGAGAGTAGGGATCTAGGTTGTAGAGTCAGATTTTCATTCTTGGTTGACGAGTGGGTTTTGCTCTCTCTAGTGGTGAGAGAGGTCTACGCGTTGGACAAGGTTGTTGTCTAAACGCCGTAGGGTATTCTTGTATTTTTTCAAGAATAGTGGAAAATCTCAAGTGGGTTGCTTGAGGACTGAATGTAGGTCGAGAGGACCGAACCAAGATACATCGTGTGTACTCTGTGGTTGTATTTCTCTGAACTTGCTTTTAATTCTTATTCGAAAACTTGTCTGGACAGTCGACTGTGTCTCCTCTTTAAGTCGACTGGTCAGACTGATATAACATACTCTTCGAAAACTTGGCTGGCAAGTCGACTGTTTTCCGCTATAAGTAGACTGATCAGACTTGTCTAAAATATTCTTCTAATCTGACGCCGCAGTCGACTTATTTCTCTTTTCAAGTCGACTGGACAGAAGAAAAAGTTCAATTTCGTTTTTAATTTTTATAAAACACTATTCACCCCCCCTCTAGTGTTTCTTGCCTTGCCTACAGTATCCAACAGCTTTAAATACTACTCTTAATGTAATTTTATATAAGTCTCAAATTCTTAAAAAAAACAAGCAGAGCCTTCCCTGGCTCGAAACCCGTGACCAGAGAGAAGCCCCCCACCACCACGTGGCAGCGTGCTGCACGTTGGCGCACGCGCTAGCCACCAAGACCAAGCGCCATTCCTGACATGATATGTATTAAATTCTTTATATTTTCATTCTCTGTTTTAATCTCGATTTTCAAACTTTCAAGCAATTTTCGATTTCTAATCTTTTCTCCAAAATAATATTATTAATATACATTCAAACTCCCAGAATTATTTCTTTACTAATTTTAATCATATTAGTATAAAATTGATCACAAGTTAATAATTATCTTCAAATCTAGTATTCATATTTTACAATTAGAAGAAATTCCACTATTATCATGAAGGTGTATATTCTTTATTGTAGCAGATATCATCCCCATTGATTTTTATAATTTCTCTTAATACTTTCACAATTTCTTGCACACAAATTACAAGTTTGTTTACACCTATGCACAAATCAAATGATCTAATCATGGCATGATATTTGTATGTAACCATTTCAACATACTGATGGAATAAACTTTTAATTCGATAACTTCATTATATCATGATGAATTTTCTTTTAGCATGCAACAATTTCCATATTTCAATTCTACCAATTGCTCTAACATAGCAACATCACATGCATCACAAAGATCAACTAGAACTCATACTAAACATCCATTTCAAGTATCAATAAATTTCCTACACATACAATCTATTTTACTTAGAAAGAAAGAAAGAACACCCACCCATATGAAGTATTAATCCCTAGCAATTGAACTCCAAGAGAAGCTCCCCGATCGCCTCGAAAACCGTGCCCCGAAGAAAGAGACAACAAGCATCGATAGCACAACACTTCATTTTTGTTTCGTTCCTTTTCTTGTTGTATAATTTTTCTGATTAGAAGATGGGATTGGGGGTTGTTTTACAAGGGAAAAGATTTAATTCATATAGATTAATTTAATTAACCCACTAATGCGATTAATTATCCACTAATCAATTAATCACTTCACAAACTCCTCCTCTTCCTCCATTTCAACAGCCGGCCTTGATTCTTCTCATTCTCATTTGGAGTATGCACATTGCACGTGTGCATGTGCATGTGCTTTGTGTACACTCACACAATTTATAATTTATTTTTATTGAACGAAAATGGGTATTGACAAGTTGTGTGGGCTTTAAAAACAATTTTGGGCTCATGGTTTTTATAAAAATAATACAAAATGTAATACATAAAGTGAGAAGAAAAAATGTACATTATTCCTTAGAAAATTTTAGAAATAAAATGTACATAAAATTTTACGTGCGATGCACATAAAAATATTTAAAATATGAAGTAGATTTGATTAATGGAGAAATGTTTATAAATACTCGGAATATAACATATGAAAATATTTATTTTGATAATGTTATGGATATTTCGCATAACGGTAAAATTTACGTAATCGACACGTGTATTGAAAATACGTGCAATACACGTAAAAACACAAAGATTAAAATAAATGTTTGAGTTGGCTCGAACTAGGATAAAAATGAGTTTTGATATAACATAAAACATGTAAATAGTCATAATATAAATTACGTATGATATTTATATAAAAATACGTTACGAATATTATTCGTAAGAGTTTGAAATATACGTGCATAACACGCGAGGGCAAAATTGTCATTACTCAATTTTGAGGGGTGTTACAGATATATTACATCTCGCCACACTGGGGAAGGAGGGATGTACATGGGCATCCCGACTCCATTAAAGGGTGAAAGAGGAAGTGTTTTTTCGTTCGGAGCCTGACCCTCTGGGCGATACCCACGACTTGGAGGTTTTATAAACCTAACCTTAAGGGCCCCCGCAAGTCTGATTTGATGAACGAGGAGTGGGCGGCCGTTGAGCAGATATGTTCGGGCAACAGCATTGGTTGGCCCAATGTGATGGATAAACATCTGGCTCGGATCAGACTGAGCCCCATTCCTTCCAGTACGTCTTTTGTTTAATTTTCCTTCAAGTGTTCTCTCTCATCTTATGAGCTTCTCATTTTTGCAGATATGGATGCCTCGGAGATCGCTGAGAGGAAGGCATTGCTGAAGAAGAGAAAGGCCGAGCGGGCCGAGCATGGGAGGCACAGGAGGGTCCCCTCCGAGGAGGTTGTGGAGGAACCTCCCCACTCGATGCTAAAGAAGCAGAGGGCCTCCAACTCGGGCCCGAGCTCTAGTAGCCAGAGGGTTACAGAGGTGGTGAAGGGTGGCATGAACCTCGAGCATCCGTTGCTCCGTCGGCCGAGGAGATCGTCAGCGAGGCGGGGCTTCAACCATGGGCCCCAAACTGGGCCGTTAAGGTCGGGGATACCTTGTCAGATTGCTCATGGCCATTGAGGTGGTCTCAAAGCTCGCCCCACCTCAGGATCGGAAGGCCCGAAAGTGCAACACCGTCGAGTCTAGCTATATGAAGTGGGGTATGGCGAGCGTGCAGGTAACCCTCATTTGGTAATGACTTTTGTAGCTTCTATTGTATTATATTTTTTGGTATTTTGTCTAAGTCTGCCTCCCACGGCTATAAGCCTACGTGGAGGGCGCTCAGCTGATGAAGCTGCATGAGCAGGATCTGAGGAAGAAGGTGAGGAACGCTCAGCGCTATGAGTAGGAGATGAGGTACATATGTCGATCGAGAGCCGCAACTAGGCCCTTCAGGCCAAGCTGGCAAACCAGGCCAACTCCCACATGAAAGAGATGGCCACGCTGAGGAAAGAGGCTGATAAGCAAGTGAGGAAGGTCAAGCAGGTCGGGATGGACAAAGTCATTGAGGCCCAGGACGAAGTCTATGCCCTGGACATCTGGCATGTTAAGTACTACCACCCGGAGTTGGATCCGAGCAGCTTCCATTACAACATGGTGCTGCCGGAACACCCGCCGACTCCTGGGGGTGGTGGTGACGATGACACTGTGGGGGCTGACCCCAATGCTGAGCTCCTGCTGAGGAAGAGGTTGGCCAGCAGTAGTACTTGTTTATTTTCTTTTCCTCTTTTTCCTGTTCGTATTTTGTAGTCACTGAACACGGATTGGCCACCGCATTTTGTAAACATACTTTTTTGAGTAATGAAAATAGCTTTGGCCGAACCTTTTGACTTGAATATTTGGACGTGATTTTTATCCAAGTATATATGGCTGGGAATGATGTTTCTTTGTTTGCTTGTCAGATAGAAGCGACCTTGAGAGTAGACCTCGGTCGTGCTGAGATGAGCCGGCTTATGGGTAAGATCTTGGCCCTAGAGTCCGCTATGACCCGGTGCCATAAAGAGGGTCGCGATCGAGAGGTGGTTATCCAACACAATAAGTCAAATGGGCTTAGCTTAGAGCTGGCGCGTTTCAAGAAACTAATAGCTGACTGTGACTTGGGGAGTGCGGAAGTTGCATTCTCGATGGCTAGCCCTTCCGCTCGGCGGCCGTCATCTGAGTCTTTTCTTCGTAAGGATATTGTGGAGAAGAAATTGGAGGTACAATAGTATAAGATCATGCTCGGGATGTCCGGATCCCGATCCGCCTCTTTTGGGAATGCTGGCCCTTCCACCGGGGCTTCATTGCCGACCCCGAGGATGGGGCCGGTGAGGCCTTGTGACGCACAGAGCTTGGTCGCAGGTGTGTCCACATTGTTTGTACCGGGTGAACCTGTGGAGGACCCAATTCGCTCGGCTGGCCTTAAACTTGCCTGTATCAATCTCGCGGCTCCGATACAGGAGTCCTAAGCCGATTGTGAATGATGTAGTAAAGTCTCCCCTTGTAATGTTCATTTTCTTTAGTTGAAATAATAATGAGAGAACATGATTGTATTGCTTTGATTGGTTCTTTTGCCGTACTCTTACTTTTGATCTCTGTGGATAGGTCTTCAGCGTCTGAGCCGAGTGAGGACTTCAAGCTGAGGGAAGAGTTTGAACAGTGGATGAGTAGCGAGATTGAGGGATCCTGAACGCCTGGCAATGGAGGAAGTTTCATCTTCTAATTCATTAATGACTATCAGACGTTTTGACTTCACATGCCATAAATGTGCATCACCTAAGGGCTATATAACCCTCACCCTCCCCCCCTCCATCAAATCATTTCTCACTTCACCAGAGTAGGCCAGTAGTAGCCGTGGTTGAGTTCTTTTCGGGCCAGCGACCTGCTGCCCATGTGACATCCCCTAACCCCTTCGTGTAGCTCTTCCAAGGTGTACTTAGCCTCTTCTGGTTTCAAACACCGGAGATAGGGTCTCCCGTCAGCCTTGGTGTAGGAGCGCTTGAGGAGCACATCTATCGGATCCTTGTAGTCCCTGCTGCGGCATGGTCCTGTGGTCGCTCGAGTTGGTCAGGAATTTTTGTATAGGACCCATCCAAGTCTCAGCTGGACCACCGGAGGCGAGGCAACAGACTTTAGGTTCTTCGATGCTGGGTTTGAGGAAGACCTCGACTAGGACAGTGCGGTCTAGTCCTCTAAGGGATGATGACGCTAGTTTAGATAAGGAGTCGGCATGACAGTTCTGTTCTCTTGGGATCCGTCGGACCTCTGCCTGCTCGAATTGCTCCAGGAGCTGTTTTGTGCGTGCTAAGTACTGGGTCATCCTAAGGTTGTGGGCTTCTTACTCCCCTATGATCTGATTGAACACAAGCTGGGAATTACTGAAGACCCGTATTTGCCTCACTCCTGCCACCCGATAGGCCAGTGTAAGTCCAACAATCAGAGCTTCATATTTCGCCTCGTTGTTTGTGGCCAGAAAATTAAGTCAAAGAGAACAATGGAGGACGAAGTCGTCGGGACCCCGAAGGATGACGCCAGCTCCGCTCCCTTCCTCGCATGATGAGTCGTCCACATAGACGTCCCAAGTCGGGGCGTCCTCCTAAATTTCTGGGGATTTGGGGGTGGTGCATTTCGTAATGAAATCAGTAAGAGCTTGGACCTTGATAACCGTTCGAGGATGGTAGTTGATGTTGTACTGACTGAGCTCGATTGACCACTTAATTAAGCGGCCAGAGTTTTTGGGCTTGTCGAGGACCGTTTTGAGAGGTTGATCTGTAAAGACGCGGACGAAGTGAGCCTGGAAGTAGGGTCAGAGTTTCCGCGCAGCCATTACAAAGACGTAGGCAACCTTTTCCATCCTGGGGTATCGGACCTCAGCAGCGTACAAGACCTTGCTAACATAATAATGGGGCTTCTGCACCCTGTCCTTCTCTCTAACCAACACAGCACTGAGTGGGTGTTCGGTGGCGACCATGTAGAGGAAGAGGGATTCGCCCGGCTGTGGTTTTCTGAGGAGCGGTGGGTTGGCCAAGTAGGCTTTCAGCTGGTCAAACGCCTCTTGTTGAGAGGTTTCCCACTCTAAGCTTTTCACCCCTCGGAAGGCCTTGAAGAATGGGAGTGATTTCTCTCATGACTTGGAGAGGAAACGGCCGATGGTCGCCAGTCACCCTGTGAGCCTTTGAACTTCTTTAACGTTTCTCGGGGGTGCCATGTCGAGTATGTAAGGTTTCAATGGAAAACACAGATTGAAAAAACAACGAAAAACTTACAAAATTTATTGAAACCTAGCCATGGATCCATGCAAAAACCATAAATCGTGTTTAGGAATTATACCTCATGGATGGATCTGCAGTCTCCAAGATATGTCGATCACAACACTGCAATGTTGAGGTGCCTCTAAGGTATCCACACGAACGGATCAAAACTATGCTTTCCTCATGCTGCGGTGCTAGCTGCGAGATGGGGTTGTTCCTCACGATCTCTTTCTCACAATTTCTGTAACGGCTAAGATTTTCTCATTTGTCTCTTTTCCACAGATATGTATTATATATATAGCTACAGAAAATTTACCCTAAGAGAGTAAAGAGGTCGTTGGGCTCACAATCCGACATGGGTTAGATTTGTGTGTGGGCCTCTGAACTTTAGTCAACTAATTTAATCTAATTAAATGTCCAACCAATATCAGGAGTTCGAGTCTTACTTGGATTCTTAATTAAATTCATCTTATGAATTTAAATCCCAATTCCGATCCATTCTAAGTGTGTGACCCTGTAGGTTCTCGTTACGTTGACAGTAATACTAAAATCATATTCTAGTATTACAAACAGTGAGCAGTATTTAGCAATACATCACTACTACTCAAGTAACAGGAATGTCAGTGATTAGACATAACCTATCTGTGACCAATGTTACCATGTAATCTAGTCCCTTTGTCCAGATATCTTAATTGACCACAAGGCAGAGAGTGTGTCATCCTTGTATAGTTCAATCCCTGGTTTCTTGATGTCTGAGTAGACTTACTAAAAAAAATGAGCTTAATATCTCATACTGAATCATTTGAGTACGGCCATACATTTTGCAGTCTCACTCAATCAAGGGCCCGTAGATATCGCTCTTGTCATGAAAGAGGCACAAATCCTATCTAAGTCACTCACATCCCTTCGCATGATTTGTAGTATATACAATAGTCGACTTTATAATCACCTTATTACAGGCAACTTTTAACGACATTAAAACATATAACTTCCCATGTAGGGAACCGTAGTGACTTCAAGTCAAAGAACTACATACACCATGGTCACTATGAAACCGCTTATGACACTCACGTAACGATCCATGCACATTTCTCGTGGTGGGTCAGTCCAGTACATTATTACTTTAATATGTACCCATGTGAAGACTTGATATCTCATATCCATGACCCGTAAGATATGGTCATCAGTCTATGCACATACTAGTATTTATGCATTATTGTTGTCCTAATTCACAATAATACTTGACTAGGGACATTTAAGAATAGTGTTCTGATTACAACCAATAGGATCTCACAATCAAGTTATGCACTTGATATCCCATGGTATTGAACCTACTATTCTAAGGACTTTATTATGCTCATTTAATCACAATAAACAACACAATAAAGGAAATGCCTCATATATGAAATAAATGTCATAATACAATGTATACTAGTCATGTCAATACACAGACGGCCTCTAGGGCATACACCAACAGAGTATGGCCTGAACCATTTTGGGGTTCGCCTCGATACCACGCTAGCTCACCACAAATCCGAGAAACCATCCCGAGGAGACTCCGAAGGTGCATTTAGAGGGGTTGAGACTCATGTTGTGTGATCGCAGGACCCCGAAAGCCTCTTCGAGGTCGCTGACATGATCTGGCCCCCTGCGACTTTTGACAAGCATATCGTCAACATACACTTCCATGTTTCGGCCGATTAGGTCTTTGAAGACCCGGTTGATGAGCCTTTGATATGTGGCACCGGTATTCTTCAGCCTGAAGGGCATGAACCGGTAATAGTAGAGGCCTTGGTCGGTCATGAAGGCAGTTTTCGGTATATCGGGAGGGAACATTCTTATCTGGTTATAGCCTGAGAACGCATCCATGAAGCTCAGCAGCTCGTGCCCCGAGGTTGCATCAATCAGGGTGTCGTTGTTCGGGAGAGGGAATGGGTCTTTAGGACAGGCCTTGTTGAGGTCTATGAAGTCTATACAGATTCTCCATTTCCCGCTCGTCTTCTTTATCATCACAACATTGGCCAACCACTTCGGGTAGGTGACTTTCTTAATAAACTGTGCCGAGAGGAGTTGGCCTACTTCTTCCTTCATTGCCTACTGCTTGTCGGGGGCGAACTTACGTCACTTTTGTTGGACCGGCTTCGAGTCCGAGCAGACACTTAGTCGGTGCATTATAATGTCTTCGGAAATCCCCGACATGTTGGATGGCGTCCAGGCGAAGAGGCCAGAATTCTGATGGATGCATGCGATGATTGCCAGCTTCAGGTGATGTGATTATTTGCAAGCGTACAAAATCGCAACAAGTAATATAGTAGTGAATAGAGTGTCGAACCCACAGAGACTAGATATTTTATTGAGTACCGAATTTACTAGATGAATCACTATTTGGATAATCGAAATTTAATAAATAAAGAAAACAACTAAAAAAGTGTAACTAACTAAATTAATGGAGAGGGAGCGGAGTCTGAAAATTGTAATTTATTAATTGCAAATCAATTCTAGGGCTTTTGACTTCACCTAGTTCATCCCACACAATTTATAATTCCATAAGAATAAAAATATTATTTTTCCAAGTAGTAGGCCTAAATCCCCAAATTATTCAATGCTTTCTCTCGAACAACACCAAAAATATCTCCAACTAACAGTTTGTCACATCTCTATGCAAATTTAATTAATCGAAGACTCATTAAGTTCTGTGGATTTCTTAACGGTCACATTAATCGCGGTAAATCATCTCTAATCTCGCTCAATTAATGGTGTTCAATTTTTATTGTTCTAAATCACAAATTACCTCTCGGTCTCTCCATGATCCAATAATCAAACAAAAATTTACCAAATAATTGTAAGCATTAAGCACAAAAATTAAACACACAACCATGGAGAAATTGAAAAATTATACGGAATTAAAATTGTGTTATCAAAACTAGGCTATATCTAAACCCTAAAAAAAAAATTAGTTCATAATAAAAATATTGCAATTAACAAATTTGTTCACGGATTGCATAATTAAATTTTAGAAGAGAAAAGAAGATACAAAAGTACTGTTTTGTAAAAATAAACAATTGCAAACCGAACAGCGTTCTCTTTCTCTCTTCTTTCTCTGTGTCGAACTCAATCGGCGTCGAAGTTCGCGTCGCCACGTCACCGAATTCGCTTCGGGACACGCTCGCCAGATCAAGTCGCTCGAGTCCCATACACCCAGGAGCCATGTCAGCAGATCGGGAAACGTGTTGATCACGTTCTCTCTCCCTTTTTCTCTTGTTTTATTTTTCGTTTGATTTTACGCTTCTCTGTGTTTTGACTGTTGTCCAATGAAGCCCTGTAGCCCTCCTACCTCCCTCCCTCCTCCAAGTCTTCTTTTCCGCACGCCCCCACCTTTCTTTCTTTCTTCTGGGTATATATAGGATTAGAAAGTTAGGTTAGTTTAGGTTAGGTTATTAAATAATTAGGATATTTATTTATCATTAAAATAGTTTATTTAGTATCCTAAGATTATTACTAATCCTACAATCAACCCTTTAAACAAAACCGTGAATATATTTTTTATTAAATTATTATTATTATTATTATTATTATTATTATTATTATTTTAAAATACAAAATTTTATTCTAATCCTTAATTAATAATAATATTTCTATTTTACTTTTCACATGGTCGAATCGTAAAATTTCAACAAAACAATAAAAATTTATAAACCATTAATTTTGTTTTGTTTGTTGATTTTTTTCCAAAAATATTCACTTTTTGTCCAAAAATATTCACTTTTTGCATCAAAAATCTTATTTCTTAAAAAACAATTAATTATTTAAAATCTTATGGAAATAAGATGAATTATAAATAATATAAATGAAAACAAGCAATTTTAATGGGTAAAAGAGTACAAATATTTATATAAAAATTAGACACATCATCAGGTCCGGGGTCAGAGATCGGCTTACCCGGAACCATTTGGTCATGTCTCCCTCGGAGAAGGGAACCTCCTCCAGTATGTCTATAGGCTCCAAGCCTTGCTCGGAATGGAGTTCTACCGCGTCAAGGAAAAAAACTCCGCCCTCCATTGCGGTCATATAGCACGAACGTGCTGATTCCTGGTTTTCCTGGACTACACCCACCCCCTGATCAGTGGAAAACTTCAGCTTCAAGTGGTAGGCAGAGGGAAGCGACTAGAGTGTGCAAAGGTCGAGTCTGCCGAGAATAGCATTATAGGCCGCCTTGATATTGACTACCATGAATTCCATTGCTTCGGTCCAGAGGGTCGGGGCCGTACCGGCGGTCACATCGAGTGTGACAATTCCCTCGATTTGGACAGGAATGCTGGAGAACCCGTGGAGCGTGTACCCCACCGGCTTAAATCTTTTGCGGGAGAGCTTGAGGCTTTCGAATGCGGCCAGAAACAGAATGTTGACCGAACTCTCGTTGTCCACAAGGATACGCCGGACCTCATGGTTTACAATGCCGAGGCTGATCACCAGTGCATCGCAATGGTGCTGTCGTACGCCTTCGAGATCCTCGTTAGAGAACGAGACTGCTAGTCTCTGGTCCACAGGGGGCGGATAGTTATGGACCGAGTTCACTTCTCCACCGAGTTCACTTCTCCAAAGAAAGCTTTGCGGGATTTTTGTCGATTCCCCCCCCATAGACCGATCGTGAACATAGTGAAGGATGGCCGGTGCACCGGTATCCTCGGGCTCGGGCTCGGGCTCAGGCTTGGGCTCGGGCTGCCTGCTGATCGTCCGAAGGGAGGTGACGGCTGTGGATCCCTCTGGTCTCTGGGGGTGCGTTGGGTGAACTCCTTCAAGTATCCCCTCTGGATGAGGGCTTCGATTTTGTCTTTGAGGGCACGGCAATTATCGTTGTCATGCCCAGTGTTCCGATGGAAGTGACAATAGAACCTCCGGTACCTCTTCTTGTTGCGGTTAGGTCGGGGAGGAAGGCGGACAATACCCTTGTCCTCGATCTCCAGGAGGATGGCCGACATGTTTTGTGTCAGCGGTGTGTATCTTTCAAAACGGGTGACCGACGAGGAGCGCTTCTGGGAAGACATATCTTTCTGGGCCTTCTTCATAGATTCAGATATTTCGGCCTTCCTCTTTCCCTTGCCGGGGGTTTCTTTCAGGCCTCCGGGATGCAGGGCCTCCTCGGCCTAGATATACTTTTTGACCCTATTGAGTAGGTCGGGGAAGTCTAGGGGCAGTTTCTTGGCCAAAGAAGCCTTCAACTGGCCGTGGCGAACATTGTGCCGGAAGGCTGCCGAGGCGACACTGGCATCGAGGGACGAGAATGTCCTAGCTTCGGTTGTGAACCTCCGCACAAAGTCGCGGAGGGGCTGTCCTTCCTTCTGCTTGAGGTCCAGAAGGGATGCGCTTGTCTTCTCAACATTCCTACTGGTCACAAAGTGAGCAAGAAAGTTTGCTTTGAGTTGGTCGAACGAGAAGGTCGACCCGGGGGCGAGCTTTGAGAACTATTTCCGAGCTGGACTATGCAGGGTGGCAGGAAAGGAGCGGCATAGGAGAGGATCCGATGCGTTGTGAATCATCAGGAGGGTTTTGAACCCTTCCATGTGATCAGCTGGATCACTCTCGCCATTGTAAGTCTCGAAGTGCGGCAGCCTAAAATTCATGGAGATCTCAGCGTCTAGGATTTGGAGGGAGAACGGCGGTTGGCTCGGTTGATCTGCCCGGCCTGTGTGTGGCCCTCCCTCGTTAATGCGGGCGAGGCGATTCTCCATCTCCTGGAGGTGGTGGAGGACGGCTTCGTTCTGTCAAGGTGGCTGGGATGAACTGTGAGACTCGGGACCCCGACCCTCTTCGTGCCTTGGGCCGGTAGTTTGCTGTTCGAACTCGGGGCTGCCTCTGAGGGCTCGGAGGACCTCATTCCTGAAGGCTCGGAACTCGACTCTCGTGACTGGAGCCTGTTTGCCCTGACCAGGCAGAGGTGAACCACCCCTGGGGGAGCGGCTACGGTTATGTGTCTGAGCTTGGTAGGAAGGGATTGCTCGGCTCCGCAAACGACTGAGCTGGAGCTAAAGGTCAATAGGCTGCCGGTTGTTTATGACATGCCGTAAATCACCGGTGACTGAGCATGAAGCGCTCAGATCTGGCCCTCTGCACCATTGACTGGTGGGCAATTAGATCCTTGAGTGTTCGCATGACTGTGAGAGGGATGAGGGTCTGGACGGCGTCTAGCGGTGAAGGCTTTTCTGGCTTGGGGAGCCATGTGAGGGCTCGGTTTCAAGAGAGATCCGAGCTTAGGATCGAGTCGGTCGTTTTCCCATAGACGGTGCCAACCTGATGCTGCTAGTTTTCGGTAGGGGAGCAACAGGTGTGAGTTCTTGTAATTTGTAAAGCGGAAGGGACAGACCTCATTCTGGGCTCGGGTCGGTTTCTTTAGGTTGGCTCAGAAGAGAGACTGGAAATTCGGACAACCGGAGTACCTGTAAAAGGCCTAGAAATACCGGGAGAAGGCCCTGACGACTGACCCTCCGATGATCTAGTGAGTCACTGGAAAAAAGACTGAGCAGCTAGGGTTCAGATGGGGAAAGATTCATTACCTTTCAAAGTGAGGAGGCAGTCTAGTATTTATAGGCATGGGTAAATGGGTATCAAACCCCAATGGGCCGGGTCGAACCCGCTTGCCTGTGAGCCTGAATTGGCAGAAGGCCCGTTGGACCTGTTGACTTGATGATCTGGAATGAGCGAAATTTGAGGAGATCTGACGGCCCTGATTGGGCCACGTCATCTATACCACATCAGATATGTTATTAAATCGAGTTCATTCCAACCCAACTAGAATATTTTGTATAACTACTAGTTTTAGTCATGCATCACTTGGTAGTGAGATGGTCATCACGGCATTAAACTCATCACACTTGTGGGTTCTAAAATGTGTAATTGTTTCCTGTCATGCTTGGATCGAATAATTCCTGAGATAACTCTTACATATGAGTTAAATTTCTAGAAAAAAAAAATCATAATCCAGTAATCCTATATGTGATTACTTGTGTCAAGATGAGCACACTTATCAAGTGTGCTGTGTCCACGGTACTCTGCAGCAATGTAGATATTTGTGCATCATTTTTTCCCATGTATCTCGCTACTTGTAAGCCCATCTGGAGAGGGTGAAGTGATGTTTCTTACCTTGCAGCAACGTAGATATTTGTGCATCATTTTTTCCCATGTATCTCGCTACTTGTAAGCCCATCTGGAGAGGGTGAAGTGATGTTTCTTACCTTGCATGGTATTAGTTCATTTATTTTACTTTCTTTGATCATTTGTGGGTAATTACACCATTTGGTTCAAATTATTAATCATCTGTATTGGAAATTCATATAATGTTATCAAGAGTTTTAGAACCCTTCTTATATCAAATAGTAAATAGTAGTAAAATCTTCATTCTTCAAACTGGACTATGTTGTACCATCTTCTGCTTTTGTTCTTTCCTGATTCAGTTCCTTTACCCTGGCTTGCATGGTTTAATTCAAGAATTATATGCGCTTTCCTGATTGATAACCCAATTATGCTCTTGTATGCTTGGGAATCCATGAAATAACTCTGAAATCATTTTTCATGTTCAAAGATGAATGAGTAAAACTATTGATCAACTGATTTCACTTTTAGCGATGTATCTAATTGTAGTGAGAGGCACGCATGTTGGGGTTTGTGAATCCAATATACGATAATGAATTGAAGAAGATAGATGGGAAGGAGAGTCGTAGTGGGAGCAACAGATCAAGAGTAGCAAGTGGCTACAGCAGAGTTGCGGTCGACCGCACCCCCGACCGCACCCCCGACCGCACCCAGCAAAACAACCGGTCTACCGCGCAGTCGACCGTCCCGCTCTCTGACTCAACTCTGTACCTTGAAGGAATGACCGGTTGACCGCGCAGTCGACCGACCCGCTCTCTGTTGGAACTCATGCAGTCGAGGGAGAAGACCGGTCGACCGTCAAGATTGTGCGGTCGACCGTCCCGACGCTGAATAGATGAACGGTTGAGATTAGAATTGTGGAATCCTATATATATAGTATTGTGTACGATTTTAGGGTTAACTGAAACTGAAAAAAAAATAGAGATCTACCAGCCGTCATTACGAGAGAGGAAAATAGAGAGAAACCCTACACCTTGGTGGTGAGTTCTTGAGAGATTTGTAAACCTAATCTTCATATTTCTAGTGGAAATCGCAGGAGTGCCTCTGCACAGGGAAATAGCCATTGTTTGGGTGAACCTCGATAAAATCTTGTGTGTTCTTGTGTGTTACTTTTGGTTGTTCTTTATTCTCTTATTTTGATTTTATAGTTCTTGCATCTCGTCGTCCTTGTTGAGTTTATTCCGCAGTTAGAATTCAACAAAGTAGTATCAGAGCTACAGGTTGGTAGTATTGAGAGATGGGGGACAAGAGTAGAGTCAAGGAGTTCGATGGAACGGATTTCACAATGTGGAAGATCCAAATGATTGCGTATCTCCGACAAAGAGATCTAGATGATTCGTTGTTTGGTGTGAAGCCAGAAGGGACGGAGGTCGATCCGGTTGCGTTGGCGGCCTGGAATAGATTGGATCAGAAAGTGCTTGGGCAGATTCAGTTGTCGCTGAGCAGGAAGGCGCTATTTCATATTGAGAAGGCAAGAACCGTAAAGGTGACAATGGAGATATTGATAGACATATTTGAGAAGCCGAATGCAGCGAATCAGATTTTATATCTAAAGAAGTTGGTTAACTTGAAGTTATCAGAAAGGAGTTTGGTTGCTGAGCACATCAACAATTTTTGTATGGTTTACAATCAGATGGAATCGTCGGGTTTAAAGTTTGAGGAGAGGGCACAATCGTTGTTGTCGCTATCCAGTCTTCCCGATAGTTACGACACAGTAGAGCAGACTATTACTAGCACCATGACTGATACGAAAACCCTAAAGGATGTTATAAGCAGCATTATAAACGAGGATGCGAGGAGGAAAAGGCATGGAGAGACTTCGGTGTCATATCTTAGCAATACCGCGCTGTTAGTTGATAACCGTGGTAGAAGAAACAATAGAGGGATGTCACAGAGCAGGAATCACAGGTCCAAGTCAAGAACATGACAATGCAAAGGTGAGTGTTGGTACTGCAAGAAGCCAGGACAGAGGAGAGACCAATGCGAGGAGTATAAGAAAGCACGAGCAGGGTCACAGGTAGCTAATGTGGTAAGTATTGAACCCCGTCTAGATGAATTGTATTTATTTGCTGGATTTAATATTTTGCAAGATGATTGGTGTGTAGACTCGGGTGTGTCTTATCATTGTACCTCCATGAGGGATGTTTTTGAGGATTACAGGACAGATGATTTTGGTGCAGTTTTAGTTGGTAATGGGCATATATGTCCAGTTGTGGGTAGAGGTACTGTGAGAGTGAAGGCTCGCAATGGTGGAAAATTGGTCTTGTATGATACAAGACATTCCCATCTTGAAGAAAAACTTGATCTCAACTAGCAAACTAGACAAAGAAGGGTTTACAACAACCTTTGGGCATGGAGAATGGAAGGTGACTACAGGTGCCAGGTTGGTGGCAAAAGGAAAGCGTGGTGACACACTGTACTTACTCAGGGGAGGGGATTCAGGTGATATCATTTCTACAACATCAACAAGTAGTCCCTCTTCAATTCTATGGCATGTCAGGTTGGGGCACTTTGGTGAAAAGGGTGTCAAGCAACTTTGTTCTAGGGATCTTCTGCAGGGATTGAAAAAGGTTGAGATGGATTTTTGTGAGAATTGCGTGATGGGCAAACAGAAGACAATTAGCTTTCAGTTGGGTGGACGTGAGAAAAAGCTTGGGAAGCTAGAGTTGGTATATACAGATCTGTGGGGTCCAGCTCAGGAATTCTTATATGGTGGTAAGAGATACTTCGTCACATTCATAGATGATGCTACTAGAAGGTTTGGATTTATACAATTCGCGAAAAATCAGAAGTATTTGAGGCATTCAGAGCTTGGAAGGCCAGGGTTGAGAATGAGACGGGATGCAAGGTGAATGCAGTAAAGTTAGACAACGGAGGTGAGTACACAAGCAAAGAGTTTGTTAACTATCTGGCTAAGGAAGGTATCAGAGGAATCAAGACAGTTCTTAAGACTCCACAGGAGAATGGTGTAGCAGAAAGGATGAACCGCACGATACTCGAAAGGGCGAGATGCATGAGACTCCATGCGGGTCTTCCGGTCCATCTTTGGGCCGCTACAGTTGATACAGCAATGTACTTGATTAACTGTTGCCCATCTAGTGCCCTTGATTGGGCCATTCCAGAAGAACTATGGTCAGATAAAACTGTTAATTATTCGTATTTGAAAGTTTATGGTTGTATGGCATATGCACTGATTGATAGGGAAGAAAGAAAGAAGTTGGACTCTAAGTCCAGGAGGTGTGTGTTCATTGGCTACGGTGGCGATGAGTATGGTTACAGGCTTTGGGATTTTGTGGATAACAAAGTCATTCACAGCAGGAATGTAGTGTTCAATGCAGAGGTCCTATACAAGGACAGGTACACAGGTCAAGATAATACAACCAGTTCAGAGTCAGATTGGGGTTCAGACTCAGAATCAGATACAGATTCTGAAGGCGATCCTAGTGGTGGGGGTCCTATAGTGCAGCAGCAGGTACAGGTACCATAGGCAGCACAGGAGGCTCATGGTGAGCCTATTGGGAATGAGCAGGTTATCCAAGACGAACAGGTACACCCAGAACAGTTTGGGGAACCTGAACCGATCGGTGAACCAGTACCCACATTGAGGAGATCGACACGAGAGAGGTCAACCAGGATATTTGATCCATCGGCTAGTGCTGTTCACGAGCATGTTCTGTACACGGATTCGGGGGAGCCAGAGACTCATGAGGAGGCTTTGAGGGATGAAGCTCGAATTCAGTGGGAGTTAGCCATGAAGGACGAGATGAGCTCCTTGGAACAGAACCAGACTTGGGAGTTGACCAAGTTACCTGCAGGGAGACACGTTCTTATGAACAAATGGGTTTTCAGAGTCAAAGATGAGGCAGATGGAAGTAAGAGGTACAAGGTCAGGCTTGTTGTGAAAGGATTCTCTTAAAGAGAAGGTGTCGATTATAGTGAGATCTTTGCACCAGTTATGAAGATGGCTTCTATTAGGGTTCTGCTCAGTATTGTAGCAGTTGAAGACTTGCACTTAGAGCAGTTGGATGTGAAGACAGCATTTCTCCATGGTGATGTCGAAGAAGAGCTGTACATGAAACAACCCACAGGTTTTGAAGCTAAAGGAAAGGAAGACATGGTGTGTCGATTGAAGAAGAGTCATTATGGGCTCAAACATGCACCGCGGCAATGGTACTTGAAGTTTGATTGCTTCATGAGAGGGAAAGGTTTCGATAGATGCGAAACGGATCATTGTGTGTATGTTCATAGATATGAAGACAATGATATAGTTACCTTGGCATTGTACGTGGACGACATGTTGTTGGCAGGTTCATGTATGGAAAAAATCAAGGAAGTGAAAAAGGCGCTAGCTTCGGAGTTTTCAATGAAGGACTTGGGTCAGCAAAGTAAATCCTCGGCATGAAGATCAGTAGAGACATGAGAAGCAAGAAGCTTTGGTTATCTCAAGCAGACTATGTGAAGGTGTTGAAATGATTCAATATGGATGGCGTGAGGCTAGTCACTTGTCCCTTGGCTGCTCACTTCAAGTTATCAATGGACTTCTGTCCTAAGACAGAGGCAGAGATGGAGGAAATTTTTGCTATTCCTTATGCCTCAGCCATTGGGAGTTTGATGTATGCGATGGTGTCTACAAGACCAGACATCGCACAAGCAGTAAGAGTTGTCAGCCGTTACATGAAGAATCCAGGTAAACAACATTGGGATGCAGTAAGGTAGATTCTTAGATATCTAGCAGGTACTTCAGATCACTCTCTTTGTTTTGGGGAAAATTCTTTGCATATACATGGTTATGTAGATACGGATTTTTTGGGCGATCATGATGGTTGCAGAAGTACTACAAGGTATGTATTTACACTTGGTGGAACAGCTATTAGTTGGGCTTTGCAGTTACAAAAGATTGTAGCACAGTCAACCACGGAGTCATAGTATATGGCACTTACGGAAGCGATGAAAGACATGTTGTGGATTTCGGAGCTTATGAAGCAGTTGGGTAGGAAGCAACCCATAGGTGAACTATGGTGTGACAGTCAAAGTGCAGTTTTCTTGGCGAAAAACTCGGCATATCATTCTTGGACTCGGCACATTCAAATGAGGTATCATTTTGTCAGAATGGCGGTTGAGAAGAAATGGTTGAAGCTAACTAAGATTCTTGGTACTAAAAATTTGGCGGAACATCAGTTTTGCTATACCGCTATCGGATTGTCTCCAGGTTAATTGTTAAGGAGACTCGCAGAGGCACAGGCCTAGACTAGGCCAATGGAAGAATGAAGAACAGGTTAGAGACTTCGTGTATATGTCTCCAAGTGGGAGATTGTTGGGGTTTGTGGATCCAATACACGATAATAAGTTGAAGAAGATAGATGGGAAGGAGAGTCGAAGTGGGAGCAACAGGTCAAGAGTAGCAAGTGGCTATAGCAGAGTTGTGGTCGACCGCGCGGTCTACCGCACCCCCCGACTGCACCCAGGCAAAACGACCAGTCGATCGCACAGTCGACCATCCCGCTCTCTGACTCAACTCTGTACTTTGAAGGAATAACCGGTCGACTGCGCAGTCGACCGACCCGCTCTCTGTTGGAACTCGTGCAGTTGAGGGAGAAGACCGGTCGACTGTCAAGATGGTGGGGTCGACCGTCCCGACGCTGAATAGATGAACGACTGAGATTAGAATTGTGGAATCCTATATATATTGTATTGTGTATGATTTTAGGGTTAACTGAAACTGAAATAAAAATAGAGATCTACCAGCCGTCATTAAGAAAGAGAGGAAGATATAGAGAAACCCTATACCTTGGTGGTGAGTTCTTGAGAGATTTGTAAACCTAATCTTCATATTTCTAGTGAAAATCGCAGGAGTGCCTCTGCACGGGGAAGTAGCCATTGTTTGGGTGAACCTCGATAAAATCTTGTGTGTCCTTGTGTGTTGCTTTTGGTTGTTCTTTGTTCTCTTGTTTTGATTCTATAGTTCTTGCATCTCGTCGTTGTTGTTGAGTTTATTCCGCAGTTAGAATTCAACAACGCAGAATTGAGATTTCCTGTTAGGCCCCCATTATTCCAGGTCATGTAAATTATCATTAAGAGGATAAGTTTCAAGAGCATAATTTGGAGTTCTTGATTCTTGCACAGTAGGACCATGCACAATCTGTCACGGAGGTAGATATTCCAAAAAAATAGTCGACATCATGAGTTAGTGTGTAGTCTTCACATTTGGATATTGAGATCATGCTCCACCGTAGACCATCCCTTTTCTGCATACCTTTATGCATACATTATAAGCACATTTAGATCCTATCATTTATCAACTTTGTTTGCTTACTCTTGCAAGACCTAAAAGGGACTACATAATTTTCCTTTCTTTTGATGAGATTTGGTAAATCGATCGACGAAATTGTTAGTCCAGAAATGAGTAAGCTTTCACCTAGTTTTATGTGTTTTTTTAAATACACGCATACTCACACAAATGCATACACGTTTCACATATAATGTTGAGATAAATGTTACAAATTGGCCATAATTTATGTTTATGAAATATGAAAAAGTCAGAATTATTTTACGTAGCGTACTGTGACTTATCTCTACTACTATAATGGGAGAAGGCCTTAGTGTAATTTGTCCATATCCCAAACTGTGCAATGCACATGCTGGTAGATTTTTTTTTTTGCCCTTTTCATCCCCCCCCCCCAAATTTTCCCCACGTGCAGAGCACGTGTATAATACTAGTTTCTTATATTAGAACTTATTCTTATCTTTCTGTGTTTTTTTCCAAGTTGGTAGTTTGGCAATCCTCTTTTTACAAAAAATTTGATTGTAAACAATACACACATGATATGGGTAAAAGTCGTAATTGATCCCCGCCCTGCAATTCTCGCACGAATCATAAAGCCCTATGGGGCTTAAAGCGCCTCTCAAACAAAGGGCCCAAACCAAAACTGCTCTACGGGCCTTCTACAGGCCCAATCACATACCTCTGGTCCATCCGGGTCTCTCACCCGCCGATCAAGCCAATCATCCCGCCGGTTACGCTACAACCAACCCCCCCCCCCCCCCCCCCCCCCCACACACACACACCAAAAAAAAGGATTTAATTAATGCTAGATTTGATATCGACGAGAACCCATGACCGGCCGAGAAGCTCTCCATAACGGACTCTTCAAAGACCTATAAATACTACTGTTCTGGCACTGTTACAAGGTAATCACTTTTTTTTGCTAAAGAACCCCTTCCCCTAAATTGTTGTCTTCTGACTTAAGCATCGAAGGGTCTATCACTAGAAATATTCTCGATGTTTCAGGCTTCTTTTTGCAGGCTGGAAAGTCGTCTCCTTCCCCAACCAATCCACTCAATTTACCCTCAAATACAGAATGAAGGTCAGGATCACGGCCGTTTTTCCGAATACAAGAACTCACATTATCTGTTGCTCCCACAAAAAAAAAACAACCACAACAGATTTGTGCCGTCTGTGGGAAATAACCAGTCGATCCTACTTCCGGTTCGAGTTCTAATCCGAAACAATTTACTCTCATGGCACCTAAAACTAAGAAGACCACCGCCACGGGGCCCAATCCGCGGGGACTAGTTCTGAGCACATCTTGATCTATCGCGAGGAAAGTCGAGCAACCTGCAGTAGGTGACCTCTGTAACGTCATCAACAACTGGCTGAGCCAGGGCAACCTCCGAAACCATCTTAGTCGTTTGAGGGCGAAGCTGGACTGTCGAACCCAGCTCCGAGCTGCAGTGTTCATCGGTCCATAGGCCGAGATCAATGGCGTAGCCAATCTCCAAGGGACCACCGATACCCTGACGGCCATGGAGAAGAAGGTCACGTTACTCATACTGAATTCTGAGAGTTTTAAGCCGAGGGACAAAGAGCACTCCGAGGAAGAATCTGGGATGAACGACATTCAGGCGAAGAACAAATTGAGGTTCTTGGAGGAGAAGAATTTCACGGATCGACAAAATTCGGGAACCAGCTGGATGATGTCCGAAAATGTTTCCAAGAGATGGAAGACCGCCTTGCTCGGATAGCCGAGAACGGGGACGATCTGGTCGGGGTCGTCAACCATCCCGACCTCCCTTCTCCACCTGAATCCTCGACGTCCCTATTCTGAGAATCTTCAAGTCTCCTAAGTTCGAGACATACAACGGAGAGATAGATCCTGCTGATCACATAGAGGGGGTTCAAAACCCTCATGATGATTCACAGTGCCTCGGATCCTCTCCTATATCATGCGTTCCCAGCTACTCTACGTAGCCTTGCTCAGGAATGGTATATGAAGCTCGCCCCCGGTTCGATTTTCCTTTTCAATCAGCTCGAAGAGAATTTCCTTGCACATTTGGTGACCAGCCGCAGGGTAGAGAAAACGAGCGCTTCCCTTCTGGACCTAAACAAAAGGACAGAGAGTGCCTCCGGGACTTCGTTCGAAGATTCACTACCGAAGCTCGGGCAATCTCCTCCCTCGACGCCGGAGTTGCCTCAGCAGCATTCATCTGCCATGACCAGCTGAAGGCCTAACTAGTAGGGATGCTCTCGGATAAGGATATATCCGATTCAATCTGTATCCGAATCCGAAATTTTTGCGGATACAAATATAAAAAACCCGTATCCGGGCAGATACGGGTACGAATTCGGATATCCAAATCTAAAAAAATTCGGATATGGATACGGATATCCCTAAAAAAAGCGGATGTAGATACTGATATCTGCTTAATATATATATATATACACTCAAAAGTGAAAATTCCTCCCCTCCCTCTCCCCCAAAGCCCTCGACTCCCCATTCCCCAACCCTAATCTTCTAAATTCAGCAAACCAACTTCTCGACGCCTCATCGTTCGATCTCCTCGACACCGTGACGCCATCGATTACTCTGACAAAGCTTCACCCATCGTCTTCGATTACCCCGCCCAAGCTCCACCTATTCCCGTCGATTACTCCTCTTCGTCGATTACTCCGACCAAGCTCCACCCATCCTCGTCGATTACTCCAACCAAGCACCAACCATCCCTATCGATTACTCCTTGCCATCGATAAATCCGACCAAGCTCCACCCATCCCCGTAAAGGAACAATCGTCATCGATTAGGTAAATCTGTCGTGCTCGAAATAGATTATCCATTTCTACATCATTTTCTATTATTTACAAATTCACATGGATGTTATTATAGATTGTCTGTTTGCATGTGTGTTGCACAAGTTTATCTTCTATAGCTCGTTCTTTCTACCAATTCAAGCTTAAGATTTTTGATAATGTTTGAATTAATGGTGTTCACTGAATCTCAATATGTACATGAGAAGGAGAAAGGCCTGTGAAGTAAGTCAGTAACATGTACGTGAGAAATCTAGTTTAGTGAACAAGAGGTAATACACGCATGAATGACGAAGTCTTTGAGCGCTATAAAAGTTGCAAATTGTAAGAATACTATGTATGCCCGTGGCACGTGCCTACGACACGTATTCAGAACTGCATATAAAACTGAAATAATTTAATAATTTAACGAATAATTGTTAAAAAAAATAAAATCATAGGCAGTCAAAATGAATCCTCCCAAGGCCAATGCAAGCAACATCACACAGGCATCATATATATAGGGCTCTGGGGGAAAAAAATCTTCATATGACTAAAGATACAAAATAAAAATATAACAAAGTTATAGATTTTAGGAAATATAGTAAAAATTTCGACAGAATCTCCCCTAACATATTACCCATTTTACAACAATTTCTTACAGAATTCTGCTCACAATTAAAAAGATAACATCACAGACAATAAATATGAATCCTCACCAAGCCAATCCAAGCAACATGACACAGGCATCATATATATAGGGCTCTGGGGGGAAAAATCGTCATATGACTAAAGATACAAAATAAAAACCAAGATATTGTTTGAAAACATAATAGATTTTAAGAAATTTATTAAAAATTTCGACAAAATCTCCCATAAAATATAGCCATTTTACAGCAATTCCTTACGAAATTTGGCTCACAATTAAAAAGATAACATCACAGGTAATAAATATGAATCCTTCCCAGGCCAATCCAAGCAACATCACACAGGCATCATATATATAGGGTTCTGGAGGGAAAAAATAGTCATATGACTAAAGATAAAAGATTTAGGAAATTTAGTAAAAATTTTGACAGAATCTCCCCTAAAATATTAGCCCTTTTACAGCAATTCCTTGCGGAATTCTGCTAACAATTAAAAATATGACATCATAGGCAATAAATATCAATCCTCCCCAGGCAAAACCAAGCAACATCACACAGGCATCATATATATAAGACTCTAGGGGAAAAAATCATAATATAATGCAAGACACAAAATAAAAACCAAAATTTTGTTTGAAAACGTAATGAATTTTTAGAAAAACCATCGAAAAACCTTTCAAAAACAAAACACAGAACCCAATACTCCACAAAATTGCGAGTACGGGTATTAACATAACTATATTATATCATCATTATATACAGATACTTACATCATCTTAAAAATGCTAAGTATTACAACTATTACAACTATTACATCCTCCACCATAATATACACCAACCAACCAAATATCCAAAAAAAAAATTACAGGGTTGTAGGAGAACACAATGGTTGAAGTCTTCAAAAATGGGAACAAATAGTGAGCCTAAAAAAACAGTAAGAATTTTGAATCAAATAGTAAGAGTTTACAATAAACAATTAAAACAATGAAAGTTTTGAAACCATTACCTTTCAGACAAAACAATGCCTTGAACCAAACATGTTCTTCATCACCCTACCAAGAGTGAAACTGTCAATATGTACATAACGGTTCTGAGTGTAGACGACAATCTGGGGGAAAAAAGAAGCATTAAATTAGCTTTAAAAAAAGAAGCATTAAAAAGAAGTAATTGATCTGTATATAAAGGAGGGGAAATATATGAAGATTAACTTTGACGTTCTAATTATTTTAACAAACCAATCAAGACATGGTTGTGTTCTGAGCCTACATTTACTTAAAATATTTTGAGATTAGTTGTGTTGATATCTAAGATAAATAATTACAAATCATCTATCTAAACCCTTTCATTCTTAGTGCATGCAGTTTGCACAATGACTGAAGGTGACCGAAAGTGTGCTGCTGAAAATGTGTTACGGCAAAATGAGCTCTGTATTTTATTTCATTGTGTACATTTGAGGACTGTATGTAATATATTTGAGTCGGTTCATTATACTACTCTAAGTCAAACCACATATCAGATTTCTATGTTTGAGTTTTGTTTATTTGAATGTGTTAACCCTTTGCGTTAACCAGGTACTACTGTACATTGTTCAAACCATATATTTTAGATAAGAAATTTTGTATGGATTAAGTTCTTGGTTCTTGGTTCAGATTAAGTTCAGTTTCAGTTTGTGGATATTGATTAACTTTGCAGATTAAGTTCTTTGGTTCCGTTTCAGATTAAGTTCAGTTTTAGTTCAGTTTCAGTTTAGCATGGAATTTTTTTTTTGTTCAGCTTCAGTTTGTATGTTTGAGCTTCAGATTGTTTCAGATTGTTTTAGATTAATTTTGGTTTTAGCTTCAGATTTCAGGTTAGCATGTATGTTTCAAATTTAGGTTCAACTTCAAAATTTTTGTTTCAGTTTCAGATGAAGCTCAGTTTCTGGTTCAGCTAAAAAAAAAATAGTTTCAGTTTGAAGTTATCAAATAGAAAACTCACCAAGTTAAAAACTGCTCGAAGCTCTAACTCTGTAAACTCATCAAGTTAACAAACCAATGAAGACATTCTAGAGTAATCAAGACATTGTAGAGTAATGGGTACAAAATATGAACATAATATTAACTATTATGATCTGTCTTCTAGAAACTGTAGTCATTGAAGCCTACATCTATTGCATGCGCAGTTCCATTTCTCAATTTTTTTAATGCTTGTCAGATGGTTTCATGTTTATTATTTGTTATGTTTAATATTTTGTTGTTGCATGAAATATACCGATTTTTCCACTTGCTAACCATTTTTTTTTCTAGGGAAACACTACTAACTGTTGCAATTTGAATGTTTAAATAACAGAAAATTTGTTGGAGCCCATTATTTTGGATGCATCTTTAAGTCTTTAACATGGTTACGTTATTTTTGCAATTTGTAGATAATGTTGGGGTGATTGTGAACTTATGTGCTAAATTAAAAACTAAATCAACATTGCACAATACGATAATCCTCATAAATATGTGCAGCAATCAGCATGCAAAAAAATAACTCAAAACTATTGGCAGCACCGAACAGTAAAAAAAGATTATTTAGTTATTTTAAATCTGAAGGTACTTATCAAGAGATGTTTAGAACCAAAAAATTGGCAGCATTGAACAAAAAAACTTAGCAAGCGATGTTCAAAACTATTGGTAGCACCGAACAAAAAACATTCAGTCTTACTATAATTGAGCCAAATGTACTTCTTTTCCTGTACATGCATTTGCAAAATTAGAGCAGTTGAATATATGTTGACTGAAAGCAAGGCAACTCAACATGAAAGCAAGGCAACTTCTTCCTCACACATCTCTGCTACCAAGCTTGCTATTTTCTAAATTCCTGCGTTGTTATGTTTTTTTCCCTCTTCCTGCTTTAGCTGCGGAAAGCATAATAATTGTAATGAGAGAGACTTTATTCTCAGGATGTATTTTTCAGTACTTGCGCACTTGTGTACTATTCCAGCTACCTTCTAACGGATACTTGTTTTTGATGGTTTGCTGCTTTATAACTAAGAGTGTCTATAGTCGTAATATCATTGCTTAGTAATTGTAAATTTATCTTTTTTGCTTTCTATGTGTAGAGCATATTTTCTGTCTTTGCTTTTATCCCGTCATTTCTAGAATGGATTGGCTTATCCCGTCATTTCTCATCATTCTCTAATCACCAAATACATTACGGTGATGCTGATAGCTAGGGCCCCTTTAGGCAATTGTATATTTTTATGCTCATAAGTTTATATTGGATACATGTATGCAAAATTAGCAGTAACAAAAGGATGTGGGTTTGGATCCCCAAGTGCAGTCCCTTTATACTGTTGCATCATGTCAGGAGCATAGAGATTTGACTATTACTTAACAAATACCTGAAGGAGAAAAAAAAGTGAAGGAGGGCTGTAGCTTGCAATATACGTTCAAAAGTAGGCATCCTAAGATCTTTATGATACACTTACATAAATTTCATTGATGTCAAATCTTGCTCTTAAATTCTGTAACACTCCTGGTTCTCGGAGATAAGCCATCCTGGTCATATCCTCGACACCAGAAGGTGGTGCATCAGGATCGTAAGGATACACTCGACAATTTAACAATGACCTGCATTGCGAGGAACGTATGTATATATCCTTAGCAAAGCATTCCCTGATAATGATAAAATTTTGACAACTCTGTTCATCTGTTTAACAGCGAAACTAAATTTTTTGCTTCAATTCGATTTGATTTATTGCACTCACTGCCTCTTCCGAATTACATTTGATCTTAATTTCATCACCATTAACCTCCAGTACTTCTCTGTCAATATACAGAAGTGAGCTTTGCTTTTACATTTTTAGAATCCTAGCTATTGGCAGCATTAGATTTTTTGTTAGATTCTAAAAGCATTAGATTCTAAAATCATTAGCTAGTACTGTACTGGAGGTTGGATTTTTTGTTCATCACCATTAACCTCCAGTACTACATTTTATTTTTAGAATCCTAGCATCAGAATCAAGTGAGCTTTGCTTTTAGAATTAGGAAGTCACAAAATAGGCACATTATTTGCTCTCGAAGAAATGTCAGACATTCAGTACTGTGCATTTCATCATTCCAAATTGCCAACATTCCATTATGTAAAATTTTAGTTTGTAAATCATAGAGTATTCGGTGAATTTTAGCAGCCAAGGTTTCAAAATCTGAAACTCTTTGCAGGTTGGAACTTTGGACTTCCAGTATCAGTTTCAGTTGTAACATCTGCAAGTAATTTATATCTTGATTTTAATGTACGTTTTGTTTTGTGTACTCATTAACGAATGAAAGGTGGAATATTATATGATGTGGGATTATCATTCATACAAAATTTGGATGTATATATTGATTGGAACGGAATTTGGATATTTTGATATTCCGGTAAATTGCACTTCTTAAATATGCTTTAACATTAAAATTGCACTTCTTATCTCTTCTTAAAAATTAAAATTAAGCTTTGACATTTAGACTTGGTGCTTTCCAATTTAACAGAAAAACATAAATATGATTTGTTTTTCTAAGCTAAACATAAGATTTCTACAATTACTGATTCATTCTGTTAAGAAAAACTCGAAAGTAGACATTAAAAGTAAAATTTGTTAAAATTGCCTAATCCAATGAGAACTTCCCGTCCACCTGCTCATGTATATTCCATTTTCATTTTCTCGCTTGGTAAGCTGCATGATCGAAACATTGTGCTTGAATGACACCTAAAATTTTAAATTGTATTAACAAACCAATACAAATAACTTTTATGTTATTTAAAATTTGAACTTTCTATTAATATTTTCATTGTCACTAAACCTTTTTTTCCCATCAAATTAGATGTTAGGGACAATAATCCAACCCTCGATTGAGAAGGGTTAACAAAACAAAACAAAAGCAAAGCGTATCATGAGCAAATTCTAGTGCTATGAACCATAGACATCATATTACTTACCATGAAAAAATAGAGGCCAGATAAAGCTAATAGAACCAACACTGATGCGATGGTACTTTAATCTCATATAAAAGGCAGACCACTGTCCACAATCTTCATCACCTAAAAAAGTACAAAGACAAAGAAAAACGATCTGATTGAATATAACCCCAAACAGATACAATTCTAAATAGATATAACCCTAAACAGTCTCAATTAGCTAAAATTTGCAATCCTAAATAGATGGAAAAATTTATAAATTTCAATGCAAAATTAGATGCAAAATTATATGGAAAACTGTATAAATTTCAAATAACACTTACAATCCTTAAATCTGCGCTGAGGTGAAAGTTAGGTTGACGAAGCTAGAAAACAGTATCAATCCTAAAATTAGATGCAAAATTAGATGCAAAACAATATAAATCTAACAAAAACCCAACAAAACGAATGCAACCTGAGATGTAGAGATAGTGAAATCAGTGGTCGGGATTGAAGTTAACCTTTGCATTCAATCCACATTTGACATTATATTAGGAAAAATAGAAAAAGGATTGAAGTTAACCTCACATACATCATATACTCAGGAAGAATATGCGAGAGAAATTCATTTGTGTTTCTTGTAATTAAAAGAATTAGCTGAAGTTAACTAATGGGTAGAAAATACGAACATAATATTAACTACTATGATCTATCTTCTAAAAACTGTAGAGTAATGGGTACATGCATGTGCATAAGGTGGCTTGAAGACATTGTTGGTTGGTTTCAAGACATGGTTGGTCTTTTGCATGTGCATAAGGTGGCTCGGGTTAATACCCAGGTAATGAATGCACTGTTGGTGGTTAATCTATACAAATCACAGTCAATATTTGGATATGTACCAGTTACTTGGATTTACTGTCATGTTATAACTTATAATAGTAGAATATTTCATGTATGGAGAGTAAGCTTATAATAGTAGAATAATTAAAAAACTGAAACAATTTAACGAAGGTTTGTTAAAGAGGTATAGTGAATGACTCCAAATAAATGCATAAATTTATATGCAGTTCATACAATCAAATAACTACAAATATATTTATATGTAGTTCCGAATACGTGTCGTAGGCACGTGCCACGGGCATATCTAGTAGTAGAATATTTTTGGATATGTACCAGTTACAATCGTGCATGTAGTTTCAAAATATGCATATGAGGGTCTAGTAAGCTTCAGGATAAAAGATTAACACAAATCCATAAATATGACAATTAGGCTTTTAAAAAAGGTAAAAACCTACCCAAGTACCATAGTATAATCTTATTTTTCATTTTTAATTTGTGTATAACTACTAAATTTATCATATTTCTTCATCTAGCTCAAGTTCTATAATCTAAGCTCAATTTCTAGTAATAACAATAAATCGTTTCATTAGTATAAATTTAGTATAGAGTATAAATTATAGCTCAAGGTCTATAATCTATACTCAATTAGAAGCGAAGGGCATCTGCACCATACTAAGAAACAATGTCATCAGGATTGATGACATTTCCTCTTCCTCTACTCATTTTGTAGGCTCGAGCAATCAAACAAATATTTGGATCACCTACATGAATGTCGCCAACTTTTGTGACATATACAATAATGTTGAGAGATCATAAAAGTGATGTCTAAAGGGTTTTTGCTTTAATTTGCTTGAATTAAGTATAACTGCTGTTAGATCCCTCTAAAACTTCTAAATCCCAGTAGCTCCCCAGTTTATATAGTCCACCTAGTTCGTAAATTGGAGTTACCTAGTTCAAATTCTGGTAGTTTTAAATTAAGAATTTTGTCTTAGACCCCTCTCCTTCTTCATCCCCAAGCTGTCAGCTCCAACCAGAATATGAGATAAAGAACCTCAGGACTCATGAAACAGGAAAAATTATTTTAACTGACATCAGCAAAACAAGGTGACATACTAACAATTAACAAATTCGAAATGAACATAATTTAAGAGACCAATAGGTTAAAAGAAAGATCATGTTGATTTTTGTCGCTACAATGTGCATTGACTTAAAAGGAGAAGGTCACCAACTCACCTTTTCAACAGGTATCTTCTCTTGTAGACAGTCACTATGATTACTAACTGAGTCGGCAGAAATTAATGTGCCTTCTTGATCTCTGCAAGCCGTATACTCAACCTGTTACTACAGAAATTAGAAATATATGATAACAAATTATGCAACTTACGATACTCAAAAGCAACAATACTTACTTCACCAAGTATTAAGCCTTGATTAATAAGACATTGAAAGGCTCCTTGGTTGAAACTACACCTATATCGTAGAGGACCTGACAGTTGGCAGCTTTTAGAGTCAAAAAGAAAATCAAGAAAGAGGAGAAAGAGCATAAGCATATATGTGTTGTAAATACTACACTTTAATGTAACCTGCAATATTTACTATGAATTCTTCTAAAAAGGAAATGGAATGAAGTAATCTAAGAAGCATAGATATGGACACAAATAGAAATGGACTGAAGTAACCTACTATGGACAATGTTAGTTTGTGTATAACTACTAACTGTTAGTTTCTTCACCAAGTATACTAAATTTGTGTATAACTACTAAATTTGTGTATAACTACTAAATTTATCATACTAAATCGTTTCATTGTAACTACCAGGCAATATTTTACAATGCATCTCTTACGATTGATGACATCGAGGGCTGTAGTATGTGATGTTTGGTATTTAGAACCACAATATCTTCGAGTTGGAGAAACATCTATTGAATTTGCTGACAGGTAACCTTTGTTTTAATTTTTTTTTTGGGTATCAATTTCTATTTCCATTTTCAAAAGAAAAAAGCTTAACTTCTTGTGGTTTACCAGCTCGGGTAGCATGTGATTTCCACTCGAGCTGGTCTCAAAAGGTACCTTGGGATGGACACTTGAAGTACTTCCGCCCAAGCCCTAAGTTTACATAACGCAAGTATGTAACATATTTACATTGTTTTTCTTCTTACAGTATTGTTATTTTGATGGGAATCACACTAATAATAACTACACCGTAATAGAATTCAAATCCTCCACCAAAACTCAAATTCAAATCCTCCTCCAAAACAACTCTCTCTCTCTCTCCGTGTGTCTATCTCTCTATACATATATGCTTCATCTAACATACTGTTCACATCAACAAAAATAGCTAATATCTAACATGTTTGTTATGTATAAAATATGACCTTAAGACATCCACTTGAAATATTGCATTCATACCCAAGGGTATATTCATCATTCTATGTTTAAAGAAGGTAACTAAAATTTCAAAACTGTGTTTAAAGTGAAATAGTTCAGAACTGTGTTTCAAGGGTACATTTTTAAACAATCAAATTAAACCCTTTTTTCCTGCCTTTTTGATCATATATTCCGAACTTTGGGCACAAAACTTTGGGGTTAAGAAGAAAAAACAGGAAATTTGATCATATATTGATTCGGATTAAGGTCATATTTTATACATATGTGGGGTTAAGAAGCCGATACGATTTGACAACTCTGTCCATAACCCCCAATTTGGGCAATTTCATAGTTTCATCCAATTACCACACTCAGATGAAAATTAGAGATCCTACCTCTGTTAAAGTTAAACAATCATCTCAACCTCCTCAGTCCTCCCTTTTCCATCTAAACATGACATAGCATACTCTTACAAAAGCATTATCACAACTTCCTCGATATCTATCTAGGGCAATTGCTAATTTAGAAGTTAGCACAAATGCTCCTTCAATTTTACTTATTCTACAACCAATTGGTCTATGTCATCATACATCGTGAAAGAATAAAAATAAATCAAATCGAACATGCCACAGTTGAGAAAAGGGCATAGATGAAGAAACTAACAGTTTTAGGGCCGATTCCTTTGAAGCAAGACAGCTCTGCCTACCCTCTTCTGATCCGCATAAAAAACCTACAAAATACAAAACCCAAAGTATAACTAACCAATGAACATAAAAATTCATCATAATAATAAAGTTGAAAATTATTCTCAACCTGTTGCCAATAGGGGAAATTGGTTCTGAGATTGAAGATATATAGAGAGACAGTGAGAAAGAGAGAAGGGGGGGTTATTTTGGGAGAGAGAGAGTGTATGTGCGAATTTTGAAATGTGTGGGATTTGAAATTTTGAGCGGAAAATTATGTTTCGTAAAGTTAAATCTGGGCCATTGATTTTGGAGGAGGTATGCCCGTGGACACATGCCTACGGCACATTTCCGAGAACGATGCAATATATAAAAGCCCTGTAAAAAGTTAAATATATGCACGTCTTCGTGAAGAATGATTTATATAAATGTGTATTTGGCAGTAGACATTGATGTATTCTACCTTACAAGATTTCTACATTTTTCAAAATATAAAAATGTTTTTCCTTGGTGTCTTCCAAGTTTGCGTAATTTTTGTCATAACCCATCTGTTGTTAAATTAGGTATTCAGTGATTATTATGGTTTCTACTCGAATACGGTAAAACACAATGCATGTTTGCTTAAAAGAGAAAGTGTTAGTGGATTGACAAAACTATGTAGGCAAAATCATTATTCAATCACATATCCTGCAATTAAGAAACCAAACCATAGATTTCTTTAGGGATGGATATCAATAATCAAAGACAGTACATTCGGCCTGGTATTTCGATTCCAATTTGAATTGAACGCTATTTGCACTTGCTGGTCCATCCCCATTGAGTTCGACCCTTCTTCATCCATAGCTTCAATACTACTTATCTTCAAACTCAAGCTACCCAAGCTCAGCTGAAGATCATGGTCAATATTAATAGCTACAACATTATCACAAACATCAACAATCAACACACAGAACAAATAGTTCTTGTCCTCATTGTCTCTAAACATTAATCACTAACTTGACTTACCAACAGAATTCAGCTCATTCTCGTAGATTTTAGGATCGAAGTTGGTCACAGCATTCCTACCATTATACTTAATTGCTGCTCTATCATAACCCCTGATAAATCTCAAATATATATAAGATTCATCGACACAATAATTGAATATCACAAAACCGACAAAAAAAAAACCGCTACCTTGCAGCTTCCTCTTCTGTGTCGAAAAGGCCCAAATAGACATATCTATTGAGTTGAATATGACAACTCCATCAAACAAAATGCTTTAAAAACACGTATCAAAAGAGTGGAAAAGAGTGATAACAGGCCATACTTTTTGCCTAAGAACCCCTCGATACTTGGAGCTCCCCCTCGGAAACCCTGTACTCTGCCTTCTCAGCACATGAACAAACTCCTCCTTTGTCAGATAACTCGTCTGCCACCATTAGAAATTCAACTCTCAAATACCAATTTTTTTTTTTAAATTTAAAAATTCCAATCTTTACCTGTTTCAAATCCTCCTCATAATCACTCAAAGTGAAGTTTATATCAGCTTCCACTCCCCGAAACTTGATCGCAGCTAGATCAGAAGCCCTAATTCAACAAAATTTAGCTCATTTGTTCTCTCAACTCAAACGGGTCATTAAAAAAACCACAAAACAATCATCAAACTCACCTAGCAGCAGCATGAGCAGTGTCAAAACCCCTGCAAATTTTCAAAAACATAAATAAGAACAAAACCAATTATCCCACTCGAAAACTGATTCAGCAACTTACAACAACAACAACAACAACAAAAATAAAAATAAAAATCCATACCCAAATACACCTGCTTCCCACAATCCCTGCAAAAGTAACAAAAACCCAAATCAAATTAGTTAAAATAAGTGAACAAAAAAAAGCAAAATAAGCAAAATGGTAAGTAAGTGACTAATTACCAAATATGAGGTAATTACCAAATATGAGAGAGCGTCGAGGCGTCGAGAGAGAGAGGGGGGGTCGGTAAGTGAGGAGAGAGGGCAGCGCCAGGAGGTAGGGCATCGGAGTTGGCTTGAGGAGGCGGGCCTCCGAGTTGGTGGGGCGTCGGGCTGGCTTCAGGAGGTGGGGCGTGGAGAGAGAGTGGTGGCGGGGCCTCAGGGCGTCGAGAGAGAGGGGGGTCAGGAAGTGATTCGAGAGAGAGAGACAGGGTCGGGAAGTGAGGAGAGAGAGGGGGGGGTTGGGGAAATGAGCTGAGAGAGAGAGAGAGAGCGAAGGGAAGAGAGAGAGACAGTAAGCGGGAGAGAAAGAGAGTGAACGGGTGGGTATTTTGGGAAAGAGAGAGAGAGTGTGTGTGTGTGTGTTTTGAAATTGTGGGGTTTGAAATTTTGGGCGGGAAAATATGTTTTGTAAGAATAGATCTGGTCCATTGATTTGGGGAGAGATTGAATGTGAGCCACCTAATAGCTTTCATTGTAATTTATTATATAGATAGATAAGAAGGAATTTATTTTTAATTTTTTTTTTAAAATGATAGGGAGAGAAAGGACCATACGTGCCAATGTTTGGGGAATCTGATGAGAGTGATCTTACATCAGCTGATGGCTTTACCCACATCTTCAACAAAGTGAGGGAGGAGAAGCATGATGGATCTTCTAGAGTTCCCAGCATGCACACCGATTCCTCATCACGCCACACCCATCACTTAGTTGGTAGTCATCAATCCACGGTAAGTTTGTCATTTTCTCTTTTCGTGTTTGTTTACACTTATTATGTACCAAGAGAAACCATTGACAGTGGGATTTTCTCATGAGTTTGCTATTAGTATCAATTGAAAATGTGAGATTATAACAAGTGCCCATCATCTTTGAGTCAAAAATAACCAAGTGTCCATGTTTGTTTGAGTTGGGAACATTGAATACAAATTATGGGTAGGTTAATCCTAAATCAAATTTGATTAGTTACTTGGGTCTAGTACATCGATCTTTTGGGGGGGGGGGGTTCAAATCCTGCTTACATCAGGCTACTTATCCCGAATATTTTATCTGATGTATTTTTCTCTAAGTAAGTTGGCATGAATATAAATCAGTGATCATATTCAGCTTCAGAAATTAATGCTTGATGATCTCAATTTGGTATGCAGCCAAACTGATACCTCTATCGATGCATTGTTTATGGAATTAGTCAAGACCTACAATTTACTCTGTATATGTCAGCTGAATTCTGTGATGAAGTTTTGACCACAGTTTTAATTGCTCATTATGTACTAATTCCAGCCCTAGTTTTAGTACTATGGAAATGTCCAATATACATGTATTTCTATTAAATTGTGTTACTAACATCATGACCCAAAATGGTTTTACTAGGATCATGTCATTTATACTCTGGAAATGTTCATTACGTTAAAGATCTTTTGAATGATACTTGGGTAGTAGTTACCTCATTATCCATTTCTATATCCATTTCTACATCATTTTCATTCATCTCTTTTGCTGTTGATTTCTATTTTGTGAATAGATATGAAAATCAATATCCGCAATTCAGAGACATACATATCTTAAGTACTAGTTAAGATAAATAAATAGCAAAAACTTTATATTTGATATCTGAATTCGTATCCGTTATCCAGTAGACCGTATCCGATTAGCATCCTTATCCGAAAATTGCGGATACGGATATGATTTTTATTTTCCGAGTCATATCCGTATCCGTATCCGTATCCGAATCCTTCTTTGGAATGCGGATACAGATATCGGTATAGCTAATATTCAATCTGTATTCGATCCGAAAGCATCCCTACTAACTAATCATGAAACTTCCTATCCATTTCCCCAACTTGCTCCATAGGGTCGAGAAATACATCTGAGCAAAAGAAGCTCTGCATCCCGACGGTTGGAAGGAGACCCCGACGAAGGGAAAGAGGAAGGTAGATGTGTCTGATGCCCCAAAAAAATTGCAAAAGGATCCTACTGGCCAAAGGCGTCTGCCTCTGGTCCCCAGTTCGAGAAGTTCACCCCGCTCACTGCGAGCTTCTCGGCCATCCTTATGGAGATTAAGGACAAAGGGATAGTCAAGCACCCTCCCATGCAACAACAACAACAGGAGGAGGTACCGAAGATTGTACAGTCGGTTCCATCGGGACCACGGCCACTAGACCGACAACTGTCGGGCTCTTAAGGAGGAGATTGAAGCACTCATACAGAGAGGCTACCTTATCGAGTTCACTCAGAATACAAGGCGAGCCTCCCCTCCTCGAAGGGCGGACAAGCATTCAGTAATGGGTCCCGGGCCAGAGAGAGCTGATGGGCTAGCCATTCTCCACTGCATCCACGTGGACCCATGGGAGGAGACTTGAACACCTCTCACGAAGCTTTATGCAAGAAATCAACGTGGTCCACTATCAACCACCCCCCAAGGAGTGGGGGCTATCGCTCTCGTTCTCCAACGAAGATCTCGAGGGTGTCCGACTCCCACATTACGATGCCCTAGTCATCAACCTCGGTTTAGCCAATCACGAGGTTCACCGTGTCCTTGTGGACAATGGGAGCTCAGTAAACATTATATTTCTGGCATCATTTGAATCCTTAAAACTTCCCAGGGAAAGGCTAAAGCTAGTGGGGTACATGCTCCAGGGGTTCTCAGGTGCCCCCGTCCAGATAAAGGGAATCATGAATCTCGACGTTATTACTGGGCAGGCTCCGACCTCCCGAACCAAAAGCATGGACTTCATGGTGGTAAATGTTCAAGCTTCCTACAACGCTATTATCGGTCGACCCTGCTTCACATCCCTCTAGGGAGTACCCTTAGCATACCACATGAAGATTAAATTTTCCACCGAACGTAGGGTCGGAGTCGTCTGAGGTAATCAGGAGGCCGCCCAAACCTGCTACATAACCGGTATGGGGGCGGCAGTCCTGCCCCTTGACGTAGTCGAGCTCCCCTTTGAAAGGAGTACGACTGGCTCGGAGCCAATCAATGAACTAGAAGAGGCCCCCTTCTCCGAAGATGACCCATCCAAGTGGTTCCAAGTGAGTCGATCCCTTCCTCTGGACCTAAAGCGAGATATCATTGACTGCGTCCGTCGAAGTCAGGATTTATTCTCATGGGTGCCCTCAGATATGCATGGGATCTCCGAGGATCTTATAATGCATAGGCTGAGCGTTCACCCAGACTCTAAACTAGTGCAACAGAGGCATTGCAAATTTGCCCTGATCGGTAGCAGGCAGCTGAGGAAGAAGTACAGAAACTCCTCTCCGCCAAGTTCATTCAAGAGGTGACCTACCCAGAGTGGCTGGCCAACATTGTGATGGTCAAGAAGCCCAACGAGGATATGCATCGAATTCACGGATCTCAACAAGGCCTGCCCGAAGGATCCCTTCCCCCTCCCGAGCATTGGTGCCCTCATTGATGCAATGTTTGGGCACGTGCTTCTTAGTTTCATGGATTCTTTCTTGGGTTACAACCAAATCAGGATGTACCCCCAGACATCCCCAAGACAGCGTTCGTGACCGACCAAGGGCTATATTGCTACCGCATCATGCTCTTCGGGCTGAAAAACGTCAGAGCAACTTACCATAGACTCGTAAACCGGGTCTTCAGAAATCAAATAGGTCGGAATATAGAAGTGTATGTGTATGACATGCTCGTCAAAAACCTTGAAGGTCAGGATCATGTGAAAGATCTTGAAGAAGCATTCGAGGTCCTTCGATCCCATAACATGCGGCTGAACCCTTCGAAGTGTGCCTTCGGTGTAACGTCCGGAAAGTTCCTCGGTTTCATGGTTAGCCAACGGGGAATAGAAGCCAACCCCAAAAAATTCAGGCCATACTAGACATATCCCCTCCAAGAAACGTCAGGAAAGTACAGTGCCTCACAGGTCGGTTAGCAGCTATAAACCATTTTCTTTCTGAATCCAGAGAGAAGTCACTGTCGTTCTTCAAAGCTCTTAGAGGAGTTAAAAAGTTCGAGTGTGTGTGGGGGGGGGGGGGGGGGCTCCAACAGTAAGCCTTCGACCAGTTGAAGACATACTTGGTCAATCCCCCGATCCTCAGTAAACCCGAGCCTAGCGAAGTTCTATCTGTATACCTGGTTGCTTCCGAGCAGGCGCTTAACGTTGTCTTGGTTCAAGAGGAAAGCAGGTCACAGAAGCCGATCCATTATGTCGGCAAGATCCTCCGCGATGTCGAGCTTAGGTACTCTAAAGTAGAGAAGATGGCTAATGCACTTGTGATGGCGGCGAGAAAGCTTTACCCATACTTCCAGGCCCACTCCATTCAGTTCCTTATGGAACACCCCCTCAAACAAGTACTCGATAAACTCGAGACGTCAGGCCATTTGATCAAATGGTCCATCCAGTTGAGTTAGCACGACATCAGCTATAAGCCCTGAACTGCAATCAAGGGACAAGCGCTCGCCAGATTCATAATCAAGTGTACAATTCCTGATACATCCGATGTCACGCCCCGCTTCCCAAAAAGAAATACGGAATACGAGTACGCGATTCAAGTCCAGCGAATGGCTTTCACCATTCATAAGCTGTCAGGATCTTTACAACATATACAAGAATAAATAAGAGATATACAAGAGGAATAGTCAACCATGCATGCATAACTGAATTAATATAGTCAATAGGATTACTTGAAACAAGAAACAAGAATACTAAATTTCAAATAATCAAGTCTGGAACAAAATACCAGTCTGGGACAAAATGCCCAATACAAATAATTCAAGTAACAAGTTACAATTATTGAAGATAAGCAACAAGAATAAATAAATGTAACAAGATCTCCCGCCAACTAGAATCTTTGGCCATCTACTCCATCGGGCAGCTGGTCCCCAAAGTTTGCAAGTGAAAAATTGCAGGAAAAGGAAAGAGAAAACAAATTCCCATCAATGCAAGTAACGAGCCGCTTGTATTGCAGGCAATAAGTATAGGAAAACAAATATACAAGATTAGAGTAACAGCGGAAGCATGTATAGCATGGAAAGATGTAACAACAAAATAGAGCAACTAACTCTAAGTCAAGAACAGAACAAGAAGTAAGGAAAGATAAACAGATGCAAGTGGCATGTAGCAAGCATCAAGTATCATGTAAATAAGTAACAAGTAACAAGTGTCAAGTAATCAAGTATCATGTACAAGTAACAAGTAGCAAATGTCAAGTGATCATGTAGGTTTCCAGTCTCGTATCTAGTCCTATCTAGGTAGCACTTCATGCATCCCAAATTTTTACCACATGGTTGCTACATTCATGCAAGTTACGTTTTAGATTTCATAGTGGATCATAGAAGGCAGTGTACTCAGGGACAAGCTCCAAGTATTATGAGTCAAGTGTGCAAGTGTCAAGTAATCACGTGTCAAGCTCCAAGTATCAAGTATCAAGCTCCAAGTACCAAGTAGGATCTGTGGATCCTATTCCGAGTACACGTTTCTGTATTTTCCGCTATTAGATCTTTCCCTTTAACCCCGGCATGGTTTCTTGTTATTAATATATAAAGCAAGCACGGACGTGCACAAACAAGTCACGAAACATGGTAAGACAACAAGGGACAAGTACAAGTTGAAAGAAGGGCGAGAATGGATGACAAATGACTCATCAAGGCTAGGACAACAAAACTTCTAGTTCTGGACAGCAAGACACTACTGTACCAAATCTGAGATTTCTGTTGCCACAAACATGCAAATCTGGATCCGTCAAAAAATCTAGAAAATAGAATCTCGGCTGAATTCAGCACATATATACAAGTCACATAATAATTATAGAAACAGGGCTCAAAACAGAATTATATACAGTAATCGTGTTCAGCCAGAAATCACAAGGTTGTATTCAAAAACATGAAAATGGTATAAAAACTTACTGATTAAATCCAAGAAAAATTTGTAGTATTCCCTAGTATATCTAGTATCAGAAAGTATATAATTTCATAATATTCCAACATAGATAGCATAGTCAAAGAAATTCAGGGAAACAGCGAGATATAGCAAATTTGTGAATCTAGAATTCTTGACACAATAGTACTAAAACATCGATAGATTACAAAATATAGCTTGAAATCCAAATCCTTCAAAAGGGTGACAAAATATATACTGTAGGCTACATTTTATGTTTGCAAAGTTTTTACCAACAGCAACTAGAATCAGGTCGAAAATATGGTTATTTACTGAACAACATGCAAAACTGGAGATATAGTACTTTGTTCACAAACATAAAATAGTTTATAAATGTCATCAAATAAATACACAATAATTTGGGATTAATCCCAGTCAAGTCTAGTCATAGCCAGTAAAATATAAGATCTAAATATTATCTTTAACATCAGTATTAAAATATATAACTCTACATAATTCACATAAAACCGAATATGGAATTTCTAATACATCTATAGCAAAACAGCAATAACTCATAACTCACAATTTGAAACTGAGATCTGTCAGAAATTCTAGAAAATAGACAACGAGATCTACAATTTATATTCACAAATTAATTTAATTTACTGATCTCAACAGGGTCTAAAATACTGAACAAAAATGGGCAGCAGCAAAAACAGAAATCTTTTCATGTATTAAATCAAATAGTTCATATGCAACAAATCCAAATTAAAACGAAACACAAGGCATGCAATATTAATACAACATATCATGGATCACGAACATCATACATACAAGCATCAAGAATTAATTAGATCTAAGTTAATTTCATGTCTTGTGTGTAACGAAAGACGACTACGGATGGATCAACAAATAAAGGCAAGATCTAACAAGGATTATCATGAGGATGAATCTAGAAACAAAGAGTAGCACTATAGGAGGTATTTAGTACTTGTATATTCAACAAAAAGGAATACAAGTTGCTTGCCTTACAATGACGATGGGTTGACGAAAGAAGTAGAATAACGGGAATAGATTCCTGGGCACGAACACAATACCACGAACGGAACACGAACAAAATGAACGAGATGATCACGGTCACCACGAATCCAAAACTTAAGATCCACACGTGCACATACAAGAGAGAGGGACACAGTCGGGGGTGCACTGCGAGAGGAGGCGACGACAGCACGGCGGCGTGAGCGACGGCGGCCAAAGGAGGGTCGCATTGGCTGCTGGCGCGATGCTGTTGTCACTGCTGGATGTTGCTGCCGCTATTGTCTACTGGCGCTTGGGAGGAGGCAGGGCGATAGGGGGAGGGGACTGACTGTCGGGGCTGTTAGGGTGATAGGGGCAGGGGTCGGCAGTCGGCGGTGGCGGCCGGAGGCGGGATGGGTATGTCGGGGGAGTAGAGGCGCACGGGAAGAGGTAGGAGATGAGAGGGAGGGAGAGTGAATATTAGGGTTAGGGTTCGGAGATAGGAATTGTATATGACAATAACCAAATTTGTTGGTGATTAATAAAGAGAGATTTTGGCAATTTGTGATTTGGAGAATCAAAAGAATAAGGTAAGAAGATATGATCTGCTTCTTAGGGAACGTGAAGAAGATCTGGGAAAGACTGGGTCAAAGAAGTGGGTATTGGGTTTCGAGTTAGGATCCAGTAGGATGGGTATGACGATTCAATAGGGTATATGGGTAGAAAACAAGATCCAACAAGACAGAGTTCAAATAAATAGGAAATTAGGCCATGAATGCAATAAATGAGAAATAATAAATCATCCAGAGACAGAATAATTGGTAGACAAAAGAATCACAGGAGAATCAAACAGATAGATGAATATATAAATACTGGAAAAAAGAACAAATACACGTTTCAGGAAAAAGAAAGAGTACAAATATATAGAATACACTAGAAGAAAGAATACAGTACAAGAATACAGAAAATGGGATACAGGTTTTACATCCGAAGTCCAGGAAGACGAGTCAGAGTGGGAACTCTACGTTAATGGGTCATCCTACGAAGAAGGGAGTGGGGTCGGAGTCATACTTAGGGGCCCAGACACCTTCGTTCTCCAATACTCTCTTCGCCTCAACTTCCCAACCTTCAACAAAGAGGTGGATTATGAGGCAATGATTGCAGGACTCCTCTTGGCCCATAAAGCAGTAGCCATACACGTAAGTGTTTTTTGCGACTCCCAGCTAGTCCTCAATCAGATTTCCAGAGAGGAGAGGCTTGCGGTGCCCGAATGATCCTATACCTGGTATGCATTCGATTTCTTCTCTCAAATTTTCCAAAAGCAATAGTGACCTGGATCCCTCGAGAACAGAATACCCAGGCAGACGCTCTCTCTAAACTGGCTTCTTCCTACTTCGAAGGATTAAATCACACTATATTGGTGGAGGTTCTCCTAAAACCCAGTATCAAATTCGTCGAACTGCTCGAAGTTAACAGCATCGACCAACCCGTGGCGAAGACAACTTGGATGGACCCAATTTTGAACTTCCTAAGGGTGGATGAACTACCCCAAGATCCATCTAAAGCCAGAAAGGTTTGAGCCTGTTCAGAGAGGTCCACACTCATCGACGACGCACTCTTCAAACGGTCATACCCCAAGGTGGACGGGAGACCTTATCTCTGCTGCCTAAATCCTGAGGAGGCCAACTATGTGTTAGAATAGATGCACGAAGGAATCGACAGCTACCACATGGGCAGCAGAACACTTGCAAGGAAAATACTCAATCACAGATATTACTGGTCGTTCCTCCTCCAAGATGCTCAGGACCTTGTGAGAAAATGCAGCCCCTGTCAAAATTACTCCTCCATTCGACATGCTCCCCAAGCCAGACTGAAATCACTGGCCAGTCTGGTCCCCTTTGCTATGTGGGGGATGGACATGGTTGGCTCTTTTCGAAAGCAAGTGGCCAGAGGCATTTCCTCATCGTCGAGGCAGATCCCCTTACCACCATAACTGAGCATCAACCATAACAATTCTTTTGGAAGAACATCGTTTTTCGATTTGGTATCCCTCGGATTCTTGTCACCGACAATGGCACCCAGTTCGCCGGCAAAAGCTTCTGCAAATTCTGTGCCGACCTAGGGATCCAGCAAAGGTTCTCTTCTGTCTCGCACTCCCAGTGAAATGGCCAAACTGAGAAAGCAAAAAAACATATCCTGCACAGATTGAAGAAATGCCTAGACTAGTCACCGAAAGGCCTATGGGTCGAAGAGTTACCGAGTGTGATGTGGTCCTACCGAACTACTAAAAGAATCTCAACAGGCGAGTCCCCGTTCAACCTAACTTTCAGAACCGAAGCAGTCATTCCCTTAGAGGTCGGGTCTCCTCTCCACACATCATAAGCTTCGTTGAAAGTTTCAACTCAACAGGCCTAAGGGCCAACCTCGACCACCTCGACGAGGTATGCAAAAAGTCATCTATCAGAAGGAACATCTACCAACAAAGGGTCGAGCGCTTCTATAATTGTCATGCTTTGCTTTCCAAAAAGAATACGAAATACGGATACGCGACTCAACTCAGCGAATGATTTGCATCATCCATAAGCTGTTAAGGAATCTTTACAACATCTCACAAAATAATCAGGGTCGGAAGAAAAAGAGTCAACCAATCATGCACATATGAACCAAAATACCAACAAGAATACTTGAAACCAAAATATATTAATCTCAAATAATCATGATCTGAATAAGTTAAATATCCTGGGTCACATCGCCCAAATACAAAGTAATCATCCAAGTACTCAAAATACATTATTCAAAGCAACAATAATAGTAATACTAATAAGCAAGAAATCTAGCACTAATATCTCATTTCGCCAATGCCGTCGGACAGCTGATCATCCTGATCTGTAATTAATAATTGTAGGAGAAGGAAAGAGAAAACAAGTACCCGTCAATGCAAGTTACGGGCCACTTATAATGTAGGATACAAGCACATGGAATAGTCAAAACTAAAGTGACAGCGGAAATAAATATAGCATGGTATAAAAATCAACAGTAATAACTAGCATGAATCAATAAAACAAAGTCAACTAGCATGGTATACTAACAGTACAAATGAATGTGTCCAGTATAGTGTCAAATGGCAACTAACAGTGTCCAGTAACAGTAAGCTCAGTATATCAGTGTAACAGTATAACAGTATCAGTCCAACAGTATCAGTCTTAAAGTATCAGTCTCATGTTCTTACAGTCTTGTGTGTATTACTAGCTAGTTAGCACTTCATGCATCCCGGTTTTTACTACATGGTTGCTACAAAAAACAGTATTGTTTTTAGATTTCATAGTGAACCATAATGGGGCAGTGTACTTAGGTATCAGTAACAGTAGCAGTAGCAGTAAACTAAGAGCATCCACAGTCGTTTCTCATAATTCTCATATTCTCATATTTTGAGAATAATATGAGAATTGAGCTCTGCAGTCGTTTGCTATTTTCTCAAAAAATAGCAAACGATCTACAGTGCATTCTCATATTTGAGAAGTCGCGCAGCGAATATAGAAATATAGAGGACGATACATGATGTCTCGTCGCTTTTTTTTTTCTTTTTTTAATGGCTCGGACGATACATGATGTATCGTCCTTGCCGAATTTTGCAAAAAAAAAATTGGGAAACACCTCCAACGGGACATCATGTCCCGTTTGATCATTGATCGGCCGGGACATGATGTCCCGTCCGAGGGCTTCCCAGTTATTTTTTTTTTTTTTAGCAAATATGACTGCAGACCACCCACTCTATTTCATTCATATTCTTCTCATTTTGGCTAAAAGTAAGAAACCCCACTGTGGATGCTCTAACAGCAACAGTAGCTATAAAAGTAACAGTAACAGTAACAGTAATAGTATGGAACACTAGTTCCCTTCCAAGTACACGTTTTCATATTTTCCACTATTAGATCTTTCCTTAAGAAACCCTGGCTTGATCACTTTTATTATGGTTATCAACAGACATGATAGTGCATGAAATAATGTCAAACTAACATGATATAATCAGTATTTGGTTCTGGAAAACAAATAAACATGCACAGATGATATACGGTCACATAAACTAGCAAGACAGTGTATGTTCATATTCAGGACAACATGACAGTACAGTACTAAAATAGTGATTCCCGTTACTAAAGAAATCCAAATCTAAATCCGTTAAAGAATATGGAAAATAGACTTCCACACGAATCCAGCAATCATATATAAGCCATATAGTATTTCACAAAATCATAACTCAAAACTGATTTGAATCTAGAAAATACGTTCAGCCAGAAATCAGTAAATCGTATTTAATGATAGAAAAACAGCATTAAAACTCCTCAAATAATTCTAGGAAAAATCTGGGTTAATCCCTTATATGTCTAGTATCAGAATATAAAGTTTCATAATATTCCAGTAAAATTAGTTTAGTAAAAAAAAATCAGAAAATATCAAGAACGATCGTTTGGCAAATCTAGAATTCCTAACACTGCTGTACGAAAACATTAATATCTCGCAAACCGTAAAAATAAATCCAAATCCGCCAAAGGGAGATGAAAATAGAAAAATTAAAATAACTTTCATATTTCATAAAAAAATTCCATATAGTAAAAGGAAATAGGGTGAAAATACGATTCTTTACAGAACAGCAAGCAAAATACAACAAGTATAGCTTTCATAAACAAGCATGAAATCGGTCATAAATCTCATCAATAAAATCCACCAAAATTCTGGATAATCCCTAAATAGATATAGAAATACTGACCAAAATTTTAGATCAAAATAATATATTTAGGACTAGTATCGAAACAGTTTAATCATCAAAATCATCAAAAAATGAAATCTAAAAATAGAATACACCTCTGTAGTAAAATATCCATAACTCACTCATACGAAAAAAAAATTGATCAAGGTCAGAGAGTTTGGAAAGAAGATGGATTTCTCTAAAAATCTTGTCTAATACAAAAATTAAGAATTCTGACCTTAATAGGGTCTAAAATACAAATCAAAACTGATCATCGCCAAATACAGATTTTCTCTTTAAAACAAAACCGACATAAACCACACGAAACTCATTCCAATCACAATCAAACATAGTATAGAGTCTAATAAATGTCCAAACATCATGAAATAGAGTATATAACATATTCACAACCATCATATCATATGGATCTCATCAAACACATAATTTCACCTAATTATCTCACATATATGAATAGATCAAGAACGGTCAAACCTAGTTGTTTTCATGTCAATTTTTGTGTCGTGAGGAAACTATGGTCAAATAGCACTATAGAGATAAAACCCATCAAAGATAACACACACGAGTTGTCTCTAGAACCCAACTACACTATAAGCGGTATTTTTGACTTGTATCATACAAAGAAATTGGAGTACAAGTTACTTGTCTTAACCGAAGACGAAACGAACTCCAAGAATAACAGGAATGGATTCCCGGGCAACGAACAAAAATCCACGAACAAAAGCGATCCACAACCACACGTGCAACCAAGAGAACTAAGAGAGAGAGAAAGATTGGATGGGGGGTAGCGGCGGTGCTGGCCTGGTGCTTGGCGCTGCTGCCCTGTCGCTGCTGAAGACGCCAGCAGATGGGGAGAGACAGAGAGAGACGGAGATGGAGAGATGGTGGGGAGGAGCTCTCGGTGCAATGGGTTTACGGTGGCTAGGGGGTGTTCGGTTTGGGGTGTTGGCGACGGGAGTAGGGTGTAGGTTGGGGGTCGGCAAGGGGGTGTGTAGGAGGATGGGGTCGGGGGCATTGACGGCGCAACAGAGAGAGAGGGAGAAGTCGGTGGTATTAGGAGATTTAGGGTTAGGGTTTAGGGAGAGATAGTTATATAGGGTTGGGTTTTTGGGTTGTGCATATTTGGGTTATTGGGTTGTGGGTAGTTTAGGAGTTATAATAGGATTTGTCTAATAGGATTTAAAATAGGATTTTAGGCTAATTTGGCTTTGGTGATCAATTAGGGATCAAAAGAAATAGGATTAGAAATAGGGTAACCAACCAAAGCACCATGAACACTCAAGAGCAAAATAAAGAGAACAAGAATCTAAAAGAGAAAAGAATAACAATTGATGAAGAACGAAGGCGAACAAATCAACACAAAGAGCTCAAAATGAAATAAGATGAATATATATTGAAAATAACTCCAATATACGATCCAAGAAAATACAAGAGAGTACAAATACTCAAAAAAGAAGAAAAATACATTAAAAATACGAAAAACGAGAAATAGGGGTTACAATAATCAGAAAGTACGACCAAATAACATAAAAGAGGGCGACCTTGTGCTTCGACGACTCACCATCTCCGAACCCACCAAGAAAGCAAAACTCGCTCCAAATTGGGAAGGTCATTATAAGGTCTCCAAAGTGATCCGTCCAGGGACCTACCGACTCGAAGACCTGGGGGGCAAGGCAGTCAAGACAACTTGGAATGTGGAGCACCTGATTAAGTTCTATGAAATCCCTTAAAACAAGTCAAACTCGTAACAAGGCAAATGTAAAAAGTGCCAACTTTCAATGGCCACCGAATAAAGTTATTTTCAGTTTCATCAGTCAACTTTTGCATACGCCTTTTCAAAACAAAGTCTAAACCTCGGATAGAGTGCCTAGACAGAGCACCTTGACTCTGAGTCTTATGCGGTTCTCACTGCTAAGTCTAAATCTTGGAAAGAGTTCCTCGACAGAGCACCTCGACTCTGAGTCTTACACAGTTCTCACAGCTAAGTCTAAACCTCGAAAAAATTGCATCGAAAGAACACTTCGACTCTATGTCTTACGCGGTTCTCACTGCTAAGTCTAAACCCCAGAAAGTGTACCTTGAATCCGAGTACTATGGGGTCTTCTCTGCTACATCTAGAGCCCGAGAATCGCCTTGACCCCGAACTTAATGCAGATCTCTCCACTGCCTAGAATTCGACATCTCAGATCTCAAACAAGTCAATCTACTGAAAAAGATCAATTTTATAGATCGAAAGGTGATTACAATGGCAGTGGCCAGCCCGTAAATGACATACAAAACACCGAAAGCTAAACCTACGTCTATAGATGATTCACTTCATACCGCAGAACACTAGCTACTCCCCACACATTGAGGATAAGAAACAGGTAAGGGCACCTCAGTATTCGATCCCGAGACTCTGTTACGAAGAAGAGAAACACTCATGAAAAGACGCCAGGTCCCTCTCAGCTCGTCAGTCTCCCTCGCCGCCACAGCTCGACAATGTCCCTCTCTGCGAAAGAGACATCATACCGACGATAGGCGATGATGATGAGGACCCCCGGGAATCCCTAGGGGAAGGTGGAAGTTGAAGCCAAAAATTGCCCGAACCTCCTGTAACATCCTGAATTCTTAAATATAGAGTTTGTTGATTTTTACGTGTTTTGCACGTATAAATTCATATGCATTTTCCTAGAAATTTTTTCTTTATAACATGAACAAGTAATTATCCTCTTTATTTTCTAATAAGCATATTTTTAAAAGCCTAATTAAATCCTAGGCCTAATTGTCTCTTTCTAGCCCATTATAATTAATTAATTTATTTATTTATTAAGAGCCCATGGTTAATTGGCCCATTAGTGAGCCCATTAATTTAATTCCCCTTTTAAATAGTCTAACTTGTACTGTAGACTAATCTAGTAGACAATTAATTAAATTACATGAACAAACTTATAATGGGGGGTACTAGTACTGCATGTGCATTGCACTAGCACGTGCCTGGTGCACTTTGGAGAGTAGGCCGGATTTCACAAAGAGAGAGGGAGAGATGTGAGTAGTGGTGAGGTGGTTGCTCCATCATGGGTAGTTGCTACAACTCCCTAACTCATCCTAGCCTTTGATCCCTAACTATTTGATCTAATCCTAGCCATCTATTCTCACCCAAAATTAGTATAAATACCCCCTCTTAGTTCTCTTCATGTAGCACATTAAAATTCGTAAAAAAAAGAAAGAAAAGACAATTTGTGAGTTAAAAGATTGAGAGTTTAAGTGTGTTCTTGCACCCATTGGAGGAGGCTGCCCTACACCTAGGAGGAGCTTGGATTTGCTTCAAGCAAGGAGGAGACGTGTGGTGGCACAATCTAGGAGGAGAAGGGTCCATTCGTACATTCTAGGAGGTTTCTAGGAGTTCTTTTGTTTGTTTCTCTCCAAATAAGGTGGACAATTTTGTCATACTTCTAATTAGCTACCAAGCTAGGTTTATGTTTGTGATCATGTTAGAATAAACAAGAAATTAATGCTTTATGTTTGTTACCATGATTAAGGAGAAAAAGGACCCCAATTAAACTTACATGAAATGATTAGTAAAATGTATTGAATTATGTGATTGAAGTGTTGTTGTGATAACTTGATAACATATTGGCATGTTAATTAGGTAATTATGAAATTTTTGGTATGAAAATGATCATGTATGTTTGTAAAATGCAATATGGAGAAATATGTTTATGAATGAATTGTGAATTATGGGTAACCTTCATGCCATGAAAATAGATTGATTAGTGAGTAAAATACACATGGTTTTTGTTACATGAGATTTGTGCTAAGATCCCTAATTTGCATATTTTGTCGTTGGAAAAGAGAAATGGACATTTTGTGAATTATGACTAATTTTATTTGAAAGGATGGATTTTATTAATGAAGAGAAAAAGTAATTTTGTGAAAACTTTGATTATGAATAAAGTGAAAATTGTGATTTTGTTCTCAATGTCAGAAATATATCCATTATCTACTTTAAATTGCAACCTGGTGCAATCGACAGTCGACCGAACTAGAGTCGACAGTCGACTGTCAAGTAATAAATTTTGAATTTTCGTTACAGAACAGTCGACCAACTATATTTTAACAGTCTACTGCCCTGATTATTGGTTTTCGAGTTATAAATCGTTGCAGAACAGTCGACCGACTATATTTAACAGTCGACTGCCCTGATTAGTGGTTTTCGAGATTTAAATCGTTACAGAATAGTCGACCGACTGTATTTTAATAGTCGACTGCCCTGATTATTGGTTTTTGAGTTTTAAATAGTTGCAGAATAGTCGACCGACTATATTTTAATAGCCGACAGCCCTGATTAGTGGTTTTCGAGTTTTAAATCCTTACAGAACAGTCGACCGACTATATTGTAACAGTCGACTGCCCTGACTATTGATTTTCGAGCATTGGGCTTAGTATAAATGAGAATTTGAGACTATTTCGCAAGAAAGAACTTGTAATAAATTATTAGCTTAAATTGTCTTTGGATAAAGAACAATAAATATTTTGTTTAAAAGAATTTTGAAATGAGATTGAGTAATGGAAAATTGGAAGTGTGAAATTTTGACCTGAGATTAATAAAATGAGAATAAGAGAATTATGTGGGAAAAATGAATGGTGAATATGACAAGTTGAAGAATGAATTTATTGTCTTATGCATGAAATTGTACATGAAAGTGAAATAAATTATCATGATGAATTATGAAAGATCTTATGAATATGAATACTCAAGTGCTATGAACATGAAATGAGATTTTGAATTAGAGGGTAGCAAAGTCCTTACACCGGCAATTGAATAAATTTTTAAGATGAAATGTTGAGATGAAAAGACCAAGTTTGGGTCATGTTGTTGAATTAATGGTTAAAGTCCGGTATATGGGAAGTGCTAACTCTAGGGGATGGATTTTATTCATGATTCAAATAAATTAAGGACTAGATGCATAGTGGAGATGTGACGAAAGTAAGAGAAAAACATGAGTATGAGGGCCATCGGATTGGCGGTGTGAGAGTGATTCACAGACTGCCTGCTTGATGCGTCATGTCATGGCGTGAGCACTACTCCGGAATTATCGTCCCGGTGGCGATGCTTGTAGGGTGTTTGGTGACTATGGGTGGTGCCATTGTTCCATGACGGAGGCTGAATTGTCCATAGGATGATGAGTCATGACAGTGTGTAGGATTCCCCTCCAGACTGTCTGGACATGGGCTCGTAACTCATTAAACATCTAGGATACTTACCGTAGTTACTGTAGTAGTTTAAATCATGGCGAGGGACTGAACCCTACAAGATGAAGAACGATTAAGGGCTTGCCTTCGGACCTATGTAGTATGGAATGCATAGAATTCGAACAAGTGCGCATTAGTGTCATGTAATATAAACAACTGCATTAAGGACTAAGTGCACAGCATAACACGACATCTATAGGATAATCCCCGTAGTTTGGTTTGTGGCAAGTATGTGCTTTCTAAGTAAGAGAAAATTGATGTATTATATCTTTGCGTCAGTTGAATGAACTGACGAGCCCACAGTTTTCATGCAGGACAAAGTGAATGAAAAAGACTAAGGAGGAACTGATGCAACTGATGCATAAAGAATTGTTTAAGTGTTATTTTATTTCATTTATGTAATTGACGTAAATTTGTTTCCGCTGTTTAAATGTAACTCTGATTTAATAAAGTTTTAAATTTCTTATAAAATTGTACGAAGAAAAGCGTAAAGATCCGGTGGAACTTCGAATTCAGTCTTATTTGGAATTCGGGGTGTTACACCTCCGTTACTCCAGCCGACCCAGCTAAGAAAATCTCGAGAGAAGGATGAAGAGTCCTCTAATATAGATAACTCCACATCCCCGGGTCTCGGTCGCCGATCGGAAACATCAGATCTTGTAATCTGAGTCGCAAGTGAAGAACTTCGACACGAGTCACGCTCTTTCGTTCCAAGTCCTCTCGGCTCGGCGAAGGCAAAGCAGGAACTTCCAACTGGAAAATTGCGACCAAACCCCTAATCCGAGCACATGCACGGAAGAAAGAATCCCTCAATGGTCGGTCACAACTGTTACAGATCTTGAAATCCGAGTAGAGCAAGCTAAAACATGGTCTCAGTAGTAGAAGCCCTCCAAAGTCAAAGCCTCGAGGACTCAAACCACTTTCTGAAATCTTCATTAAGGAAACATTCACTTGTTGGAACAAATGGCTTAGAGGCTATAAGATTTTATAGGCAACTCTGCCAACTACCTCATTAATTATGCGTCAAAAGTCAACACTTCAATTTCCAAGGTTTATAGTAACCTCTGTTCCCAAGAAAGGAGGACGTGAGCAGGCACATGGCGGCTTCTTGCATTCACCACTCCCGACATTTCAACATCAGTTCATCAATACCTACGAGCAAAGGAGATTACATGAAAGCAAATATTTAATTTAGAAAAAAAATATACAAGGGCGGTGGCCAGTCCGCGTCAAGGCAAAATTATAAGGCAAATTCATGGACGACGCTGGAAATCGAATCCCTTCTCTTTGGAGATGATGGGCCATTTCTCAGCATTCGCAGCATCCTCCTCGACCGCTCACTGCAGATCCTCCACCTTCGCCTTCGTAGCGAAGCCCTCGACACTAATGCCCGGATATCTTATCTGGACATGCATAAGGGCCATACTGTACCTCACATCTTGAGCATCGAGCACCTGCTGCAGGGTCTCTTCTAGCTCTACCTTGTCCTTCTCCACCGTTCACGCAACCTCGTTCAACTCGCCCCTCAATTTATTCTCCTCGGCTTGCCATGCTAGCGGCTCCTCGGCCCATCTCTCCTTCTCAACAAGCAGCCCCTCTCGAGCCTTCTTTTCCTTGTCCAACTCTTTCTTGACATCCTTAACGGTCCTCCAGAGGTCATGGTCTTAGCTCACTACCTTCCACGCCGACTCCTCGGACTCTAGAGCATGCGCAAGCATTGCGCCGATCCTCTGCTTCAGCTCGGCCCCGGTGACGGTAGCTTACGAAGGAAAAAGTTAGCAAAAACAAAACCAAAGGAAAAACTAAAGAAAGCGACAAAAAAGAAGAAGAGAAAAGAGAGGGACCATTCACTTTATTAAAGTAGTCTTAATTTTAGTCTCACATCTGAAATAAACTTAGAATTAATCCTTGTACTCTTATTTATATAGGAGGTAGTGTATTCAGTTATAATAATCCAATAAAGTATTCTTTTCAGGCTCTATATAATGCTTCAACATGGTATCAGAACTTAAAACGTATACCCAAAAATTATCCCCAAAAAATTAGGGTTTTTCCCCCTCTCCTCTTCCTCTTATATATATATATATATATATATATATATATATATATATATATATAGGAAAAGGCTCCGTTGCACACTACCTTGGTGCTCACCGCGTGAACACTACGTCTTCGGGCGTTCAAATCGAAAATCCGAACCGTTCACATTGATCTACACATCTAAATTAGTCTAAATATGTAAAATCAAATCATTTGAAATTCATTTGTCCATCCATCACGCGACTATAAAAACAATGAATTTCAGCCATACAATTTTGTAACACTTCAATGAATGGGCAAATGAATTCCAAATGATTTGATTTTACATATTTAGACTAATTTAGATGTGTAGATCAATGTGAATGGTTCGGATTTTCGATTTGAACGCCCGAAGACGTAGTGTTCACGCGGTGAGCACCAAAAGTAGTGTGCAACGGAGCCTTTCCCTATATATATATATATATATATATATATATATATATATATATATATATATATATATATATAGTTCATATTCCTCCTCCGAAACCCTAATCCACTTCCCTTCCTCTTTTGCCTTGCTCAACGCCGCCTTCCTCTCTAAAACCCTCTTCCGATCCCGATGTAGGCCTCCTCTTCCACTCTCGATGCTGCCCTATATATATATATATATAATTATATATATAGTTCATATTCCTCCTCTGAAACCCTGATCCTCTTCCCTTCCTCCTCTGCCTTCCTCCACGCCGCCCTCCTCTCCAAAACCCTTTTTCGACCCCGACGCAGGCCTCCTCTTCCACTCCCGACGCCGCCCTCCTCTTCCGATCCCGATGCCGCTGCCCACCTCTCTACTCCACACTCCAACTCCAAAACCCATCAATGTCGCTACCCATCGAACTCGTCGCCTCCCGAAACCTATCACCCACCATCGCCAACCCAATAGTACCACCATCACCATCACCATCACCCTCACCACCACTACTACCACCACCGCCACCACCACCGCCTCGGCAAATTCAGGTTTTTGTCAGAAGACATATGAATCGTTCTGACTCAACCATCCAAGTTATACCCTCTGTTATTCAACCAGTGCCAACCCCTTCTATCGGTAATATTCATGCCACATTACCTATTGCTTAGCGTAAGTCTAAGCATTCTTGTGCCCACTATCCTATTGTCCAGTTTGTTTCTTCTTCTAAACTGAACAGATTTTTTTGAGCCTTTACATTTTCCTTGGATTCCATCTCTATTCCTAACAATGTTTAGGAAGCACTCAAGCACCCTGGTTGGACTGCAGCCATGAAAAGGAAATGCAAGCTCTTCAGCAGAATGGTACTTGGCTGTTGGTTTGCCTCCGTATAGGTGGTAAGTCAATTGGTTATAAGTAGGTATTTATAGTCAAACACAATCCTGATGGCATAGTTGAATGACTCAAAGTTGGCCTTGTCGCTAAAGGATATTCCCAGGAATTTAAGGTTGATTATGATGAGATTTTTTCCCAGGTTGCAAAACTCATATATGTTCGTATTCTTATCTCTCTTACATCCAATTGTTCTTTGTCTCTTCATCTGCTTGATTTCAAGAATTCATTTCTCAATGGATACTTGAAAGAAGTGGTGTATATGCAACAACCTTCTGGTTTTGAGCGACATGGGGAGAATCTTGTATATTCGCTCAAAAAGTCATTTTATGGCCTTAAACAGTTTCCTCGAGCATGGTTTAAAAAGTTTGGCAAAGCTGTGTGCTCTTATGTGTTCTCAAGAAGTAAGACAGATCATTCTCTCTTCACAAAGAAAGGAAGTAAAAGAATTGTTATTTTGTTAGTCTATGTCGATGATATCATTATCACAGACAGTGATTCCCAAGGATTACAGACATCAAGCCGCTGTTAGCCTAAACCTTTCAAACAAAGGATCTTGGTCCGCTTCAATATTTTCTTAGCATCGAGGTTGCACACACAAAGGATGATATCTTACTGTCTCAAAGAAAGTATGTCCTTGATATTCTTACCGAGACAGGTATGTTGGGATATTGCCCCAGTGTCACACCCATGGATCTCAATATTAAGATGTCCTCCTTCTCCAATGATACATTGTTCTTTGATCCAGGACGATATCGTAGGCTGGTTGGCAAACTCATATATCTTTCAGTGACTAAGCCAGATATTACCTTTGCACTTAGTCGAGTCAGTCAGTTTATGCATGCACCGACTATCTCTTATTTGGAAGTAGTGGTTCACATTCTTTATTATCTTAAGAAAGCCCTAGGGAAAGGACTTCTCTCTTCAGGCCTGGTGAATCTCTTTTTTTACGAGGATATTCTGATGCTGACTGGGCAGGGTCGATTGATGAAAGGCAATCTACTAGTAGATACTTTGTGTTCTTTGGAGGAAATCTGGTATCTTGGAAGAGCAAGAAGCAACCTGTTATAGCTAAATCAAGTGCAGAAGCTGAACACCGAGTCATTGGGCATTTGATTTCTGATGTTTTATGGCTCAAATCTCTCCTTCGAGACTTGAAAATTTTAGTATCTTCTCCAGTTCTACTGTATTGTGATAACCAAGCTGCTATGCATATTTATAAAAATCCTGTGTTTCATGAGCGCACAAAACACATTGAGGTCGATTGTCATTTTGTTCGTGATGAGTTGGAGAAGAAAGTGATCTCATTTTCATATGTCTGGTCTAGTGAACAACTTGCTGATATCCTCACTAAAGCATTACCTCCTAAGCTCTTTCAAACTTACTTGAGCATGCTTGGCTTCAATAATATCTACGCACCAGCTTGAGGGGAGTGTTAAAGTAGTATTAATTTTAGTCCCACATCTGAAATAAACTTAGAATTAATCTTTGTACATCTGAAATATATATAGGAGGAAGTGTATTCAGTTATAAAAATCCAATATATTATTCTTTTCAGTCTCTATATAATACTTCAACACACCTAAACCGAAGCCTGAGCCCAACTAGAGTAGACCTCATTCTGATCCTCCCTCTTCAAGGCCATTAGTTCTCGGGGGGTGGCCAGATTATCAACCACCTAGACTACACTCACGTGGTTCGTTGTCAAATCCACCGCCGGAATCAACCAGGAGAGGACCCATGCCTTCGCCGATGACAACTGCTTCAGCGCCACCCCATCCTCCAGCTGCGATACGTTTTGAGCCCCCACCGAAGACTCCTTTGGGTTTGGAAGGTCAGCGCTCTTGCTCTTCTTCTACAGCGGGGGCCCAACCGAGGGAGGGGAATGAGGACGCTTTGAAGAACCTCCCCCGGTCTTCTTTCGATGCCCCTCAGCTACTTCGGCCCCTTTCCTTGCTCCACCCTTCGTGACCGTGTCAGGCCTGACCTTTTCCTTGATTCTGGTCCTCTCTGCAATCGCCCTAGTTTTCGCCTTCACTTCTACCTTAGCCCTCTCCTCCTCCTCTGCCTCGGCTTTAGCCCTCGCTTCGGAAGCCTCCCTCTTAGCTTTCCTGGTTATGCATCCTTCCATCAAGAGTGCATCAGAAACCATGGAGAAGGGGAAAATAAATTGGCAAGTCGATGACCAAAGACAATGGAGAATGGAGATAGAAGAACAGGTGAAAACAAACTATATATAGACAGAAAAAGATGTTGAATACTATGCCCGCACATGGCAGGCATGGACACGTAGGTCCTAAAACCGTTGGGATTCCTCTCAGAGAAATGCTTCACGGTGAAACTGTTGGTGTATGCCCTAGAGGCCAGTTGTGTATTGACATTACTAGTTTACATTGCATTATGATATTTATTTCATATATGAGGCATTTTATTTATTGTGTTATTTATTGTGATTAAATGAGGATAATAAAGTTTTTAGAATAGTAGGTTCAATCCCATGGGATATCAAGTGTATGACTTGATTGTGGGATCATATTGGTTGTAATCAGAACACTATTCTTAAATGTCCCTAGTGAAATATTATTGTAAATTAGGACAACAATAATGCATAGAGACTAGTATGTGCATAGACTGATGACCATATCTCACGGGGCATGGATATGAGATATCAAGTCTTCACATGGGTACATATTAGAGTAATAATGTACTGGACTGACCCACCATGAGAACGCTGCATGGATCGTTAAGTGAGTGTCATAAGCGGTTCTCACAGTGACCATGATGTATGTAGTCCTTTGACTTGAAGTCACTACGGTTCCCTACATGAGAAGTTATATATTTTAATGTCGTCAAACGTTGCCTGTAATAAGGTGATTATAAAGTCGACTATTGGATATAGTGCAAATCATACGGAGGGATGTGAGTGAATTAGATAGGATTTGTCCTTCTTACATAACATGAGCGATATCTACGGGCCCCTTGATTGAGTGAGACTGCAAAATGTATGGTCGTGCTTAAATGAGTCAATATGAGATATTGAGCTCATTTGTTTTAGTAAGTCTACTCGGACATCAAGAAACCAAAGATTGAACTATACAAGGGTGACACTATCTATGCCGTGTGGTCAATTAAGATATCTGGATAAAGGGACTAGACTACATGGTAACATTGGTCACAGATAGGTTATGTCTAATCACTAACCTTCCCGTTACTTGAGTAGCAGTGATGTATTGCTAGATACCAGTCACTGTTTGTAATACTAGAATATGATTTTAGTATTACTGTCAACGTAATGAGAACCTAAAAGGTCACACACTTAGAATAGATCGAAATTAGGATTTAAATTCATAAGATGAATTTAATTGGGAATCCAAGTAAGACTTGGATATCTGGCATCGGTTGGACATTTAATTAGATTAAATGGACTGACTAAAGATCAGAGGCCCACACATGAATCTGACCCAGGTCGGATTGTGAGCCCAAAAACCTCATTACTCTCTTAGGGTTAATTTTCTACAGCTATATATATGATACATAACTGTGGAAAGAAGTTACACGAGAAGACCCTAGCTGTCACAGAAATTGTGAGAGAGATCGTGAGGAACGGCTTGATCCCACAGCTAGCACCGCGGCGTGAGGAAAGCTTGGTTTTGATCCGTTCGTGTGGATGCCTTAGAGGCACGGCAATATTTGCAGTGTTGTGATTGACATATCTTGGAGACGCAGATCCATCCATAAGGTATAATTCCTAAACACGATTTATGATTTTCGCATGGATCCATGGCTAGGTTTCAATAATTTTTGTAATTTTTTCGCAGTGTATTCAATCTGTGTTTGCCATTGAAACCTAATAGAAACTCCAACCACGAGCCTCATGTGATCATCATCGCCAAGGCCCACAACCCGAATCTATCACTCCCACGTGTCGAGTCGACTCAAAGGCCCTACGCGGTCTCAGTCTCTAACGGAACGACAGCCTCGGACACCCCGACTCGAAACAACAGTCTAACTCGGAAGAATCCTCATGGAATTTCAGAAGTCCAAAGCAAAATCAGGACTTGGTATAACAAAAATATTTTATCATTTCAAAACAGTTACAATGGGCGGTGTTTAGTCCGCATTCGGCAAACAACATCACAAAATAAAAACTAAGGCGAGGGGGGCTCCTCCTTAGAAGCCGGGTGAGTATCGTCGCCCCATAATACCAACGAAATGTCAGCTAGATTCGTGGGCTAAACCTCCTTCGAGGGGATACGAGCATTCTCATCTGCTAAGCTTCCAGAGGCAGGCCCCACACCAGTCCCTAGGTCGGAAGGAATCTTGCCAGGAGTATTGGGGGAAGTAACAAAATACGAATCATACTCGTGATTGCCAAGATTGAAACCAGGATACATCCATCAAATACGTTCGATGGCCTGCTTAAACTGCGCTCCTCCCCCTCAAGAATCTGATCCGCAACTACAAGTTCCAACTTCACTTTGGTTAACCGGTGTTCCAGCACCTACTTCTCGTTCGGCAACATCCCAGAGACAGAATGCCCTTTGCCCAGCTCCTCCAACATCCTCTCCAACTCCTTCACCTTCATTTTCCAAGATCTCGACGCGCCTATGCTCGACTTGGCACCTCTTCTTGTACCGCTCCACTCTCCGAGCCGCATGGCCGAGCAGACACCCATACTAACTATTCATTTCAGCCCCATAGAGGGTAGTCTGCCAACAAAACTAGTATTTGTGTGCTCTCATTCTCCAAAGTTTCGATTTTACTATTCTACCATGGTAGATAACCAAAATCCATTCAAGAACTTAGCAACAAATCTTTTGTGCTTGGAATACAGCGTAATCGACAATTTACCGTGATGACCCCTTCAAAAAATCGAAGGAGACACGATTCCACAGTCTCTTGGGCAAGGATGTCTTGATCCTTCGGGGGAGACAGAGTCTCCACCACTTCTGTAACGCCCCGAATCCTAAATTACTGAATTCGAGATGTTCTTCAGGATCTTTTCACTTTTCTCGAGTACAATTTTACAAGGAAATTTCAAACTTTTCTTTTTACATCAGAGTTACAACATCTTACATTTAAATTTACACAGCGGAAGAAAAATATACAACATGAACAACAACATAATGAGATCTTTATGCATCCATTCCTCTTTACATGTAATTCATCCTGCATACAAAACTGTGGGTACGTCAGTTTATTCAACCGACGATAATTATACATGGCCATCCTCTCTATGTCAGAAACAGTATAATGAATCTCATTTCTTACAAATCACAATCTTGTTCATAATAGGCATGTAAAATAAAAAGGGAACTTTTAATGATGTCGTGTCGTGATTGTGCACTTAATCCTTAATGCAATTTATTTAATTAACATGACACTAATGCGCACTTGTTCGAATTCTATGCATCCCATACTACATAGGTTCGAGGGCAAGCCTCTTAATCGTTCTTCATTTTTGTAGGGTTCAATCCCCCGCCATGACTTACTCTACTTCTGTAATTTCAGTGAGTATCTTAGATGATTCTATGAGTACAAGCATGTATCCTGGCCCCTGGAGTAGAATTTCGCGCCATGTCTTGACTCGTCAAGCATGCATTCTGCGACAATTCAGCCTCCTCCCTGAACACACTCCTCTTGCAGTCACCAAAACATCCCACAAGCGTGACTAAAGTCCGATCATTACTGAGTTGTGCCCGCGCCATGTCTTGACTCATCAAGCATGCATTCTGCGGCTCACACATCCGCACCGTACCCTAGCTCTCATACTCATGTTTTTCTCTCACCTTCATCACCTCCACACTATGTATTAATTTTATTAGAATCATGAATAAAAATCAAGCTCTAGAGTTAGCCTCTCCATCAACCGGACTTATCATTTCATTTCACTTGACCAACCTGGTCTATTTCTCAATATCATTTCATTTCACTGCCGGGGAGACTTAGCTACTCCTTCGTTCAATTTCAATTTCACAATATCCAATTGAGCATCATCAGCTCATCATTCATTTTAGAGTCTCACAGACTTTCTCATCATGATTTAGCCTTTCATAATTATTCATTTAATTCTCAATTCTCATCTATGATTCATTTCACATAATTCATACAGCCATAAACAGAGTCCATCGACTTAAATCATAAGGTTCACAATTACCAACAGCAAATAACATGAATTCAAATATAACAAAGTCCACTCTGCACAGTCGACTTGGAAGAACACCAGTCGACTTATACAGTCACATACAGGTTCCTCAAAAATGCTCGGGATAGTCGACTGTTGTACTCAACCAGTCGCCTGTCCCGCAACTTTCCATGTTCACAATATTATTCACAAGACAGTCGACTGTTCATAGATCAGTCGTCTGTTCTGGAGATTTTAACAGCACAATTTCTAAGTCCAGATCAGTCGACTTGCTACATGCATTCGGTCGACTGGACAGATCCATTTTCCATTAAAGAGATTATTTACAGTTCTTACATGTACTTGCATCATGATGTCAATTTACAATATACGTAAATTCATGTTTCATAAACAGGGTCTCTTATTGTCCAGTAGCATTACAACATGAGTGTTCAGTTACTAATATGCTCTTTCTTTAGAGAAGAATGCTCTAAACATGCATTCACATAGTTCATACTTTCTTACGACAATGAAGATATAAATCTCAAGTCATCATATTGGGTCTACATAATTAAAATATCTTTATTCCTGGAACTTTCAAACAGTCATATTCAGATTGAAGCACCAGTCGACTTAACACAACATCAGTCGACTGCTCAGACAATTTAAGTTATTAATCACCATTAGTTCCTTTCATTCATTTACCTTCCCTCCATCATATGTGTCATAGGGAAAATATACACATAATAATCACACCATCATGTCTATTCACACACATGTTTATCAGCACATTATAAATTTATGTGTCTCGTACCAGTCGGCTGGCTCACATGGCAGTCGACTGTACCGACAGTCTCGTTCTCATTATTAATAGCATGTTCAAGCAATTTCTACTGCATTCAATTCACTTTCTGTAACGTGGTATCAATCATAACAATCATAGTATCATTCCTACATTAGAAGTCCTGAGAAACACCCACCTTATATGAAGAAATAAACGAAATCCCGCACTTTTCAAAGCAGAGAACGCCTTCTTGCTCCTTTGCTCCACACCGAGCTCCTCAGCAATGCTGCTTACTTCCACAGAAAAGCTCCCACACAAACTCACAAATACTCTCTTGTAATAGTAATCTTAGAAAATTTTTAGTGTAAAAGAGTTAGGGGATAGGAGGGGTATTTATACTAGGAGATAAATAGAATGGAGGGTTAAGATACATTGGGGAGTTGGAGAATCAAGGGCTGAGATCCAATCGGGAGTTGAGAAACTACCCACACCTCAAGAGTAACTACCCATGACTCAAGTCCATCACTCCACAAATCCGGCCAAGCTTGTGTCTTGTGCACGTGTATATGGAGTGCACGTGTACACACAAACCCCTCCATAAAATGCACATCAATACCCGGAAAAGAAGAAAAGGATGCTACACATACAAGTTGTAGGAATTTAAATAAATAAAAGGTTAAGTTTATGGGCTTAAGTTCATTTGGGCCAAAATATTTTAAAAGAGAAAATAGACAAATCGACATTTGGGCTTTAAGAAGAATACTTTATCGAAAAATAATACTTTATTCATCATGTGGAGAAAAATAATAGACAACGAGCTACACAAGCACACCATATGAAAATAAATAAATAATCTTTAAGTATTAAGAAAAATCGGGGTATTACATCACTCCCTCCTTAGAATAGTTCCGTCCCCGGAACTACAGCCAAGAGCGAGAAAAAGAAAACTTCACAACAACAAGAGATACAAAGATACAAAGAATACAAAAATACAATCAAACAAAAATACGATCAAACAAAAAGCTCAGGATAGTCCTTCAACATCTTCTCCTCAGATTCCCAAGTAGCCTCTTCAACCAAGTGGTTTCTCCAGACTACCTTGACCATCGGTATCGTCTTATTCCTCAAGACTTTCTCTCTACGGTCAACAATCTCAACAGGAGTCTCGATGTAATTCAGGTCTAACTGCAAACCTTCCGGCACTTCAGGCAAATGATGACTCGGGTCTGGAATATAACCTCTCAACATAGACACATGAAAGACATTGTGCACCTGAGACAACTCTTCCGGTAGTTCAAGCCGGTAAGCAGTTTTCCCGATCCTTTTCAATATCTTATACGGGCCTATAAATCTCGGGGCTAACTTCCCGCCTTTGCCAAAACGAACCACACCTTTACTGGGTGATACCTTCAGAAAGACGAAGTCACCAACCTCAAACTCAAGGTCCCTTCTCCGGTTGTCTGCATAGCTTTTCTGCCTGCTCTGAGCTTCCACCAACCTTTTCCTGATCAGATCAATCTTCTCAGAAGTCAGCTGTACAAGCTCAGGACCAAACAACTGACGCTCCCCAACTTCATACCAGCAAACAGGAGTCCTGCACTTCCTGCCATACAAAGCTTCATACGGCGCCATCCCAATGCTAGCCTGAAAACTGTTGTTGTAGGCAAACTCTACCAAAGGTAGATGCCTTTCCCAACTGCCTCCGAAGTCTAGTATACAACACCGAAGCATATCCTCAAGAATACGATTGACTCTCTCGGTCTGCCCATCGGTCTGTGGATGAAAAGCAGTGCTGAAGTCTGTCTTGGTACCCAAAGCTGCCTGAAGACTCCTCCAGAAATGCAAAGTAAACCGTGCATCTCGATCAGACACAATAGTTGAGGGAACACCATGAAGTCGGACAATCTCACCAACATACATCTCAGCCAACAGGGCCTCACCAAGGGCAACCTTCGCCTTCGGGGACAATCCGACATCGATAAGCTCAGCCTCCGGCACCGCCCTTAAGAGTTCATCCAAGGTCCTCTCTTACTCCACGAGCCGATTCTCGGCCTTCCTGACCACATATACCCCCCGAAATCTGGGGTAAGCCTAGGGTTCAAAAGTCCTCTTTCTTGTGGAGGAGAACGACCTGAGGAACTTTGTGGCCGATCCATCCAAAGAAGATCTAATTCCCAATCCACTCTAGTCACCTGAAGAAGACAAGTTGCTAACCTCCTCGGTCGACATTCTCAAAGCATCAACTTTTTGAAAAGGAACTCCATGTGCAAAGAAAACAAAGCCCCCAAATCAGCAAGAAGGAGCAGATTTATAGAAGCAAACTTCGTCATGAACCGTCGACACGTGTCGTCCCCTCGTATTCTTTGAAATGCGACCTCTGGAATGGATACTGTCACGTGACGACTCCTCGCATCTCAAAAAACCTGACAGAGTAAGAGGACACAGGTATAGGAACCTGACATCACCCACTCTACTAGCACCTAAGCCTGATAGGCGTCCCCCCGACCAACACAGGAACCGACGCAACAAAGGATTCCTTCAGGCTATGATCCACAACAAGGGCCGTAATTCAGATTCATAGGCTGAAACGATACTCCGACTCCAAGCCTCGAACACTACCTTAACGGTAGACACCACCACTCAGTGTGGTCTCTGACACTTTTCCCACGAGTTATCTACTCCTCGGAACAACAGCTCATCTCCGAGAGTGGGGGGGAGGGGGGCTTATGGTATGGGTGAAATCTATAATTGACCCCCGCCCTACGATTCTCGCACGAATCACAAAGCTCTTTGGTGCTTAAAGTGCCCGTCAAACAAAGGGCCTAAACAAAACTCGCTCCATGGGCCTTCTGCAGGCCCAATCACATCCCTCCGGCCCATCCGGGTCTCTTGCCCCCCCCCCCCCAAAAAAAAAACCAAAAAAGGGGGATTTGATTAACGCCATATCGACGGACCCTATGAACGGCCGAGAATCTCTCCATAACGGATTCTCCAAAGACCTTTAAATACTACTGCTGTGGCACTGTTACAAGGTAATCACTATTTTTGCTGTAGAACCCCTTCCCCTAACTTGCTATCTTCTGACATATGTATCGGAGGGTCTGTCACTAGGAATACTCCCGCTGTTTTAGGCTTCTTTTTGCAGGTCGGCAAGTCGGCACCTTCCCCATCCAATCCACTCGATTTTCTCTCGGATACAGAACGAAGGTCAGGATCATGGTCGTTTTCCCGAATACAAGAACTCACATTATCTGTTAACCCCCCCCCCCCCCCCCCACCCCACCCCACCCCCCCCACCCCAAAAAAAAAAAAAAAAAAACACCAACAAACACAAAGAAGTGTTTGAATTATAGAAAATTTGAAGTAGCAATGAAGCGCTATAGGGGTCCAAGGGGCCAAGGCTACCCCACTTCGCTATGCCCTTATAGAAATTTAAAAATCCATCCCTCCTTCCCCGATATATACACGCATACAAACCCTCCATTAAAATTCAATTAAATTTAACTAGTAATTTACACGTGCGATGCACGTTTTTAATAATTTCAAAAAATAAAAATAAAAACTCTGACGTAGGGAGGATTTGAACTAGAAACCTCCTTTATATTAATTATGTACGTGCGTTACATATGTTGGTAGAATGACAAAATAACAAATGACACTAAGGCCTTCTCCCATTATATTATTATTACTTGTAGTTTACACGTGCGATGCACGTTTTAATAAATATAGTTTTTAAAAATAAATATTTAGATGTAGTCTTGATTTGAATCTAGGACCTTCTTTATAATAGTTATGCACGTGTGTTATACGGGTTGGTAGAATGACAAAACATTTACAAATGACACTAAGGCCTTCTCCCGTTATATTATTAGAGAATAGAGATTATTATTATTAGAGATATAAAAAAAAAATCAAATTTCCAACTCTTCAGTTATAGTATGACTCAGATTTTATCTCGTGAAAACTCTAATTTTCAAATCATGAAGCTTGTATCATATATTATTTCTATTAGATATCTAATGATGCAAGTGTAATATGAATGCCTAAACTCTTGGAAAACTATTCTTAAAGTTAATATTTGTTTTAAAAAGTCAAACTTGCAGTCTTCACTTGTAAATTCAGTTGGCCAGCAACATGTATATACTTGATAAGCTAATAGCTCTTCAAATATATGCAGAGATTATTTTGATGAGGTAAAACAAAGGTTTCTTTCTTTTAAAAAAACCTTTGGAAAATTTAAATTTAAAGGATGTAATTCTACACAGTTTGCAAATAATAATAATAATAAATCAATTATAGAACATCTTTCTTAGATTGTAGCATTTGTCAGTTGCCTCCCGCCCCAATTTTTTTTTTTTTTAATGGCTTCGTGTCACTCGGAAGAGTTATTTGGACGATAAAAGAAATATTAGAAAACTGAAGGCATGTTTGATATATGTCCGACATGTGTCTATGAATTGTTGATGTCGGATATGTAACCAACACAGGTTCAACTTCATGGTAGAAGTGTCAACGTTACATCACCGTAAATAACACTTGACTATTGTCATCGTCTAGAAGATTCTGGACATTTGAGGCATAAACCTAGGAGGTTTCAATGTTGGGCACTAAGAAAAACTAATTTGCTTTCAATATCTGTTGATTGATAATAATTTCTTGTTCATGTAATAATCAATGTAACTATCAAGATTTCGATAATGTTATGCAGCACTAATTTATTTCTGAGTTAACTCATTTTAGCATGTTCTTTATAATATAATGATTTAAATTCATTTCCTTTTTTCCTTAGTTGGGGTGTGTATGATCTACTGATTCTATTATGAATGCATAAATTGGATTTTGAACGGGAATGTTTGTCTGTCTCTGTGTGTAAACTAACACCAAAAGTGTTTGTAAGCAGTAAGCTAATTATCTTGAATTCTTAATCCTCTATCTAACTATCTAGGATAATTCTTACAAAAATACGGGTGTGTATATTGTAGTGCCCAAGAACACCCACAAGATCTTGGGCACTACAATATACACACCAGTATTTCTTGGGCACTACAATATACACACCAGTATTTATGCAAGAATTATCCCAGATGGTTACAAGATTCCACTACAAACGCAAGATCTCATAATCACAAGAACACAACAGTATGCAGAGATAACCAATACTTCTTATTACTCAAGAAATACAAAGATACAAAGAGATCTATCTATAATCTCTTTCTCTCACATTTGGTAGTACTCGAAACAAGAACTCTCTTGAAGTTATCTGATGGACTGCTAAACTCTAGAGTTTACATCTATATTTATAGCCCCAAGTAAACCCTAAAAGATAAACACAAATACAACTCATTTGGATCCAAACTTGCAACCCAAATAATTAGCCAGCGCCCACTGCGGTCGACAACACTGGAGGTGCAATCGACTGCAGTAGAAGTCCCCAAAATAGAGAGCAAATGCAGTTGACTGCATACCCAACGGCCGACTGCGAACTCCTTGATAGTCAACTATCAATCTCAACGGCAGACTGTCAGTTCCCTATTTTCCTGTGCTTCTCTTGCTGCCTTCTTCTGCTGCACTGTTGCTGCTGTCTTCATGTATTCCCTTTCTAACTTGAAGAATATTGTGCTTGTGTGTTTGAGTCAACAAATCCTAATAATCTCCCACTTAGATCAAATACACAATCTCCAAAAAATACTTGTATCTTTTTCTCGCATTATCTTTGTCAGTCTCCCACTCATTCTGAAAGACCGAGTACCCCTCACTCACATGAAGATCACCCCCTTGCCTCTTCACAATGTGGAGGGCACCAACAGCCCTCATAGACTCATAAAGGATGTACCCCACCATTTATCGCATAGGGCACGAATAACAGAGAAGTACTTTCCCCTTTCTACCATGCCAGATCCCGTGTCACAAGATTCCCCAATTCGCAGAATCTCCGCTAACACCAGACATTGTTCCAAACCTCTCAAGCCCAAGGCACCCTCTGCACTCGAAACCATCGTGGACGACACCTCCACAATATCCGTAAACTGCAAAACACCACTTACAGCCTCATGATGACCAACTCGGCTATACTCATCGACATCATCCCGCATATCAATACCAATGCTCTCAATATCACAAGAGCAACTCGAAGGTTCCGTCATATCAAAAAGAACCCTCACCACAACAACGTCTTTCTCTCTTCTAGGATCATTCTCACCATGACCATCTACTCCCACTAAATTTGCAGCCTCTGCATCTGCCCCACAATCCTTAGCTCTCGGTTGTACCCTACAAAACCTATGTCTTTATTCCAGTTGGGAGTCAACTACAGTAGGACACACCTTGTCTTGTAGAAAATACTACGTCCCCTACACTTTCCTCTGTCTAACACTTCTAAATCTACAGTTGTACACCACTCTCCACCACCAAATGTAGTCGACAAATCCTATTTGTCTAGCATTCCCATCGAGATAAGATTTTCTCTCAAGTTTGGGATATGCTTCGTCTTCCACAAGACAATCTATTTTCTATCACCAGCTTTCATGCGAACAGTTTTAGTTCCAGTCACAGGGCACCGATGATCGTTACCCACAATCACATCTCTACAGTCCTTAAATACCCCCTCCTCGAAGTGCAATAAAATGAAACACTTGAATCAATACATCAATCTCGCATGTCCAACTCAACCCTCATTGATAAACATATACTGTCATCAGTTATATTCTTGGTCACCACATTGGCTTCCACTGGCTGCTCTTGCTTCTTCTTCATAAGAGCCTTACAACTACACATCATGTGACCCCCCGCTTGTGACAATACCGACACTCGGGTCCACCACCATTGTGTTGTCTTCAAACTCACTATCATACTCACTTCTCTGATTCTTTCTTCTTTGACTTCCCTTCGATCTCCCGCACCTCTCAACTGAAAGTGCGGGATCGCTAGAAGATGATGAGAACTATATGTTTCTCTTCCTTCTCACTTCTTCGCTCATGATGCTGCTCACAACATCCTGCAGAGTCATTGAATCTGTCGGATTCCTTATAATTGTTTGTTTTATCGTACTATAACTATTGGGTAGAGTAGATAAAAGTAACAATGACTGTCCTCTTTCTGAAAACTTCAATTTGACAGCTTCCATCTAGTTGTATACATACAGTAATTCTTTACATGTTCCGCTTCTGAACTCCTTTATCCCAATTTCATGTTAACCAATTTTTTAAAGTGAAGAATTTAATTAGAGGCCGACGGTTTCTAATACAAATCTGTTAGAATCTCTATAGCCTCCTTCGTGGTCTTTGCCTTTGAGATATAAAATAATTCTTTTGTACTCGGTGCTAACTGAATCTGTCCAAGCGCCTTCTGATCAAAATGGTTCCATGCTACAAAGATCTTCGCATCCTTGTCTGCATCTTCTGGCTTTTCATCAAACGACGAACCATCTAGATCTTTATGACGAAGATACACCACCATTTGAATCTTCCACATCACGAAATCACTTCCATCGTATCTTTTGACTTTCGACTTGCTATTATCCATCACAAAACACTAAGCTCTGATACCACTTGTAGTGCGCAAGAATGCCCACTAGACTTAGATGCATCAATAACAGATTCTACCATAAATGCAAGATCTCACAATCACAAGAACACAACGATATGTAGAGATAACTAGTATTTCTTATTACTCAAGAAAAGATACAAAAATATCTATTGATATGGCCAGAAATAGAACAAATCAGGACAGTTCATATCGGGCACGAATATCAAAGCTCTCAGGGATATAACGGTAAATTCCCTTACAAACGGGTTCAAAAATGAGATCTGGGTCTTTCCCAAGGCCTAATAACCAAAAACGGATCTTCATTACTGGATTATGATGGCAGCCCACTATAAATAAACCAGATTAGTTAAAAAGTAATTTAAATTCATGATTATCCCTAAGAGACGGTTTAAACCAAATCTCTTATCATGAAGGAATTTAAACTCTTTTTCTTATCCAAAAACACTGGGAAGAAGAGATAAATGATTATATCTAAAATATTCCCACTTGCAATTATAAATACCCCTCTACCCCCATCATAAAAAAAGTAATCAGTATCTTTCTCCGAAAGATCTCTTTCACAATCTTTCAGATTACTGAATTGAGCATTGGAGGGTTCATCGTTGGAATCAATCCCGGTGTTTCGAACTTTTTTGCAGGTCAGCAGCAGCGTTGAGAACGGTCAACATCAATAAGTAGTAAAAATGTTCGCTTTTATTGGTTCCAAAAGAATTCACAAATCATATGTTTGCTCCTACACAAAAATTAGCAGCAACAGATTGGCGATGTCTGTAGGAATCAGATAAAGCAATCTAACCATACTTGCCAGTGAAAGTATTTTCCAACCATGCCTCCAATGGGAAAATGGAAGGCAGCGGCGTCAAGCCGAAGAGTCACTCCTCTTCCTCCACCTTCTCCACTTCCGAATGTTCCCCCGCTACCAAATCAACAAGTTCAGCAGCCTCAACCTGAACAACTGCTTCCCCGACAGGCTCACCCCACGTCTAGGAGGGCTGCACCAGGGGGCTTGTAACACCCCATACTTAAGAGTGTATATATATATATATTTAATGTGAGAAGTGTGGTAGCTGGCCTAAAGGATGTCTATGGGCTATGGATTAATTGGATTAATATGGGAGCCTATAGAGTTGACTATGGGGCTTATGAAATGTGGAATTAAATGAAATGAAAATGAAAGAGAAGTGGCTGGTGCTGTGCTTGGGCATGAGTTGTTTGGTCCCACATCGGTGGAGGAAGAAAGAGAGTGAGAGTATATATTAGGAAGTCTATGATCAAGAGGCACCAAATAGTTCGGATACCTTTTGTGAGGTAGCCTATGGTGGGCAGTTGTTAGAATTTGTTTGAGATGGGGTCGGGGGCGTTACAGGGCTCCCATCGAAACCATCAAGAACATCATCCTCTCCATGACCATGTCTCGGTACACAATTCTTCTACCGATTCGATGGCCTCGCAAGGTCCTCAGGGGTCAAGAGACCTCCATCAAATTATCGTCAGCTGCCAACAAGAGATTGACCTCCGAACCCGTTTGAATGAGAGATGAGCCCGTGAAGAGGTCCCTCATCCAGAACACCGGAGAAGCCAGAGGAGCTGTTCTCCCCGAGGTCGAGATCCTGAAGGCCCGCCTCCCCAAGAGGGTGAAGGGGGTCTCTTCCCCTTCGACAACAAAGAAGTCACACCGCTGCGAGCCGATCACCGCCAAGGGTTCACTAGGATGGGCTGGCACTGGTCATGTAACGCCCGGAATTACAAATAAGACTGAATTTGAGATTTCACAGGATCTTTACTTCACTTCGTACAATTTTACAAGGAATTTAAAACTTTTTAACAATATCAGAGTTCAAATACATCTTTGATTTATACAGCGGAAGAATGAAAGGTTACAACATTGAAAACAAAATATAACTTATACAACTTCATCAAATAAATCATCGATTTCATCATAACATCTTCAATAGCAAAGTCCATTACCTGTATATCAAGTTGTGGGCACGTCAGTCACTTACAACTGACGAAAGTGTTATACTCGTAAGCCTTGTGGGCAGTTGTTAGAATTTGCCGTACATATAACGATCTCATTACTTTAACAAAAATCACAAAAGATTGAATGAACAAATAAAGTGTTAAATTGTGACTACGCTAAACATATAAGTGTATGCCATGCCTTAATGCCTAATGCACACATTTTTATACTAGGATGACACTAATGCATACTTGTTCGGATTCTATGCATCCCATAATACATCGGTCCGAGGGCAAGCGCCTACGTACTCCACAACAAAGAGCTCGATCCCTCGCCATGATAACTACCCAGTAATAAAATAAGGTTTAGATTATTCCACAAATACGGTCCCAGCCTCGCTGGCTATTATAACGTTTCCCACATTGTGCGAATCATCGTGCAAGTGCCCCCCTAACCCTGATATATGTATATACATTGGAGACGACAAACTATCCGCCCAACTACGCTAAGTCCCGGATTTAAAATAAAAATCTGTCTCCCACAGAGCAACCACAGTCCGCCGACTGGATCTATAGCCACAGAGTCCACCGCCGACTATATAGAGGCAACCCACTTACGTTTGCCCAGATTTACTACATTTTCACTTATGTGCCTAGTTATTTAGTTCAAGACATGAATAATTTACCATTCCTAGAATTAGTTTTACCTCCTACCGGACTTGTTCACTAAATACGAGATCGCCCCATAACAATATCTCAAAATCATATCTCAATCTTTTCTTTCAATGGCGCCGGTAACCGAGGTCTTACTAACTCTTAAACCATAATTTTTTTCATGTACAAGAATCATGGGTATTCACACCCTTTAATAAACATGTCTTAAACCTAGATAATTTTATCTTTCAACTTATTCACAAAATAATCACAGTTTCGACACTATTCATGATCTAGTTGTGTATTCATATTCTTTTAAACAAGCATTACTTTCAAGTACACAAATTTCACCACATGAATTGTTATGACAATTCTAAGTCATCACAAAGTTTCAATTCACAAAAATATTTCTTAAACATGATACAAGTGCAATTCTTCTTAAAAGATCAATTTACAAAATACTACTTTTCACCACAAAATTATATTCTCAAAATTTTATTTCTTTTCATACTTCAAAAAATATATAAGAAAACTATCTCTTAATATTTCCATTTCTTATTTTATTGATACTAAGATTTCATTCCAATTCAAAAAAAAAAGCTATTCATGATTTAAAACCAAAGATATACCAAAATAAGCTATTCATGATTTAAAAACCAAAATTTTTAAAGAAAGGGCCGGGGTTTCGAACCCATGCCCCTAGGTCAACTGCGATCAAAGCCCAGACCCAGCCCGGGTAGCCATATGGTCCCAAGTGGACCTTTGTCATATTCACAATCCGAAATGCCCTTAAGTTCAGTTTCGGTTTCGGAAATTTATAATAGAAAACAAAATGAATGTGACTATCAAGTTTTGAACCCAAGATCTTTTATAAACAAGGCTCTGTGTTGTACTGGCTAACCAGTAAGTCTATGTGTATTTTCTGTTTGGAAAATGTCCAAAAGTACTTTTGTTAAATTATTTCAAAATGTTTCTTTTTCCATAAAACTTGTTTATTCAAAAGATAAAAATCTTTCTAATGGTTTTGAAATAAACTCTTTCTTGATATTAGAATTTTAAAACTAGTAAGAAACAAATTTTCAAATCCTTTTAAACACTATTTCCACTCATTTAAATAATTCTCTTTCTTATTTTTCACATATACTTAGGTTTCTCTATAAAAAAAACTTAAATTTACAAAATACAACTAGTGTTCATAACCAATAGTATTGTTCTCATTTTTACACAAATTACACTTTTATAATAATACTAGTATATTCACTTGAACAAGAATATTCTTTGCAATAGTTTATATTCTTCTTAATTAGGACATACATTTGTCAATACATTACAAAACACTAACTAAGATCACTGTCTTTCTTCTTTCTTCGTATTCAAAACATGATGTGGTCAACATATTTCATAAGCACACAAATTTTTGCAAACATACTAACATGGTTTATAACATAAAAGAGTTCTTATCATTAATTAGCATGGTATCTATTTCTTAATTGCAACAAACTATCTTCACACATATCATATTATGCTAGCATAAATTTTATTTATAATTTTCACATCAAAAAATTCCCTTTATATTACTCATTTTAGCATGCATGTCTTATATTAGAAAATAATGAAATCACCCACCGTAGTTGAAGATTGAACAAGAAAGGAAAAGATAGAACACCACTTCTAGCTCCAAGGCACCACTAGCTCCTAGTAAGGCTTCTCCTCCTAGCAATGGCTTCTTCTCCTAGTAAGAATTTCCTCCAAGCAATAGAACTCTCTTACTCTCTTTCTTTTCTTTCTTTCTCTTATTTTGTTATTTTTTTTGGTGCAAAGAAGAATGAGAAATGGGGGCTCTATTTATAGGATTTTGTGAGGGTCTAAAGTGCAAAAAATCCCACCCTAATAACTCTTTCTTTTAATTCATACAACCCTCCATTTTCCTAACTCCTAAAACCTCCATCTCTTCACCTTTCCAACCTTTCAAAAACTTAACTCCCATAACCTCCCAAACTCTTCCCCTCCCCCATTCATCCTAATCCTGGCCTATACCCTAGGTTACGAATCGGCCAAGTCTAGGTGTGTGTGCATGCACACAAGCACAAATAAATTTAATACAATTCTATAACTTTAAATGTGTACTAAAAGTTGTAACTTGTCATGTAATAGTCCAAGCTCAACTTAATTTGTGATTTTATTAGTGGGCTTGCTTCATGGGCTCATTTCTAATTAATTAATTTAATTATCTAGTGGGCTCTTCTCCTAATGGGCTAGATTTTAATCTATAGGTCCATGGATCAAAGAAGGCTAATTAAAACTTATGCATGCTAAAAATTTGTAAATGAGAATAGAAATTTGCACGTGCATCATACGTGCAAAAATCAAAAAATGCATTTTTAATTTAAAAAATAAATTGTGGGGTGTTACAAGTCACTCCGACAGAATTTTGAATTTTCAAAGACAACATCCTGTGAGGTCTTAACGTTGCTCCGAATCATGATCGACAAGCACATAACCCTCGCCATGCCCCCACCCATGAAGGAGAGTTCTGAGGGTCGATTAGATCCGACCAGAGGGACAACTCGGTTCATCGCCACCTTCGAGAAAAGGAGAGACGCCTCAACAAGGTCAACCTCGAAGAAGGTGAATAGACCAAGAACTTCCGCTCGAACAGACCCCCCTTCTCCAGGACCAAAGCCCTTGTCCCCGAGACCTTCAAGCTGCCACATTTTGAATCCTATAATGGGGAGTCTTACCTGGCTGATCATATTGAGAGTTTTAAAACTCTCATGATGATCCATCTAGACTCAGACGTGCTCCTCCTTCCCAGCCAGGTTGAAGGGGCCAGCGAGAGAATGGTACTCCCATTTATCCCCAGCACCAATTTGAGGAGCTCTTTCTCACCCACTTTGTTAGCAGTCGCCGAGCTGAAAAAAAAATGCATCCTTTCTAGCCCTCAGTCAAAGGAAAGGTGAATGCCTAAGAGATTATGTTCGGCTCTTTATCGTCGAAGCTCGGTCTGTTTCCTCTCTCGACCAATCAGTAGCCTCTGTAACATTTAGAAACAACATCAATCATGCCGACCTAAAGACATCCCTTGTTAAGAAGCCTCCTCGGGACTTCTCAGAAATCCTGCTGAGGAGTGAGAAGTACATCTGGATTGAAGAGGCCCTACATCCCCATGATTATAAGGAGCACCCATCTAGGAACACACGGAAGGGTGCGGATGAAGAAGGTCCCAAGAAGCTCCAGAAAGATAATAACAGCCAGCGTCACTCTCCTCCTCATTTTGAAAAGTTCACCCCCCCTCCCCCCCTTAAATGCTAGCATCTCGGCTATCCTTATGGAAGTAGATAAGGAAGGACTTCTCCATCCTCCCCCGAAGATGAATACCCCTGGTAAGAGAAGGAACGGAGACAACTAGTATCACTTTCACAGGAACCATGGCCAAGACACGGACGATTGTCAGGTCCTTAAGGATGAGATTGAAGCTCTCATTCAGCGAGGACAATTGGCCAAGTTCTTCAGGAAGGATAAGGCCGATCCTCCTCCACCCTAGGGAGCTAACAAGCGAACTGAAAGGCCTGATAAGGCCCAAGACTTCGAACCTGGGGCCATACTCCACCTTATCCATGGAGGACCGATTGTGGGAGAGTCGAACTCCTTCTGAAATGCCTTCATTCGAGAAGTTAATTCAGTGCAGAACTTCCTTGCCCAAAAGCATCGGGATTCCGGTGGCGTTCTCAGACAGGGATCTACAAGGCGTCGAATGCCCCACTGTGATGCCTTCGTCATTAGTCTCAGCATGGTCAATCACGAAGTGCGCCTAATCCTGGTGGACAATGGTAGCTCTGTCAACATCCTCTTTTTAGAAACTTTCGAAGGTCTCAAGCTCTCCCAAGATTGCCTAAAACCTGCTGGATACACTATCCATAGATTCTCAGAGGTACCGGTAACAATCAAAGGAGTAGTCACTCGTGATGTGACCGCTGGAAAAGCTCTGACAACCCGAATAGAGCTGATGGAGTTCAAGGTCGTCAATGTGAAAGCCGCTTACAATGCCATCCTCGACCGACCCGGCCTAGCCGCACTTCATGTCGTACCCTTAGCCTTTCACATGAAGATGAAAATTTCAACTTCAGCGGGGTTGGGAGAAGTCAAGGGAAGTCAGGAGACTTCTCGAAAATGCTATATGACTTCAATGGGAGGTCCGGTCCTTGCACTCGAAGCACTAGAACATCCTAAGGGAGCAGCCAAGCCATCTCAGAGCCAGTGGATGAACTAGAGGAAATCCCCTTTTCTGAGACGGACCCGAACAAGACATTCCAAGTGAGAAAAGTCCTCCTCAACCAGGTCAAGGTAGAGATCATCAAATGCATTAGGGGGAACCAAGACCTATTCGTCTAGACCACTACCGATATGCCCAGTGTATCAGAAGAATTACTTATGCACCACCTCAGCGTAAACCCTAAAGCCAAGCTGGTCCAACAGAAACATCGCATATTCAACCCTGATCGACAACAAGCCATCAAAGAAGAAGTAGATAAACTCCTAGCGGCCCATTTCATCCAAGAGTCAGTTACCATGAATGGCTCGCAAATGTTGTAATGGTAAAGAAAGCCAATGGTAAGTGGACAATTTGCATCAACTTCACATACTTGAACAAAGCGTGCCCGAAAGACCCGTTTTCCCTTCCCAACATCGATGTGCTAATCGATGCCACGTCCGGTCATGAACTCTTAAGTTTATAGATGCTTTCTGAGGGTACAATCAGATCAGAATGTTCCCCCCTCCGACATTTCAAAAACCTCTTTCACCACTGATTAAGAGCTCTATTGTTACTGTGTCATGCCCTTCAGGCTAAAGAATGCCGGAGCTACTTATCAACGCCTGGTCAACAAGGTCTTCAAGGAACAGATCGGAAGGAACTTGGAAGTCTATGTAGACGATATGTTGGTGAAGAGCCTCAGTAAAAAAAGACCATGTGACCGACTTTTAGGAAGCTTTCGACATCTTCTGGAAGCACAGCATGAGACTCAATCCATCCAAATGTGTGTTCGGCGTATCGTCAGGCAAATTCATAGGATTTATGGTCAGCAGAGGGGAATAGAGGTTAACCCGGAGAAGATCCAAGCTATTTTGGACATGGCCCCCCCATCCAGCATCAAAGAAGTCCAAACACTTGCCGGGCGCCTCGCCACCATCGGACGCTTCCTCTCCAAGTCGGGGGAGAAGTGTCCCCGTTCTTCAAGGCCCTAAGAGGGGCAAAAAGCTTTGAGTAGGGACAAGCACAGCAAGAAGAATTTGAGAAACTCAAGGCCTACATCGTCAACCCCCCCCCCCTCCTAAGCAAGCCTGAGCCGGGAGAGATACTATACATTTACCTTGCCACATCAGATCAGACCCTTAGTGCTGTTTTGGTAAGGGGGAGGAAAAAACCCAGAAACCGATCTACTATGTAATTAAAGTCCTCCATGATGCCGAACTCCGTTATTCAAAAATGGAGAATATGGCATATGCACTAATCATGGCCGCTCGCAAGCTTGCCCATACTTCCAGGCCCATTCAGTGGTGGCTCTTACCGACCAACCCCTAAAGCAAGTGTTGCACAAGCCAGAAAGCTCAGGACGACTTGTGAAGTGGTCCATTGAGCTCAGCTAGCACGATCTAAGCTACCGGCTGAGGGTGGCCATCAAAGCTCATGCTCTAGCAGAATTCATTGTGGAAAGCTCCATCCCCGATCCAGAGGAAGGCAAACACCCTCCATTTTGGAGCATCTACATCGATGGATCCTCATGCATCGAGGGGAGCAGAACAGGATTCATTCTGACGGGTCCAGATGATTTCACTCTCCAGTACTCTGCATCAACTTTCGAGCTTCCAGCAATGAGCCAGAATATGAAGCACTAATTGCCGGCTTACGGCTGGCCCAAAAGGCTAGAGCTCGACTCATCAAAGTATTTAGCGACTCTCAAATGGTAAACCAAGTCCTAGGAGACTACGAGGCCAGGTATGACCGCATGATCAACTATCTTGCCCAAGTTAGGAAGCTACTAGCCACCATCTAAGAGGCGGAAGTCATCTATATCCCTCGCGAAGAGATTGGGCAAGCAGATGCCCTATCAAAGTTGGCTTCCTCTTCCCTTCAAGGACTTGGCCACACCATCCTGAATGAAGTCCTCCTCAGGCCCTAGCATCGAAGAAGAAAGTCTCGAGCTCATGCTGATACCTCCCCCAGCACATGGGAAGAACTAGAAGAAGCCTTTGTTCGAATTCCTCGATAAAGGAACCCTCCCACAGATCCTAAAGAAGCCAGAAAATTCAAATAAGAGCTGCGCAATACACACTAAATGAGAGAGTTATGTACAAGCGCTCCTACACTACGATAGATGGTAGACCCTATCTGCGGTGTCTATCTCCTGAAGAGCTCAGTACGCCCTCAGGGTAATTCATTAGGGGATCGGGGGTGCTCATATGGGAGCTACCCGCGCTCGCAAGATCTTGAATCATGGTTACTTATGGCCTACACTCCTAAGTGATGCTCAACAACATGTTCGTCAGTGTACTTCTTGCTAAAGGTTCTCATCCATCTGACGGAAACCTCAAACCAAGCTTTCCTCCATGTCCAGTCCAATCCCCTTCGCTATGTGGGGGATGGACATGCTCGAACCTTTCCATCCAGTAATCAAACAAAGAAAATTCCTAGTAGTGGCAATTGACTACTTCTCCAAGTGGATTGAAGCCGAGCCAGTAGCAACAATCACGGAGAATAGGGTTCAGCAGTTCTTTTGGAAGATCATTGTTTGTCGGTTTGGTGTACCCCGAATCCTAGTACCTGACAACAGAACTCAATTCACAAGAGCAACGTCCTGCAAGTTCTGCGCTGACCTCAACATCCAACAGTGATTCTCCTCAGTTTCCCACCCATAGTGTAACGGTCAAGCAGAGGACGCCAACCGGAAAATTCTTAGCAGCCTCAAGAAAAGACTTGCCAAATCCTCAAAAGGACTTTGGGTCGAACAACTCCCCAATGTGCTATAGTGCTACTGAACAACCAATAGAACCCCAACAAAAGAATCCCCCTTCAATCTTACATATGGCTCTAAAGCCCTCATACCTCTCGAGGTCGGACTACCCTCTCCCCGCCTACTAGCCTTAAGCAAAGAACTTAACTCCAACCTCCGAGGCAACCTCGACCCCATTGACGAGATCCAAGAAAGCGCATCCATACAACATAAGATCTATCAAAAAAGAGTCTAGCAGTCTTATAATAAGAGGGTACGCCCCATAAACCTCAAAGAAGGAGACCTGGTTCCTCGCAAGCTAGAAATCTCCTACCCTCGCAAAAAAGGAAAACTAGATCCGAACTGGGAGGGAGTAAATGATCTCCAAAGTTGTTCACCCTGGAGCATATCAACTTGAAGATCCGGGGGGGGGGGAGGAAGAAGATACCAAGGACCTGGAACAGCGAACACTTAATGAAGTATCAAGAAAGCACCTAAACACCCCTTAGAGCTAGTTTCCTTACTTTTCAGTTCATTCATTTTTTCTTTCAATAAGGCCGATACTTGTGACAAGGCCAAAGCATGTAATAAAGGCTTGCAACATAGAAGCATCCACTTACTTAGTTTCTCTTTTATAAAAACTTAGTTTATTATTATGCAAAAGTTATTGTTCTAGCCTAATGCATACATGCCCAAGTCACGACGACCACAAGCACAAAATAAGTTTGGAGTCCAACACTTGGTTCGACGCCGATTTAGCCACTTGCGAACCAGCAAGTGCAGAGCAGCTCACTATTCAGAATTGTTCCCACAACTGTTGAAACTCTCAAACAACAAGTTTGGAGTCAAATACTTGGCTTGATGCCGCTCTAGCTACTTGCGAACGAGCAAGAGCAGAGCAGCTCACCATTAAGAATTGCTCCCACAACTATTGAAACTATCAAACAATAAGTTCGGAGTCCAATACTTGGTTCGATGTCGCTCTAATCACTTGCGAACGAGCAAGGGCGGAGCAGCTTACCATTCAGAATTGCTCTCACAACTATTCAAACACTCAAACAATACTCACAATACATAGCGGATACAATGAAAAGAAACAATGTTCCAACGCTTAAAGAATTTTTCATCCAAATCTAAAACCTCAATACAAGTTCAAGAAACAAGAAATAAATTACAACTCCCTACAACCTTAGACATTTCCCTCAGAGCCACCTTTACCCCTTCATGACAGGGGGATGCTCCTTCTAAGAGACACTCAGGGTCTGTGGCTCTCTTCGGCACCCGAAGCGCCTCCCTGCTCTTTCGGACCACTTGAAGAGAACTCCAGCCCAACGAATTGAGTCTGAGCCATACGATCTATGCTACGTGTTGCATCTCCAGCCGAAGAGTTGCTCGAAGCACCGTCTACACCGCTTTGGGCGACTCCCAAATTCTTCGAAGCTCCGTGCGAACAAAGAGCCAATTTGTGGAATGACTGCCCTTGCTTGTACTCTTCAAAGGAACAGGAGGTACACTTAGTTTTGGCTCCCTCGAGAAGTCGCTTCAGTTGGATAATATCTACTTCTCGCTTAACAATGATCTCCTTAAGAGTACCATCCTTCACCTTAAACTTTAAATGACCAAACCGAGCACGCGCCAAACTGGCCTGACATGTTTCCCTTGAATTCTCAAATATGGCCTTCCTCAACAGAGTTACTTCAAAGCTCTTCTCGAGCACCACGTTCTTCAGCTCATCTCTTTCGGTGGTGGCCGCGAGTAAAGAATGTCGAAGAGATTCAACTATTGTATCCTTCCCCGCTATAGCCTCGGTAGGGGGATCTTCACCTTCACTACAATAATCCTCCACTTTAGCTATGAACTTGTAATATCCCGGACGGATATTATATTGTATAAATTATTATTTTTAAATTAAAATATTTTAATTGGGAATTCTTAGTTTTACACATGAAAAGTTACCTGGACCTATATACTGGTAAGTATATATAGGTATTGTATCAGTTTTGTGCACTTGTACAAAATCCTGAAAAAATGCATTTTTGGAAAAAATGTCTGGAAATCCCGGGCAGACACTGAAAATTATTATTTTATTATTATTTTACTTTTATTACCCAAAATGAAATATTTTTGGTGGATATCACCCGGTTTTGTTGATAAACATTATCTGTGTGTATATACCAGTTGTATACATCTGCATTGTATCAAATTGGTACTGGAATCTTCCGGGCTGATAATAAAATTTATTTTATTATTATTTTCGGAATTAAATTATTTTTGTACAGATTTGTTTGTTTTCATGAATGAAAAATATCTGTATAATCAGATACACGTACGAAGTCGAACTGTGTCGATTTCGGGCGTTTAAACAAATCATGTAGTATGTGATTTGGTAAATTATATTTTATTTTAGATCCATCATGATGAGATGGAGGGCTAGGATGGATTAGGACTTGATTGTAAAGATTATTTGCAAAACTTGAATTGTTTTTTACCACAAATGAAAAGGGACCCATGGCTTCTCCCACACCACACACCCCTTCACTTTCCCTTATAAAAAGAAAACCCCCTCCACTCCTTGGCCGGCCTCCCCTTCCCTTTCCCATTTTCATTCTCATTTGTTCTTCATTCTTCTCCATCCCTTTCTCATCTCATTCTCCATCTTCTTCTACTTCTACTTCTTACTAGTTTTAGTTTTAGAAAGAAAAGGAAAGAAAAGAAAAGAGAGAAGGGGAGATTTTCATAGGTTCTATTTCATGGAATTCTTGAAGAGTTCTCCATAGAAGCAAGGAAGGAGATGGTTTGCTAGCCAGTCCTTCCTACATAAAAAAAATCAAGGTGGGGATTCTCTACTTCTAGTTTAAATTGCTTGTTCTCTTATTTATTTTTGTATGCTAAAAAGAACCCACCTTGAAGTGTTCATTAATTTTGTAGGTTGAGAAAGAACCCTCATTTAGGGTTAGTTACAATTGCTTGTGAAAAATAACCCATCTTATGATGATGGATTGTTGTAGGAATGAAAAAGAACACATCTTTAGAATTTATTAATTTATGTGTATGAAAAAGAACCCATTTCATATGGTTGGATTACGGTAGTATGATAAAAGAACCCACCTGTGGTGTTGGGTTTGTTGTAGGCTAAAAAGAACTCATCTTTTATGATGAGTGGTTATGTATGTGTATGTGTATGTGTATGTTGTTTAAACAACTTGGACCAATTTCTAAGCATATGAACGATTGTAGGGATCAAAAAGATCTCTTAAGAATATGGATGGTAGAACTCAAGAAAATGGCTTAAAGATGATCTTTGAACTTGTATGTTTATGATTGTTACGTTGGTTATTTTTGTTAAACACAAAGTTAACAACTTAGACTAAATACTATGTGCATATGAGGTTAAGTGAGTGAGAACGGTCACATACCCATTTTTGTGGTTATCGAACTTAACATGTTAATCAAGACAAATCCTTTGTTGTATGTAGTTTCCTACTTTATTCACTAACTTTTGTCCATAAAAAGGTAAGTTTCTTGATGTATAAATTGTAGGTTTGAAGGAAAGTAAGCTTATTTATAACTCAATAAGAGTTGATTATTGTTTATGTAGGAACTTGTAATTTGGTAAAATTAGTTCATTGTAATAAATGGGACATGTAATCCCTAAAAGAAATAGGTTTTGTAATATGTAGTTAACTAATCATGCTTGAGTTAGTAAGTAGGACTACCATGCTTGAGTTGTATTAGATCATGCTTGAGTTGTAGCAAGGAACCCATCCATGCTATGTGAACCCATGAACCTACCATGTTGTGTTCTATGTCAAAAAGAGAACCTATTCATGCTTGTGAACCCATCCATGCTATGTGAACCCATGAACCTACCATGTTGTGTTCTATGTCAAAAAGAGAACCTATTCATGCTTGTGAACCCATGAACCTACCATGTTGTGTTCTATGTCAAAAAGAGAACCTATTCATGCTTGTGAAACCCATGAACCATACTTGTGAAACCCATGAACCATGCTTGTGAAACCCATGAACCCATTCGTACATGTTCTAGTTTCAAAAGGAATCCATATACCATGTTTAAGTTGATTTTAGTAAGTATACCATGTTTGAGTTATTGTAGGTTGATTATAGAAAAAATACCATGCTTAAGTTGTTGGAGTAAGAAACCCATCATGCTTTAGTTGTATACCATGCTTGAGTTGACTATAGTAAGTATACCATGCTTAAGTTGTTGGAGTAAGAAACCCATCATGCTTTAGTTGTATACCATGCTTGAGTTGACTATAGTAAGTATACCATGCTTAAGTTGTTATAGGTTGATTATAGTGAGAAACTCATGTTTAAGTTGATTATAGTAGGTATACCAAGCTTGAGTTGTTGTAGGTTGATTATAGTAAGAAAGTCATGTTAAGTTGATTATAGTAGGTATACCATACTTGAGTTGTTGTAGGTTGATTATAGTGAGAAACTCATGTTTAAGTTGATTATAGTAGATATACCATGCTTGAGTTGTTGTAGGTTGATTATAGTGAGAAACTCATGTTTGAGTTGATTATAGTAGATATACCATGCTTGAGTTGTTGTAGGATGATTATAGCAAGAAACCCATGCTTGAGTTGATTTTAGAAAGATACCATGCTTGAGTCGTTGTAGATTGTTATAGTAAGAAACCCATCATGCTTGTGTTATTGTAGTGGTTCTAGTAAAGAACCCATGTTGAGATGTGTAGTTGTTTTAGATTCAAAGGAATCCATGCGTGGTTGAGCTATATGATTGTAGTGGTTTCGGTTAAATTCTAGAAGGAACCTATGAGTTGAGCTTGCATGATAACCTAATTGAAATGAACCCATGTTCCATAGTTGTTCTAGTTCAATTCACAAGAAGAAACCCATGAAACTAGCTCCATGATAGTTCTAGCTCGAATTAGCGAGGAACCCATGCAATTAGGTTCTAGGTAATTCTAGCTCAACTTTGAGAAAGAACCCATGAACCTAGTCGCATATTGTCCTAGTTCAATTTGGGAAAAGAACCCATGAGTCCTAGTTGTATGCGTTTCTAATTGAAATTGGACCATATGATGTGCACATGCTTCATCTTCAATATATGGTAAATAATGGTTGGAAAAGTCACTAGTTTTGTTAGCTAAATAAAAGCTAGCCCAGGGGTCATCGAACATCAAGACTCGCATCTTACCACCTTGGAAACTGTGGATAAATCACACCTCGAGCACCGACGGATCTTAACTGATGTGGGTTGATCGCGGTCCGAGAGTGTTGACGAGATCCGAGTTAAGGGGTAGTGATAGGGTCTCAAAATTGCCGTAGGGGCCATCGACCACCAAGAATTGCATCTTACCACCTTAGAAACTGTGGATAAATCACACCTCGAGCACCGATGGATCTTAACTGATGTGGGTTGATCGTGGGCCGAGAATGTTGATGAGATCCGAGTTAGGGGTAAAGATGAGTGAGAGAGATATCCGTCATCGGTGTCTTGGATCAATAGGCCATGAGTTGGATCGGGATAATCATAAGGAAGTTATTGAAAACCCCGTGAGATTGTTTAGGCGTAGTGACATTGTTAGGGTAGTAACTTATGGCTATTACTACTTAACCTTTACTTATTATTATTTTTGCCGAAGGGAAAGAGTGGTGTTAAGGGTGATTCCTTATGATCCGACCTGTTCTATAGGCGGACACTAGGCGGTGTTATTGGGTTGTACCTTCCCGTCGAAGGGATACGTACGGTGTCTTCTCACGAGTTGGGAGCACGGATTGCGTATCTTGATTGTTAATTCCTGAATGTGTCATGTTAAGGCGGGCGGAGCTAGGGATGGACCCCGGAACTCCGTCGGGTCCTATGCCAGGGAGAGTGAACAGGCCATAGATCACGGTCTATGATGGGTGACACAGGATAGGCTTTATGCTATCCTGCGCTCGAGAGACTCTGTGTTCGTCTAGTTTTTGAGTGAGGTCCGGTCGCCGGGTAGCAGTGGCAAACCTAGACACCACGAGCGTACTGCATTGGTGGGACTTGACCATGTCTGCAACCTCATCAGTCATGTTGTAACTTCGGGAACAGGATTGTGAACAATGTAGAATTCTCAACAAGGGTTCAAATCCCTATATATGGAGAAACGGCTTGAGATGGGGCGTATGTAGTATGGGATGCATACTGTTCCGGAGACTTGCTTGCATTAGAATAAGAACATCTTAGTGTTAGTCAGTCTTGTGTTAAAGTCTAAGGCATAGCATACACTAACACATCAATTATATATACACGTTTCTCTTTTCATTAATCTGTCTGCTTAAGTGGAGAATTGCTGCTATTTATCAGCCTTAAAGCGTCAGTGAATACTGATGCCCCCATTTCAATAGGTACTGGATTGCAGAAGTACAGGTATGGGACTTAGGAGGACTCAAGGCGAGAGAAGCAAGAGTCGTTTCCATTTCCGTGCATTATACGTTGTTACTATTGTTTCATTGTAATAGTTTTGTAATCTATTTAATTGTTGGAAAGCATCCAAGTAAAATACCAAGTGTTGTTGTTCATTCATTGTACTCTGATGTAATATGTTGAAAGTTGTAACACTTGGGATTACAAAGGTATTATTATAGCACTGTTGTAATGTATTGCAATTTTGTAACATTCAGATTGTAATACATTTGTGTTGAAATAAAAGTTTTAAATTTTCCTGTTTTCCTGTGTATTGTGGCTAATTGAAGGAAAGATTCTGGCTCGTGTCTCGAATTCTCCATATAGGAAGTTCGGGGCGTTACAGAACTGATCCCTAAGAACTTCGCCGCGATGTCTTGCTTCAGTCTCCCTACAAACCAAAACCCTTCTTTATTGACCAAGCTCCGTCTCTGCCTTGAAAAGCCTATCTCGTGAGTGAACCAAGCCCCAGTTCCACCACTTGGAGTTTAGTCTGAAGGCGGGCATTCTCGCTTGAGTAATGACTTTCCTCGTCATACACGATAATCTACCAAGTTAAAAAGCAAGGAGTTACTTCAGCAAGAACGATCATGGTCACGAAAAAGGTGAAGGCTTAAATACTCAACTTCAGAACTATCGACACAAGTTAGGAAAACCAAAGTGAGATTGTCATTGATTCTAAAAAAAGAGATACATCAAGCGGTGGCCAGTCCGCTATTAGGCATCCATAAAAAAGTCCTAAGCTAAGAAAAAGCTAGAAACAAAATGAGAAGAAGAATCAGGGATCCACCTCGGTAGAAGGAACCTCGGGAGCGCGCTTCTCCTCTCCAACTCCCTCTATAGCACCAGTCCCCCCACGATCGTGATAGAAGGATCAACTATGCATTCTTCTTCCCTTGAATCTTCCTCTGATCCCTCCTCATTAGCGGCGGGGGCCTCCTTGAATAGGACATACCCTGAACGGTTGAAACCTAAAACCCGCTCACTAACCTCATCAAGAGCCCTAACATACGCCTTCTCCATGTTCGTCGCCAGGTACCCCTCCGCCTCGGCCTTCGCCTTCGCTATGGTGGCATCAACGGTGGCCTCTCTCTCTCTCCTTGGCTACTAGCTCCCTCTCTAGGACCATCTGCTCCTTCTCCTTCGCTAAGGCTGCCTCTAACAGCGTGATCAGGGTCGCTTGAGTCTCCTCTTGAAGCATCGCCTCCTGCAATTGCCTAGCAGACTTCGATCGCTCCAACCTCTCCATGTCCCTCTTCATCCTCAGCTCCTGCTCCTGCTTCGCAACTTGTTTCAACATGTAGCTAAAGTGAAAAGTGATCAGGAAAAAGACGGCTTGAAAATACAAATGGGAAAACAACTCTCGACACTTAGAGAAAATGATAAAGGCAAAAATTATGAAAAAAGACTTACCATCATTTTTGTTTTGGCAATATCCAAGGCCGAGTCGCCCACAGTCCCGTGCTCCATCAAGGTTCTATCCTTCGAGGTGGCCAAGTGGCAAATCGCATTCATGCAACTTGCCAAATAACTAAGAAATCCATCGTGTCTCCTGACCTGCCAATCGGGGACAAATATCTTCTTTAGCTCATCCGTTATGATCGTATCGGCCTCCGCGGTAAAAGGCGGGGCCTCAAGAGCTAGGGTCGTAGAAAAAAAACAGTAGCAGCGGATGAGGTAGCTGGGGGAGACTCTAAGTCCACCACAGGAGTAGCAACCCCCAAACTCCTGGCAACCTTCGATGGTGTGGGCTTAAGGGCTGCGATTTTCTCTTCTTCTACTTGGGACGCTTGCTGCTCAAACCTGATCTCTTAGACATTATCGCGTTGAAATCTATGCCGATCTCTCCTACAAGAGAAGATACAAAGATGATAAGACAACGAAAAGAAATGGATACCATGCGAAAGATAAAATAAACACATAAAAAGAGACACGTACTAGGGTTCATCAGGCTGAGACCCCCTTGAAGAGAACCTCCTCGGTTATCTCTTTCCAACCCAAAAATGACCGAGCTAGAAGAGCTCTCACCATATCCAACTCCTCAGGACTCAAAATCGGATCTACCTTCGCCCTCTTTGGCACCGTCTCCCTCCACGCCGTGGGAATCTCCCACAACTCACAACTGTGAATCACAAAATACTTGTGCCTCCAGTTATTGATCGAATTGGGGTTTTCAAGCAACTTCACACCCTTAAGAGGAGTGAGATAGAACTGATACTCTGCTCTATTCTTCTGTTGGATCTTGTATAACATTTGCAGCACATTAAGTCGGGGCTCGAACCTCACTGTCTGGCAATGTAGCACAAATTTATTAACATGTCTCCACATATTCGGCATACATTGTATCGGGCCCAAATCATACCACCTCATAACCTCTCTCACAAATGGGTGGAGCGGAAGATGGAGCCCCGTATGAAAGGAGTTGAAGGGGAAGAAACACAACTCTGGAGAGATAGACGAACAAGCTCTAACTCTGGGGCCTGGTGACGCCAACTCAAACTCTGCTGGGATAAAGAACAAGCTCTAACTGTGGGGCTTGGTAATGCCAACTCAAACTCTGCTGGGATCTTGTAACACTCTCGTATAGTGAGAAAATCTGCTTCTGTGACTATCGAAGAAATGTTGTCTTGTAACGCCCCGAATCCCAAATACACTGAATTCGAGATGTTCTACAGGATCTTTTCGCTTCTTTTAGTACAATTTTACAAGGAAATTTGTACTTTTCTCTTTACATCAGAGTTTACATCAATATTACACTTTACATTGCACAGCGGAAGTAAAATTTACAACAATGAAACAAGTATACAACAACATTGAGTAATCTTTAAGCATTTGTTCCTCTTTAATCTTTATCAAGCCATTTACCTTGCATATAAGACTGTGAGTACGTCAGTTTATTCAACCGACGACCATTATATACGGCCATCCTCTCTATGCCGGAAATAGTATAACTTATTTTCCATATTTAGCAAACACAAACTTGTCACATTTCAAACTAAAGGGACTATCCCATTGATGTCGTGTTGTGATTGTGCACTTAGTCCTTAATGCAATTATTTATATTAGATGACACTAATGCGCACTTGTTCGGATTCTATGCATCCCATACTACATAGGTCCGAGGGCAAGCCTCTTATTCGTTCTTCATCTTTGTAGGGTTCAATCTCTCGCCATGACTTAATCTACTACTGTAACTACGGTAGGTATCTTAGATGATCTATGAGTACAAGCTCGTGTACAGAAAATTCTGGAGGGGAATCCCACGTCATGTCACGACGCATCGTGAAGACAGTCTGTGGTAATTCGGCCTCACTTCATGGCACACGATCCTCTTGCAGTCACCAAACACCCCACAAGCGTCGCCACCGGGACGATAATTCTGGAGTAGTGCCCATGCCATGTCTTGACGCATCAAGCAGGCAGCCTGTGGATCACTCTCACACCACCAATCCGATGGCCCTCATACTCGTGTTTTTCTCCTACTTTCATCACGTCTCCACTATGTACTAATCCTTAGTTTTTATTAGAATTATGAACAAAATCAAAGCTCTAGAGTTAGCCTCTCCACTAAACCAGACTTATTCATTCATTTCAAACATGACCAACCTTGGTCTTTCATTTCAATATCTCATTTCATTTCTTTCCAAATGCCGGGGGAGACTTAGCTACCCTTTCGTTTCAATTCCAGTTCACAATTACTAACATTGAGCGTTACTAGGTCATAAGTTCACTTTTCATAATCATAATAGATTTTCTTTTTCATGTTCATAGCTTTCACATTCATTTAATTCCCACAATTCAAAATAAATGATTCACTTCATGTAAATTCATGCAAAGGTAAATAGAGTTTACCAATATCGACCATAAGATTCACAATCTTTACCACAACAAATTATAAGAGTTCTGATATACCAAAAGCACTCTGGACAGTCGACTTGGAGCTCCTCTAGTCAGCTTATCCAGTCAAATACAGCTCATCAATAATGCTCGGAAGAGTCGACTGCTGCACATGGCCAGTCGGCTGTTCCGTAGTTTTCCACATCTAAAATGTCATCCGCTTAACAGTCGACTGTCATTCCAATCAGTCATCTGTACTGGGTGATTCAACTATACACTATCCATGCTCAGTACAGTCGAATGCTACAAGCATTCGGTCGACTGAACAGGTTAAATTCCAAATTAAGGAACCATCTTTCCTTCCGTTCTTCAATTCACATATTACATTATACTCGTGCCAACATAACATGTAATTTCTTATCTGTTTACTAACATCACAACGTGGTTTCAATTAAATGTAAATTTCACATAACTAGTGTTTCTTTTTTCAAAAGAAATGCTAAGCATGCACTTTCATTTACTCATCATTTACTTGCAGAGATGAATACTAATCTCAATTTAACACACTAGAACATCACATTAAAATACATCGTTTCATGGAACTCTGGACTGTACATACTTCATTTCAATAAGCCAATCGACTGTTCACATTACCAGTTCTCTAATCATCACTAGTTCTTTTTCATCCATTCATATTTTCTAAATCAATCATTCTAGCACTTCAGTTTGCATACACATACACAACTAAATCTTTAGTCTTAATAAGGATTATAATTTAGAAATCATGAGAAAACACCCGCCTCGTACCAGTCGACTTGTCCACCTGACGGTCGACTGTACAGGCCATTTGCAGTCTTTTTTACAATGTCATTACTAATAGAACCACATACAATTGCACATCCATATATCAATCAATCAATAGGTCATTTTCCAATTAAATGTGTACTCTTATCAATCATTTTCATGCTTCGTTCATTCAATTCAATCTAGCATGCATTCCTAATTAGAAACATGGAAAAATTACCCACCTTGTATGGAGAGAAAAACACAATTAGCAACAAAAAATCCTTTGCAACACGAGTGCACCTCCTCCTAGACGCGCGCACACGAACCTCCAAGCACACACCCAAAACCGAAAGCTCCCTCCTTGAATAGCCGGCCTCTCTTTCTTCTTGGTGTTGCAAGAACAAGCCCACACACACTCAATCTTTTAACTCACAAAAATACTACTAGATAATGCAACTTAGACTATAGGTTTGGAAAGATTAATAGGCACAAGGATAACTAGCCATGGGGGGGGGGGGGGGGGGGGTATTTATACTAAAAATCAAGGGAAATAAATGGCTAGGATCAATTGGTTGGTTGTAGGATGGAGGGCTAAGATGAAAGTAGGAGTTGCAATAACTACCCACATCTAAGTAACCACCACACCATGATCACCACTTAAAATTTGAGTTTCCCTCCAAAAGTTACAACCGGCCAACAAGAAAGAATGCATTTTGCACGTGTACGTGCAATGCACGTGCATGCCACTAGGCCCAAAAATTGTGCATTAAATTTTTGTATAAAAATAATATAGTCTTTAAATTGTATTCTACATGACAAATTGTATAAAAATAGTCCATGGGCTTTAGTTTATGGGCCAAAATAGTTATTTTAAAATAAAATAAATGAATTACATTTTGGGCTTTTAAAAGAAAAAGGCTTTTCATCCAATTAAAATAAGGCTTTTGTATAAAATACTTAAAAGCACATATTAAAATATCTTTACTCATCTTGATGAAAATATTAACCAAAATATTGCATGTGCACACTACGTGCAAAATAAATAATTTTTTCATTAAATGAAAAAATCAGGGCATTACATGTCTACTTCGGAATGCTCGTGTGGCTCATTCTCTTTATAAAAGTGCGTCATGACTTGCTCGACTCGTCTCAGCTCTTCGGCGGAGCACTCTCTAACTCTGCCTAAATGCAACACTGCAATTGAATATCTTCCAAACTCCCCTATCCTCTTGTCTCTCTGTACAACTATCTCCACGACGATTGAAGGAGACTCTAGGATGCCTTTCCCCTTCTCCGCTCTAGAAAGAGGGATCGGCGGTTGTGCTTCGACATGGCCGGAAGGGCAGGTCTCACCGCCAGAGGAAACCCTAGATATCTCAATAAAGAATAAATATATTACCTCTAGATGTGACAACAACGGTCGAAATTCCTCGCCGGAGATTAGAAAAATTTGCTGGTGCTTCTCTAGAGCAAGTTTTTACCGCAGAACAAGACATTTTGAGGGAGAGGGTTTGAGAAAGTGAGGTAGAAGTGAGGGGGGAGATTTATATAGGGTCAAGCGATGGTTGGGCTTCCGAGTTCGTGGGCCCCAAAACAATGGGGAAGCCCAACAGAAAGATACACGCAACGGTCGAGAAGGTAAAGTGACAAAACGTGTTGACTGGTCAACGGTCAATGCACCACGTGTCGCCTCAGTGAAGCACCTCCAATGTTCAGTGAACAAAACCAAACTGATTGATTCCCGATCGAAAAATGACGTAAAATGCGTTGACTGGTCAAATGGTCAGCATCTTGAATTGTTAATTGTATCAAACTCAAGTTTTGTTGAAATTCTTACAAGTAGATTCCTTGTTATCGTAATATACTTTGTTCATCTCTTCATTGGGTCTATTGAGGGTTTCACGAGCTAACCCCAATATTCTTGACATCGTGCACTTTTGACTCTAAAGTTTGCATCTTTCATGAGTGCATATAGAATTGATAATAGGGTTGTTCATATTATCATCACACAAATAAATTATTGTAGGGACAATTGGTAGGTTGTATGTTATTTGATCGATTGATGATTGATTGATGATAAATTGATGTGTGAGCGTGTTCTATCATGTTTTGACACCCATCATGTTAATTACACAATTTATTAACTAAAGAACTGATACCCATATAGTTTAATTAATTTATTTTCATGAAAAACTACCCAAATCCTGTATATTGCTTGCTGACCTGAATGTTAACTGCTATTTTCGAACTAGTAAACGATCTTAAAATGAAATACTTTCTGAATATAAATTATAGACTTGGCTTTCTAGTTTCCAGAAAATCTTTAATTTTTGAATTCCAAGTTTTTTAGCAAAAGTTATGCCCATTTTACTACAGCTGTGTTTTTACTTTCAGATTTTCAGATTCTCGTACCTTTCATATTTAAACAGTAAAAATACTGATCAAATGATAAAATTTTGCTCTGAAAATTTCCAGATTTTTAATTTACATGTTTAGGAATCTAATAAGTATTTTTAATGAATTTAATAATGAGCTTTTGCTGATTCTAAAATTAAAATAACATGATGTCGAATTTCTGCCTGAACATAAAACCTGTAAAAAACCATGTGTTTGACCTAGCTTCTGTTGTCAAAATTTGAACTTTAAATATGCGTTTGAACCGTGTGGAAGTCTAGTTCCTAGAATTTCTAACGGATTCAACTTTTGATTTCTGAGTCTGCAGGAAATTGTTTTTTTGTACAGACTGCGCTTGCTGTCTAGAATTTCAGATTCCATTTTTTAATAGATTAATTATTCTTATATCGAACTAAAGCATAAATTAATGAATGTATGTTGAATTGCATGTTCCCAATGATTTATTTTCACTATTCTAATTGTCCTATCCCATGTTATCATCCTATTGTCCCTTATTGATACTATCGTTCACCGAAATGTCCATTAATTGCATATTATATTGTTGCATTGATAAAAAATTAGCAAGTCAGGATTTTAAAGGGTGATTTGAGTAGTGAAAAAAGTAGTGACTGTATTTGGAGGAGGATCCCGTGTTTCCCTAACTACCGTTCCGGCTACCCTTTTATCGTGTGATTGTGGTTATGGCAGTAACCCAATCTATCATGTAACGTATCGTTGCCGGTGACCGTATCGTACATAAAAAGGTGAATAGTGTTTACCTTTACCGTTGCCAAGTACATGATCTACCTATTGCACCACTTGAGTCTAAACGAAATTGATTGTATGCATCGAACCTATAGTATGGGATGCAGTAGTACATGCATTAGTTAGGATTAAAATGATTAATAGACATAAGGATTGACACATCACCGACATTGCATATTGTTCATCATTGTTCCTATTTGTATCCAATATTTTCTAAGTGTTATTTATATTAACTATTGATTACTATTACCGAATATTGAATCATTGTTACACAGTTGCATTGATTACCATGTTATTGATTATTACTATCGTGCCATGTTATTGATTCCTATTGATCCATTGATTCATTGTTATACTGTTATTCTATTGTTCCCTGCTTTCTCTACTTGATTTCCATGATTTGCTTTAAGGACAATTTTTCTTCTCTTTTTAGATGAAGTGTATACAGGTAATGAAGGAGAATTGCCTGCTAGAATTGGAGGACAAACATTCTGAAGACTACTGCTTTCTAATTACTTATTACTTTAATAAACTTAATGTATTGAGACTTGTTATTATTTTGGATTGGATTATTATTGTTATGGGCATATGTTCCGGATTTTATTATTGTTTCCAGACATTGGATTATTATTATTGTTGTATTTGGATATTTTTATTGCTTCATTCCAAGTATTATTGTTCATGAGATTATTATTATTGCCTGCGCAATTGTTCTGTATTGATTATATTGTTGAGTTGATCGGATAAACAGCTTATGGGTGACGTTAGTCATTCTCTGGGCCAATATCATGTACTCGTATTCTGTATTTTTGGAAAGCGGGACATGACAAGGTTTTTAGTGGTATCAAAGCTCAGGTTTGGATAATATATCAGTCAAACATGACTAACGAAAAGAAGTTTGACTTTGATTGATATATTAATCAGATTTGGGTTTTATCGGGTTTACTCAATAGTGTGCAATACAGTGATCGCATGAACAATTGATATCCAATAGAATCTGGAAACTAGTCTTGTTTGATTTCTCTTTGACCCATTCCATTCATTGATTTCTTATTGGGTATGATTTCATTCTTTTCATACCCATATTCTTTTGACTTCGGTATCATCCGTTCTTCTTCTTCATGCTTTTCCGTCGATCGGCATCGCTTGATCAGAGTAGCGCAGCGGAAGCATGGTGGATCCATAATCCACAGGTTCCAGGATTCTCATGTTGCTTCTCCTTCCCTGCATTGTTTGCTTCCTTTTTCCTTGCTATTTTATTCTCCTATCCTGTTGTTTATTCATGTTAGCCTCTTATCCATGTCAGTTTCGTGCATTTTGCTTCTGCCTTTTGTGTTCTCAATTTGACATCTTACTAGCCATTATCCTTGTTCATTCCTTTCCTGCTCATGCTCTCTTTGACTCTGGTGCTACTCATTCATTTGTTTCTTTTTGCTTCGTCGATCTGCATCTTTTGGCTAGCAGCTCTATGCCAGTGGCTTGGAACATTTCTACAGGTGGTGGTGTTGTCGTGTGTTCTCAAATTTTTGATCTGTGTCTCTTGGTCATTGGTGGTGTTGATTTTGTTGCCGATCTAATTGTCATTGGCAATTCTAGTTTTGATGTGATTCTGGGGATGGATTGGCTCGGTGCCACTCATGCTGTGATTGAATGCCGCAAGAAGAAGGTGGTGTTTCGTATGCCAGAACGTCAGGAATTTGAATTATGTGTCGGTGAAATACCGCTTGCTTGTGTTGAGAAGTTGGCTAGTCATGAAGTTGGAGTTATGGAAGAAGTGTGTACTGATGATGTTGTCGCACCATTGGTTATGCAGCAATTTCTAGATGTTTTTCCTGAGGAATTGCCGAGATTACCGCCAGATTGTGAAGTGGTGTTCAGTATTGATGTTCAGCTAGGAACAGCTCCAATATCTAAGAGTCCATACAGAATGGCTCCTGTTAAACTAGCTGAGTTGAAAGAGCAGATTCAGGAGTTGTTGGATAGAGGTTTTGTCAGTCCAAGTGTTTCGCTTTGGGGAGCTCCTATTCTGTTTGTCAATAAGAAGGATTGTAGTCGCAGGTTGTGTATTGACTACCGTGAGCCTAATAATGTCACAGTGCCAAGGATTGATGACCTATTTGATCAATTGGGAGGTGCTTCTATATTTTCGAAGCTGGATCTTCGTTCTGGTTATCATCAGGTTTAGGTGAAAGCCGAGGATGTACAGAAGACTGCTTTTCGAATGAGATATGAGCACATTTTTGGTGATGCCTTTGGAGTTACTAATGCTTTAGCTGTGTTTATGAGTTTGATGAACCGGATTTTCTATCCCTTCCTAGACAAGTTTTTTTGTGGTGTTCATTGATGATATTCTTGTCTATTCTCGAAATCGGGATGAGCATGCTGAGCACTTGAAGGTTGTTCTGCAGACTTTGAGAGATCACCAGTTGTATAGGAAGCTTAGCAAGTGTGAGTTTTGGTTGGAACGTGTGGCTTTCTTGGGCCATATTATTTCTGGTGATGGTGTTTCTGTCGATCCGTCCAAGATCTTTGCTGTTAAGGATTGTCCGATACCGAAGTCTGTATCAGAAGTTTGGAGTTTTTTTGGTCTAGCGGGTTACTACAGAAAGTTTGTTCGGGATTTCTCAACGATTGCAGGGCCGTTGACCAAGTTGACTAGGAAGGATCAGAAGTTCGTGTGGGATGAGTTCTGTGAAGAAGCCTTCGTTGAACTGAAGAATCGGTTGACATCAGCACCTGTGTTGACTATACCGGATGGATCAAGAGGTTTCTTAATTCACTGGGATGCTTCAGGTAGAGGTTTGGGTGCTGTTTTGATGCAACGAGGCAAGGTTGTTGCATATGCATCTAGGCAGCTGAGGCCGCATGAGAAGAATTATCCTGCACATGATTTAGAGCTTACTGCTGTGATTTTTGCCTTGAAGCTTTGGAGGCATTACTTACTTGGAGACAGAGTGGAGATCTTCACTGACCATAAAATTCTCAAGTATGTGTTCACCCAGAAGGACCTGAATATGAGGCAAAGGCGATGGCTAGAATTGATGGCAGATTATGATATGAGTTTGCAGTATTACCCTGGTAAGATTAATTCCGTATCTGATGCTTTGAGTAAAAGACCTGTTGCTATGGTTCTTACTGAGCAGAATGAATTTGTGGAAGCTATGAAGAGGTTGGATTTGGATGTGGTATTGCCTGGTTCTGAGCAGAGTTGTATGGTGCTTCAGTTGCAGTCATCTTTGGTAGATCAGATCATGGAGGCACAGTCTGGTGATGTGCAATTGCAGGATTTTCGAGCTGAAGTTGAAGCTAGTTCTCTAAATGATATGGTGATTCATGAAGATGGATCTCTCCGCTTTGGGACTCGTCTGTGTTGCGAAGGGAGAAGTCAGGCAGAAGTTACTTGAAGAAGCTCACCGTTCGCCATATTCTATTCATCCCGGTGGTACGAAGATGTATCGGGATTTGAAGTTGCATTTCTGGTGTCATGGTATGAAGAGGTATGTTGCAAGATTTGTTTCTCTGTCAGCAAGTGAAGGCAGAACATTAGAGGACTGCTGGACTTCTTCAACCACTTCCTTTTCCATAGTGGAAGTAGGAGAATATCACTATGGATTTTGTGACTGCTTTGCCTACATGTCCCAAGGGTCACAATGCCATTTGGGTGATTGTGGATCGCTTGATGAAGAGTACTCATTTCATTCCTTTGAGAGTTGGTCAGTCTACATAGAGCCTAGTAGAAAGGTATATGCAGAAGGTTGTGAGATTGCATGGTTTTCCTATCAGTATTATATCAGACGGAGACACTAGATTCAGATCTCAATTCTGGGAGAATCTTCAGAATAGTCTTAGGAGTAAGATGAAGTTCAATACTGCATTCCATCCACAGACAGATGGTCAATCAGAGAGGACTATTCAGACCTTAGAGGATATATTGAGGTCTTGTGTGCTTCAGTTTGGAGGTTCTTGGGAGGATCATCTACACTTGGTGGACTTTTCATACAATAATAGCTATAAAGCTAGTCTTCAGGAAGCTCCATTTGAAGTCTTACATGGTCGGAAGTGTAGATTACCAGTGTGCTAGGATGACGTTGGTGAGAGGAAGCTTTTGGGGCTAGAGTTGATCACGAAGACTGTTGATGTAGTGTCCCAGATCCGGAAGCATTTGCAAGCCGCACAGGATAGGCAGAGAAAATGGGAAGACATGCACAGGAGACCGTTAGAGTTCAAAGTGGGTGATCATGTGTTCCTCAAGCTGTCTCCATGGAAGGGTGTGATTCTTTTTGGTGGTAGGGGCAAGTTGAGCCCTAGGTTCATTGGTCCGTTCGATGTGGTGGAGCGAGTAGGCAAGGTGGCCTATAGACTCGCGTTACCGCCAGCCCTTACTGGGGTGCACGACGTCTTCCATGTTTCTCAGCTCAGGAAGTATGTTCGGGACGATAGTCATGTTATTGACTATTCGGAGTTGTCAGTTCGACCAGATTTGTCTTGTGAGATTCATTCAGTGTCGATTGTGGGCCGGCGGGAAAAGATTTTGAATAATAAGGTTATCAAGTTGGTTCGTATTACTTGGAATCCTCACTTGCCTGGTGAGTCGACTTGGGACCTTTAGAGTGTGATTCGGAAGAGATTTTTCCATCTTTTTGAGTAGTTCTCGTTCTCGTTCTTTTCTTTTCCTCAGGGTTACCCTACTACCATTTGCTTAAATTTTGAGGAAGAAACTTTATTGTAAGGTGGGTAGGATTGTAACTACCGTTCCCGCTATTTTTTTCATTTTTCCCCTTTTGTAATATTTTTTATTTGCAATTGTATAAAAACCCTATTTCTTTCTTGATTATTATTTTAATTAAGACTTGTTCATGAAACTCTTCGTTCTTTTGATCGGGCTATTCTTGTTGATCCCATTGTTCTCTTATTCAATTGTGGGTATTTTGATTTGAACCCAATTGATTTTGATATATCTCTTAATTGAATCCTAAAACCAAATTTCATTTGTTCTTAACCGAAATCCGCTATTATTGGACCATAATTCTCCAACCCAGTACCCTAATTGTATCCTATAAATACAACTCTAATGCAAACCCTAAAAATTGCACAATTCTAAAACCCTAGCCGCTTATTCTCTCTCCTCTCTCCTCTCTCCTCTCTCCTCCCGTTCTCTCTCACCCCGTTCAGATCCCGCCCAAACTCTACCCCCTTATTGTGCTTCTTCTCTGGCGCGATCTCTGGCCACCTCCCGACCTCCCGTCGACCTCCCAACCTTGACCTTTTCTCCCCTCGCCCTTTCCCGTCGAACAGCCACCACAGAACCACCCTTCTACTCCCCCTTTCCCTTTCGACAACAGCCAAGAACCCAAACCCAATTCTTCTCTTTCCCGTCGCCTTCCCCGGCAAGGCCCTCATCTCCGGCGACCCCCGTCAACCTCCTGTCGACGCCGTGCCGCCAGCTCAACCCCTGCTCCTCCTCACTTCCGCTCTCGATTGATAGCAGCCACACTAAAACCAGAGCTCCTCCTCTGTTTCGCTCGACAGCAGTGCTGCCCATTGCACTGCCATCCCCGCTGGCCAATTTCGCGCCGCAGTAGCATCGCCAGCGCCACCACCCCCTTGGCCGGCCCCGCTGTGGTTGCTACAGTCTTTTCGTGCATTGTTGTTGCTGAGTTCTCCTTATGTGTGCACGTATATTACACGTGTTTTTTGTGTGTTCGTGGGTTCGTTGCTTCGGAATTCTCATCCCGTTATTCTTGGTATTCGTTTTCACCATTTATAAGGCAAGTCACCATCCTCCTGAATTATTAATTGTATCAAATTCAAGTTTTGTTGGAACTCTTGCAAGTAGATCTCTTGTTATCGTATTATACTTTTTTCATCTCTTCGTTGGGTCTATTGAGGGTTTACACGAGCTAACCCCAATATTCTTGATATCGCGCCACTTTTGACTCTAATGTTTGGATCTTTTATGAGTACATATATAATTGATAATAGGGTTGTTCATATAATCATCACACAGATAAATTATTGTAGAGACAATTGCTAGGTTGTATGCTGTTTGATCGATTGATGATTGATTGATGATAAATTGATGTGTGAGTGTGTTCTAGTTTTATTTATCATGTTTTGACATTGATCATGTTGATTACACAATTTATTGACTAAAGAATCGATACCCATATAGTTTAATCAATTTATTTTTCAAGAAAAACTACCCAAATCCCGTATATAGCTTGCTGACCTGAATGTTAACTGCTATTTTCAAACAAGTAAACGATCTTAAAATGAAATAATTTCTAAATATAAATTGTAGCCTTGTCTTTCTAGTTTCCAGAACATCTTGCATTTTTGAATTCTGAGTTCTGTAGCAAACGTTATACTCGTTTTACTATAGCTGTGTTTTTACTTTCAGATTTTCAGATTATCGTACCTTTCATGTTTAAACAGTAAAAATACTGATCAAATGATAAAATTTTTCTCTGAAAATTTCCAAATTCTTAATTTAGCTGTTTAGAAATCTAATAAGTATTTTTAATGAATTTAATAATGAGCTTTTGCTGATTCTAAAATTAAAATAACATGATGTTGAATTTCTGCCTGAACATAAAACTTGTAAAGAACAAAGTGTTTGACCTAGCTACTGTTGTCGGAATTTGAACTTTAAATATGCGTTGGAACCGTGTGGAAGTCTAGTTTCCAGTATTTCTGACGGATTTAACTTTCAATTTCTAAGTCAACAGGAAACTGTATTTTTGTATAGACTGCGCTTGCTGTCCAGAATTTTAGATTCCACTTTTTAATAGATTAATTATTCTTATATCGTACTAGTGCATGAATTAATGAATGTATGTTGCATTACATGTTTCCAATGAGTTATTGTCACTATTCTAATTTTCCTATCCCATGTTATCATCCTATTGTCCCCTATTGATACTATCGTTCACCGAAATATTCATTAATTACATATTGTATTGTTGCATTGATAAATAATTAAAAAGCCAGAGTTTTAAAGGGTGATTTGAGTAGTGAACAAAGTAGTGAATGTACTTGGAGGAGGGGCCTGTGTTTTTCTAACTACCGTTCCGGCTACCGTTTTATCGTGTGATCGTGGTTATGGAAGTAACACAATCTATCATGTACCGTATTGTTGCCGATAACCATATCGTACACCGAAAGGTGAATAGTGTTTACCGTTACCGTTGCCAAGTACATGATCTACCGAGTGCACCACTTGAGTCCAAACGAAATTGATTGTATGCGTCGAACCTATAGTATGGGATGCAATAGTACATGCATTTTTTAGGATTAAAATGATTAATAGACATAAGGATTGACACATCACCGACATTGCATATTGTTCATAATTGTTCCTATTTTTATCCAATATTGTCTAAGTGTTATTTATATTAATCGTTGATTACCGTTACCGAATATTGAATCACTGTTACACCGTTGCATTGATTACCATGTTATTGATTATTACTATCATGCCATGTTATTGATTCCTATTGATCCATTGATTCATTGTTATACCGTTATTCCATTGTTCCCTGCTTTCTCTACTTGATGTTCATGACTAGTTCTAAGGACAATTTTTCTCCTCTTTCTAGATGAAGTGTATACAGGTAATGAAGGAGAATTGTCTGCTGGAATTGGAGAACAAATATTCTGAAGACTACTGCTTTCTAATTGCTTATTGCTTTAATAAACTTAATGTATTGAGACTTGTTATTATTTTGGATTGGATTATTACTGTTTTGGGCTTATGTCCCGGATTATATTATTGTTTCAGACGTTGGATTATTATTATTTTTGTATTTGGATATTTTTATTGCTTCATTCCAAGTATTATTGTTCATGAGATTATTATGATTGCCTACGCAATTGTTCTGTATTGATTATATTATTGAGTTGATCGGATAAATATCTTATGGGTGACGTTAGTCATTCGCTTGGCCAATGTCATGTACTCGTATTTCGTATTTTTGGGAAGAGGGGCGTGACACTAAAACAGGGCGAAAAGCATTGACCATTCAACGGTAAACGCCACGTGTCTGTGCTTCAAAGATGTCGCGTAGCTCGGCGACGCGCGTCGAGCAGATGGAATGGAAAACCGAACTAATACAGGACTGTCATGCTCTGCTTCCCACTATACGGAAGTATGGGCAACCAAACTAATTTGGGGTTCATCATTTCTGTGAAAATAATTCAATATTAACAACAAAAATAAAATAGTAAAAAAAATGCAATAATAATAATAGTAATAGTAATAACAATAATCTATAACTATTATAATGGGAGAGATGGGATTGGTAATTAATTAACAATTTTTTGTATGTGTGCAAACACGTGCAGCGCACGTGTTTGTGGGTTTTTTTTGTCTTTTTCCTTCCTCCTCCATGTGCATCGCACGTGCACGTGTTGGTAGGTTTTTTTTGTCTTTTTCCTTCTTCCTCCACGTGCATCGCACGTGCAAACAAATAAACATTTTTATATTTTTTTTTTGTATGTGTGCAAACACGTGCAGCACACGTGTTGGTATGTTTTTTTTTTGGGTCCTTTTCCTTCCTCCTCCACGTGCATCGCACGTGCATCATATTGGTAGGTTTTTTTTTTCCTTTTCCTTCCTCCTCCACGTGCATCGCACGTGCATCATACTAGTACTAATAAAGACATTAATAGGGTTTGTATATAAAGAAATCGTTTGAAATAATAATAAATACAATTAATAAAAAGAATAGATTTTAGCATGAGATACAAAATATTTTTGAATAAAAAATGAATTTAAGAAAATGAAAAATTTTATAAAGAACCCAAACTCAGATAATACACAGAAAATACGGATTTGGAAAAACAGGGGTTACTATACTAGAAATTCTTTGATGTGGGTTCGCCTCATTTATATCCATCTGTAGACTTTCCTTCTCGACATCAAGTTGTAGGTTTGCCTCCATGACATCAGGTTGCAGGTTACCATCTGGATATTCGGTTGCACATTTTGCCTTCCCGATATTCAGTTCCAATTTGCCTCCATTGACGTCTAGTTGCATGTTTGCCATCTCGACATCCAGTTGCAACAAAATGATGAACGAAATGATGTGATCTTCCACACGTACTTAGATATTGATTGCTCAATTTTAAGTACGAAGTTACGTTCTAAAATTTGTGATATTAAAATACACAATTATTCAAAATAACAAAATTTTCGCTTTAGGAAACAATTTTATAAAAGATCCAAAATACAACAAATAATAATCGAAATACACAAAATATTCGGAAAAATTATAAAGAAAATATATATATAAAGAAAATATAGGCAGGAGAAGAATGAATTTTATACTCAATAAAGAGTCAACAAAGGAGGACGACTACAAGGGACGTAAGAAAATAAGAAATCAAAGAATTGAATATGAATGAAAAGGAACGATGGGGCACAAGCGGAATTTGAAGAGGATAGAGCAAAATGAATCAGTAAATGAGGATGAATGTAAGGCACAGAAAGCAATGAATAGCACACGAGTTGAATAAGAGGGAATCAACAAGGCAAAAAGAAATAAAAGATCGCTCGCACCGGAATCAAAGAGAACATGAGCAGGGAAAGAATAAACAAGGACAACACCTGAGATAGAATCAAAAGCAAGAGAAAAAAAAAGAATTGATGATCAAGGATAAGGAAAACAAAAGGCGAAAATATAATATGAAAAAATAATGCAAGATGAATGAAAGAATCAAATGAATATAGGTACAGAAAGAACGAAACTATACCCAATAAAGAATCAATGACTAAAAGAGACGGAAAAAACAAGGAATCAAGGAAATTGAATAAGAAGGGATCAAATGAATGGAATAAGACTATTATCAGATCAAGTTGATTATGATTCATTCATGTATGCATGGTTGGTGAACTGTTGAGCCGATCCCAGTTCGAGCCAAGCTTGTCTAATATATTAGGCAACTAATACATTAGCCAAATTTGGGCTCTGATACCACTAAAAACCTTGTCACGCCCCGCTTTCCAAAAATACGGAATATGAGCACGTAACATTGGCCCGGCGAATGATTTTCATCATCTATAAGCTGTTCAGGAATCTTTACAACATCTCACAAAATAATCAGAGTCAGAAGCAAGAGAATCAACCACACATGCATAATTGAGTCAACATACCAACAAAATTTACTTGAAACAAAATGTATTAATCTCAAATAAACCAGATCTGAATAAGTCAAAAATCCTGGGTCATACTGCCCAAACACAAAGAATCCAAGTAACAGATACATTGTTCAAAATGAGCAGTATGAAATAAATAAAGATAGCAAAAGCTCCCGCAAACTAGAACTTTAGATCACATACTCCATCGGACAGCTTATCACAAAAATCTGCAATTTGACAAATTGTAGGAGAACGAAAGAGAAAACAAGTATCCGTCAATTACAAGTTACGGCCCACTTTTAATGCAGGATACAAGTACAAGAAAAACTAAACAAATCTAAATAATAGCAGAAACAGATATAGCATGGTATAGCAGAATCAACTAGCATGGTATACTAACACGTGTCAAGTGTCAAAGTCAAATGGCATGTAGACAGATATACAGATAGTGTCCAATAATGGTGTCACATGATAGTGTCAAACAGATAACAGATAACAGGTAATCAGATAATCAGATAACAGATAGCAGATACAGATAACATATTCAGATTCAAATACAGATGTCAGATTCAGAATTTTATAAGTATTGTATTAATTACTAACTAGGTAGCACTTCATGCGCCCCAAAAACATAACACATGGTTGCTACAACAAATAGTTTAGTTTTTTTAAGATTTCGTAGGGATCATATAGGGTCGTGTACTCACGGTTCAGACAGACAGATATCAGATAACATATCCAGATAGATAGATAACAGACGATCATGTAATAGATAGGACTAAGTCCCTTCCAAGTACACCCTCCCGTAGGAAGTATGTAGTTGGGTAACAGATGGGGATCACGGGCCCCCTTCTGAGTACACTCTCTCATATGGAAGTATATAATCAGGAATCAGATAATCAAAATCATGCATGATCTCATAACAGATAACAGATAATCAGATGGAAAACACGGGCCTCCTTCCAAGTACACATTTCTATGCTTTCCCACTACTAGATCTTTTCCATAAACCCCGGCATGGTCATTTTACAATTATTATCAGACAGATGTGTATGTGCATGAACAGAGTAAATCTAGCATGATATATCGACCCACAAGTTTAGAATAACAGATAAGCATGTTCAAATGATAAGCAGTCACATAACAGAACAAAATAGGGTACTTCTTAATTCAGGACGACACACAGTACAGTAGTAAAACAATGAATCTTGTTACCACCAAACTCCAAATCTAGATACGTCGAAGAATCTGGAAAATAGACTTCCACACAAATCCAGAGAATATATATAAGTCATATAGTGTTTTAGAAAAACATAACTCAAAACTGATTTGAAACCATAAAAATACGTTCAGCTGGAAATCAGTAAATCGGATTCAATGGCAGGAAAACAGCATCAAAATACCTCAAATAAATCCAAGAAAAATCTGGGGTAATACCCTATATGTTTAGTATCAAAATATAAAGTTTCATAATATTCTAGTAAAATTAGTTTAGTTAAAAAAAATCATAAAACATCAAGAAACGATACTTTGGCAAATCTGGAATTCCCAGCACTGTTGTACAAAAACTGTAATTTCTCGCAAACCGTGAAACGAAATCCAAATCCGCCAAAGGAAGATTAAAATAGACAAAATAATCTAACTTTCATATTTCACAAACATTTTTCATACAGTAAGAGGAAATAGGGTAAAAATACAATTTTTTACAGAATAGCGAACAAAATACAGCAAGTATAGTTTTCATAAACAAACATGAAACGGCGTATAAAACTTATCAATAAAATCCACCAAAATTCTGGGTAAACCCTAAATAGGTATAGAAATACTGACTAAAGTTTCAGATCAAAAAAATATTTTTAGCATAAGTATCAAAATAATTTAGTCATCAAAATCATCAAGAAACGAAATCTAAAATCGATCTACACCTCTGTAGTAAAACAGTCATATCTCACACATACGAAAACAAAATTGAGCAAGGTTGGAGGGGTTTGAAAGAAGATGAATTCCTCTAAAACTCATGTTTTATCCCGAAATTAAGATTCTGATCTTAATATGGTCTAAATTACTGATCAAGATAGATTATCGGCAAAACACAAAATTTTCTTTAGGAACAAACGCAACATGAATCACACAAACTTGGTCGAAACATCACTAAACATGAATTAGAGTCTACTAAGTGTCCAAACAATATGAAATAGGATATACGACATGTCCACAACAAGTATCTCACATGGATCTCACAAGCACACAAGTTCTTATAATTGATTCACATAAACACCACATCAAGAACGGGCAAAACCTAGGTTGTTTCATGTCAAATTGTGTCGTGAGGCAACTACAGTCAAAACACTATAGAGACAATACTCATTTAACATACATCACACACGAGTTGTCTCTAGAACCCAACTGCACTACAAGCGGTATTTATGACTTATATCATATAAAGGAATTTGAGTACAAGTTACTTGCCTAGAAGACGATGCGAAAACGAAGAAAGAGCAAGAATAACGAAACGGATCCCTGGGCACGAACACAACGAACGGACCACGAACCAATCACGAACAAGATGAAGACGATCGAGATCACGAACAAAATTGGACGGCTGAGATCGAAGATCAAGATCAAGATGATCGGATCAGATCGGATGGTCAGATTTCTTGAAGATGAAGATAATGATGAAGATCAAGATCGATCGATCGAACGGCTGCGATCAAAGGAAATTGATGATTATCATGATCGTGACGATCAAGAAGAGATCGGACGGTTAAGATCTAATCGGATGATCAAGAGGAGATCGACGTGTAACGCCCCGAATCCCAAATACACTGAATTCGAGATGTTCTACAGGATCTTTCCACTTTCTTTAGTACAATTTTACAAGGAAATTTAAACTTTTCACTTTACATCAGAGTTTACATAAAACATTACACTTTACATTGCACAGCGGAAGTAAAATTTATAACAATTAAATAAATGTACAACAACATTGTATAATCTTTAAGCATCCGTTCCTCTTTAATCTTTATCATGTTACTTACTTGCATATAAGACTGTGGGTACGTCAGTTTATTCAACCGACGAACATTATACACGGCCATCCTCTCTATGCCGGACATAGTATAATTTATTTTCCATATTTAACAAACACAAACTTGTTACATACCAAACTAAAGGGACTACCCTATTGATATTGTGTTGTGATTGTGCACTTTGTCCTTAATGCAATTATTTATATTAGATGACACTAATGCGCACTTGTTCGGATTCTATGCATCCCATACTACATAGGTCCGAGGACAAGCCTCTTAATCGTTCTTCATCTTTGTAGGGTTCTATCCATCGCCATGACTTAATCTACTACTGTAACTACGGTGAGTATCCTAGATGATCTATGAGTACAAGCACGTGCACCGAACCCTGGAGGGGAATTCTACGTCATGTCTTGACTCATCAAGCATGCATTCTGTGGCAATTCAGCATCCTCCCTGAACACGATCCTTTTGCAGTCACCAAACATCCCACAAGCGTGGCTAAAGTCCGATCATTACTGAGTTGCGCCCACGCCATGTCTTGACTCATCAAGCATGCATTCTGTGGCTCACACACCCGCACCGTAAACTCTAGTTCTCATACTCGTGTTTTCTCTCACTTTCATCACGTCTTCACTATGCACTATTCTTAATTTAATAGAATCATGAATAAAATCAAAGTTCTAGAGTTAGCCTCTCCACTAAACCGGACTTATTCATTTATTCAAACATGACCAACCTTGGTCTTTCATTTCAATATTTTATTTCATCTCTTTCCAAATGCCGGGGGAGACTTAGCCACTCTTTTGTTTCAATTCAAATTCATAATTTCCAATTTTGAGCATCTCTAACTCATAAATTCATATTCATAATCATAATAGGTTTCTTTCTCAATAGCATGATCTCTAAATTCATTCATGAGTCCATATCATACATGGAATTAGATACTTCATCAATTATCAACTTCACATTAAAATTCACATCACTACGAATATTCACATTTAATATCTTTCACATTATTCACATATGAGAATAATTCACATCCATCACATAATAAAATTTCTTTCTTGACTATATTAATCTTCCAATCATGCATTCCATGTTCTTTTTGCAAGATATAACTTTCACAAAAATATACATATAGGGCCATAGTTCTATTTATGCATTTTATTCCCAAATCATAGTTTATTTCATGCAAATAATCCCCAAATTATTTTTATAAAGTCCCATATATTTTTAGAAGAATAGTCATAATTTTCTCATAATTTTTTGATAACTAAAACCCCCCAAAAAATATGTTTTTTCAATCTTGCTGAGGGCAAGATTTGAACCCAGAACCACGGAGAACATAGCCGACAGCACAAACCACTAGGCCGAAGGTGCTAGGCGGTACAATTACGGCTGAGAGCATTAAATGCTCTCGGCTGCAGTTGGTTTTGTTTTAAAAAACGAACAAAATATATGTTGCCCACGGGATTCGAACCGCAGACCTTTGAGAAACAGGCCGCGCGCTCCGACCACTTAAGCTACGTGCTCAGGTCATCTAGTATAATTCGAAATCCTTTTTAAAATAATTCTCTCTGTTATTTAAAAACGTTCGATATTCAACAAGTCTTCATTTCATTTTGCTTCTATAGAAATTACTGTAAAAATCCAGATTGATTCTTCCTCGTATAATTTACATACCAGTGTGAACAAAATAATTTTTGTAACACTTAAAACATATTTTCATACAATTAATTCGAATTCTACATTATAACTACCACACTTCTTCTTTCTTCGATATTTCTTAGCAATTAGCATTCTAATCTCTTTATCAACAAATTTCACATTAATTCGCTGTCTTTAGTCATTTACCCAACATAAAAACTCATATTTTAGATTATTCATGCCCACATTAACACAAAAGATCTATTTAACACATGAAATAGCATTATCAATCTACTAACTTTGGTATGTCATTCTTGATGGTAATAAATGTGTTTCCTTCAATCAATCCATGATTCTAATCAATTCACATACAACTTAAATAATAGAACCACACACAAATTTGCATATCCACATTTCAATCATTCGATGGGTTATCTTTCCTAATTAAAATGTACTCTTCTTAATTTTTTTTTTCATGCTTCATTCATTCATTTCTAACATGCATTTCTAATTTAGAAATATGGAGAATTTACCCACCTTAATTTGGAGAGAAAAATACACTTTAGCAACCTCCTATACGAATGTCCTTGCAACCGAATGCTTCTCCTCCTAGATTCGCGCACATGAACCTCCAAGCACACCCAAAACCGAGCACTTCTAAGCCAAAACCGAGAGCACTCCTTGATGCCGGCCTCCTCTTCTTGATTGAAGCACAACTCCCACACACACTCAATCTTTTACTCACAAAATCACTACTAGATAATATAATTTAGACTATAGGTTTGAAGGAATTATTTAGCACAAGAATAACTAGCCAGGGGGGGGGGGTATTTATACTAAAAATTTAGGGAAATGGAGGGCTAGGATTGAAGTAGGAGTTAGGAACAAATGGTTTAGATTTAATGAGGAGTTACACTAACTACCCATAATCAAGTAACCACCACACCATGATCCCACTCAAATTTTTGGTTTCCCTCCAAGCTCACAACCGGCCTAGAAAGGAAATGCATGTTGCACATGTACGTGCAATGCACGTGCAAGCAACTAGGTCCAAAAATTGTACATTTTATTTTATATAAAAATAAACTCTAGTTTGTATTCTACATTACAAGTTGCATTTAAAAATAAATTAACTCATGGGCTTTAGTTTATGGGCCAAAATAATTATTTTAAAATAAAATAAATGAATTACATTTTGGGCTTTTTAAAAGAAAAGGCTTTTCGTCTATTTAAAAGAAGGCTTTGTATAAAATAATTGAAAACACATATTTAAATATTTATACCCATCACAATGAAAATAATTATAAAATTTGATTCAACCAAAATATTGCACGTGCACACTACGTGCAAAATAAAATAATTTTTCATTAATTGAAAAATCAAGGCATTACAACACAGCCCACATCCAATCAAGCGTGATGATTAAGATCCAACGGAAGGCCAAGAATCAATCAACCAAGATCAAGATCAAAAGATCAACTGATCATGATCGTGATGAAAAGGACGGCTCACATTACATGATCAACCCACATGCTCAAACAACAACTTCATGGCAAGGGGTGCGCTGCTGTGGTTGGCTGGCACTCGTAAAGAGGCAGCGCGGCGGGGAGGTCACTGCAGGCCGGAGTAGCACAGGCCAGGGCCAGGCAGAGGTGGCTGCAGCCAGGGGGATCGCTGGCAGAGCTTTGCAGTGGGCAGAGTCACTACAGGGGCATGGGTGCACCTGGCTGCCGCTGTCGCGGTCTGAGGAAGGGAGGCAGAGCGGTCGGGAGCTAGGAGATGAGGCTGATCGCGAGGGTGTCGAGGTCGCTGCGGCGCGACGCAGGGGGAGGGGGAGGATCAGGATGAGAGCAGGAGTGGGGCGGTGCACGGGAGGTTTGAGAGCAGAGGTAGGGGAGAAGCCAGGAGGGGTGAGTTCGGCTGCATGGGGAGAGGGAAGGTGAAGAGTCGGGGTGCAATGGGTTTATATATATGGAGTGAAAAAATTAGGGTTGGGGTTCAGGCAGGTGACGGCTAAAGTGGGTAGAAGATAACGGGTATGGTATATAGGGCTAACGGGTAATATAGGGTTTGGCTGAGTATATAAATGGGTTTGGGTTTAAATGGGGTAATGGGGTTATTGGGTTTAATAAACAATGGGTAAAATCCAATAGGGTTGAATAAATGGGTATGGATATTAAATGGGTTTAAAATAGGATATAGGGTTTAAAATCCATTTGAAAATAATTATAAAAATCTTAGATAATTTAGAGTACTTTCAAGCTAATAATAATAATAATAAAATCATAATAGCAACAACAGTAACAATAATAATAATAGGAATCAAGATCATAGTAAATAGTTACAAATGAAGTTATTGATCGAAAAATAGATTTTAATAGAAGAGCAAAAATACATTTTGACTAAAGAATTTTGAAAGCGGTAAAAATAATTTACGAAAATTTTAAATACAGAAAATACATGGAAAATACATATATACGAAAAACAGGGGTTACAAACAAGATATAACATGGAAGGAACAAGCACTAGTAGTGCAATTACTAAAAACAGTACAATACAATATAGAAGGAAGCAAGGAACTGGAACAATATGATCATGTAAGTAATAATTGTAAACAAGTGTATTGAAGACTTCAAAGTATAATCAATTGGTAACCCAGATTCAGTTAATCAATAATCATGAAATCAAGAATCACGTAATCAAGAATCAAGAATCGTGTAATCAAGAATTAAGAATCATGCTTGGTGTCAATCTCGGGTCTATCATTTTTATTAACTTATCTAATCACGCAATCCTATGTTTCATACCACAAATTTGGGTGCGTATTAATCATGTGACGTTTAGACTTAGGTAGTGAATTTTATAGGATTATGTACTTGGGTCTTCCAGAGATAATATCAAGACATGTAATCAACAATTGTGTAATCAAGAATCAAGAATCAAGAATCACTATTCCGAAAAAATACGGGCCCCTTCCGAGTATACTCCCCTATATTGCCCACTACTAAGTCATACCATTATAACTCTGGCTTGTTATTCTTTTACAATAATTAATCATGAACATGCAGCCGGTACGACTAGTGGAACGGTAGTATTAATATAATATCTAGAATTTATCACGGGCTATGCAACATGGTATATATAACTCAATTCATTAAATATGGAAAATAACAGGTTTATATGCAAAAACTTAGAGAAGAATTTCTAGACAGCAGCACCTATCTGCATTCAAATTTACTTTACCGTTGCTACAGGAAAACAAATCTGCTTCCGTTAGAAATTTTAGAAAGTAGACTCTCTTCTGGTTCCAATGCATAATCACACGATACATTCTAGAGACAGTAGTTATGCGCAAAAATTCATTATTTTCTGGTTTAGATGTTTCGTGCACAGTTCTGTTCTAAAAATCCAGGAGTCACAGTACTAAAATGTTAATAACTTACAATCTATAAATCAGATTAAGAAGTCATAAGATGTTCTGGATTCTAGACTCGATGGGTACGATTTTCATGTATAAAGTTCTTGGATCCAGTATCAAGAACATGGTCTAATTCTCAGTACAAGAGACAGGATAGTAGGTTTCGTGCACAGTTTCGGTTCTGAAATTTACAATATGACAGTACTAAAATCGTGATATTTCACAATCCATAAGTCAGATTGTGAAACCGTAAAATGTTATGGGTTTTACATTTGAAGCACTACAATTGTCATGTATAAAGTTAGGAATTTCAATATCGGGAACTGGGTTAAATTCTTAGTGCAAGGTCAAAAAATTTAGAGATAGCAAAGTTGAATATTCAATAATACGATAAATTAACGGTCTTATACTGAAATCAATAACATGACATGATAAGGAGACTAAAAACCAATAACATGCTACAATAAAGAAGCTATTATTTCGACTCACCGATGAATCAATAATAGCATTCCTTAATATACGATAATCAATTCAAAGAACTACTTGCAAGAGTTCAAGAAAATGCTTGCCTTATACGTGATAATTATAACGATCGTGGTGAGAACCATGCGAAGTAGTAGCGATGGTGGCTACAGAGCACGGCAGCGAGCAACATGAGGATAATAGCAAGAACGGCCACACTGGCGAGCAAGGCGATGATAACAATAAGAAGCAAGAGCAATGACAACGATCTTTGGCGATGAGCGACGGTGTGTGGGTTGGAGCTTCAGTTTGTGGTAAAGGGCGGAGGCATGGATGAGGAGCTCGGTGCTGCGGAAGATGGGATGGGGTTGGCGTCGGGTTTGGTTGGAGAAGAAGAATAAAGAAGGAGGCAGAAGAATAGAATGAAGAGGTGTAGGAGAGTGTGTATAATTGAGCATATATATATATATATATATATATATATATATATATATATATATATATATATATATATAGGGAAAGGATCGGTTGAGCACTCCTCTAGTGCTCACCGCATGAACACTAGGCCTTCGGGCGTTCATATCGAAAATCCGAACCGTTCACATTAATCTACACATCTAAATTAGTCTAAATATGTAAAATAAAATCATTTGAAATTCATTTACCTATCCATCATGTGAATATAAAAATAATAATTTTCAGCCATACAATTTTGTAACACTTCAATGAATGGGCAAATAAATTTCAAATGATTTGATTTTACATATTCAGACTAATTTAGATGTGTAGATCAATGTGAACGGTTCAGATTTTTGATATGAACGCCCGAAGGCCTAGTGTTCACACGGTGAGCACTATAGGAGTGCTCAACTGATTCTTTCCCTATATATATATATATATATATATATATATATATATGAAACTTGCTCATTTAATAAATGAGCAATTGATTATATGGTATGCATATGATACATTGGACAACTAACCCTTTTAAGGATTTTTCAATCACATGTATGCCACATCATCAATTGCTTATTTACTAAATGAGCAAGTTGTTCATATCTCTTTTTCCCTATACATATATATATATATATATATATATATATATATATATATATATATATTGTTACCGCTGATTTCGGTGTGGGGGTAAACAGATAGAATTTGTGAGTCCGGGAAACACCTGAACGATTGACTCGGTCTTCTTGCTCCTGGCACAACCTGCAAGAAAGTGCGAAACACCGGGGTTGATTCCGGCGATGCACCCTCCGACGCTCTTGTCAGTAATCAGGAAAAGATTAAGAAAGAGCTTAGGTGGTGAAAAAGTGATTAACCTGGTCTCGGTGGTAGAGGGGTTGTATTTATAGTCGCCTTTGGAACCATTTGGGGCCTAATTTCCTGCCTAACAAATAGGAGAAAAATCCTCCTATTCTGTTTTGGGAAATTAGGCCTTGATTCCCTGGTGAGAGCTAATCAGGTTTATTGATTTGACCAAATCAGTGGCCTGATTCTCTTCTTGAGGGATTGGGCTTGTATCGGGTCGGGACCCGTACCCAATTGAAGTGGATCTATTCGCGGGTGGTTGGTTCTGTAAGAAGGAGGCCCAATACCCGTTTTGGATCCATCTGTATGTGAAATTACCTTTTTACCCCCGTGCTTCAGGATTCGTGATCGATCTGGACGGTCCCGATTTAACCCCAATTTTAGCCATATCACGAGCCCCCCACTCCTAAAGGCTGAGTGTGATCAGGCTTTGAGGAGTAGTTTAGCTGTTTTTAGTGGCTGATGGAGTTGTATTGGAGTCCAGACGTGGGATTTTGAATCAAGAAAGGGGGTAGTGAGGCAACTTTTGATGCCGCTGGCAGATCTCTGGTCACATCGGGTGTTCAAGAGTTTTTATCTATTTTTTCGGACTACTTGTTTAACTTTGCGACGCGTTTGCTAATCATTCGGGGGCCTTAGTCGTACATTCTGGGCGATAATTGTTCGTTCAAGGGTTCGAAAATGTGCCCCCTAAATCTCAATTACTCTCCAGAATTTTTGGCTAATTTTCCCGAATTTTTAACAATTTTCTCGCAATTTTTAAACAAATAAGATAAATTAAATAGATAAAAAATGACTTAAATACCGATTTATGGCGTGGCTCGATCTGGGCCGCTGATCGCAGATGGGCGCGAATTTCGGAAAGATCTGACGGCTGCTGTTGCTCGGCAGCGTTTTTCTCCGTTTACCAGTTCGGGAAGGCCTTTGCTCGGCAGCCGACCGAAGGCATGGGGGGTTCGGCAGCCGACCGAAGGCTTGAGTGACGTGGCGTAATCTGGGCCGTTGGATGTTGGCACGCATCTCGAGACGGGAACGGTTCCCAAGAAAACGCTATCTTGTCTTCTAGCGCACGTGGCGCAATCTGAGCCGTTCGCCATTGGGAGCGTGAATTTCTGGGAGATCCAACGGCTGAGATAGCTCGGTGCCTTTTTTTCTCCAATTACCAGTTCGGGAAGGCCTCTGCTCGGCAGCCGACCGAAGGTATGGGGGTTCGGCAGCTTCGTAGCGCTATCTGTTCGGAGGCGATCTCGCTTCCGAGGGTATTAATGACGCTCGGGGTTTGTGCGGCATTCCCCTTCCCCAGGTCATTAAGAATAATTCCTTTGATTAATGCGTGACGTTTCGACTTCCGGGGATCAATAATTCCCTCAATTAAAACGCGGCGCTTCAATTTCCGAGGGTAGTAATGGCTGGTTATTGGAGGCGGGCTATAAGTACCCCATCCCTTTCGTCATTTTCGTCACAAACAAATTGGGTTCCAGACCTCGGAGGCATCTGCCTTGGATAGCTTCTCTCTTGAAGTTCGGAGTGGTGGTCGCTCTTCTGCCTGGTTTTCCCTTTGTTCCTGACGGCCCCAAAGTGGATGTCAGGAGCGAGGGGGAACGAGGTAGTAGTGGTGACGACCGTAGTCCGCACTCGGGGGACGAGTTATCTCCGAAGGACGGGTGGTTGCTCTCTTACCTTGTTCTTCTCCCGTTCCGGACGGTCCCTAAGTGGGTGTCGGGAGCGGAGGAGAATAAGGCAAGAGTGGTGATGACCGTAGTCCGGATCCGAGGGATGGGCCTTCTCGGAAGGACGGGTGGTCGCCCCGCTGTCTTGTTGTTTCCCCATCCCTCACTGCTCCGAAGGGGTGTGAGGGGTGGGGGGCAACAAGACAGTAGCGTCGATGGCCATGGTCCGGACCCGGGGTGTGGACCTCTTTCGAAGGACGGGTCGCCGTTCTCTCACCAAGATCTTCTACCTTCTTCGGTTGCTCCGAAGTGAGTGTCGAAGTAGGCGGAGATCTTGGCGGGAGAGTGACGACCCCTGTCCGATGTCGATCTCCGGGCCGTCTGAGTCCGTTTGTTGCAACTGTGAAGGCGCCGCTGTTAGAGTCTTTCGACAAGCCGAGCCTTCCAGTTGCAACCAACTAGCTCGGGATGGTGCGTCTCTTTCTACCTCTGAGTGTTGATGGGTTCCCTCCCATCTCTGTCTTCCTTCTCGGGCTGATGGCTTTTGACGGAGGTCAGCCCGGGGGAGTTAGAGATGGGGGAGTGCCGATCTGCTTCCGACCGGGGCCTGTTGTCGGGGTAATACCGACCGAGGCATGGGACCCGGGGGGCGCCTGCCGAGGGCGGCGCCTTAAAACATAATCAAAAATTTTCCAGGTTCCTTTATGCATAGGCGAGGCGTCCGAGGGTCCGATCGTCCGAGCGACGTGGCGCTATCTGAGCCGCCGGATGCTGACACGCATCTCGAGATGGGCGCGTTCTCCAAGAAAACACCATCTTGTCGTTTAGTGCTCTCGGCGAGATCTGGACCGTCTGATGAAGATCAGGCGTGAAAGTTGAGGGAGAAAGGAGTTTTCCCCATTTACCAGCTCGGGAAGGCACTTGCACGGATTCCGAGCGGACTCTATCGCAGCCACGTTCGGTTTGCTCGCAGCTCGGATTCTCGTCCCATCTTGCCGAGCTGGTTGACTTTGTGGTGGGCCTTCGAGATGCTTCGAGAGTAGCCCAAAAGTCGCTCTGGAAGTCCAAGAGGCGCCTCATTTTCACTATAAATCTTTACCCCCCCTTTGACCAAGTCTTCACTTTTCACTTTTACTCTCTCTCTTTCGTATTTACTTTGCTTCGAGGTCTTTAGCTCCCTGGTGGTGTCGCTAGCTGTCGCGGTAGCGTTCCTAGTTCCGGCGAAGTTTCCGACCGTAGCTGTCACTTCAAGGTCAGTCTCTTTCCCTTCTCTCTTTAGGAAAATATGGTTAAGATTTCGGTTGAGACCCCCGCCTCGGAGCAAGCCGTTGGCCGAGGGGAGAAAGAGAAAGGAGTAGTGGAGCTGAGCGAGCAGGACGTTGTTCGTCCAGACGCGGAGGGCGGAGTGGCCGAGGTGCCCCAAGAAGTCACGGCGGAGTCCCGAAAGGGCAAAGCCGTAATTACTATAGTGGAGACGCCGAAGATAGCGGGGGAGTTCGGTCGGCAGCCCATCGCCGTGTCGAGCGTGGGAGGAGTCCGGGATTATACTGAGGATATCTTGGAGAAGGTCACCCAAGGTACGGCTAAACTGGTGGAGGAGAACGAGCCTAGGGAGCTATCCGAGGTCGATCGCAAGATCTCGACTCTTACCGAAGGGGACCTTCATCTGGTCCGAGAGGGCTTCCAGATCCCTCTCGAGTACACGTTGCTCCTCCCTGGGCCGGGGTTCCGAGCCAACACTGGGTCCTCTCCGGACATATGCGTCTTTCCGGTCGACTCCCTCATTGCCGGTCTTCGCTTTTCCCTCCACCCGTTCGTGGTTGACGTCCTGGTTTGGTATGGTCTGAGTCCCGCTCAACTGATGCCGAACACATGGAGGCAAGTTGTGGCGTTCCTCCTCCGTTGCCAAGAGATCGGCGCCAAGCCGACCATGTACCTCTTTCGGAGTCTCTTCCGACCCGTCCAGCCGAGGAAAGACGAGAAGAGGTTTTATCTTTCGCCCCGGCCGGGCGTGAAACTGATCGAGAATCCGGACTCGATCAAACACTGGAAGGACAAATACTTCCTCGTTCGGAATCTGACGCCGTGGGTGATACCGACAGTTTGGGCGGACGGACTACCCAAGCGCACAAAGAAGGACATTCCGCTGAACGCTGCAGAGACCGAGGTTCAGAAGAAGATCCTTGCTCTGCCGACGCTTAGCTGGAAGGATATCACCGAAGAGCAACTGTTCCGTGGGGGTCTCAGTCCGATCGACCCTCGTACGCTTCTGGTATTTATACTTCTCTCCGTGAAGTTTGCATTCAATTTTCTAAGTTTTTTCGTTCGACTCTTGCAGAGACCATGAAGCTCGATTACAAGGCCCTGGTGGCGAAGGGCAGGTCCGAGCAGGAGAAGAAGAAGAGGCCGTCGGCAGCGCCTCAGGACAGCCGAGCTTCGAAGAAGGCCTCGGTAGTGAAGGCAGCCGATCAACCGAAGGTTGCGGTCCTGAAGGAGGGAGAGGTTGAGGTCCTTGTCCCTTCGGCAAAGGTCGCGGTCCCCGAGCAGGGTGGGGTCGTGGACCTCGATCCTTCGACCCCGGATGCTCCTGCTCCTACCCCGGAGGCGGACGCTCCTGGTCCGTCGAGCAATGAGTTCGGAGTGGCCGATGCGCTGTCCCTCCAGGTTCCGCCACTCACCCCCGGCGCGGAGAAGATCTTGACCGAGCGTCATAAACAGATCTTCGTCCCTGATTGGCAGGTGATGAACGTCGACGGCTTTTTGGGCGACGGGAACATCTGTATGGAGGCAGTGAGGCACCTGCCGACCCCGAAGGACCGAGCGACCCTGAGGGCCGGGATGGCAGGGGACAACGTGATGCAGATGGCCCGGAGCACTATGTCGGTGAGTGTGTCGAACCCTTCTTCATTCATATTTTTCCTTGGATTTTTTTCTAAGTTCTTGGGCTCGGATTTTAACGCGTTGTTCTCTTCCAGACCCTCTGCCACTTCAGTTGGCTGGTCGAGGAGATGGCGAGGAAGGATCAGGAGAAGGAGAAGGAGAGGACGGAGCGCGTTCGGGTGGCGAAGCGGCTTGAGTCCGAGCTGCTTCTTTCGACGAAGAGAGTCGCCGAAGCGGAGGACCTGGAGAAGAAGCTGGCCGACGCTATCCAATCGTCGAAGGATACGGCGGCCAAGTTTGAGAAGGAGGTGGCCGAGCTGAAGGAGGAGCTGGCCAGCGCTCGGTCGGGAGCCGAGAAGGAGGTCACCGAGCTGAAGGATGAGCTGGCCAAGGCTCGGTCGGAAGGGGAGACTGCTCGGAAGAGAGCCGAGAGGATCAAGGCCAACCACCTGAGGAAGGTGAAGGAGGTGAAGAAGGCCGTGCAAGAGGAGGCCGCGCAGCACATGATCCAGAATATGCTGGACGCCTACGGCCGTGCCCTGACCCATGTAGCCGCGAAGAACCCGGGCTTCGACTCGTCCTCCTATGACTTTTACGAGCCCGTGGAGGGGGAAGAGGGGATCACCGAGGGTTTACTCCGACCCGATGGTGAGACGGAACCCGCCGAAGGCGATGGTGAGACCGAAGCCGAGGGCGAGGAGGAGGAACTCTCCGAGGAGGAGAGCTGGAGCGAAGGCGGGGGTGAGGGTGACGGCGACGGCAAGGCCGAGGGGTCGACGAATCCGAGCGGCAAAAAGGTCGACCCCTGACTCGGTTGTCTTCCTACTTTCAGTCTTTTTGGTTTTGTTTTCTTTTTGTAAGCCTTATTGCGGACTGGCCACCGCCTTTGTTTTGAATGAAAAGTATTTTGTTTGGCCAAAAATTTGTCCAAGTGTTGAGCCTCGGACTTAGTGTGCGTTTATTTCTCCGACTGTTGGGCCTCGGATTTATTTCCGCTTTTCAGGTGGTGTTTGGTCCGGTCACGGAGCTGGTTTTCCTTCGGAAGGAACTGGCCAGTTTGAAGCGTGAACTTTCGGACAGCCGGCAGAGGCGGTTTCTCCTGCTCGGCCAGGCGGAGGAGGTCAGGGCAGTTCTGAGGAGGAACTGTCGTGAATTGCATCAACTCCGGAAGCGCTCCCAGGGTCCTGGTTCCGAAAGGGAAATTGAGCGGCTTCGTGGGGAGCTTAAAGCCGCCGAGCAGAAGAACGACGATCTTTTGGCCGAGGTACAACACTTGGGGCTATCGGAGAGAGAGTGTTCGGCGTAGAGGGAGAAGATGGCCTCCGAGCTGGAGGGGGCCTTGGCTGAGCGTAAGAGACTATTGGCCGAAGTCGACATGCTCAGGAGGATCACAATAGATAGGGGGATTGAGGTCACCCACTATCGGCGGCTTGCAACTGATAGTCCCAATGCCTCCGGGTCGTTGAAGGCCCCTCGATCAAAGAAATTGGCGAAGGACGTCGTCCTGAGGGATCGGATTATCGAACTGGAGGAGGAGATCGCGTCGCTTAAACCTGCGCCGGAGAGGGCTAATGTTCGTAGCACGTCGTGCACTCGCGAGGAAAGTGAGAGGGGGATCACGTTTTATGAACTCGCGACGCGCCCGCTAACGACCAGGCGGAGTCCGACTGACGCTCAGAGTAGTGCGGCTGTCTCGTCGAGCGGGGCATCGGTCGGCGCGGCTGTTAGGACTAGCAGTGAAGGGGGGTCGCGCTTCGTTGGTTTAGGGTCGAGCTCAGAGGGTCGGCCTCGTCGTCCTCGCGTTTCCCTAAACCGAAGCATTCCCCTTCCGAAGAGGACTTGATTATGTCACTTTCCCTTTCTGTTGGCCGTTGTAATAACTTAGTTGTAGGGTCGGTCGACCGTTTGTAACACTATTATGTCTGAATGCAAAAAATTCTGAAAAACTTTTTAAGTGTTTGTCTCCGGCACTGTATTGAAACTGCTTTGTTCGTTTTTCCTATTTTTCAGCTTGTCGCGGCGATCCAGGGATCGGACTCCGGGCGTCCGAAAGATGACTCCGCATCCGAGGCGACCTCTGGGACGGTGGTTCTGAGCCCCAGGAGTGTCGATCTGAAGCTACGCCGATCCGAGGGCGAGTGGAATCACCTTTCGTTGGTTCTCAGTCTCCGGGAGGCCGAAACACAACGCTTGGAGAGCAAGATCGTCGAGCTGAGCCCCGTAGGGGAGGACGAGGACTCGCAGACCGCATTCAGCAATGCTCTTCGGGTCAAAAGTATTCGGCACATTCAGTCGAAACTCATTGCCGAACGAGACGACTTGCTCTCGGAGATGGGACAGCTGCGGGCGGAAATGGCGAAGCTTCGAGGAGAGGCGGAGGAACCGTCTACCGAGGAGGGTGAACAAGATGGAGAGGATGCATTTTTATGAAAGACAAGTGTAGTGGGTCGGGGGTTGTATGTTTTGTTTGCCGACACTTTTGTAATGGTCTATTTTGTACTGTACGCCGATATTTAATAAAATTCCCTTTCGGTGTTTTGTACGTCTGTCTTTGTCTATAACTGTGTTGGCCGTGCCGAACTATTTGAACTGAGTGTGTCTATTTAGCCGAATGGATCCCCAGGGGTGCGGCGATTTGTCGCTTAGTGGGTCTGACACGGCGATGTTCTCGAGAGTGCTATTTCGACGTGGCGAGATCTGAGCCGTTGAATGTAGGCGCGGATCTCGAGGTGGCTCGTTTTCCAAGAAAACGTTATCTTGTCGTTTTGCGCGAGTGGCACGATCTGAGCCGTCTGATGAAGATCAGGCGCGAAAGTTGAGGGGGAAGTGTGTTTTCCCCGTTTACCAGCTCGGGAAGGCACTTGCTCGGATGCCGACCGGATATGTCTGCCTTCGACCCTCGGCTGTCAGTCAAGAGTGGTCAGGATACGTGTTCCGGACCTTAGGCATAGTCCAACGGCTGCGGGAGCAATTCCGAACGGCGATCTACCTCTGGTTCGTCCGGAGACGAACCGAGGAGGTAAAGTCGAGCCGAGTGTTGGACTCCGAACCATCGGTGTAGTTCAACGGCTGTGGGAGCAATTCTGAACGGCGATCTACCCCTGGTTCGTCCGGAGACGAACCGAGGAGGTAAAGTCGAGCCGAGTGTTGGACTCCGAACCATCGGTGTAGTTCAACGGCTGTGGGAGCAATTCCGAACGGCGATCTACCCCTGGTTCGTCCGGAGACGAACCGAGGAGGTAAAGTCGAGCCGAGTGTTGGACTCCGAACCATCGGTATAGTTCAACGGCTGTGGGAGCAATTCCGAACGGCGATCTACCCCTGGTTCGTCCGGAGACTAACCGAGGAGGTAAAGTCGAGCCGAGTGTTGGACTCCGAACCATCGGTATAGTTCAACGGCTGTGGGAGCAATTCCGAACGGCGATCTACCCCTGGTTCGTCCGGAGACGAACCGAGGAGGTAAAGTCGAGCCGAGTGTTGGACTCCGAACCATCGGTATAGTAAGAGGGGAGGAAAAAAACAGGCAAATTCAAAAACAAAATGGAGCTTTCTTTATTTGATATTTGACGGCGAACCGTTTTACATAGTAGAATTTATAGAACAGGTTACAAGTTAAAGGAGAGGAATGGCGCGACACCTCGGATTACTTAGAGAGGCGCCGGGGCGCTCTCTTGGTATTTCAGGAGGTGATCGGCATTCCAGGTCCTCGGGAGCTCTCTACCGTCCATGTCCTCAAGTCGATATGCCCCAGGCCGAACAACTTTTGTGACTCGGTACGGTCCTTCCCAATTCGGAGCTAGCTTGCCCTTCTGACTGGGGAGGGATATGGCTAGCTTTCTCAACACCAGATCTCCTTGCTCGAGATTGGCGGGCCGGACCTTCTTGTTGTAGGCTAGCTCGACTCTCCTTCTGTAATTTTGCTGCCGAATCGATGCCCTTTCCCTCAGTTCATCTATCAGGTCCAAGTTTCCTCTGAGTTCCCTGGCATTCTGCGCTTCGTCAAAGGCGATGAGCCGAGGGGAGGGGATACCGACCTCGAGGGGTATTACGGCCTCGGCCCCATAGGTAAGGCTGAAAGGGGACTCTCCAGTGGGCGTCCGCTTGCTTGTGCGGTAGTTCCACAACACATTAGGGAGTTGGTCAACCCACTGTCCTTTGGAGCACTTGTCCAACCTCTTCTTGAGCCCCGCAAGGATCTGCTTATTAGCGTTCTCGGCTTGTCCGTTCGACTGGGGGTGCGAGACGGACGAGAAACGCTGTTGAATGACGAGGTCGTCGCACAGGGTTCGGAATGCTGAGCCAGTGAACTGGGTCCCATTATCTGTCACGAGGACGCGCGGGACGCCGAATCTGCATATAATGTTCTTCCAGAAGAACTGCACCACTTTGTTCTCGGTTATTGTGGCGAGGGGCTCGGCCTCGACCCACTTCGAGAAGTAGTCGATAGCTACGACTAAAAACTTGAGCTGACCAGGAGCTGGAGGGAAAGGCCCTATCAGGTCCATTCCCCACATCGCGAAGGGGATAGGGCTCGATAGGGAGGTGAGGTTGGCTTGAGGGAGGCGTCGGATGCTGGAGTGTTTCTGGCAGGAGCCGCACTGCCGAACGTGTCGCTCGGCGTCTTGGAGAAGCGTCGGCCAGAAGTACCCATAATTCAGAGCTTTTCGTGCCAGGGACCTAAATCCCGAGTGTGCCCCGCCGATCCCTTCATGAAGCTCCTGTAGGGCATATTCAGCCTGATCCGGAGAGAGGCATCGTAGATATGGTCGGCCGTCTATTTGGGAGAAGGAGCGCTTGTATAGGATGCCCTCGATTAAGACATAGCGCTCGGCTCGGGTTCTAACTCGGCGCGCCTCTTTGGGATCTTGAGGCAGAACTCCATCCCTTAAGAATTCCACCAGTGGTTTCATCCAATTGTCCTGCAGCGCGACCGGCAATGTCTCCATCGATCTAGGCGTCTCGTCTTCGATGCTCGGCTTGGAGAGGACTTCGATCAGCACGGTCTGTTCAAGACCCTGCAGAGAAGACGAAGCCAATTTGGAGAGAGCATCGGCCTGTGAGTTCTCCTCCCGGGGGACACGCTGGATGATGGCTTCTTCGAACTGACCCATCAGACCCCGGACCTTGGCGAGGTACTTAGCCATTCGCTCATCCCGGGCCTCGTACTCGCCCAAGACCTGATTCACAACTAGTTGGGAGTCACTGTGAACCCGAAGGCGCTGCGCCCCAGCGCTTCGTGCGAGTCCGAGGCCAGCTATGAGGGCCTCGTACTCCGCCTCGTTGTTCGAGGCCTTGAAGTTCATGCGGATCGCATACTGTAGGACGAAGCTATCAGGGCCGTTCAGGATAATGCCGGCGCCGCTTCCTTCACTGCAAGAGGATCCGTCCACAAAGACTGTCCAAATGGGGGGTCCATTCGGGACGTGGCCGACCTCAGGGATGGTGGATTCTACAATGAAGTCGGCGAGGGCCTGCGCCTTAATTGCCGTCCGAGGCTGATAGGAGATGTCGTGCTGACTCAGCTCTATCGACCACTTCATCAGCCGGCCCGAGGTTTCGGGCTTATGGAGGACTTGCTTGAGCGGTTGATCGGTGAGGACGATGACTGAATGAGATTGGAAGTAGGGCCGAAGCTTTCTTGCTGCCATGACGAGGGCATAGGCTATCTTTTCTATCCTCGGATAACGGAGCTCGGCATCCCGAAGTACCTTGCTCACGTAGTAAATAGGCCTCTGGGTCCGGTCCTCTTCTTTGACCAGGACAGCGCTCAGGGACTGCTCGGAGGCTGCTAAGTAGAGGAAGAGAGGCTCGCCTGAGACCGGCTTACTTAGCAGAGGGGGGTTCACCAGATAGGCTTTCAGCTGGTCGAACGACGCTTGCTGTGCCTCGCCCCATTCAAATCCCTTAGCGCCTCGGAGTGCCTTGAAGAAGGGAAGGCACTTTTCCCCCGACTTGGAGAGGAACCGACCAATGGCTGCGAACCGACCGGTGAGCTTCTGCACTTCTCTGACGTTCCGAGGCGGGGCCATGTCTAATATGGCTTTGATCTTTTCGGGGTTAGCTTCAATCCCCCGCTGGCTCACCATGAAACCGAGGAACTTGCCAGAGGAGACTCCGAACGCACACTTGTTCGGGTTTAGCCGCATGTTGTACTTCCTCAACACGCCAAAAGCCTCTTGGAGGTCGGCTACATGGTCGGTGCCGTGGATGCTCTTGACGAGCATGTCATCGACGTACACCTCTATATTTCGGCCGATCTGATGCTGAAAGACCTTGTTAACGAGGCGCTGGTAGGTGGCGCCCGCGTTCTTCAAACCGAACGGCATTACTCGGTAGTAGTAGAGGCCTTGGTCGGTGACGAAGGAGGTCTTCGGGATGTCCGGAGGGAACATCTGGATTTGGTTGTACCCCGAGAAGGCATCCATGAAGCTGAGGAGCTCATGGCCCGAGGTGGCGTCGATTAGGGTGTCGATGTTCGGGAGAGGGAAGGGATCCTTCGGACACGCTTTGTTGAGGTCGGTGAAGTCGATGCATATCCTCCACGAGCCGTTGGACTTCTTGACCATCACAACATTCGACAGCCACTCGGGATAATTCACCTCCTGGATGAACTTGGCCTTCAGCAGCTTATCCACTTCCTCCTTGATTGCCTGCTGTCGCTCGGGAGCGAACTTTCGCCTCTTCTGCTGAACCGGTTTGCACCCCGGCTCGACGCTTAGGCGGTGGACGAGCAAGTCTTCGGAAATGCCGGGCATATCCGCGGTCGACCAAGCAAATAGGTCACGGTTACCCCGGATACATCTCACCAGGTCGGAGAATAGCACGGTCGGCAAGGACTTGCTGACGAGGAATTTTCGGCTCGGATCCTCGTCGGAGAAGAGCACTTCTTCTAACTCGTCCGCCGGCTCGGACGTTGGGCGAGCCTTCGGCTCGGGGATCTCGAGTGTCTCGAGCGAGAGCACTGGTCCCCCGGTGGAAGTCATGTAGCACTTCCGAGCTGTTTCCTGGCTTCCCCTGACTTCCCCTACCCCCGAACGAGTGGGGAACTTCATCTTCAAATGGTATGCTGAGGGGACGGCCTCAAGGGCAGCTAGGCCGGGGCGGCCGAGGATGACATTGTATGCTGCCGGGACGTCAACGACCATGAAGTCCATGGGCTCGGTCCGGGTAGTAGGGGTGCTCCCCGCAGTAACGTCAAGGGTTATCACCCCTTCGACGGTCACTGGGACCCCCGTGAACCCGTGTAGAGTGTATCCGGCCGGCTTCAGACGGTCTCGGGATAGCTGGAGGCCCTGGAAGGCCGAGAGGAATAGGATGTTGACCGAACTCCCGTTGTCAACCAAAATCCTCTGCACCTTGAAGTTGGCCATGCGGAGGTCGATGACGAGGGCGTCACAGTGAGGGGTTCGGACTCCTTCGAGATCAGCGTCGGAGAAGGACACGGGCACTCCGAAGCCCTTGGGAGGAGGAGCACTGTGGACCGAGTTCACCTCTCGGACGAAGGCTTTTCGAGTCGTATTAGAGGAGCCGCCCATGGGGCCCCCGTGGATCATATGCAGAACCCTTTCTTCTTCGAACTCAGGGGTCACTTCGCGCCGCTCAGAGCGCTTGTTAGCCCCCCGAGGGGGAGGAGAGTTCCGATCTGTCCGATCGTTAGCCTTCACGAACTTCGCCAACTGTCCCCTTCGGATGAGGGCTTCGATCTCATCTCTCAAAGCCCGACAGTCATTCGTCTCGTGCCCGTGGTCACGGTGATACCGACACCACTTATCTTTGTCCCTCCTCTTCGCCGGTTTGTGCATTCTCGGGGCTGGAGGGAGGACCCCCTCCTTCTCTACCTCCATGAGGATAGTGGAGACATTAGTTGTGAGGGGTGTGAATTTCTCAAACCTGGGGGGAGGACGATGCTGGCCGCCTCCGTCCTTCATTGTCTTCTTGGCCCCCTCTTCCTCCGTTGCCTTCCTCTTCGAGCCGGAGGAGGGTCCTCCGAAGTTCGGGAGGGACTCGGCCTCCTCGGCTCGGATGTATTTCTCGCACCTCAGTAGGAGGTCGGCGAAGTTGGTAGGCGGCTTCTTTGCTAGGGACGAGCGGAGGTTGGAGTTGAGGACGTTCGACTGGAACGCCACTGTTGCCACGGATTGGTCTAAGGAGGCGATCGACCTGACTTCTGCTGTGAACCTCTTCACATAGTCCCGCAGCTTCTCACCCCTTTCCTGCCGGAGGTTCAGAAGGGAGAGACTCGTTTTCTCGGCCCGTCGGCTGCTCACAAAGTGAGTTATGAACAGCGTCTCAAACTGTTCAAATGAAAAGATGGAGGCGGGGGCAAGCCTGGAATACCATTCCCGAGCCGAACCCCGAAGGGTGGCCGGGAAGGTCCTGCAGAGTATGGCGTCGGAGACTTGGTGGATCAGCATCAGAGTCTTAAAACTCTCGACGTGGTCTACTGGGTCGGACTCGCCTGAGTACGTTTCAAACTGCGGAGGTTTGAAACCCCTCGGTATGCGAGCTTCCATGATTGTCCGAGAGAAGGGTGGTCTGTTCGGGCGAACAGTCCCTGCTCTGGACTCCTCTTCTCGGTCCATACGGACAATGCGCCTCTCCACCTCATGGAGGCGGCGGTCAAAGGCATCGTCCCCTCGCCGGTAACCGTATGACCCTTCGGAATCTTCCTCATAAGAGGGAGAGCGTGGACTTCGGTGCCGGTATCCCTCGGATCGGCGGGGACTGTACTGTTGCTGACGACTGGGAGCCTGGAGAGGACTTCGCGACCGGCGGCGAGGACTGGGAATCCGAGGGGGTGTTGGGATCCTCGGGGGGTTTTGGTTGTTGGCACGGGCGTTCAGGGCCTGCAGTACAGTCTCCTGAAACTAGAGGAATTCGGCACGGCTGATGGGTACCTCACGGTCCCTCGTACGATGCCGATCCTCGGGGGAACGCGGCCTCCTCCTCCGGTGTTCGGGAGATGCCGCTCGGCCTCTCCGGTACGGGGATCTCCGCCTGTCTCGGCGACGAGGTGACCGCTCACCCTGACGCTGCCGAGAGGCTCCCGCTCGGGCCCGCCTCTCGTCAAGGTGCGTGCGGAGGTCGTTCTCCTTCTGGCGGTTCTGGAGCGTGAGGCTGAGGTCGGGGTTATGGGAGGCCATCGAGTCCGAGGATCCATTACGGACCGAGACATGGTCCTGGATGGGCTGCTTCAGCTTCTGGCCGTTGAGACCGGTGGGACCATTGTTGGGTTGTTGCTGAGGATGTTGAGGCTGGACCGGTTGGGTCGGCGGAGGAAGCCCAGATTGGGGAATTGGGTTGACGGGGGTATCCTTCGTAGGGTCGGCGGGGTTGGCCACCCGGTTGGATCCTTTGGATCTGTTCTTCTTCGGAGGCATGGTGATGGAAGGCGAGGAAGGAGAAGCTGAGGTCGTTCGTGTGGTGGTTTCCCACAGACGGCGCCAATCTGTTACCGCTGATTTCGGTGTGGGGGTAAACAGATAGAATTTGTGAGTCCGGGAAACACCTGAACGATTGACTCGGTCTTCTTGCTCCTGGCACAACCTGCAAGGAAGTGCGAAACACCGGGGTTGATTCCGGCGACGCACCCTCCGACGCTCTTGTCAGTAATCAGGAAAAGATTAAGAAAGAGCTTAGGTGGTGAAAAAGTGATTAACCTGGTCTCGGTGGTAGAGGGGTTGTATTTATAGTCGCCTTTGGAACCATTTGGGGCCTAATTTCCTGCCTAACAAATAGGAGAAAAATCCTCCTATTCTGTTTTGGGAAATTAGGCCTTGATTCCCTGGTGAGAGCTAATCAGGTTTATTGATTTGACCAAATCAGTGGCCTGATTCTCTTCTTGAGGGATTGGGCTTGTATCGGGTCAGGACCCGTACCCAATTGAAGTGGATCTATTCGCGGGTGGTTGGTTCTGTAAGAAGGAGGCCCAATACCCGTTTTGGATCCATCTGTATGTGAAATTACCTTTTTACCCCCGTGCTTCAGGATTCGTGATCGATCTGGACGGTCCCGATTTAACCCCAATTTTAGCCATATCATATATATATAAGTAATATGTATGTAGTAGGATAAGGATGGCTACATGTGTATATAGATATATATTGTATATATATAATATAATATAGAGTGTAGGTTAAGGTATAGGGAGGAAGAAAATAAAGTGTATGAGAGGAGAGTTGGCGTGAACCAAGAAAATATAAGAAGCAGGGGGTAGTAGGAGGAGGTGGTAATTAGTACTGTAAAAGTAGTTGGGGGTTAAGGGGTTGAATGTTGGCTTAGGAAATTAGAATTAGGATTAGGTGATTTAATTAGGAATTGATTAAGGTTTGAATTTAAACTCCAAAAATGGATCAGAAAATTGTTTGATTCAAATAGTGCCCGATAAAGAGTCCAAAGAGAAGAAAGAAAATTTTGATTAATATTTGGAATACAAAAATTCACGTAATAATATACATACAAAAAGAACAGAGAGTTACAAGGGCAAAGAGCGTTGACCAGTCACGTGTCGTTGTGCCGAAGGAGCCACGTCGTTCGGCAGCGCTCACCGAACATATCGAAAACTAATCGAAAAATGGGCAAAGAAACGTTAACCAGTCAACACCAGCATGCCATTCGATCTTCTCAATTTTCGCGCAAACCGCGATCGACGCTTCATATTCGTCCACGTCATTAAGACATATTTTTAATTCTTTTCTTTAATTATTAATTCGGATTTATTATTTAAAAATCCCAAAAAAAAATTAAAATTTTGGAAAATTAATTTAAAATTCTAAAAATAATTATTGATTCGAAAAAGTATTTTTAAATTCCGAAAAATAATTATGAAATTAGAATAAATGATTAAAATTTTTGAAAATTAATTATTGAATTTTGAAAATTGAATTAAAAAATCTGAAAATATTTAAATTTGGAAGAAAAAAAATTTAGAAAAAATTGGAAAAATCACAAAAAATTCTAAAACTAATTCTAAGTATTTTACAAACTCAAGGGAGCATCGTTACACCCCGAGCGAGATCTAAATATCCCCAAAAACTCTGATAAATTTTATAAGCCATTAAAACGGGCGAACTACTCCTCAAAGGCTATGAAACTCAGTCTTCGGGAGTGGGGAGCTTGTGATATGGCTAGAAATAGAACCAAATAGGGGTTGTTCATATCGGGCACGAATCCCAAAGCTCATAGGGGTAAAACAGTAATTTTCCGTACGAACGAGTTCAAAAATGGGAATTGGGTCTTTCCCAATGCCCAATAATCTAAAATGGATCTGCATTACTGGGTTATGATGGAAACCCATTATAAATAAACCCAGATCAGTTAAAGAGTAATTTAAATTCATATTATCCCTAAGAGACGGTTTAAATCAAATCTCTTATCATGAAGGAATTTAATCTCTATTTCTTATCCAAAAACACTGGGAAGAATAGATAAATAATTATCTCTAAACTGTTTCCAAATGCGACTATAAATACCCCTTTACCCCACCATAAAAAAGGTAATCATTATCTTTCTCCAAAAAAGCTTTTTCACAATCTTTCAGATTACTGACTTGAGCGTCGAAGAGTTCATCGCCTGGATAAATCCAGGTGTTTCGAACTTTTTTGCTGGTCAACAGCAGCGTTAAGAATGGTCAACATCAGTAAGTAGGAAAAAAGTTAGCTTTTATTGGTTCCAAAAAGAATTCACAAATCATCGGTTTGCTCCCACACCAAAATTAGCACCAACATCTATCTCTAACATCTCTCTCACCTTTGGTAGCACTCGACACAAGAACTCTCTTGAAGTTATCTGATGAACTGCTCAATCATAGAGTTTACATCTGTATTTATATCACTCACGTTAACCCTAAAAAATAAAAACAAATACAACACAATTGGATCCAAATTCGCAGCCCAACTAATTAGCCAAGGCCTGATGCGGTCGACTACAATAGAAGTCCCCAAAACAGAGAGCAAATGCAGTCGACTGCATACGCAACGGTTCACTACGAACTGCTTAAGAGTCGACTGTCAATCTCATTGGTCGATTATCAATTCCCTGTTTGCTTGCTGCTTCTCTTGTTGTCTTCTTCTGCTGCGCTGCTGTTGCTATCTTCATGTCTTCTCCTTCTAACTTCAAGACTCTTATGCTTGTGTGTTTGAGTCCACAAGTCCTAACACATACTTCTTCATGTTCACTTTAAATGGCAATGCAAGCCCTTACAAGAATTCATAACCCAAATCTTCATTTTTCTTTTTTTAAAAATAAATTTACTTGTGTAGTACCATTTGATGAAGTGGATTTATTTGTTTATAATTTAGTGATGACGGGTGGATACTTGATTAGGAAGTATGTTCGTTTGCATTTAATGACTGAGGAAACAGCTTAGGATGGCTTCCCTCATGGATTCACCTCGAACAATTATTTGAACAGAGCGCATGGAGATTTGATACGACATTATAAATTCAGTTTTATATCCATGTAAGCAATAGGCAGAATGATTGCTGTCTGAAGAAAATTTCGACGAATTAATGCCTAATGGTTAGTTTTGCTGTCTCTTTCATAATCCATACTGTATTATTAACTAACTAATATTTCTCATCCTCATCCTTTCTTTCTATTATTTAATTTTATTTCTTTGTTTCCCTTTAATGATGACAGGAAAAGAAAAAATAAAATCCCATTTGTTACTTCAAGGGAAAAGGAAATCGGATATGATTTTACAGAACTATTGGCGAGGCTTCAAATATGTGAGGTTTGCGGCATCCATCAATGAGTGACAGGGATGCAAGATAATTATCTTTGTCCTTGAAAGAATATCCATGGCATAAATATATTGCAACAAATAACCTGATGGAAAGTTTTAATTGAAATTTACCTTTGCTCTTAAATTGACTGGAACAATGATTGATGGTTGCATGCAAACAGGACGGCCTTTTGAATCACTCTCATTATATTGGCTTGTTTAAAAAACTGTCTCGTTCTCTTGGTGAGAGTTAAATTTTTTAACAAATCTGACAATTGGTTTAAGTAGGAATGACGAACCTAATGGATCAGAAATTATGCACTTCTTTAGTTATTGTCTACTAGTAATTTACATGTGCGATGCACATTTTAATAATTTCAAAAGATAAAAATAAAAACGCTGACGTAGAGAAGATTCGAACCGAAAATCTTCTTCATATTAGTTATGCACGTGTATTGTACATGTTGGTAGAATGACAAAATGACAAATAACATTAAGGCCTTCTCCCATTATAATATTACTAGTATCATGCACGTGCGATGCACGTAGAGGAAGAAGGAAAAAGACAAAAAAAACCTACCAACACGTGCGCTGCACGTGTTTTTTTCGCACGTGTGGAAAATGGGGAGGGGAATGAAAAGGACCCAAAAAAAATCTAGTATTATGCACGTGCGTTGCACGTGGAAAAATGGGGAGGAGGAATGAAAAGGATAAAAAAAAACCCAACACGTGCGCTACATGTATTGACAAAATGACAGTCGATGACAAATGACACTAACCCCTTCTCCCATTATAATAGTAGAGATTATTAGAGATTAAAGATTTATTTGTAAAGAAACGTGAGGTGAATAGACCATTTATCTTGGAAACATAATTAAGAGAATGATATACGATCAGTTTCATACCATGAGTCGGTCCTGAAACTCAAGTTTTAGTACCATCAACCACATGGACCAAAGTTAGACAACTTATACTAATTTCATATAATCGGAGATATTAATTTGCTGTGCCCCGGTCTTTGCACTAATTTTGTTGCGATCGGTGCACATAATTGGGGATTTATCCATTAAAATTCAAACTATGTAAGTGGACATTCATGTTAGGATTCTATCCTATTTTCAAGATCACAATGATCTGATATTTAATCTAATCTTAAATAAAATAATAAGAACCGTAATTAATAAATTTTACCTTCAAGCTTTGATTTCTTGTTTTTTCTCCTTCAATTCTAACTTTAGTTGTTGCTCTCATTTTCTTCTATATCGGTGGTAGGCACAAGATAGACATCTAGATTTTACCCTTCTTCTCATATTTACAGAAGAGATAAAAGCCTAGAGTTAGGCTTTAGGAAATCCTAGTTGGGATAAAATTACAATACTGTCCACTATGTATTTGTATTTTGCTCCCTAACTAGAATCTAAATTATTATTACACCTCTGTCACAATATAGTTCTACAAGACACCCTTCATTTACCGATATTCAAAAACGCACCTTTGGAATTCGTGATACCACCTCCATGGGTCAATTTGTAACTTAAACCTTGTTTTCACATTTAACCTTTTATACAATCTCACAATGACTCTAAAATTTATTTTTTACAAAAAAAATTGTATATAATAAATTTTTTTTCTGTAAAATATACCCATGGAATTTTACTGTCAGATTATAACCTTCGTGAAATGAATAAGGGAATATTTTCTCTTTTAGAGATAGGATTCCGTATTGCATATACATGTTACCATATTTCTAATAAGACACATCTAATGCATCGAGGTATTGGTCTAGAAGATCTCACTCTTTGATTTATCAAAATGCGCAATATTAAAAAAAACGAGTTCACTATATGCTCAGGATTTAGAGGTCATGTTTATATTGCCTGTACACTACTAATCGGAATGGATATAACGGCGTATTTATCCCGGCGTTTATGCCCAAATGCCGCGATAGATCGGCGTTATAAAATATTTTTTAATAGCGGGCCTCTATGACGGCGGTGCTATATTACGCCGTTATATATACAATATATAACGGCGGTGGTATAGACACCGCCGTTATAGATCGAGCGCATAATTAGCTCTAGCGAAAACTTAATTAGCGCTAGCTCCCGCTCCGCTCTTCGTTTCCCCCCAAAAATGAAAACCCTAATCCAGCGCCGCTCTTCGTCTTCCCGCTCCGCTATTCGTTTCCCCCCAAAAACAAAAACCCTAATCCAGCGCCGCTCTTCGTCTTCCCGCTCCTCTCTTCGTCTTCTCGCTCCGCTCTTCGTTTCCCCCAAAAACGAAAACCCTAATCAAAAATACTCCAGCGCCGCTCCACTCACTGTCTCCAAAATCTCTCTCTCTCTCTCTCTGACCAGTCGACCTCTCCACATTCGGCGCATCTTCCCCTCTCCCCATTCGGCTTCGTCTCCCCACACGGTTGCAGAAGTATAATATCATTTTGTCAGTCGCCCTTCTCCATTCAAGAAGAAGCTCCGTGTGGATTCATTCTCTATTTGATAGGTACATTTCACATCCTCTTAGTTCTGATGTCACTTTCAATTTTTCGGGATTAGGGTTCTGTTAACTTTGCTTAATTTGAAATGGTGGCCATCTGAGAAGTGTGATTATGCGACTTGTAGTTGGGGGACATTGTGGTTTTGTGGATGTGGGTTTTTGTTGGCATTGGTGATTGAATAATGGGTTGGTTTGTGATCTGGGATTGATTGTCTTGATTTGGTAGAAATTTGTTAGCCCATTTGCTATAATGTTGTTATTATTATTATTCTGTTGGCCATCTGTGTCAAATGATTTATGTACTAGCATTGTTACATTAGATAATTATGATTGGTATCCAAAAGTAGGATTGTTATAACATCTGCAGTTGAAGGTTTAGGATGAGGATAATGGTGCAAGAAACTTTACATATTCAACAATGGTTTGTTGTTATCCAAGTTACGCCATTGTTATACATAATGAAACATTCAAAACATTACATTAAATCATTATGATTGGTATGCAAAAGTAGGATTGCGATAACATATGCTTGTCCTTGGAGGTTTAGGAGGGGATAATGGTGCAATAAACATTACATGAACAATAATGGTTTGTTGTTATTCCAATTTATGCCATTGTTATACATAATGAAACATTCAAAACATAGCAGTACTTTTTAGTCACAAGTGAAAATGCTGTAATTGGTAATTTGTAAGAGTAGTAAGTTCATAGTTGGTAATTTCTAAATTTGCAAATAAGCACAAGCTAGCCAAAAAGTGATTGTTTCTTTATTTTGTACAAGATTCACTGAAGTAAAAGATGATTAGATAGTGTTGGCAAGCTATCATCAACTATCAAGTACCAACATTTTTTTGTTAACAATATTAAGTCCTATGTCGACTGCAACTAGAAGTTTACTTGAGTTTAACATATTTGCTAGAAACTGATACTATAAATTTTTCAAAGGTGCTCCAACATGTTTTTTAGTTCTTGCAAAATTTTCCATCAGTTTACATTTAAAACACTCATGGTTAGAAAATCTAGTGCAGAACTTCTTCTGCAGACATATATTCTCTTCAAGACCATATGAATCTTTGTTGTTTTGATCCCAAATGTTTAAAATGTGCCTTGAAAACTAGATAGTAGACCCATTTACTTAATTTAGAGCCAATTCTGATTACCTTGACTTTATTTAGACCCATTTACTTAATATAGTGTCTTATACACATTTTTGTAAATTGTGCTAGTTCATTTGTTTGTCGATTGTTTTCATGAATTTCAATGCAGATAATTAGTGGAACATATTGTTTTTATGATTATAATTAATGTTATTTGACGTAAAAGCCTAAAATTGTTGGCATATTGTGATGATTTGTGGTTGTTTTAATGTCATTATATGTTCATATGTTTGATTTGTTGATTAAATTATAATTAGTCTGAATTTTTATGAAACAGGTGACAAATGGCTAGAACGAAGAGAAAGTTGCCAACGATAGTTGTCAACCAAGACGATGCCGTAGAGCAACCTAGCCGGGGACTTTCTACTGAGCACCCGACGGACTATCTTGAAGGTGTGGCGGATGGGGGTGCTACTACAGTCGGGGGGGGGGGGGGGGGGGGGGGGGGGGGGTGAAGGTAGCACTCCCACTACTTTGAGGAGGTCGAGGGGGCCCACGAAGATGAAGGAAATCTGGAAGCTCCCAAATAATAAAAAAGTATTGGTGGAATGCAACCCTCACAATCAACCATTAAGAGATGGCGGGAGTAAGCTCGCGAAGTTTTGCGGTGTCATAGCACGAAATCCGCGTATCCTTCCCCTAAGCTACGAGAGTTGGTCAAAAGTACCAACGATGACTAAGGTGACGGCCTTCAATGCGATTAAGGTATGTTTTTAAAAATTTCCTTAAATTTCCTTACATTTCTGTATTGATATTTCCTTACATGTAATAACTCATGTACCTCTGCTAGGATGTTAGATGTGAACCACTGTCTAATCTCTTATTATTAATATGGTGGAAATTATTCAATTTTCACTAAAAAAATTACCGTCCAAGTTGTGTTTTCAGAACTGAAATTTGATCGGGTTAGTAAATGTTGGTGATAGTTCCAGTTGCATAAACTTGAAGATGATAGATGAAGTTTAATTTGTTCTTGGTGAAAGCTTTTGAGCAGTGAAGCTGATATTAACTAGTTTACAAACATGAGCAACTGTTTCATCGTGCTTTGAAGGCTTAAGGGGTCAACCTATACACATTTTATTCTATGACAAATGTGCTTCTACTGGTTAATATCTGCGTTTATATTCCTGACTTGTACTAATGTATGAATTATACTCGAGTAACTGAGCTATTGATTTTGAAATTCGTTTTGTCAACTAACTTCAGTTTGTCCTTAGCTCAAACATGTCTAATAAACCCCATACCTCGACAAGTTGAATTGTTTTGACGCTTTCATGTTTTCATATTAATCTACATTTTGCTTCAATCTTCTAGTGTTTCAAATCCAAGGCCTCCCACTACCTACTGAGGAGTTCCCATTATACAACAGTTTGGCGAACCAATAATGCAAAATTGTCAGGTATATCCAAAGTATAATGAACTCTGCTTTCACTGAATTTCTTCTCCTGGCTTATCTGTATTGTGTCAATGAGGGGATGATGAAACTAGAAAATTTAAGGTGATTATATAACGGATAATTAGATACTACTACTACAAATTCTTTATGTATATAAAAAAGAATATTAGCTACTATAAAATTATAAATGCAAACCAGGAGTCATGTATTTTCCTTTGATTAGAAGATGATAAATACCATCAAATATGATTAAACATAAAACTAGAGTACATCATTACACAAGCAACGCAAAAACACTATTACAGCTGAAAACCATTTAACAGCAAAAGAAAAGAAATAGGAGCACAAGGAGAGAAACAAGAAGCATAACAAAAAAAATTTTTAAGAAAATCAGACATGCATCCAAAACCCAAGTGATTAACAAACATCCACTTCCTCAATAGCCTCCCTCTTCCACACACCTATTGTCCAAACCAAACTCAAATAAAATCAACTTCAGGCCAGACATGGAAACCTGAGCACCTCCACATATAAGGCCACCTGAAAACACAGCTACTCAGGGATTAGCACAAGTTATAGCAAGATGAAAAATAAAAAAAAACCCAATAATCATCCCAAATAAGACCAGCTGCTGCATGGTAAACTCCATGAATCATTACATACCGCCACTGAGTTTGATCCTTACATCTAACAGTAGAGCACAAAATAACATCGAGTTCAAATATTACATTGTGTAGTCTGATTAAAAACATACAAAATACGCTCATTCTAATCAAACCCCATGCACTTGCTCCTCGACACATGATGCTTCCATCAAGTCTTCCCCGAAACTTCCTCCACCCTCAGTCCCCTTGGTAGTGAGCAGGTTGAAAGCTACTCATCTACCATGTTCTCTCCCCTTTCCATCTTTGCATTTGTTCGACGCATTTTCTTAGCAGCTGCATTCCCTGCCCATGAAGAAACAAAGTTCATTATTTTTCTTATAACAACACTTTCATCAAGTAGAATATTACGGAAACATAACTGATTCTAGATAACCAAAGAGCCCATAAAATGCTGCTACCAAGCGTCAAATCCCTACTGTCAAAAACAGCTTTATCAAGTATTATTAAACCTCCAATTTACCGAAGTTCGTTTCAATCTTCTGGCAAATTTACTTCAGTTTTTTTTCTGATCATGATCATATTGATGCTTCACTTGCTGGAAACCTGCTATATCAACTAAGAAAACCAATCTAGCGGCTGTAGTGTTTTTATGGTGATATTAGTTTTTCTTTTATTGATTGAAAATTTGAAACAATTTAATGCTGTAAACAGGAAGTGTAACACTTTCCTACACTCCTAAGTCAAATAGCCCCCCGCCAACCAGAAATGACAAGCATAGAGTTAATTAGGGTTGTGATATGCCTTGTGATATGCCTTGTTTCGATAATTGTATCAGATTGCCTCATCCCTTGTGTATCTTTGGCCAATTAGGGTTCTTGGTAGTAGTTAAGCTGATAGCGAGAAACAAATAGCAGTTGTATTACTGTTATTTTCTGGCTTTGCCTGCTGAATGGAAAAGAAAAATGAAACAGTATTAGTATTAATATTAATTTAAAGAGATGATGAGCTAAAAGGTCACTGTATGTATGTACATGATTTTACAGCATCTCTATGGAATCAGTGAAGTTTTTCTTTAAACTTTTTACATTCTCTATTTTCTGGGTTCAGTGAGAAATGTTCTAAGTGTGCTATTTTTTTTATTTTTTATTTTTTTTCTTTTCTGAATGATATGAAATGTTCTAAATGTAGCCGTCACTTAAATTTACAGTGATTTGCAAGAATTAATGAAGGCCTTGTGATATGCCTTGTGATATGCCTTAATGGCTTTGCTTATATCAAATTGAATTTTGAAGTTACATTGATTTATTGTGCTCCATCATCTTCCTCATTTTGTAGCAAAAGTTTGCAATCCCTGACGGTTCTGATGGATGGCTCAATAAATCGATTTCGAAAAAATGGAGGGATCACAAGAGCTTCTTGAAAGGGAAGTACTATGATGAGGAGAAGACCGAGGTCGAAAATGCAAGGTCAGTCCCCGAATGCGTGACGCCACAGGATTGGCATTTTCTTGTCAAATATTGGAAATCGGAAACTGGAAAGGTAATCATATTTCATTGTTTATATCTTAAATTGATGATATAAATTATTAATTTTGGTAAACATAAGCATTTATTCCAATTATTAAAATGGTATAGAGGAAAGCTGAGATTGGTCAAAGCAGCCGTAGGCAGTTGAAGATCAAGCACACTACGGGGAGCTACAGCTTTGCGATTGTGCGGGATGAGATGGTAATGGAAATTTTATTTTATAGCTATGACTGATGTGAGGGGGAAAGAGCGACCCGGTCGTGTGCGGGGAATGGGATTGGAGCCAACACCCTCACACGTAAACATATATATATATATATATATATATAATCAGTAGGTTTACCAGACATATATGAGTCCTAGATAGCAGTCGTAGATAGAAGTGCCATTGCTACATAATTCATGGCAATTCAACTTTTTTGTCATCTTAAGCATTTTTTTTTCAATTAATTGGTTTGGTACCACTAGTCTGATCAGTGAGCTCATCAATGCCTACGGTTAGTTTGCTCACTGAATGGCTATGTAGAATTAGAGTTTTCAATGCTCGATGACACAAGACATTTTTATTAATTAGAAGTTCTGATTACTGAAATTATTTATCTTCAATTTTTAATGTTTGGAAAGAAAAAAAAAACTTCTACAATAAGTTTCCAGGTAGATAGTAAAAATAAGTAACGAACACACAGTTTCCAACTTTTATTGTGCATAAAAGGACCATTCGTTTCTCTACTTACCTAAAACCCTCTACCAACCTACTTTAACAAGCTTTTGAGCTATTTTTAAAATAAAAATAAGTGTCAATAATATTTAAACCAAAGAGACTCTTGGCTTTTACCAAAAGAGAAGCAGTTCAAGCAGAGCTTCTAATCTCAAACACGTGAATATGTGAAGTAATATATTAAGTAAACTTATAAATCAATTGTTTTTAGTTTGTTTCTTTCCCTCTATATCTAAATTGATGTGTAAGGTCCTTCAGTAAGGAAGTGAAGTAATGAATCCGCATTGTATAAGATATTGCAGGAAAATAATCACATTTATAAGACGGCTAAGAATACTCACTAGGTTCACTACAAGTAGAACATACAAACGGACGAGAGGAACACAAAAATGGCTCAATGAAGGGGAAAAAACAGCTAAAGAAACGGGGAAAAAAGTGTTGGCATTGTAAGGCTGATTCAAGAAGACATGAATACAGCCACATATTTAAGGATGACATTTTTTTTTCCTCTTCATCGCATGCTGCTATGTTCATGTCTTCTTGAATCACATTCGCAATTCATTTTTTCCTCTTATTTTTTCCGTGAGTTGGTCATTCCCAATTTATAGAGTAAGGATGTAGAGGAGAAGACATGAATACACTCCCATTATAAAATTATTCCGAACATGTGATTAAACTGAGACCACTTGGAGGGAGGGGTCACTAGTTTTAATGAGAGAATGTGTTGCACACATAGATTTACAGAAATACTGAAAGACATATATAATCACTATTAACTAAACTAAATCTGTAATTATGTATGTCTTTGTAATGGAGAAGGTTAGTGTGAAGCTGGTCTCAATCTCATTATGTGTAGTTGTGTAGCCAACTTGCACATATAGTTGATGTGCTTTCTTCATTGTAACATATTCTGAGAATGGTGAACACCAATAAACGTTTTATACTCGAAAATAAACAATTCTGATCAATTCCCCATACTAGTTGAAATAATGCACACCTGGAAACTGTGTTCGTTACTTATTTTTAATGTTGAGCTCTGATACTCGAAGTGATTGCACTACTATGAAATATCTTAATGCAGCACATCCAAATTTGTTGGAGAGCATGGACTTATTCACTAATTGTAAATTTCCAATATCTAGATTTGAAAACAACATAGGGATTGGGGGGGGGGGGATAGAATCAAAATAAATGAACATATATAAATATAGAATTTTTAAGATATGGTTTGGAGAGCAGATGTGAGATCCTACTCTACTATTATTGCAAACTAAATGATTAGTGATTACATAAAACAAATAAGAATGGAACAGCAACATACTTTATAGAAATACTTGGAGCATATGACAGATTCAACACAAGCATTTCTCAACTTCTCAACAAAATAACTCTGAGAAGATAAAAGGCATCAGAATTGTGCCAAATCTTTTTGAAACATTGTAATAATCCTGTAACAGGCTAGTAGCCTGACAAACCAATATAAATGATGAAGTGTACCGACAAATGACACAGAATAACACCTGATTACAAAATGAGCAAAATGCAATATATAGAAGCACTTGCAGTAACTTCTTCTATAGGTGTGAAGTTCGGACCCAAGAAAAAGAAGCATAAAAACTCGATGAAGAGGACCCATTGAGATTACAAAAATTCTATATAGAATTTTTAGAATATGGTTTGGAGAGCAGAATTTTTAAGATATGGTTTGGAGAGCAGAATTTTTAGAATTTTTAAGATATAGATTTTTTCTTATAACAACACTTTGAAATGTCATATAAACTTCTATATATGTCTCATAGTAGTTCATATTGGTTATATAGTTATGACCCTGTGAAAATTGGACTGACATGGTTTCAATCACAGGTATTTGGTTCTTGTGCATCTACCTCCAGCCGCACATCCTATCCGGACGTGTTCAAGATGCAAGCCAAGATGCAGGAAGAGATTGACGGCTTGAAAGATATGATTGTTTCTTCAATCTCCCAACAAAACCAAAACTCTAACAATCCAGTACATGGAACTGTAAGTATTCAGCAATATTTTATGATATTAGTATGAAATTTAACTATTGCATTTTACTTGTGTGGTGCCTAGTGTAGTGAATAATCTAATAAATGACACTATTGTAAATTATACAGGGCCAGCGAATTCCATCGACTTCTAGTCACGCACATACATCTGGGCAAAATATCAGTGGGAATCAAAGCAATGCCGAGCCGCTTCAGTAGACTTTGCCATTGTTGAGTTAAATTTGGACTTTAGTCTTTTTATGTTTTGTTGAAACTGAATTTATGCTTTTTCAAAGAAATTGATGTATAACAAGTATATTTTTAACTCTTCGTATGACCATTTTTAGACAAGTAATTATTGTTTATTGTGGTCCATGATTATATAGTTGTTTATTATGCTGCTATTAGTGTTTTAAAGATTTGAACGTTCAAATTTGATATGACTACAGATATTTTGAATTTGTGACATTTTTTAAATAGTGGGAAAAACCCGAAACCCCCTATCAATCAGTTTTGAGATAAATATGCCAGGAGGATCCACCAATCGTGGTGAATTATAAAAAAAAAAAGAACCAATCCCGGCGTTTAGGAACACCGGCATAGCATATCGAAATGATCTAGAAAATATACGCGCATGTATCTATCACGGCATTTATGAAGCGCCGTAATAGATCTACGACTTGTAACGGCGTTTTAAACAAGCGCCTTAACAGACCTACGGGCTGTAACGGTGGACTTAACAAGCGCCGTAATAGACCTACGAATTGTAACGACGCTTTTAAAAAACGCCGTCATAGGCTACGAGTTGTAATGGCGGTTTAAAAATGCGCCGTTACAAGCAGTACACATATAGCGGCGTTTGTAAGAAGCGCCGGCATAGGTGTCCGATCTGCAACGGTGCTTTTCTGGGCCGCCGTTACAGGTCATAGGCCTGTAGCGGCGCCTTGTCAGACGCGCCGTTGTAGACCTATGGTCTGTAACGGCGGTCTACAAAAGCGCCGCGATAGACCCGTGATCTGTCCCGACGGCCGATGCAACGGCGCTTCTCGCGGCGGTAATTGTAACGCCGCTACCATCTATGGCGGCGTTTATAAATGCCGCCATAGACAGAAAAAAATGCCGCGATAGGCGTTCCGTTTAGTAGTGGTAACAATAACATTGTCTTGTGGTTATTTATAAGTGTAATCATTCTTTGTTCCATCAATTCGTACTAAACGAACTAGTGCAACAAGTTCGAGTCGACCCTCTCACTTGTTATGCTACAGTTGCCAAATAGAATATCCAGTTCTATTATAAACTGTGAATATGTTCTTTGTGCATAGACTTAATTACTATTCAGCATGGACCTTGTTGATGCACAATATCAATATTTGTGAATAAACCAAAAATTGCTCTATTAATAAAATGAATAATAAATAAATTTATTTCTGTCTAACCATATAACCCTACAACTCCCACTTGCACTCACAATTTAAAGATAAACTTTGAGGGCATACTAACAATCACTCAAAAAATAGCAATTTGATTCCTCTTAAGATCCATGTTGCCCAGATGAGACTCAAAACATTTTTGCGGCAATATCTTTGTAAAAGGATTTGCGACGTTATTAGCTGTTGGTATCTTAGTTATAGTGATTTCTCCAGTTTTGACAAAATATCTAATGATGTGATACTTCCGCTTAATGTGTTTTGCCATCGTGTGGTTTCTTGGTTTCTTGGATTGTGCAATTGCACCAGTGTTGTCACAATATAAAATCATAGGTGACAATGTCAATGGTACAGCTGCAAGATCTGAAAGAAACTGTCTGATCCATACTGCTTCTTTAGTTGCTTTAGACGCAGCCACATACTCAGCTTCCATGGTGGGATCAGCAATACAAGATTGCTTCACACTTGTCACGCCCCGCTTCCCAAAAATATGGAATATGAGCGCGTGACGAAACCCAGCGAATGATTTTAACATCATCCATAAGCTGTAGGATCGACTCAGCATCACAACAAGGATATAACAAGATATATATACAACCAACCATGCATGAATAATTTATTAAACAACATAAAACAATTTAAACATTAATAATATCCAAAATGTTTTCAATATCTGGAACAAAAGGTAAAACTCGGGAACATCAGCCCGTTACAAGTCTTAAGCAACAACAAATGAAATAACTCAATTACAAAACGAAATGATTAAAGAAAGATTTTTCCAAGCAAGGCCTAGAACGTCTGCTCACCAATTCCGTCAGGTAAATCTCCTTGGATACCTGTAAGTTGTTCATCTAAAGAGAGGAAAAGAAAGTCCTTAGAGCAAGTCGTGGACATGCAAGTGGAGAAACAGAGAACAACGGCAATAGTGGTAAAGCAATGAATTCAATAAACGATGAAGTCAATAGTGTGAACAATGGCAATAGTGGTAACGCAATGAATTCAATAAACGATGAAGTCAATAGTGTTGAACAGTGACAAGGCAATAATAGTATAATATGCAATAACTATGATTTATCATGATAACGATGAACCATATCAATAATAACAATAATAACGATAACACTGTTCAATAAAGATAACAATATGCAATGATGAGAACCTTAGGTCTATTATTCATTTTTAATCCTAGCTAATGCACGTATTACTGTTTCCCATGTGTGCCGTATCGCAGGTTCGATGCATACAATCAATTTCATTTAGACTAAGGTGGTAAATTCTATAATTCATGTACTGGGTATGATGACGATAACGATAATAACACTGGACATGTGTAATTTCTTACACGATGCCAATAACGATAAAACACCGGACATGTGTAATTTCTTACATGATGCCGATAACGATAAAACACTGGACATGTGTAATTTCTTATACGATGCCGATAACAATAATATTCACTGGCCATCATCCGAGTACACTTACTATATTGTCAACTATCCTAATCAACCCTTAACCCCGGCTTTGATTTATTTCCTTTATTCAATTAACACACAATAATGCAATTAATAAGGGGTGCTAGAGAAGGTGACAAAACAACCCTAGGATCATGCAATATACTCTGCACAATTAAATACACTAAATATAATATTATAAACACAATTGTACATTATAAAACATAGAATCCCAATTCTGGACAGCAGTAGATTGCTGTACCAAAATCAGAATTCCCGTTGCTACAGGACAGCAAATGTGGATCCATCAGGTGGTCTAGAACCTAGACTCCTGCCCGGTTTCAACACATACTTAAAGTCTATATTCCGACAACGATAGCTAGGCGAAATTCAGTGTTCTTTACAGATTTTATTTTCTGAATGAGTGTCGATGTTGACTAATTTCAGTCGTAAGGGCAGTAAATAATTATTACAAAAATCAGTAAAAATAATTTTTAACACCCTAAGCATGTTATCTACAAATCTAGAATTTATCTCGGCCATATATGATCATTAGTTCACTTAATTATCAGCATAACATGTTATATACATGAATTTGAATTTACAGCGCAGCTGTAGCAAAAGGGTCATAACTCGGGCGATATAGATCGGAATTCAAAAATTCTGGTGTCTGTTGACATCTAAACAAATAGGGCTACATTTCATCTTCAGGGAGTTTCTAATTTTAATGAAGTTATTTAGGTCGAAACAGCACAATAAGATTCAGGTTAGCGTAATTTCCAGAATAGTCATCATGTTCATTTTGAATAAAATGGTTAAAAATTAAGAATGATAAATTGGAGTTTAATAATCATAAATCACAGCGATTCATTCCTATATGAACATGGTATTAAGGTCGATGATGTCCATAATTCTACCAATTACAATTCAACTAATTTATCAATAGCAATCACATGAACAATCGACTAATTTATGCTGTCTACTATAGCAAGTTGTCATTAATGCTATGATATGAAATGTGACAATAATTCCCTATTTTTATATTCAATAACTATAACTACATGGGTTTATGTAAGATCCCTATACATTAGAGGCAAAAAGAAGGCACGAAGTCGAGATTACCACTTGGATTCGCTCGTGTAAATCCGTGGCATCTCAACGATAGATATAATAACATTTTACGATATTCAATAGGATCCACTTGCGGAATTCAATAAAAACATCAAATATGATACAATAAATATTCGATAAAAAATGACTTGCCTTTTTAACGAAGAATCCGAACACGAACCAATACGGGATGAGGATCCCGAGAGACGAGGCACTAGTACGGACACACGTACGAACGAGATACGTACAAACACCCACACAAGATCGGATCCGGAGCGGATCTTGATGGAAGATCAAGATCGAGACAATCGAACGGCTGGATCTGCTTCAATCCGAGTTGAAGATCAAGATCAGATGGACGGATGAGATCTGATCTGGCCGAAAAGATCAGATCTGATCAAGATAAGATCTTGTTCGAATCCAACGGCCGAGATTAAATCTCCCACCCTCCTTCTTCTCTCCTTCACCGTAACAGAGAGCAAGAGAGAGGTGCAGCACCGGCGGGGCGCGACGCAGGGGGAGTCTCAGGCGACGGCCGTCGGCGGGTGGTGGACTGATGTGAGGGGATCGACTAGGCAGACGGCGGCACAGGGAGACAGGATGTCGGGGTGCAGCGTCGCGATGTTGCTGCTACGGCGCGACGAGAGGAAGGAGGAGCACGGGCTGCTGCTGCACTGGGGCACCGCGAGGGTGTGTTTTCGTGGTGGCTGCGGACTGGGGTGACGCTGGTACTGCGGGAAGGAGGCAGCAACGGGGATCGTCGGTAAGGCGCTGCAGGGTGCTAGCCTGCGACACGCCTGAGGTCGCGAGGGCAAGAGGGTGATGAGATGATGAGGGTGTTGCAGGCTGACGGCGTCGCAACCAGGGGGGGTGAAGCGGCAGCCTGGTGTGACTTGGCACTGGCGAACGGAGAATGGAAGAGGAAGGGAAATGGGTTCTCTGTGTTTGGGTTAGAAACAGAGGGAGAGAGAGAACGGGATATGGAGCAAGGAGATGGTTGAATTGTTTTGTTTTGGTTTTGCGTTTGAACAGAGAAGGAGAGAGGATATAGGGGTTATTAGGTTGAATTAGTCATGGGAGAGATTATAGGGCTTAATAGTAGGGATTTAGTTATTCAAATTGTGGGAGTTACAGATCATGGGGATTATGAGGGAGTGATTAGGAGAAATCACAGGGATTAGCTGTTAGGGAGAGATTGGGGGTTGATTTGGGTTATTGGGTTTGGGTGAGAGATCCAATAGGGGGTTGGATATGGGCTTGGGCTTAAAAATATTTAACTAAAACAATTAGGTTGTTGGGCTGAATTTTTGGGTTCAGATTAAATATAAAATAAAATAAAATCAGAATGTGGAATTGGGCTTAAATAACAACTGGGCTCACATTAATAGTTAATAAAAATAAAAATGCAAACTTGGCTTATACTAAACAATTGGACTCTAAAATAGTTTGAATAATAAAATCAATTTGGGAAAAATAGTTATAAGGTACTGAGAATTTAAATGCGGAAAAACACTTTTAGAAATACGTATTAATGAAAACAGGGGTTACAACACTCCTCCAACTGATGGCCCCTCCACCCAAGGTGAAAACATACCCAGAAGTAGACTTACTAGCATCTTTGTCTGATTGGAAATCAGAATCAATGTAACCTCTTGGTGACAATTCGGAACTGTTGTATACTAACACATAATCTTTTGTAGTATTGAGATACTTTAATATGTGTTTAAAAGCTAACCAATGTTGAAAGCCTAGATCTTATTGATACCTGCTGACCATGCCAACTGCGTAATAGATGTCTGGTCGTGTACAAAGCATAGCATACATGAGACTTCCTACTGTTGATGCATAAGGAACTGATCTCATTTTCTCTCTTTCCTCAGCTGTTTTTGGACACTATTCCTTGGAAAGAAGTATTCCATGTCTAAAAGGTAAAAAGCCTTTATTGGAATTTTGTATGCCAAAACGAATCAGTATCTTATCTATATACGCAGCTTGGGAAAGTCCAATTTTTCTAGGCGATCTCGAAAGAGCTTAATGCCAAGAATATAACCAGCTTCTCTCATGGCCTTCAAACTATTTTGAGAACCAAATCTTGATCGTTGTCATGACTCCTACATCATTACCAATGAGGAGAATGTCATCAACATAAAGAATTAAAAATACAACTACTTTGCCTACAATCTTTTTTTACACACTGTAACGCTCCGCACCTATACCCAGATAATTTTATATATTCTTAAGAGACAAATTAATATTTATAGTACAACTGTCTACCACAGGCTGCCTTTCAAAAGATGGTTAACCAATTAGGTCTCTTGATCACAGACAATTATATTTATATTTAATTATTTCTTGCATTTTCCCGATATGGGACAAATTTGAACCCCAAACTGCTGCTTTTTCTCTCTCCGCGAAAGAGACACAGCGGCAGCCTCAGAGGGCCCCACTACTGACGTTAGCCCAGTGCTGACTGTAACAGCACAGCAATTACAGGAGAAGGCCCCGCAGAGCTGCCACGTCACCCTCGTGACGTCAGCAAAGCGGAAGCAGCATCGCTGCTTTCTGTTTTTCTTCACGTGGGCCCCTCAACTTCAAATTAATTACCATTATGCCATCACCGTATATATTTAATATATATATATGCATAGACTACTGTATATTATACCTCTTTGAAATTACGGGGTGTTACATACAGCCCCCCTTTAGAAATCAGCATCCTCGCTGAGTACGAGGCATGCAATCTAGCGCAGGATCCTTTTTTCTGGTCGATGCGGAGCAGTCCCATGAGCGTCACTCTCGTCTTTGGAATACTAGAGACCAATCCCACTCCGCAGATCATTCTGTGGCCCCAGAATACTGGGGATTGTTTCACTCCACCGATCATCCTGGAGTCCATAACTCACGGTTTTCCCACACTCGGTGTCGAAAGTCGGCTCTGATACCATTTGTAACGCCCGCTCCCCAATACCCAGATAATTTCCTATATTTTTAAGAGACAAATTAATATTTATAGTACAACTGCCCACACAGGCTGCCTATTAAAAGGTGGTTAACCAATTAGGTGACTCTTGATCATAGGCAATTATATATATATATAATTATTTCTTGCATATTCCCGATATGGGACAAATTCGAACCCCAAACCGCTGCTTTTTCTCTCCGCGAAAAAGACACAATGGCAGCCTCAGAGGGCCCCACTGCTGACGTCAACCCAGTGCTGCCTGCAGCAGCATAGCAACTACAGGAGTGGGCCCCGCAGAGCTGCCACGTCACCCTCGTGACATCAGCGAAGCAGAGCAGCATCGCTGCTTTCTGTTTTTCTTCACGTAGGCCCCCCAACTTCAAATTAATTACCATTATGCCATCACCGTATATATTTAATATATATATATGCATACACTACTGTATATTATATCTCTTTGAAACTACGGGGTGTTACACACACAATGTTCATCTTCGTTTTGATCGAAACCGTACGACTTTATCTTTTGATCAAAGCACATGTTCCAACTCCTAGATGCTTGTTTTAGTCCATAAATGGATCTATCCAACTTGCATACTTTATCCTCTTGGCCCTTAACTATGAAATCGTTTGGTTGAGACATGTAAATCTCTTCTTCAAGATGCCCATTCAAGAATGCGGTCTTGACATCCATTTGCCAAATTTCATAATCGAAATGAGCTGCAATGGATAAGAGTGTTCGAACTGATTTCAACATAGCCACTGGCGAAAAGGTTTCTTCATAATCAATGCATTCCTTTTGATTAAAATCCTTTGCCACTAATCGTGCTTTGTAGGTTTCAACCTTCCCATCTACTCCTTTCTTTCTCTTGTATACCCACTTGCATCCAATAGGTTTAAGATTTGCAGGTGGTTCTACAAGATTCCAGACTTTGTTAGAGTACATAGACTCCATTTCTGATTTCATGGCCTTTTTGCCAGGATTCTGAGTCAACATCTTTAAGTGCCTCTTTGTAGTGTCTGGGATCTGAGTCATGCTCATCAAGGATGGGCCCGTAGGCTTCCCCCAAAAGTATATATCTACTAGGTAGTCTGGTTTCTCTCCCACTACGACGAAGTACCGGTGAGATATTAGAATTTTCTGTGGTAACTAAAGTAGTATCAGGTAAATTTGCATCTATACTATCAGGACTTAGTGTCAGATTATTTAACAACTCATGCAAAATCAAGTCACTTCGTGAAATATATTTCATCACATAGTCTTCCTCTAGATAAACAACATGTGTTGAAATAAATACTTTCTGTTCACTAGGACTATAGAACAGACCTCCACGAGTTCCTTTTAGATACCCAATGAATAGACAAGCTTATGATCTTGTTTCCAGCTTATCTGGTTGTTGCTTTCGCACATATGCAGTACAACCCCATATACGCAAATGTTGTATACTTGGTTGTCTCCTACTTTATAACTGAGTAGGTGTGCTATCAACAGCCTGAGTAGGTGTGCTATCAACAGCCTTAAATGCAACCAAGTTCAAAAGATAAACTGTTGTAAGTAGGCATATCCACATAAAAGATATTGTTAATGTAGCGTAACTCATCATAGATCTAACTATATCAAGTAAAGTCCTATTCCTCCTCTCAGCCACACCATTCTATTGGGGACAGTTAGGTGCAGATAACTGTGGTACAATCCCACACTGCGTAAGATAATCCCGAAACTCACTAGAGAGGTACTCTCCTCCTCGATCTGATCGAAGAATCTTCAAGTGTTTACATAGTTTCTTTTCACTTTTGGTCGTAAACTCCTTAAATTTCTCAAAAGTTCCAGACTTGTGACGCATTAGGTATACATAGTCATATCTTGAGTAATCATCTGTGAAAGTTACAAAATACTCATAACCTCCCCTTGCACTAGTGCTCATAGGTACGCATACATCTGTGTGTACCAATTCTAAAGGTTTTTGGGCTCTATTTCCTTTTCCAGAATACGGTCTTCTAGTCATTTTCCCTTGCAAACAAGATTCACAAACTGGCATGGGCTCCTCTACCAAGGGACCCAAAGATCCATTTTGCACCAATTTATCAATCCTATCAGGGCTGATATGTCCTAGACGTAAGTGCCAAAAAGTCTAAGAATTACTATAATGTGTTTTTCTTTTGTTTGATATAGTACTAGATAAGGCATTAGTTTTATTAATAGGCAGTTTGGAAGAAATAGTATGAAGCAAAAATAATTCATCTTTTATTATACCAGAAAAAATAAACTTGTCATTCTTACAAACTATGGCTTTGTCCTCAAATAAAGTAGAATATCCATGTTTCCATAAGGATTTAACAGAAATTAAATTTATCATCATATCTGGAACATAAAGAACGTTAGACAAAATTAAAGATCTTCCATCACTAAACTGCAAATCAACTGATCCTATTGTTACTGCTTTAACTCGATGTTGCGATCCTAGATAAATGTCAACTTCGCCGTCACTTAGTTCTCTTGTTGTCTTGAACCCCTGCATGGAATTACAAATATGGTCAGTGGCTCTTGAGGCAAAACACCAAGTGTCTATAGACTTCTTCACAAAACATGTTTCAACAACTAGTGATTCAGGCATACCTGAGTTGGTATTTTTCTTTGCGAGATACTTCACGCTTCCCTTTCCAATGCCCTTTGATACCGCAGCGGAAACATTTTCTCTTTGGTTTATTCTCTTGACTCACAAGCTTTGTTGGTTTCCTAGAACTAGATTTACTGTTAAAATTTTTGTCTTGCTTCTTCTTTCCTATCTTACCTTTCGGTTTGATAAAAGAAGTTTCACCAATGAAAACACTACTTTTTGGCTTAACGATACCTTTAGCCCAATCAACTCATTTATCAGTTCGGAAAAGGACAGATTCATTTTGCTCATATTATAATTGAGGGTGAACTGATTAAATGAGTGTGGCAGCGTCTGAAGGATCATGTCCACTTGGATTCCCTTATCGATTACTGTACCAATAATCTGAAGTTCATTAAGGAACCCCATCATTTTCAAGACATGCTCACTAATAGGAGTACCCTCAGCCATCTCAACATTCATTATCGCTTTCATCGCAACTTGCCTTGCAACTCGCGATTGACTGGAAAACATCTCTTTCAAGCTTGTTATCATATCTAAAGCATGCGGCATTTCATTGTGTTGGTGTTGAAGCACATTTGATATGGACGCCAAAATGTAATATTTTGCCATGTCATCAGCCTTAACCCATGCTTCATGATAATCAAAATCTTCCTGGGAAGTTTCATCCGTGGGCTCATAAGGTTTCCTTTCGAGAAGTACAAATTTGTAATTCTGTAATTCTGAGAGGTAAGAACAATGTCAAGATTGTGTTTCCAATCAACATAATTAGGTCATTCTAACTTATTGTCTTTAAGAATCATAAAGAGTGAGTTCATGCTAGAAGACATCTAAAATAATTTAAAATAGTATAAGAACTAGAGCAAAAATGGTTTAAACAAAACTTTTTAAATTCTCATCATAATCAATATGGGTTTCCTCAAACCATAAATTTATAGAGAAAAATCGAATGACTAGTCCTATGGTTACAAATATTCGTTGAAAAAATTTGCTCCCACCATCTAGCAGGAAACCCATTAATTTTCTTAGACTTGATATGTCAAATTAACATCCGATCTCTTTAGCCTCCAGTACTTAACGATAAACATCTGTTGGGGAGTTTACCATTATTTATTGGTCAAGTGTGCACAATTATCAAAAATCTAAAATTGATTACATGAATAAAGTCCTCGATGGGAGAATCCCTTTTCATGCTACCAATTCATATTCTAACTTAAAGAAATTCACACTTATAGTCCATGTTAAGTACCATCCGTTAAGGAGCTTCACAAAGGAAGACGAGGTACCGTTTCAATACTATTGTGAATAAATAATGGAAGGTCGTGGGTTTCATTAAGAAACCTCTCCCACTCGATATTTTTATATGAGAAAATTAAAGGACATATCGGTTTTAGCTCAATTAACATTCAATGCAATTTAAAACAGAAATAGCAACAAAAATAAATGCAATCATCCTCCAACCAAACACATGGCCATAACAATATTTAGATATATCCTTGCAATAGAGAACCTAGAAATCTAGTCTTCATGTCCTCCTTCTTTGCTTTGTCTTTGCTCCATCGATATTTAAAAAATTTAAACTACCTCAACATAAGGAGGCTTACATTAAATTACAATAAAACTACCTCAAGGAGATTTACATCAATGAATAACAAAACTAGCTCAACATAATGAGGTTTACATCAATGGACAACAAAATAAAAAATAACAAGTTATGGCAATGGTAGGATTCTCACAAACATATACATACATCCACAGGCAGTATAATAATGCAAGGCAGTGGAAAACAAAATTGTACAATCCTATAGTTATGACTGTTTCTACCAATATCATCTAAGATCTCAAATTATCAAGTTAATACTAATAAGTAAAAAAAGTCTAACAATCATAAATAATTATTAGGTTTAAACTAATATAAAAAATGTGATCTAGATTATTAGAAAATTATCAAGTCATATTCAACTGAATATGAAAAATAGATCTAAACTTATATTTAAATCGAATACTTCACTATTCATCAGTTTTGTATCCAAACTTCATTGTTCATTGTTCTTCAGTTTAGAATCTTCAAAGTTTCATTAGTTTCATAATTATACACCCACTGTTATAATACCCTAATGTTGGTACTTATAGATCTAGGATCAAGATAAACCCATACCATAAAACGCCCAACACAAACTTGAACATACATGACAAACCCAAAAATTTTACTAGTGATCTCAAACACATGGCCAAAATTAAAACACATGGCCAAAAATAAAATTCTGATTTGGATGTGCCGATCTCAGGAAGTGCCAATCTCAATTAATTTTTTTAATTTATTTATTGGGTCTGGATTAAGGCTTCCCCCCGCCCTCCCAAGTTCAGAACTTGATCATCTCTTCGAAAAACAGGAAGTGCCAATCCCTTTTTTTTAAAATAAAAAAATAAAAACTAGTAAGAATCAATATGATGATTGATTAAAATTAGTTCAAAGTGGCTCTGATACTACTGTTAGGATTTTGTTCTATCCTATTTTCAAGATCACAATGATCTAATATTTAATCTAATCTCAAATAAAATAATAAGAACATAAATTAATAAATTTTACCTTCAAACTTTGATTTCTTGTTTCTTCTCCTTCAATTCTAACTCTAGTTCTTCCTCTCCTTTTCTTCTAAATCGTGGTGGAAGGCACAAGAGAGACATATAGGTTTTATCCTTATTCTCATATTTATAGAGGAGATGAAAGCCTAGGGTTATGAACTTTAGAAAATCCTAGTTGGGATAAAATTACAATACTGTTCACCATGTATTTGTATTTTACTTCCCAACTAAAATCTAAATTATTATTAGACCCCTGTCACAATATAGTTTTACAAGACACTCCTCCTTTACCAATATTTACAAACGCACCCTTGGAATTCGTGATACCACCTCCATAGATCAATTTGTAACTTAAACCTCGTTTTTGCATTTAAACTTTTATACAATCTGACAATAACTCTAAAATTTATTTTTTACAATAAAATAAAATAAATTGTATATAATAAAATATTTTTCTGTAAAATATACCCATGAAATTTTACTGTCAGATTATAACCTTCTTTAAATAAACAAGGGAATATCTTCTCTTTTAGAGATAGGATTCCGTATTAAAAATACATGTTCCCATATTTCTAATAAGACACATTCAATACATCGAGGTATTGGTCTAGAAGACCTCACTTTTTGATTTATCAAAATGCGCGATATTAAAAAAGAGTTCACTATATGCTTAGGATTTAGAGATCATGTTTATATTGCCTGTAACGATAACACTGTCTTGTAGTTATTTGCAAGTGGAATCATTCTTTGTTCCATCAATTCGTACTAAACGAACTAGCACAACAAGTTCAAGTCGACCCTCTCACATGTTGTGCTACAGTCTGCCAAATAGAATGCCCAGTTTTATTATTAACTGTGAATATGTTCTTTGTGCATAGACTTAATTACTATGCAGCATGGACCTTGTTTTTTTTTTTTTTAATAAAAGATGACCCTCGTCATCGCTTCATTAATGATAATTAACGAAAAAAAGCAGTACAAAATAATATCCATAGCAGTAGCATATAGCTACTTAATACAACATCCAACCATCAAAACACGGAGATACATGAAATACATAAGCTAGCATAAAAGCAACAAAACTAGTCATCAAAAGCTGTGGAGCACCCCCCATCTTGAGCCCGAAGTCTCCTCCGCTATTCGACCTCGTACAACTTCAGCTTCTTTTTCACGCCTGTGTATCCTGTCCAGTCATGAATGAGAAGAAGAATTTTATGCATTGAAACAGAAAATCTATAATCAATATTTCGAATGCATAAATCATTCTGGTCTAGCCATAGACTCCATAAGGTAGCCACTACTGCTATTTCCCATGCCCGTCTATCCTTTTTTCTGACTAGTTCTTCTCTCCACCTACCCCAAGCCTCAGAACTCGATCTAGGACTATCTGGACAACCAAAACCCCTACAAACTACCTCCCAAGTTAGGGCTGCTCTAGGACACGAGAATAGTATGTGTGTGGTGTCTTCGTCCTCCTTCATACATGAAGTGCACCTAACCTCGATCTGTAAATTAATTTTCCGGAGGTTGACTTTGGACAGGATTGCGTCGTTGTGTGCCAACCAACAGAAAACTCTTACTTTTAGTGGAGCCGAGATACCCCATATGATGCTCTCCTCTTTACATCTTAGACCTCCGTCATTAAGCCATTTGTACATTGACGCTACCGAGAAAGTTTTTGAGGCATCTATATTCCACCATCGTTCATCCGTAGCGTTAGTCGTCCGGTGAGCGTCTGCTTGGATCAACCTATTAAGATCTTCAAACGGAATAATACTCTCCGGCGTCAGTCTATCTGCTACGACCAGTCTAAGTTTTCCATTCTTCCAAACATCGGCCACTAGCGAGTCGTTGTTTATAGTTACTTCCGCTACTCGTGGGAAAAGGTTATGTAGCGTCCTATCCCCACACCACTTATCCCTCCAAAATCTAGTGTTCTTACCATTTCCAATCCTGCACGTAGTATTCATGTGGAAGATCTCCCCCTGTTTCGCCACTCCTTTCCACATAAACGATACCTTTCCGTGTGAACTTCTCCCTCCGAAACGGTATTTTTTCCTCTTTCGATACTTATCGAACGAGTAACCCCACCAGCCTTTTCGACGTGAGTGGATCTTCCACCACCACTTGTAAAGCAGTGTCCTATTCATGTCGTGTACTTTAAGAATTCCCAAACTGCCAAAATATCTTCTCTTGCAGACTCTTCCCCATCTGACCAGGTGGAACCCTCTGTTCACCTCATCCGCTCCCTTCCATAAGAATCTTTGTCTTAGCTTGTCTATCTTGTTGATAACCCACTTAGGTACTTTGAAGATCGACATTAAATAGATAGGGATAGCGCTAAGGACTGAGTTTAGAAGTGTTATCCTCCCTCCTAATGAAAGGAACCGACTCTTCCAACTTCCCAATTTCTTTTCAATCTTTTCAATAAGAGGGATCCAATCCTCCCTTAACAGCGGTCCCGGCCTAATTGGCGTCCCTAGATATCTGATTGAAAAAACAGCGTTCTCTCACCCAAAATCATTGTGATATAGTCTACCGGCATAGCTAGATTCTCGCTGATAGGGATTACACATCTCTTCTTTAAATTTACTTTCAGGCCTGACCACTCTTGGAAGCAGTCCCATGCTGCCTTCAGAGCTATCGCCTCCTCTTCTTTTCCCCTTCCGAATAGAAGAGTATCGTCAGCATATTGTAGGATTGACATAGGTTGTGCGATTCCTTTGATCTGGATTCCCTTTATGACGTGATTTTCTTTTCCCCTCTGTATCATTTCTGCCAGTTCATCTGCCACGATGGCAAATAATAAGGAGGAGAGCGGATCCCCTTGCCCGAGTCCTCGTTTGCATTTAATTTCTTTTCCCTGCCACCGGTTTATGTGAATGAAAGATTTTCCTCCTTGAATGCAAATTTTAATCCATGACTGCCATCTCATTCCAAACCCTTTCAGATGTAACGCCTCATCCAAGCACTCCCAATGCACCGAATCGTAGGCCTTTTGAAAGTCTATCTTCAGAAGGAATCCGTCTATCTTTTCTTTACCTCCCCTATAAAAAATTTTGTGTGCTGATGCTATACTATCCATGATGTCTCTTCCACGAATAAATCTACTCTGCGAGTGGGCCACCACGTCGCCTAGATGTGGTGATAATCTTTGGGCCAGCACTTTCGTTATAATTTTGAAAGAACCATTAAGAAGGCTGATAGGTTTGAGATCATCAACAGTACGCACTTCTTGCTTCTTAGGAATAAGCGTGATGCTGGCATAGTTTAACCTGTCAAGATTTGCACCTCCGTCATAAAGTTCTTTGAAAATATTCATTAGGTCCTCCTTTACAATCTTCTAGTAAATTTTGTAAAAGAAGATTGGGAAGTCATCTGGTCCCGGAGCCTTATCCTGTCCGAGCTTATTGATAGCTTTGTGTACTTCCTCTTCTATGAACCTTCCTTCAATTCCTTCGCTGCTGTCTATTCTCGAGTCATTCCACATTTCAGCTGACAGCGTACATCTGGCCTCACTCTTTCTACCCAGATTTTCGTGGTACTTCTTGTCTAGATGATCTTTGATGGTTTCTTCATTCTCTGTCCATGCTCCATCCATAAACAATCCCGCAATATGATTTTGCCTTCTTCTTCCATTTGCCACCTTGTGAAAGAATTTAGTATTTGCATCTCCATCCTTGAACCATTGTATTCTCGATCTTTGCTTCCAATATAGCTCCTCCGCTGAGCCTATGTGCATTAAATCTAATCTGCACCTAGCCATGTCATCCTTTTCAGCTTCGAACAGATCCCTCTCCTCTTGCATGGTTTCCAACTCATGAATCTTATTGGCCAGAGACTCTTTTCTGAACTGCACATCTCCAAACTTCTGTTTAGCCCACACTCTGAGTGCTCTGCGCAAGTGCCTTGTCTTTTCCACCCAAATTCCAACCGCTGTTGTATCCTTAGTGTGGCCGTTCCATGATTCTTGGAGCATCTATCTTGTTTCGTTTATAGTCGTCCAGAATTTCTCAAATCTAAATGTGAAATTCCTTTTTCTGATGCTCTCTCCACAGTCTATGATTAGGGGTATGTGGTCCGATGTATACCGAACCGCAGACTTCACTTTTGCCACTGGGAATGCATCCTCCCAGTCGTTAGACACAAGAATCTTGTCTATCTTGGCTAGAGTGGGATTGCGTTGCATATTAGACCATGTGAATTTTCTGTCTCCCATCTCTAATTTCATTAACTCCAAAGAATCTATAGTGCTATTGAAACTCTCCTGCTCTCTGTGGCAGTGCCCTCTACATCTATGTTCATTTTGTTATCTAGTGATGTTGAAATCCCCTCCTAGAACCCACGGTTGATCCCATCTACTCCTGATATGATTAAGTTCAATCTAGAGTTCCTTACGCAGCCTAGAGTCGTACGGCCCATACACACTAGTAACCACTTGCTACCAGTCATCCCTTCTCTGTCTTACTCTAATAGATGGCGTAAAATTTCCAACATAGTCGTCTATAATCTCAAAAAGGTTCCTATCCACCCCAACCGCTATGCTCCCCGACAAACCCACCGCTGGTTTCAATCTCCAATCGAAGTCCTCAGCCCATTTGAGACCTCTAAAGTCATGATCGGAGGATGCTCAGTTCTAGTTTCTTGCAACCCGCAAATACTAGAGCGAATTTTATTCATCGTAATACTAATCGCTTTTATTTTTGTTTTTTGCCTCATCCCTCCAACATTCCAGAAGATGTATACCATTACAAACATCGAGATGACACCTACCCTCTACACCCTCCTAGGATATCTTCCCTTTACGTTACCGTAAGTCCAGACTCTCCTCTAATGATAGCAATATTTTGTAACTGTTCACTCTTAGAAGAGCCCATGGCTAGACCGTAAAGACTAGCGAAATAAATAAGCGACTTGTCGTTTAAAGAATTAAGAACAGAAAAATCATTAGAAATACCTCCACCAGCAGTAGCTTGCTCCTTTGCAGTAGACGTAGTCTCGATTAGATCCTCTTGGCTCGCGTCTTGTAATCCCCTTTTTTCCAACTGTCTCTTTCCCTTTCTCCGATACTCCCGTCACTTTTTTGTTATTGCTGCTGCAAACACTACCCATGATCTCCTTCTCCCCCACATCTGTTTCTGTTTTCAAAATAATGTTGTCATCCCCGACACCATCTAGAGCTCCGATAATTCCTCTACATGACTCGGGATCTGTCGAATGTTGTGTAATTTCTGTGACATGAGTATGGCTTGATTCCTCTTGAGCTTTCGGAATTACAACAGAAGTGTTTGGATTTTCCTTCACCATGCCTAACATCTGATGGGATCCTATGGTTGACGGCCCATTGGGCTGTAAGAGTGGGCTTTTGTTATGCATAAGAGAAGTCAAAACAATTCTGATGGACTCTTTAATTTCCTTCTTCGAAAACTGCAACCACTTTTCTTGAATTATGCCCATTTCCTTATTGGCTTCGAGCCCCACGCTGTCCACTCTCTTCAGTATACCCGTCGCTTTCATACTGTTCATCGTACTCAATGTCATGTCGTCCCCTCGAGTCACATCATCCCTTTTAATACGCAATGGGTCACGTCTGACCTGCTCATGCCCATTGTTTTGGACTTCTACCCTACCGAATTCACGTGGCCCCCCCACATGACAAGGAGGCTTTGTTTGACGTTCTGGATTTGGAGTCGAACCGCTGTGCTCCCCCTTTGCTTTGGCTCGTGATGAAGGGCTACGATTAATCACACCCAAATCTAACGGACGCACTTTGTCTTCAACCTCCCGCTCATCATTTCTATCGTCGCACTCTTCCCCCTCCATCGTTGCCACTCCTTGAAACGAAACACTTTTTTTCACCTCAGTGAACACCTTTACTTCGTACACCTCGTTCTTGAAGTCAACTCTGATTTTGGATGGGATGTCGGCTTTGTTAGCCACCCCAACACGCAGTCGTGCGTACCTTCGGCAAGTGTGCGTTAATGTACTCCTGTCTATCTCCACCAAAATACTGAAACCACGAATCAAGTTTTGGAACCCTGAGCGAACCCAACTGTGAAATGGTAGGTTGTATAATCTAATCCACAGTGAGGGGAATGACTCCGCCTTCAAAGCACCGAATTCCCTAGACCATGGTCTGAAAGTGATGAAGAATTCTAGCCCCTGCGAGTCCCTCCCTTCCAGTCCCTTCGCTCTAATCTCCTCTGCCACCATCTCATCGTCGCTGCAGTATGCATAGAAGCAATTGTCGTTTATTTCTTGCACCATCCAAACAGGCATCGAAGGGGACACCAGGACAGCAGCTAGGAGTTCAGTGATATCCTTGGCGTTTGGGTTACCCGTTTGTGCTTTGACGACTACGTCGCCCTTATATCGCCTTTCAAAATCTGCCATTAGAGGCGTCGGAGTAATCGTAGCTATGATTACTCTTCCTTCGCCTGTGCTGCTCTCCTGTGTTTTGCTTGCATCCGAAATAGGCGATGCTACTGGCGCAGGAGGGACGATGGAGGTCAACGCTGAGGTGACCTTATACTTGGCTCACGCCGTCAAGATGTGGCCGAACTTTTTGCACACATAACATAGCTAGTCATTTTTGCAGTTGTTAAAGGAGTGGCCAACCATGGCACATTTATGGCATGTTTGTCGACCATCGATCCTCCTATCCCCTGACGAACTCTTGGTCCCCGATCGATCATTGCTCTTTCCATGTTTCGGAGTCTTCCTCGGCTTTACTAATATCCACTCGCCCTCGTCGTCTTCCCTTTTCTTTAGTGTCTCAACCTCTTTCGATACTGACTGCCGATGATCTCTATGTTCGCTGGTGGCTCTGTATTCTCCTCTAGTCACCTCCGCGAAGGTTCTCTTTCTTCCTTCTTCCTTTGTGGACTCGTGATGGCGTCGCTCTGGTGAAGCTTGGCAATCTCTTGCCTCTAGCCCCCAGTTCTAGGTCTTCGTCCTCCCTATTCCAGCCTTTGTGGGTTCCTCTTCCTCTTGCTCTCCCTGTTCGATCTTTATGATCAACAGGTGACCTGGTCGTGGTTCGCCCCCTGCTCTGCTTCGATACTCCAACTGTTCGCCGTGACGTTTGCTATGTCGGCGACCCATCTCTTGCTCCCTCTCGCGCTTTGGCATCACTGGACGTCTGCGCTCAACGCTCCCATCTCGCTTACTAGCGTGGAGTGAGTTGTTTGAGGAACGATGCATGCCTTCTTTTTTGTTATTCTTGAAAATTTTGAACTGCAGAATACGAACTAATAGTAAAGAATCGGCATGGACCTTGTTGATGCACAATATCAATATTTGTGAATAAATAAAAAATTGCTCTATTAATAAAATAACAAATAAATAAATTTATTTCTGTCTAATCATATAACCCTATAATTCATCCCTTTATTTTCCTCTTAAGACTATTCCAACTCTTCTTGTCTAGGTCTATCACGTAATTGAGTAGTTGATAATACTGTTTATTTGGAGGTTTGGTTAGAGGCTTTCAAAAAATCTAAAAAATAGTAGATTTAACATGCGAAACCCTTGTAATTTCCTTTCAGATTTGTCAAAAATGTCTATCTGCATACTGCAAAGCATTAAAAAGGAAGGTGTAACCATTTCATTTCAAATTGTGTTTGATGACTGAGGAAGTGTTAAATTTAAATAAAAAATATATTGAAAGTTTGTAGTCTCAGTCATTGTTTATGAAAGTTTTTTCCATAATATTTCTTTTTGTGTGAATGGAGCTTTTATCCTCAATGAGCTTATCAGAAAGAGATGGCTATCTACTACTTGCAGAAATTAGTTGGTAGCATAATTTGTGTAGCAATCATGTGTACTTATATTGATGGGCTATGGAATAGACAAAAACAAGCAGCATTATTAATCAGTTTGTCTAGAAAGTTTTACCTCAAGAAAACAAAGACAACTAAGAGCATTCACAGTGGTTTGCTATATTTCTCATATTCTCATTTTATGGAAATTTTATAAAAATGCAGTGCTGCAGCCATTTGCTATTTTCTTATAAAATAGCAAACGAGCTACAGTGACTTCTCAAATATGAGAAACGAAGTTGCGAATCTCAAATTATAGAAGACGAGACATCATGTATCGTTTTAATATTTTTAATTTTTTTTAATATAATCGGACGAGACAACTTGTCTCGTCCCGTATTTTTTATTTTTTAAAACCCCTCGGCCGGGACATGATGTCCCGTCCCATGACTTTTGTAATTTTTTTTTTCATGATCCAACGGATCAGATTAGCCGGGAAAAAAAAAACAAAAAAAATCAAAAAAACACCTCGGACGGATGTCCCGTCCAGGTATTCAGGAAGTATTAGAATTAGGTTTAGTTGGTTTAATTTAGGTTAAGTAGGTGATTAAATAGGTTTAAGTTATATTTTAATAATTAATTTATTTAATTAATATATTTTAATAGTTAATCGGTAATTAATTAAATCTTTAAAAAAAATAACGGACGAAACAAGTTGTCTCGTCCTACCCAAATTTTAGCAAAATATAGCGAATAACCACTGCACACCTTTCGATCTATTCCATTTCTATACTTGCCATTTGCTAAAAAAATAAGAAACACCATTGTGGATGCTCTAAGAGTTACAGAAAAAACTAGGACAATTAAGGCTGAAACTTTCTAGCAAGTGTGAACTTACAACATAAAGAGAAATTCTCAAAAAGGAGAAGTGATGGTTGCTCCTAATTAAAGATTGTTCAGAGGAAAATGGATGATTTTATATTAAAAAACTGTTTTTATCAATTTTCTAATGCTATAAGTTATGCAAACTAGCATGTCAATGATGCCCAATCCACCATCCAAGAGTACGATGTTTTGAATATATGGTGATGGAAGACTCGATATCCTATTAGGGGCATGTTGACAAGGCATGTAGAGATTATTATCCACTAATTAACCCTTATATATAACATTACTAGCTAATTACTATGAGCTGTAAAATGATGCAGGAAATAATAGGTCTTAATTGAATTGTTGGTAATCATGGATATCAGATGTTCAAGTAGTTGAAACTCCAGTTATAATCTCATTGAATTGTAAACTTGTTGAGTTATTTAACCAGATTCCAAATCGAGAGACAGTACTTTTATGAGCATCAGCAACTTTTGAATTATAAATACATAATATCACCCTAAAAAATTTCATTGCTAGCATCTGATGAATCTTCAGTGCATCTTGTTTTTGTAGCGCATCTAATGCCTAGCGAGTGAACTTAACGGAGTAGTTGCTTTGGTTTGGTCTACCAATCAATCATTCACTTCTTATGTAACCAACGCATTACTTCAGTTAACGTCCAAATTTGGCATTGTTTATGTTTGTCAGGGCCGGCCCGGAGATCCGGGTTGCCCTAGCCGAACACATATTTTGTTGCCCTTTAGTAAAAAAAATTTAATACTAACAATAAAAGGTAAAAGTAAAGCAAATAAAATAAATTTACGCAAAGCCATAAAAAGCATCAAATTTACACTATGCCATGGAAAGTAATTTATGCAAAAATATTTCCTGATTTAAAATAAAAATCAATCTAGGAACAGAAAATCTACTTACCACAATGTTACAGCAATGACAGTATATTCCAGAATCTTTTATATACCCATCGCATAGTTTCTGTCAACAAAATAAACTTGTTAGTGAAAAAGAAGAAACATATAATGGTAAACTTAAGCAATAAAAATAGTAATTAATTAATAAATACTGTGCCTCAAACATAATACCTATTTTGGCTCCCTCAAGTAAAATGTAATCCATGAATACTAACTTGTGGAGGCTCAGATCCCTTCACAAATCTTGAACTTTATGTTTCATGAATGATTATCTTTATGTTTCAAGAATTTATCTTTGATAAAAGCATGATTACATTGTTTTTTAAATCTTGAACTACAACATAAAGTCAAACAAAATATGATTACATTTGCAAAATCAAAATTACATCGGATTACAATTTGGTTCAAAGAAATATGCTTCTCCTTGCATTTCTTGAAGCAAATTCTTCAATTAAGTCATCATACTTGAGTTTCTCCAAAAATTCATTCTCGATTGAGATCATAGCCAATCCACTCAATCTTTCTTGTGACATGGTAGTCCGAAGGTAAGTTTTTATCAACTTTAACTTAGAAAAACTCCTCTCCGCCGAGGCAACTGTAACCGGCATAGTCAACAAAATCCGATAAGCAAACCATGCACTTTGGAAACCACCTTCATCCCAATAAGATCTTATAAAGTTAAGGATGTCAATTGATTTGATCATCTCCTTTGGCAATATTTTTTTCAACTCTCTAAGATCTTGAAATAATTCTTTCCCATAAATATCACATTGTTGGTCATGTTCCAAGAAGCTTTGTAGTTTAGTGCAGTGCTCCCTTAATTTCTCTTCACTAATACTTACAAACTTCGCATTAAATAAAAATCCATAGATTTCTTCATAGAGCTCAAATTGTTTAAACCGATCATTTAATGATGTAAGAGCTTGATCTATGATGTAGATGAAGTATGTAACTCTAAAATTATCCTCCGGTGATTGGCTTCCTTCGGCATTCGCTTCCATATCCTCATCAAAGTGCTTCTTTCCACGAACAATTCTTTTCATTGGAAAGACCGGATCAATACCAACATCATTAGCAAGTTCCTTCGCTTCTTTCATCAAGTCTCCAAAACCATCTTCTCTAAGCTTTTCAAAGAAAATAATGAGTTCCTTTTGAATAGTAATTGCATCCTCTAAATTGATCTCTTCTTGTTGAAGTATTTTGCTAACACGATTAACTTTGTCTAAGATTTTATACCAAACACATAAACTAATCAAGAACTCAAAATCCTCTAAAGCATTTTTGCACAAACCTTTAGCTTCCGCCATCACAACATCCTCTTTAGAAGTATTGGCGATTTCAATTAAGGCATCTCTTAATTCCGGTGCTTGATTTCTTATTGCTCGAACACTTTCAATGTGACTTTCCCAACGAGTTACGGATAATGCTTTTGGTGTCAAACCCGTCACATATGTTCTAAGAATATCCCACCGTTGGGTGGACCCCGAAAATAAGGTATAAATCTTTTGCACATATGCAAAAAAATTTCTAGCTTTCACACAAGACTTTGTCATATCACATAATGCAAGGTTTAAGCTATGGCATCCACATGGTACATAAAAAGCTCTAGGATTTATGTCAAGAAGTCTCTTTTGTACTCCTTGATGTTTACCTTTCATGTTAGACCCATTGTCATAACCTTGACCTCTTATATTATCAATGTCGAGTTTAAGTTCAACCAAAGTATCTTCAAGCCGTTTGAAAAGACCAAGTCCCGATGTATCATCAACTTTTAAGAAGCCAAGAAAAAACTCTTCCACCTTAACTCCACTTGCATCCTCAACATCCACGCATCTTATGATAATTGACAATTGTTCTTCATGACTTAAATCCGGAGTACAATCAAGGATAACTGAGAAGTACTTTGCTTTTAAAATTTTTTGGAGAATTTTCTCTTTGATCTCATTAGCTAATAAACTTATCAACTCATTTTGAATCTTATGACTCAAATAGTGATGTTGCATTTCTTTATCTACCACACGCCGAAGATGGTCTTGCATAACTGAATCAAATTCAGCAAGAAGCTCAATAAGTTGACAAAAAAGTCCATTATTCTTCTCATAAATCTTTTCATTTGATCCACGAAATGGTAAATTATTTCGAGAAAGGGTCTTCACAACCGAAATAATGCGAATGAGTACATTCTTCCAACGAATTTTTTCCTTGCCAATTTGTGCTTCCATTTTTTTATCAATTGTTTCCTTTAGGTTTAGTCTTCTTTGCAAGTCAACCCACTTCACAATATTTGCCGAATGCTCCCTATTGCTTTCATGGTCTCTAAGCTTTGTAGGAAGGTTATGCCAGTCATCTATCCCATTTTCGGCCAAGTTACTTGACATTGGTTTATGCTTGAACAACTTGCAACAAAAACAAAACACCTTATTTAAATGTTTTTTTTGTTTTTTTTTGTGAGATAAAGATGATCTCGTCATCGTTTCATTAACAATGAGTTAATGAAACATAGCAGTACAAGTAGTTAACTTGACTGGTATGGCCTATTTCCTTCTAGCAGTAAGTTGAAGACATGAAGGATGAAGAAGATGGGTCTTCAACTTCTTTATCAATTGAAGCCTATTGACAATTAGGTTGGGTGATCAAGTAGGCCATCATTCTCTGTACTTGCCTATTGACAATCTTTATCTCACAAAAAAAAACAAAAAAAACCTTTAAATAAGGTGTTTTGTTTTTGTTGCAAGTTGTTCAAGCATAAACCAATGTCAAGTAACTTGACATTGGTTAACAAAAAAAACCAAGGTTTTTTTTGTTTTTTTTTGTGAGATAAAGATTGTCAATAGGCAAGTACAGAGAATGATGGCCTACTTGATCACCCAACCTAATTGTCAATAGGCTTCAATTGATAAAGAAGTTGAAGACCCATCTTCTTCATCCTTCATGTCTTCAACTTACTGCTAGAAGGAAATAGGCCATACCAGTCAAGTTAACTACTTGTACTGCTATGTTTCATTAACTCATTGTTAATGAAACGATGACGAGATCATCTTTATCTCACAAAAAAAAACAAAAAAAACCTTTAAATAAAGTGTTTTGTTTTTGTTGCAAGTTGTTCAAGTATAAACCAATGTCAAGTAACTTGGCCGAAAATGGGATAGATGATTGGCATAACCTTCCTACAAAGCTTAGAGACCATGAAAGCAATAGGGAGCATTCGGCAAATATTGTGAAGTGGGTTGACTTGCAAAGAAGACTAAACCTAAAGAAAACAATTGATAAAAAAATGGAAGCACAAATTGGCAAGGAGAAAATTCGTTGGAAGAATGTACTCATTCGCATTATTTCGGTTGTGAAGACCCTTTCTCGAAATAATTTACCATTTCGTGGATCAAATGAAAAGATTTATGAGAAGAATAATGGACTTTTTTGTCAACTTATTGAGCTTCTTGCTGAATTTGATTCAGTTATGCAAGACCATCTTCGGCGTGTGGTAGATAAAGAAATGCAACATCACTATTTGAGTCATAAGATTCAAAATGAGTTGATAAGTTTATTAGCTAATGAGATCAAAGAGAAAATTCTCCAAAAAATTTTAAAAGCAAAGTACTTCTCAGTTATCCTTGATTGTACTCCGGATTTAAGTCATGAAGAACAATTGTCAATTATCATAAGATGCGTGGATGTTGAGGATGCAAGTGGAGTTAAGGTGGAAGAGTTTTTTCTTGGCTTCTTAAAAGTTGATGATACATCGGGACTTGGTCTTTTCAAACGGCTTGAAGATACTTTGGTTGAACTTAAACTCGACATTGATAATATAAGAGGTCAAGGTTATGACAATGGGTCTAACATGAAAGGTAAACATCAAGGAGTACAAAAGAGACTTCTTGACATAAATCCTAGAGCTTTTTATGTACCATGTGGATGCCATAGCTTAAACCTTGCATTATGTGATATGGCAAAGTCTTGTGTGAAAGCTAGAAATTTTTTTGCATATGTGCAAAAGATTTATACCTTATTTTCGGGGTCCACCCAACGGTGGGATATTCTTAGAACATATGTGACGGGTTTGACACCAAAAGCATTATCCGTAACTCGTTGGGAAAGTCACATTGAAAGTGTTCGAGCAATAAGAAATCAAGCACCGGAATTAAGAGATGCCTTAATTGAAATCGCCAATACTTCTAAAGAGGATGTTGTGATGGCGGAAGCTAAAGGTTTGTGCAAAAATGCTTTAGAGGATTTTGAGTTCTTGATTAGTTTATGTGTTTGGTATAAAATCTTAGACAAAGTTAATCGTGTTAGCAAAATACTTCAACAAGAAGAGATCAATTTAGAGGATGCAATTACTATTCAAAAGGAACTCATTATTTTCTTTGAAAAGCTTAGAGAAGATGGTTTTGGAGACTTGATGAAAGAAGCGAAGGAACTTGCTAATGATGTTGGTATTGATCCGGTCTTTCCAATGAAAAGAATTGTTCGTAGAAAGAAGCACTTTGATGAGGATATGGAAGCGAATGCCGAAGGAAGCCAATCACCGGAGGATAATTTTAGAGTTACATACTTCATCTACATCATAGATCAAGCTCTTACATCATTAAATGATCGGTTTAAACAATTTGAGCTCTATGAAGAAATCTATGGATTTTTATTTAATGCGAAGTTTGTAAGTATTAGTGAAGAGAAATTAAGGGAGCACTGCACTAAACTACAAAGCTTCTTGGAACATGACCAACAATGTGATATTTATGGGAAAGAATTATTTCAAGATCTTAGAGAGTTGAAAAAAATATTGCCAAAGGAGATGATCAAATCAATTGACATCCTTAACTTTATAAGATCTTATTGGGATGAAGGTGGTTTCCAAAGTGCATGGTTTGCTTATCGGATTTTGTTGACTATGCCGGTTACAGTTGCCTCGGCGGAGAGGAGTTTTTCTAAGTTAAAGTTGATAAAAACTTACCTTCGGACTACCATGTCACAAGAAAGATTGAGTGGATTGGCTATGATCTCAATCGAGAATGAATTTTTGGAGAAACTCAAGTATGATGACTTAATTGTAGAATTTGCTTCAAGAAATGCAAGGAGAAGCATATTTCTTTGAACCAAATTGTAATCCGATGTAATTTTGATTTTGCAAATGTAATCATATTTTGTTTGACTTTATGTTGTAGTTCAAGATTTAAAAAACAATGTAATCATGCTTTTATCAAAGATAAATTCTTGAAACATAAAGATAATCATTCTTGAAACATAAAGTTCAAGATTTGTGAAGGGATCTGAGCCTCCACAAGTTAGTATTCATGGATTACATTTTACTTGAGGGAGCCAAAATAGGTATTATGTTTGAGGCACAGTATTTATTAATTAATTACTATTTTTATTGCTTAAGTTTACCATTATATGTTTCTTCTTTTTCACTAACAAGTTTATTTTGTTGACAGAAACTATGCGATGGGTATATAAAAGATTCTAGAATATACTGTCATTGCTGTAACATTGTGGTAAGTAGATTTTCTGTTCCTAGATTGATTTTTATTTTAAATCAGGAAATATTTTTGCATAAATTACTTTCCATGGCATAGTGTAAATTTGATGCTTTTTATGGCTTTGCGTAAATTTATTTTATTTGCTTTACTTTTACCTTTTGTTGTTAGTATTAAATTTTTTTTACTAAAGGGCAACAAAATATGTGTTCGGCTAGGGCAACCCGGATCTCCGGGCCGGCCCTGCTTGCTAGCATGAATTGCATGTCTAAAAAACAAATGATGGGTAGCTTTATTTCTGGTTTCCTTCGATTTTAGGGCCCAGCATGTTCTGTTATAATTGTGAACACAGTAACTGACCCACATAAATGATCAAGATTTTCTCATGAAAAAATAAGCCAACTAAACCGATACAACGAGGCATGGCATTAACCTAATGCAACTATAATTATAGAGTGCTCTGTGGGGCATGCAGGGGAATGTTCACACTTATTCTCATCTTTAGATTGCTTAATTCAGAAACACGATATACAAAGTACACATTTGATGTTTTTTTTCAATTCATTATGTATGTGAAAATAGATTTCAACTTTTGTCAAATTTACTTGTACAGAAGTCCTTCCATGTTCAGAATGTAAACGAACTGCCAGTTATTGAACTTACAATATTTATTTCCCTGAAGGTGAATGGCTTACCCAAACAAAGAAAAATGAAAACGAAGAAATCGTTTTCAGTTCCAGATGATGAACGATCTCAGACATTTATTGGATGAGCTTTGGAGAATTTTGACATGTACCAGAATGTTTTCAATTTCTTCTTCAAAGTTCTGAACAGTGAATTACGTGAATCGCTTCTCAGCTTGCATGTAATGTACCTTTATGTTAAGATTAAGTTGCAAAAGAAAAGTTTTACTATTTGTTTTCTTATATAAGTTTTAGCTGTTAATAGTATATATATCATAAATTCATGTATAAGCATGCAAATTATAATCAAAAGTAGTATATTGGATCCCTGACATTATGAGTACAGAGCATGCAGATTACAATCAAATCCTGTACAAATCTTCATCCAAGCTAGCATTAGCATTCTGCTTACTTTCCTGCTTATATATTAATCTATATATGCATGCAATATTAGTGCATCCCCACATCTAACCTCTTCATATCTCAATCTAGAGGTCCATGCAGTGTTTCACATTATAATGAGTTTAAGCATTCATGTAATCTTTTCTTTTCCTTGTGGAAATGGAACATGGATGGTGGACATAAAAACTTAATGACAAATCCCAGACAAATCATCATCGAAGCACTCAGTTTGCATCCCTAATCATTTAATCCATGCATGCAATTACTTCATGGATTGATGCATATATATTTAACGGCTAATTACTCCCTATATACCATGTTCCATACCCAAATTTATCAAAATTTGCAACCCGATGTGATCTGCGATTTAGATTGATCCACATTCCATATTATAGTACATTAGCAATTTAGAAGAAGAAATGAACATTCTGAGAGAGAACTTTTTGAGACCAAACCATATGTACATTTCGTGACAGGCACATTTTGGTTTTTTAACCTACAGCGAAATTGAGTGGTCAACTGACCGTAGATAAGTATAAACCTGGGTTTAGTACATATTAAACTATTGTGTGTGAATATATACATATATATGTTTTGTTAGAATACAACATCATTCTACACCTATAAAAACCATTTTATGTTGACGGTAAATGTATTTTATGTACATTAAGTGATTCAAAGAAGGTAATCCCCTACAACGTTATGGCATAGACAATGTTCCATATACCTTTTTTCGGTATGTACAAAAGTGATCCTGATACCGTCATTCCTGACAGCGTTAATTCAATTTCATAGTAAATTTTTACCATTAATGGTTTCCCTGAACAGTAACCTAGATGTAAGTATTGTTTGCTAGCTAATCTTTTTTTATGCAAGCGTCAACGATGTGTGGTAGGCACGCAAAGGCAACCAAGCACAAGCGCATGCACACACACACTTACATCTAAAAGACGAGCAAACAACAAACAAGGGTCCATTGCCACCACCCAATTCCCTTTTCTCTTTCCTTTTTCTTTCCAACTCTTGCCATGCCTAAGGCTGGTAACAGATGACAGTGACTCCCATATCTTTATTTTCAATTTTATCCATGCCTTCTATAAAATTTACACAATCACGCAATGTATCTTTTGGCATGCCATGCCATGCCCTCATCATTTCATCAAGGGGACAAGAAGACATTCATATGTAAGTCTCCGTACCCATTGACGACTCTCCCCCAAAACACCCTAATCATAACCCATTAATTGTTGGTGTTGGATTTGTTCTCTTTGTTCTTAACACTTTAGGCCATGAAGCTTAAGAATTGATATCAATGAGGTTGTCACATGTTACTTTTCTTTTTCTTCTTCTAGTGCTTGGGATATATGCTTTGTGTTTTGTTGATGATAAAAGCTAATACATTGTAGCTTTATGTATGCATGCATGTCAAACTTGGGGAAAACTAAAAGGCAGCTGCCTTTTCTGCTCTTAACCAACAGCCTTTCCACACATTCCTTCCCTTGTATTTTTCTTCTTCTGAATAAAGTTCAGTGTGACAAGCTTGGGAGTGAAGGGAGGGTGGCCAGAACTCACTCTCCCTCCCTCCCTCCCTCCCTCCCTCCCCCTCTCTCTCTCTCTCCTTTTTTTTATAAAAAAAAAGATGAAATTTGTATTGAAAATTGATGGTTGGTGTTGGTGGGCCTGAAGCCACACTAAAAAGTAGCTTTTTAGGGGCTCTAGGTTTAGGGTTTAAGGTTTTGATAGTACACCACTAGTTGGAATTGGATGACCATTGTTATATATCTCACAGTATTATATATCTTGCCTTTCGTTACAAAAATCTTGTATAATCCCAACAGTTTGAAATCAATATATTTTTAATATTTCCTGATGTTATGAATATGTTTTGTAGCAAAAAGTTTTATGCTGCTTGTATAACTTCAAAAGAATGGGATGTGATACGGGGGTAAATAAAGAAGCATCAACCAGGGCCTTCTGATCTCCTTAGGATCCTCCTTTCTGTGATCATCAGGTCAACTACAGTCCAATGGGCCTCAGCCAGCACAGGTCCATGAACAAACGGGTCCATCCTGGCTTGTTAGGGCTCCAGACCCGTTTCCCCTGCCTATCAATACTATACCCCCCTCACTATAAAAGGTAATCAAACTTTGCCTACCTGAACCCTAGCTGCCCAGTCTCTTTTTCAGCGACTGACTAGATCGTCGGAGGGCCTGCCACCGAGACTTCTCCCGGTGTTCCTAGGCATTGTGCAGGTACAGAAGACCCGAGCCGAGCCACTACATCTTCAGCTGAGCCGAACTTCAGGATCAGAGCTGAGCACCTTTGCGCTCCTCCTTCCGAGCCGCTCCCGCTACCCGGGGTCGGACCGACGCCAGTACCGCATAAAGACTTCCACTATACAAATTACAAGAACTCACACCTGCTGTCCCACACCCTAAAAACAAATAGCATCAGGTTGGCGTCGTCTGTGGGAAACCTTTCTTCTTAGTACTATCGTCCTTCCGAGCCCAGCTAGAATCGTCAACTTGGGTCAGAGCTCCTTCATGGCTCCCAAAGCCAGAAAGGCCGTCACCTCGGCACGCCATCCGGACCCCCTACATCACAGCCACGCGAATGACCAAGGTTCCAACCAACCTCGGGTCAACGACGCGGCCCAACCATCAATCGCGTCGGATTTGCACTGCGTCATCTCAGATAGACAGGCCAGTCGGACTAAGGGAGGGGCCGCTTCCAACTCAGTCTTGAACCATCGCCGACAGCCTTCCCAGACGCGCGATCCCCCGCAGAACCCGCTGGGGCAAGCCTCCGTCACAAGGGTCGAATTCGAGAATTTTCGGGATGAGATTCTCCAAGCCATCCGAGGCAGCCAGACTGCCGAGGTCCATCACAGTTCCGACCTTCGGGCAGGAACAGGAGCCAGCGAATCCCGCGAATCGGCTCGTCCACAGGAACAGGCAGAACCCGTCCTTCGTCGTTTGGAGGAAATAGAGAACCGCCTTGCCCATCTCGGCGAGGGCGGACCGATGCAGCGCCGTGGTCATCGTCCGACTGGACCCCCCTTCTCCCCCCAAATCCTTGAAGCCGAGATTCCTCGGAACTTCAGACCTCCTCAATTCGAGACCTACAATGGCGAGGGTGATCCTGCTGATCACATGGAGGGATTTAAGACCCTCATGATGATTCACAGCGCTTCGGATCCCCTCTCTGTCGCGCCTTCCCTACTACCCTACGTGGCCCGGCTCGGGAGTGGTTATCCAGATTTACCCCCGGCTTGGTCTTCTCTTTCGAGCATCTGGAGGCGAGCTTCCTAGCCCACTTCGTAGCCAGCAGGAAGGTCGAGAAGATGAGCTCTTCCCTTCTGGACCCCAAACAGAAGGACGAAGAATCTCTCTGGGAGATCGTTTGGAGATTTACCACTGAGGCGAGGTCAGTTTCCTCCCTCGACGTAGTGGTCGCCTCTGCAGCTTTTCGACACAACGTCCGCCACGACCAGCTCAAAGCCTCTTTAGCGAAGAAGCTACCCGTGGACTTCCCCGACCTACCCAAAAGGTTCGAGAATTATATCCAGGCCGAGGATGCCTTTAACCCCAAGGGCGCGAAGGGAGCCACTGCTAAGGGGAAGCACAAGGTCGATGATGCTAAACCCTTCAAAAGGCCCAAGAAAGAAGCAACAGTTCCCAAAAGGGTCCCCCTGGCCCCATGGTTCGAGAGGTATACGCCCCTGACTCGGAACGTCTCGACAATTTGGATGGAGATTGAGGACAAAGCGAGACTAGAGGTTCTACTACCGCTTCCACCGAGACACCGGGTACGATACAAATCACTGTCAAGTCCTTAAGGACGAGATCGAAGCCCTCATCCAACGAGGGTACCTAAGGGAGTTCACCCGGGCCAATCTCAAAGACCGAAGAGTGCCGAGGAGCCCGAGGCCTTCGCCTTCCCCTCGGACGACAGGCCGACAACCTGACCGAGATCGGGAACACGAGGAAACAGGTGGACAGGCTATCCTGCACTGCATCCACGGATGGCCCATGGGGGGGGGGAGGGGGGGAATCAAAGACTTCTTGCAAAGCCTTTATCCGGGAGGTCAACTCTGTTCTAGACCACCCCTCCCCTCGGGTCCAGCAGCAGGCGGTCTTCTTCTCAGGAGAAGACCTGAAGATGTCTGGCTTTCACATTGCGACACCCTCGTCATCAGCCTTGTCATGGCCAACTTTGAGGTCCGCCGAATCTTGGTGGACAATGACAGCTTGGTTAACATCCTTTTCTTAGAAGCATTTGAGAACCTCAAACTCTCCCGAGAAAAGCTGAAGCCGGCCGGTTACACCCTTCATGGATTTTCTGGTGTCCCAGTGCAAATCGAGGGGATCGTGACACTGGACGTAACCGCAGGAACGACCCCCATCCTCCGAACCGAGTCGATTGATTTTATGGTGGTCAATGTCAATGCCGCCTGCAATGCCACCCGGGCTCTGTTCGCTCCAGGCCATCCCCTCAGCCTAGCACCTGAAATTGAAGTTCCCGACTGACTTTGGGATTGGGGTCGTCTGGGGCAACCAGGAGTCGGCACGCTCATGCTACATGACAGCAGTCGGGGGCGGTGTATATCCCCTCGACGCCGTTGAGCTACTGCCGGAAAAGAACCAGCCCAAGTCAGAGCCTGCGGACGAATTGAAGGAAGTCTCCTTTGAAGCGGAAGACAAGTCCAAATGGTTCCGTGTAAGCCGAACCCTTTCCTCTGATCTGAAGCCAGATCTAATCAACTGTGTCCGTCGCAATGTCGACCTCTTCTCATGGACACCGTTGGACATGCCTGGAATTTTCGAAGATTTAATCATGTACCGGCCAAGTGTCACCCCCGGCTCCGAGCCGGTCCAGCAGAAGCACCGAAAGTTCGCACCAGAAAGGCAACAAGCGGTGAGAGCGGGGGTCGATAAGCTGTTATCTGCCCGGTTTATTCAAGAAGTCAGCTACCCCGAGTGGTTGGCTAATGTTGTAATGGTGAAAAAGGCTAGCGGAACCTGGAGGATCTGCATTGACTTTACCGACCTCAACAAGGTGTGCCCCAAGGATCCTTTTCCCCTCCCTAGCATCGATGCTCTGATCGACGCGACATCAGGTCACGAGCTCCTGACCTTCATGGATGCCTTTTCCGGCTATAATCAGATCCGGATGTTTCCTCTGGACATTGCCAAAACGTCCTTCGTCATCGACCAGGGCCTTTACTGCTACCGGGTAATGCTCTTTGGACTCAAGAACGTCGAGGCTACCTATTAGAGGCTCGTCAAACGAGTCTTTAAGGATCAGATCGGTCGGAACATGGAGGTATATGTCGACGACATGCTTGTCAAGAGCCGACGAGGAAAGGATCATGTGTCCGACCTCGAGGAAGCCTTCGGCGTCGTCCAATCTCACAACATGAGGCTCAATCCCGCCAAATGTGCCTTCGGCGTCTCCTCCGAAAAATTCCTGGGGTTCGTCGTTAGCCAGCAAGGCATAGAAGCCAATCCGGAGAAAATCCAGGCCATCATCGACATGGCCCCTTCCCGAAACGTCAAGGAGGTTCTGCGGCTTACGGGTAGACTGGCGGCCATCGGCCGTTTCCTCTCCAAATCAGGGGAGAAGTCCCTCCTCTTCTTCAAGGCCCGACGGGGGACGAAAGGATTCGAATGGGGCGAGCCTCAGCAACAAGCATTCGACCAATTAATGTCCTACCTCACCAATCCCCCACTCCTAAGCAAACCTGAACCAGGCAAACCCCTCTTCCTATACCTCTCGGCCTCGGAAAGTGAGCTCAGCACCGTGCTCGTCTGAGAGGAAGACGGTGTTCAGAAGCCCCTGTACTATGTCAGCAAGGTTTTGCTCTTAGCTGAGACCAGATATGTGAAGAAAGAGAAGATGGCGTATGCACTGATAATGGCCGCTCGTAAGTTCCAACCCTATTTCCAGGCTCACTCTATTTAGGTCCTCACGGACCAGCCCCTTAAGACTGTCCAGAGAGCTCCGACCACCTGGTCAAGTGGTCGATTAAGCTAAGCCAATACGACATCAGCTACCAGCCCAGGACGACAATCAAGGGGCAGGCACTCGCCGAAATTATCACGGAGTGCACTATTTTCGAACCATCTGACACACCGGAAACCAACCCAGTGTGGGAGATTTATGTCGACGGTTCGTCTTGCGAAGGAGGGAGCGGAGCAGGCATCATCCTAAAAGGCCCCGACAATTTCGTCCTCCAATATTCTCTCGGCTAAATTTTCCAACATCAAACAACGAATCGGAGTACGAAGCTATGACCCTCGTGCACAAGGCCGGATTTAGACACATCAAGGCCTTCAGCGACTCCCAGCTCGTGGTCAACCAGATCACCTAGGGAGTACGAAGCTCGTGACACTCGGATGGTACAATACTTGGCGGTGGTCCGTAATCTCTTGTCATCTTTCGAATACCACTCGGTGGAACGAATTCCCCGAGAGTAAAATGCCCAGGCGGACTCATTGTCGAAGCTCGCCTCGTCATCTTTCGACGGGCTTGATCGTACCGTCCTAATCGAGGTCCTCCTCAAGCCCAGCATCGATCTCCCGGAAGCCACTTGCCTCAATACCAATCACCATCCCGACAACTAGACGACGCCTATTCAGAAGTTCCTTTCGAATGGCGAACTCCCTCAAGACTAACCCGAGGCAAGAAGGATCCGGGTCCGTTCGGATAGATTCACCTTGATCAACGAAACACTGTTCAAGCGCTCGTACATAGTGGCTGATGGCAGACCCTACCTCCGCTGTTTGGCACCCGATGAGGCCAAGTACGCCTTGAAGGAACTACACAAGGAAATCGACGGATGCCACATGGGGAGCAGGTCACTCGCCCGAAAGGCACTGAATCATGGCTACTACTGGCCAACCATGTTGCAAGACACGCAAGACCTCGTCAAAAGTTGCGGCCCTTGCCAAAGATTTGCATCAGTAAAGAGACTCCCGCAGGCCAACCTCCGATCCCCTTTGCTATGTGGGCGATAGACCAAGTCGGGCCTTTCCCTCAAGCAACGGGCCAAAGAAAATTCCTGGTGGTGGCTATCGATTACTTCACCAAGTGAATCGAGGCGGAACCTCTGGCCTCAATCACCGAGCATCAAACTCAGTAATTCTTTTGGAAGCACATCATCTGTCGGTTCGGATCCCGCAGGTGCTCATCACTGACAACGGGACCTAGTTCGCCAGCAAGAATTTTTGGGGGTTCTGCGAAGACATCAGCATCCAGCAATGCTTCTCGGCCATATGCCACCCTCAATCAAACGGCCAAGCCGAAAATGCGAACCTCCAAATCCTTGATGGCCTTAAAAAGTGATTGGAAAATTCACCTAAGGGGCTTTGGGTCGACGAACTTCCAAGCGTTCTCTGGGCACACCGAACGAGGAAGCGGATACCAATGAGCGAGTTGCTCTTCAACCTAACCTACGGTACCGAGGCGGTTATCCCCTTGGAGATTGGCCTCCTTTCGCCCAGAATCATGGCCTTCGATGAAGAAAGCAACTCGGCAGGTCTCAGGGCCTACTTGGACCTAGTCGACGATGTCAGGAAAAAATCTGCCATCAGAAGCAGCATATACCAGCAACGGCTCGAGAAATTCTACAACAAGAAGGTCCGCCCCACTAACTTCCAATAGGGTGACCTCCTCCTCAGGAAACTGGCCGTCTCAGACCCCAGCAAGAAGAGGAAGTTAGCCCCCAATAGGGAAGGTCCGTATAAGGTCGCCGAAGTAGTGCGCCCTGTGATACAGGTGTTGAGGGGATAGCAACTACATCTCAGGAGAAGGCTAGTACTGAAGTGAGGAAGAGCTCAAGAAGAAGGACAATACCTGATCGATTAAGATACTATTTGCTTACATAGTGTACATGTGCACAAACATATATTTGATGGGTGATTTGGCGGGAAATGCAAGGCAGGTGTGAAAAGGATCTACCAGCAGGGTATAAATAGGGTATAGGGTGTGAGTGAGCTGGACATGCAATTGTAACAAACTTTGTCTTCTTCTAAAATCTCTAACAAACTTCTCTTCTTCATCCTTCTTCTCGTTTCCAGATCTTTCTGTAATTCCTCTATTGTTCTTGAACTTTTGATTCTTATTCAATCAGTTTCAGTAAATGCAAGCAACAAGTATGGAGATATAGTCAGTTGAGTATCTGATTGTTCTTGAAGTGAATTTGAGTATATAATTGGGTATCAATTTGGTTCTTTCACTACTTGAGCTCTGGCAATGGCGGAGGGGAGGCGATCATTGGAAGATCTACGTGAAACTGCTCGCATTCAGGCTGAGCAATTGCAAGCATTAACAAATGATGTTGATACACAAAAGAAGCTATTCTCCGAAATGTTCTTGCGATTTGCAGCCATGGAGAACAAAATGGAGCGATTTACAGCCATGGAGGAAAAGCTGGATCAGCTGTTTAAGAGTACTGTTTCATCAAGGAACCCAGCCTTTGTTAGATCATCTTCCTCATAATCACATCATGATAATTACTTCAAAAACCCTCGACTAGATTTCCCTAGGTTTGAAGGCAATAACCCTATGGAATGGTTATTCAAAGCTAACCAATATTTTACATTTCATAAAACCCCTATGGAACAAAAACTTCAGATTGTATCATTCCACTCGATGGCAGAGCATTAGCTTGGTTTCAATATAAGTTTGAAAATGGTGATTTTCTTAATTGGGAGGTGTTTGTGAAAGAGTTAGATATCAGATTTGGGGTTTCTCCTTTTGTAGATCATACAGGCCAGTTGTTTAAATTCACTCAAACCACCACACTAGCAGCTTATCAAGATCAATTTGACATGTTGATCAACAAGACCAAGGGTCTATCCACTAGTCACATTTTGAGCAACTATATCTCGGGGCTCAAACCTGATATCCATAGAGAAGTCCTAGCACATAAACCAACTACATTAGCTGATGCAATTGGCTTAGCCAGACTCCATGAAGATAAGATTGCTGAACCAAGATACCAAGGTGGTCGTGGGGGCTATCAAAGACCATCATGGCAACCACCACCTAGTAACCTACCCCCTCTACTACCAAGTCCAGAACATACCAAAAACACTCCAAACACAAACTTCCAATCCAAATTTGTAGTAAAGAGAATTCCACCAGCTGAGTGGGCAGCTAGAAAGGAGAAGGGGTTATGTTTCAACTGTGATGAAAAGTATGTACCTGGCCATAGGTGTCAATGCAAATTTTTAATATTGCTAGTGGAAGAAGGGGAAGAATAAGGTGCTATACCTGCAGAGTTGCAGCACACAGGAGGTGATGATAGTTCATATGAAATTGCTAGTGATGATACCCCAGAGATTTCTTTTCATGCTTTTTTAGGCAATAAATCACTAAGAACCCTGAGAGTGCAAGGTTCTATCAATAAGCAAATGATACAAATTATGATTGATAATGGTAGCACTAACAACTTTATGCAGGAAAGATTGGCTAGATTTTTAAACTGGCCAATTCATCCAACCCCCCACTTCACAGTGATTGTGGGTAATGGAGAAACACTGCAATGTGAAGGGAAATGTTTAGGTGTACCTGTTGAGATTCAAGGTCACTCTTTCATGATTGATTTCTATATTTTACCTATACATGGCTCAGATGTAGTTTTGGGTATTCAATGGTTGAGGCTATTAGGAAGAGTCATTCATGACTATGATGCAATGACCATGGAGTTTGTATTTGGTAATAAAAAAGTTTTAATCCAAGGTGGAGATGGCCCAGGTCCATCACAAATAGAACTCAATTCATTGTGGAGGGAGATTACTACAAATGCAATAGGAGAATTCTTTCACTTAGTATTGCAAGAAGAAGGCCATGACCAACATATTCATCCCCGACATTGCAGCACTGATACAACAACATGCCTCTCTATTCCATGAAGTTAGTGGGCTACCTCCTACAAGAGAGTTTGATCACTCTTTGCATTTGATCCCTGGTATGGGTCCGACCAATGTCAGCCCCTACAAGTATCCACATTTCCAAAAGAATGAAATAGAAAGGCAGGTTCAAAAGATTCTACAAGAAGGGATAATTAGACATAGTAGAAGCCCAATTTCATCTCCAGTATTGCTAGTCAAGAAAGATGGGACTTGGAGATTCTGTGTCGACTATAGAGCTCTAAACTCAATCACAATAAGGGATCAATTTCCTATACCAACAGCAGAGGAATTTTTTGATGAACTGCAAGGTGCAATTTTTTTTAGCAAACTAGACCTCAAAGCTGGCTACCATCAAATCAGAGTTCGAGCTGAAAATGTGGAGAAAATAGCATTTCGAACACATGAAGGCTATTACGAATTTCTAGTCATGCCATTTGGCCTAACCAATTCTCCATCAACATTTCAAGCAACAATGAAATTCATGTTCAAACCTTATCAGCAAAAATTTGTCCTTGTATTCTTTGATGACATATTGGTGTATAGTGCAAACTGGTCATCACATTTGCAGCAACTAGCTATGGTAATGAGAGTTCTAGAACAAAATCAGTTCTTTGTTAAGAAGAGTAAATGCGAATTTGGTAAGCAATCTCTAGAGTATTTGGGGCACTTGATTTCTGCAGAGGGTGTTCAAGCATGTCCTTCAAAGGTAGAAGCTATTAAAGATTGGCCAACTCCGAAGACATTAAGGCAATTGAAGGGATTCTTGGGATTAGCGGGTTATTATAGAAGGTTTGTTAAAGGGTATGCTTCCAAAGCTGCAACACTAACAAACTTGTTGAAGAAAGACTCATTCAAGTGGAGCACAGAAGCTGAGTATGATTTTTCTCAACTCAAAGAAGCCTTGCAAAATACACCTGTGCTAGCATTACCAGATTTTTCAAAGCAGTTCACTATAGAGACTGATGCATCAAGGAAGGGAATTGGGGCTGTGTTGCAACAAGATGATCACCCAATAGCCTTCTTCAGCAGAGTAATGTCTCCAGGAATGCAGTCAGTATCTACTTACACAAGAGAAATATTTGCAATTACTGAGGCAATTAAAAAGTGGAGGCAATACTTATTGGGCAGAGAATTTACTATATGCACAGATCATCAAAGCCTACACCATATGGTCACTCAAACAATATCCAAACCCCTGAACAACTGAGGCGGGTCTATAAGCTAGCCGGATACAATTTCAAAATTGTTTACAAACCAGGAAAGGTGAACTCAGCGGTAGATGGGCTTTCCAGATCTCAGAGTGAAGAAAATAGTACCTTGATGACCTCAATTTCAATTCTACAACATGGAGTTTATGTACAAATTATGGAAGAATCTACCAAGGATCCTGCATTGGCTAAACTCATTGAAGAAATCACACTAAATCCTGCATCTAAACCACAGTTAACCATCAGAGATGGGTTATTATTCAGCAAAGGTAGAGTGCGGGTTCCACAAAAACTCAAGGGGTTGATTATGCAGGAGTGACATTCATCACCTGTGGGAGGTCATGCTGGCATTGAAAAGACTTTGGCTAGGATCAAAGAGTCTTTTGTATGGGAGGGAATGGCCAAGGATATTCATCAATTTGTGCAAGAGTGTTCTATATGTCAACAAACTAAGTATAGTACTTCGAAGCCAGGGGGTTTACTTCAACCTCTGCCAATTCCACAAAAAATCTGGTCTGATATCTCTATGGACTTCATTATTGGATTGCCTTTATCCCAAGGTAAATCTACCATGCCAGTAGTAGTGGATCGATTATCCAAATATGCTCATTTCATAGCTTTAATGCCTAATTTCACAGCTGCAAAGTAGCTGCCCTATTTGCTACTAACATTATCAAGTTACATGGCATACCTAAATCAATAATTTCTGATAGAGATCCCATATTTTTAAGTCATTTTTGGAGAGAATTGTTTAAAGCACAGGGCACAATTTTGAAGCAAAGCACACCTACCATCCACAAACAGATGGGGAAACGGAAGTGGTAAATAAATGCATTGAACAATATCTGAGGGCATATTGCAGTGAACATCCACAACAATGGGCCAAATTTGTTGATTTAGCAGAATATTGGTATAACACTTCCTTCCACTCATCCACAGGCTTTACACCATTTGAGATTTTATATGGAAGAAAACCTCCTTCTATGATAGACTACCTTCCAGGGATGATTAGAAATAGTGCTGTAGACGAAGAACTCCATGGTAGAGCAGAAGTTTTGAACAAGCTGAAGACAAATCTCCTGCAAGCTCAACTGAGAATGAAACAAAAAGCAGATATGCACAGGGTGGAAAGGCAATTTGAGATTGGTGATTGGTTGTTTGTGAAGCTACAAGCTTATAAGCAGCAATCACTTCATCAAAGACAATGGCAAAAGCTGGCAAAGAGGTATTATGGTCCATATAGGGTGGTAAAGAGGATTAGGGCAGTCACTTATCAGCTACAACTACCACCTGAGTCAAAAATACACCCAGTTTTTCATGTCTCCTTGTTGAAAAAGTGCCTGGGTGATCATGCTACAGTGGTGCCTGCAATTCTTCCTCCTCACTCAAATGGAGATAAAATCTATTTCCAACCAGCTGCAGTTCTAGGGAAAGAGTGGTGAAGATTGGGAACACTTTGCAAAACGAAGTCTTGGTTCAATGGGAGGGATTATCAAAGGAAGATCATAGTTGGGAAGATGTAGCATCCATTGTAAAGGCTTTTCCACATCTGCAATTAAACCTTGAGGACAAGGTTCTGTTTGAAGAGGGGGGTATTGATACAGGTGTTGAGGGGATAGCAGCTACATCTCAGGAGAAGGCTAGTACTAGAGTGAGGAAGAGCTCAAGAAAGAGGACAATACCTGATCGATTAAGATACTATTTTCTTACATAGTGTACATGTGCTCAAACATATATTTGAAGGGTGATTTGGCAGGAAATGCAAGGCAGGTGTGAAAAGGATCTACCAGCAGGGTATAAATAAGGTATAGGGTGTGATTGAGCTGGACATGCAATTGTAACAAACTTTGTCTTCTTATAAAATCTTTAACAAACTTCTCTTCTTCATCCTTCTTCTCGTTTCCAGGTCTTTCTGTAATTCCTCTGTTATTCTTGAACTTTTGATTCTTATTCAATCAATTTCAGTAAATGCAAGCAATGAGTGTGGAGATATAGTCAGCTGAGTATCTGATTGATCTTGAGGTGAATTTGAGTATCTAATTGGGTATCACCCTGGCACCTACCGACTCACCGACATGGGAGGCAACTGTTGTTGGTTTCTAGCTACCTAAATAAGTAGATAAACTAGACACAAATTATAAAACCTCGCAAGTGCACGAATTGTTTGACAAAGCGTAGCAATAGCAAGGGTCGATCCCACAGAGATTGTAGACCTTAACTTACTAATCAATAAAAAGAATAAAAATCATAAAGAGTTGTTTTGAAAGCCTAAAAGAAATAAAAAGATTAAAACTAAATTAAGAAGTGTTGAATCACAAATATTTATGAAGTAGTTGGGTTTAGATCTCCACCTATAGTTAGTAATGCTAAGTCACCTTCTGAACTTCTTCTTATTACTCATGTTTGTTCACTTCAAGGGCATGGTATCTACTCCTTAAAGTATTGTTTCTCTAGGCCAAGAATTAGGCATGGTATCTACTCTAATTCGTTTCTTTCATTAAGTGTTTAGCATGGTATCTACTAAGTTGTGCTTAAAGAAAACATAAGATCAGTGGAAACGAACAAACACTCAAGGTTCTAGAAATTGGTATCAGATCTAGATCCCTTAAGTTGATTGAACCAGGAACCCCTAAAGATTCCTTTGTTACAATTACGGGCACGAGATACGGGTCGTCTCAATATGCTCATATAACAGATTCAGATAGATGATAATGCAAACTTGGATTTCTCAAGTTCTGTACGTCAGTCGACTGGCTCTCACCTCAGTCGACTGCTCTCAGACTTCGAGAACTAGTTTGGTTACCATCAATCTATACCAATACAAACGGATTCAATCAATAAGTAAAACTAAAGAATTCAGAAGAATATAGCACTACATAACTACGGCTTCAACCTACCCAACTATGAAATTAGTTCCACATAATAATACTTTTATTAACCAACAAGTTTGAATACATGATCAACATAAAAGAATAGAAGGAGAAGAAATAAACTAATGAAGTCCGGCAATGAGGTCGACTGGCTGTCACACAGTCGACTGCCTTCGAATACTGGATCTCCTCTCTCCTTCCTCGATGCTGATAGAATAATGCCCCTGTTGATGACTTGAACGCTCAGAAACTCTTGTGATTCGGTGGTTTTGGAACCTGGAAGAGTGCCAACCGAGAGTGAGCCCTAGATAATGCTTCTTTTCTGATATTTATAGAACATGGCTGAGAATTAGGGTTTTTGCCCTTTTTCAGGAAAATCCTTCTTTGTTTTATTTGATGATTTATTTCTTTCTCTTTTCTTCTTTCCTTCCTTATCTGTTAATCACGTGCTCTTGGAAATCCCCAGTCTCTAGATTTGATTTGCATAAATCTGGATTCAGATAGATTTGAAATTAGATTTGGATGAATCTTCGAATATCTTATCTGTTTACTCCGTCGCCTATCAGTCGACTGCCTCTGGATGTAAGTCGGCTGTGTCAAGACTTCAGTATTTTCATGATTCATCAGCCCAGTCGACTGTTGTGTAAACTTGATTCCCTCTGTCCAGTCGCCTGTAAGCATGATCAGTCGACTGATCTCTTCAGTTTCCTGTGTTTCATCCTTACAATCCTGAATTTGCTTCGTTCTGCTGTTTTTGGTTATTTCCTATTGAAAAGAGAGAATAAGAGTTAAATACCACATATAGAGCTTTTACATGTGCATTTACATTAAGATTATTGCTTCTAAATGTGAATAATAATGTGTTCATCAAATACCCCCAAACTTGGATTTTTGCTTGTCCTCAAGCAAACTGAAATTATGAACAAGGGGAAAAATAATAATGACAGCCTTAACCACCAAGAGTTTTTATTATGTGGGTACCAACATAGAAAAGTATAAACAATTTCAGATAAAGTAAAATTAATCATACCCACTTTCTCTAGTGCAATTGTTTCTTCACAACTCCAAACTCAACTACACTTGTCATGCAATTAATTATAGTTATAGTATGTAATTACTCAATCTGTGATTATCCCCTTTTCTCTACTACAAACCGAGTAGCAAACTAGAGTGTTTTTTTTTTTTTTTAAAGTCGCTTCTCTAAAGTTGTCACTTGCCTTTTTACGCGAATGCGAAACATTTGTGATGAATCCACCCGGTTACTCAGCGAGTCACAAACTCTAACGTGCTTTGCATACTCATATTTCAAGTTGCCGTTTGACGTAAAGGTAAACATTGGTGATGAATACCCCTAGTTACTAAGCACTCAGAACATTGGAGTAGATTGACTTAATTTGAATATATATACTCATATATTTTTTTTATCACTCTATTTACTTAAACTCAATTTAGGACTAGATCTAAAGGGAATAATAACCAGAAAAAGCATCACATTTGTTTATTATGTATAATTGCATGACTCATATAATTTTGTATGGAAGTTATGAAACTCAACAATCCTAAAGTAAATAAGTATCCTTCTTCTTACTTTATAAGAAATTGTTTATCTTAAAAAATCAAAAGACTCTAATACCCCTAATACCCCTAAACTTAGATGGAACATTGTCCTCAATGTTCGAAAGAAAATTTAAGAATAGGCATATGTCACATCTAGTAAGGAGAATCTAAAAATAAAAATAACTAAAAGAAAAAGAATAATGAATAACTGAAAGAAAATAAAGGGAAAGTGTAAATACTCCCCTGAAAAATTGGGTTGCCTCCCAATAAGCGCTGTGTTTTCTGTCTTCAGCTAGACTTGATGAGGTCATGCGATGTATTGAATGGTTTGAAGATTCACATCTTCCTCTTGCGGTTCAATGCTCATCTCTATGTATGGCTTCGCTTTATGCCCGTTCACCGTAAATGTTTGATTCTTTTCTTTGCTATGAACCTCCAACGCACCATGTGGAAAGACTCTCGTGACAGTATATGGCCCATACCATCTTGACATAAGCTTGCCTGGAAAGAGTCTCAATCTTGAGTTGTATATTAATACCTTCTGTCCTTCATAAAACTCCTTTCTTGCTAGCTGTTTGTCATGGTACAACTTTGTCCTTTCCTTGTATAATTTTGCATTTTCATAAGCGTCATGCCTCAACTCTTCAAGCTCATTTAGTTGTAATCTTCTTTTGTCACCTGCTTATTTCATATCGAAATTGAACCTTTTAATGGCCCAATAAGCTTTGTGCTCCAACTCAACTGGCAAATGACAGGCTTTTCCAAACACCAAACGGTATGGTGACATGCCAATGGGTGTTTTGTATGCGGTTCTATAGGCCCATAATGCATCGTTCAAGCGCAACGACCAATCCTTCCTCCTTGTGTTGACTGTCTTTTCCAAAATGCTCTTAATTTCTCTGTTGCTAATCTCCACTTGCCCACTAGTTTGTGGATGATATGGGGTGCCCACTCTATGTGTAATACCATACTTCTTCATCAAAGAAGCAAATGGAAAGTTATTGAAGTGGCTTCCTCCATCACTTATTATTGCTCGAGGTGTACCAAACCTAGTGAAAATGTTTTCCTGCAAAAACTTGACAACAACTTTGTGATCATTAGTTCTTGAGGGGACAGCCTCGACCCATTTAGACACATAATCCACACCAACAAGTATATATAAATAACCAAATGAGTTAGGAAATGGACCCATGAAGTCGATTCCCCAAACATCAAAAATCTCGATTACTTGGATGTTTTGCAGTGGCATTTGATTTCTAGAAGAGATGTTTCCTGTTCTTTGGTATTTGTCACAAGTCCTGCAAAAAGAAAAAGCATCTTTGAATACTTTAGGCCAATAAAATCCAGATTGCAATACCTTGAGTGCTGTTCTTTTTGGTCCAAAATGTCCTCCACATGAATATTGGTGACAATGTTGTAGAATACTCAATTGCTCTTTTTCTGCCACACATCTTCTTATAATTTGATCAGGGCAAAATTTGAACAAATAAGGATCATCCCAATAGTAGTGCTTGCACATAGCCACCAGTCTCTTTCTTTCCTGACTTGTCATACCTGGAGGGAAAACATAAGCGGTTAGATAATTTACAATGTCAGCAAACCATGAAAAATTTGAGCAGTGAGGTACCAGTCGACTGGTCCTGTTACCAGTCGACTGTCCCGAGGATGTATTTATTTCAAAGAGATGTTCATCTGGGAAATTTTCATTAAGTGGGGGCACAATTCTCCCTTCCTCCTGTAGTAGCCTGGACATGTGATCTGCAACAACATTGTCACTTCCTTTTTTATCTCTAATCTCAAGATCAAATTCTTGAAGCAACAGCACCCATCTGATCAACCTAGGCTTAGCATCCTTTTTATCAAACAAATATCTCAAGGCAGCATGGTCAGTAAAAACAATAACTTTAGAACCAATCAAATATGATCTAAACTTCTCTATAGCAAAAATAACAGCTAACATTTCTTTTTCAGTAGTGGAATAATTTAGCTGTGCATCGTTTAAAGTTCGAGAAGCATAGTAAATAACATGAGGTTTCTTATTGATTCGTTGACCTAAAACAGCCCCTAAAGCATAATCACTTGCATCACACATGAGCTCGAAAGGATGGCTCCAATCTGGTGCCATGACAATAGGTGCAGAAATGAGAAGATTTTTCAATGTATTAAAAGCATTTGTGCACTCTTCTGTCCATACAAACTCAACATCCTTAGCCAACAAGTCACAAAGGGGTTTGGAGATTTTTGAAAAATCTTTTATAAATCTTCTATAAAACCCTGCATGTCCTAGGAAACTCCTAACACCCTTAACTGTAGTGGGAGGGGGTAGTTTTGATATTATATCGATTTTTGCTTTGTCTACCTCTATTCCCCTTTTGGACACCACATGTCCCAACACAATACCTTGTTGTACCATGAAATGGCACTTTTCCTAATTCAGCACTAAATTGCATTCTTCACATCTTTTAAGCACAAGCTGCAAATGGTTAAGGCATTCATCAAAACAAGATCCAAAAACACTAAAGTCATCCATAAATACCTCGATGAACCTTTCCACCATGTCTGAAAATATACTCATCATGCATCTTTGAAATGTAGCTGGAGCATTGCACAATCCAAAGGGCATCCTCCTGTATGCAAAAGTACCAAAAGGACATGTAAAAGTGGTTTTTTCTTGATCTTTTGGAGCAATAGCAATTTGATTATAGCCACTATAACCATCTAAAAAACAATAATGACTATATCCTGCTAATCTTTCTAACATTTGATCAATAAAAGGAAGAGAGAAGTGATCTTTCCTGGTTTCATTATTCAATTTCCTGTAATCAATGCAAACCCTCCATCCTGTGGTCACTCTAGTAGGGATAAGCTCATTTTCTTCATTTGTCACCACTGTGACTCCACTTTTCTTAGGCACTACATGTATAGGACTTACCCATTTGCTATCTGAGATAGGATAGATGATGCCAACATCTAGTAGCTTCAAAATCTCTGCTCTTACCACTTCCTTCATGTTTGGGTTAAGCCTTCTCTGTGCCTCCCTGCTTGGTTTTGCATTGTTTTCAAGGAGTATTCGATGCATGCATTTGGATGGACTTATTCCCTTGATATTTGCAATGGTCCATCCTATTGCACTCTTGTGTTCTCGTAGTACCCTTAGCAGCTTATCTTCTTCCTGTGCACTCAGGTTCGCAGCAATTATCACTGGTAGCGTCTGGTTCTCGCCCAAATATGCGTGCTTCAAATGATCGGGCAGCTGCTTAAGCTCTGGGTCTGTAAGTCTTGGTGCAGTTGACTGGTCCCTGGTAGCAGTCTGGACAGTCGACTGATCCCCTGCAGCAGTCGACTTGTCCAGTGCACCAGTCGACTTGTCTGCAGAAACATAAATGTCATCAGTCACCAATTTTTCAAATACTAGTGCAAACTTACCTGAGTGTGACTGTGAAGTGTCAAGGTGATGTATTGTCTCTGCAATCTCCCAGTCATCATATTCCTGTTCATCATTAGATAAAGTTAGAGATTGTGTAATTATGGCCTGTAATGGTTCAACGCTATGTACCTGAAATGTTTGATCAACAATATCCTGCACCACATCAACATTATAGCATTCATGATCATCATGTGGAAATTTCAGTGTATCAAACATTTTAAATTCAACCTTCTCTCCATTTATTTTCATGCTTATGGTACCCTTTTTGACACAAATTTTTATATCAGCCGTACTCATAAAGGGTCTACCTAGAATGATTGGTAGAGATGATGGCATTGAAGATTCCTCCATGTCTAACACAACAAAATCAGCAGGCAAAATGAAATCGTTTACCTGAACTAGGACATCTTCCAAAATACCTCTAGGTCTTTTGATACTGCGATCTGCCAACTGCAACGTGATGGATGTTGGTTGGAGTTCCCCCAATCCTAGCTTTTCATAGACGGTGTATGGGAGAAGATTGATGCTTGCCCCCAAGTCTAGTAGTGCTTTCTCAAAGAAGTGCTCGTCAATCCTGCAAGGAATGGTAAAACTACCTGGGTCTTTTAATTTGGGGGGCAGTTTTCTTAGTAAGACAGCGCTCACTTCTTCTGTCAAGGCCACATCCTCCCTTACCTGAAATGTTCTTTTGTGAGTACAACATTCTTTCAAAAATTTAGCATAAGAAGGAATTTGTTTAATAGCATCAAGTAGGGGGATATTAATTTCTACCTTTCTGAGAGTTTCAAAGATGTCAAATAAATGTTGATCTTTCTTTTGTTTGACTAACCTTTGAGGGAATGGTGGCAAAACTGTTCTTTCTTTTTCACTTACCTTGTTGGACCCCACAATTTTTGATGGTTGTTCTTCTTTTTCTTCGGTGTGTGTTCCAACTTTGTTGTCAATTATCTTACCACTTCTTAATGTTGTGACTGCCTTGAGCTGTTCTTGGCCTCCAGGGTTTGGTATAGTTTGTGATGGAAGTTCCCCTGCCTTTCGCTCGCTTAATTCTTTAGCAATTTGGCCAATCTGTGTTTCCAACTTCTGAATTGCTTGCCCTTGTTGGTTGCTTGTTTGATGTTGTTGTTGGAGCAATTGAAGAACGGTGGATTCAAAATCCAACTTCTTCTGTTCTTGAACTGGCCTATCAATCCCACTTCCCATTTGGAAGTTCCGTGCATGTCCTTGTGTGAATTGGGTCCCTTGATTATTCTAATTATTGCTCCATGAGAAGTTTGGATGGTTCCTCCACCCTGGGTTGTATGTGTTCGAGAAGGGATTGCTCTTTTGTGGGAACACTCCTCGACCTACATAGTTTGCATGCTCCTGATCTGTGAAAGAAGACATGGGACATGTATCAGTGGTATGATCTACATGAGAACATATTGCACAAATTTCATTTGTTTGATTTTTAACTCCACCCATCATGGACATTGCATTAACAAGCATATCAATTTTCTTATTCATGTTTACCATTTCCAATTGAATGTTATTGCTACTAGAAATTTCATAAACTCCCTGTTTTTTCGAAGGGCCCCTCCTTGTTGAGAATTATTGTGAATTCTCGCTGAGTTCTTCAAATAGTTCTATGGCCTCTTCGCCGCTTTTCCTCATCAAGATCCCGTTGCAAGCTGAATCCACAATTGCCTTATTAGTATCATTTAAACCTTCATAAAAAGCTTGTACCTGATCATCTTTAGGCATGTTGTGTGTTGGACACTTGAGAAGTTTGTTCTTGAAATCTTTCCATGCTTCGAAAAATAAGTCTTCATCCTTTTGTTGGAAGAGTTGAATCTCCCTTTTCAGTTGTTTGGTCTTTTGGGCTGGAAAGAATTCTTTTAAGAACTTTGTCGCCAATTGCTCCCATGAGTTTATTGATCCTGGTTCCAAAGAATTATACCATAGTTTAGCGTTAAGTTTTAAGGAAAAAGGAAACAATATTAACCTGATTTGCTCAGGGGTAAGCCCTTGGACGCTTTGTGTCCTGCAGAGATCGAAAAAGTCTTGTAAATGGAGATGAGGCTCTTCATCAGGTATGCCACTAAAATGGGGAACCATACTAAGTAACTGAGGAGATAGATGCAAGTTCCCTGTGACATTGGGTTGATAAGCAATGCAGGAGGGTTGTTCAATGTTCTTAGGCGTAAATTTATCCTGCATTGGTACGCGATTGGGTATTTCTTCTGCCATGATTTCTTGTGACTGAGGTCTCTGAGCAGTCGACTGGGTTCGTGCAGCAATCGACTGGTTGGTCGCAATCAGTCGACCTAATCTGTGCAAAGTGCGTTCTGTTTCTGCGTCAATTGGTAGTAGCTCTGGACGAAGTGATCTCCTTCCGTGCATCCACCAAAATCCTGTAACCTAAAAGAAAAATTTATTAATAAACTAAAAGAAAGAAAATAAAAACTTCCTACTGATCTGTAAGTTAAAATACTAGACAATCCCCGGCAACGGCGCCAAAAACTTGTTGTTGGTTTCTAGCTACCTAAATAAGTAGATAAACTAGACACAAATTATAAAACCTCGCAAGTGCACGAATCGTTTGACAAAGCGTAGCAATAGCAAGGGTCGATCCCACAGAGATTGTAGACCTTAACTTACTAATCAATAAAAAGAATAAAAATCATAAAGAGTTGTTTTGAAAGCCTAAAAGAAATAAAAAGATTAAAACTAAATTAAGAAGTGTTGAATCACAAATATTTATGAAGTAGTTGGGTTTAGATCTCCACCTATAGTTAGTAATGCTAAGTCACCTTCTGAACTTCTTCTTATTACTCATGTTTGTTCACTTCAAGGGCATGGTATCTACTCCTTAAAGTATTGTTTCTCTAGGCCAAGAATTAGGCATGGTATCTACTCTAATTCGTTTCTTTCATTAAGTGTTTAGCATGGTATCTACTAAGTTGTGCTTAAAGAAAACATAAGATCAGTGGAAACGAACAAACACTCAAGGTTCTAGAAATTGGTATCAGATCTAGATCCCTTAAGTTGATTGAACCAGGAACCCCTAAAGATTCCTTTGTTACAATTACGGGCACGAGATACGGGTCGTCTCAATATGCTCATATAACAGATTCAGATAGATGATAATGCAAACTTGGATTTCTCAAGTTCTGTACGTCAGTCGACTGGCTTTCACCTCAGTCGACTGCTCTCAGACTTCGAGAACTAGTTTGGTTACCATCAATCTATACCAATACAAACGGATTCAATCAATAAGTAAAACTAAAGAATTCAGAAGAATATAACACTACATAACTACGGCTTCAACCTACCCAACTATGAAATTAGTTCCACATAATAATACTTTTATTAACCAACAAGTTTGAATACATGATCAACATAAAAGAATAGAAGGAGAAGAAATAAACTAATGAAGTCCGGCAATGAGGTCGACTGGCTGTCACACAGTCGACTGCCTTCGAATACTGGATCTCCTCTCTCCTTCCTCGATGCTGATAGAATAAAGCCCCTGTTGATGACTTGAACGCTCAGAAACTCTTGTGATTCGGTGGTTTTGGAACCTGGAAGAGTGCCAACCGAGAGTGAGCCCTAGATAATGCTTCTTTTCTGATATTTATAGAACATGGCTGAGAATTAGGGTTTTTGCCCTTTTTCAGGAAAATCCTTCTTTGTTTTATTTGATGATTTATTTCTTTCTCTTTTCTTCTTTTCCTTCCTTATCTGTTAACCACGTGCTCTTGGAAATCCCCAGTCTCTAGATTTGATTTGCATAAATCTGGATTCAGATAGATTTGAAATTAGATTTGGATGAATCTTCGAATATCTTATCTGTTTACTCCGTCGCCTATCAGTCGACTGCATCTGGATGTAAGTCGGCTGTGTCGAGACTTCAGTATTTTCATGATTCATCAGCCCAGTCGACTGTTGTGTAAACTTGATTCCCTCTGTCCAGTCGCCTGTAAGCATGATCAGTCGACTGATCTCTTCAGTTTCCTGTGTTTCATCCTTAAAATCCTAAATTTGCTTCGTTCTGCTGTTTTTGGTTATTTCCTATTGAAAAGAGAGAATAAGAGTTAAATACCACATATAGAGCTTTTACATGTGCATTTACATTAAGATTATTGCTTCTAAATGTGAATAATAATGTGTTCATCAGCAACCCGATCAAGAGAACATGGAACGCGGAGCACCTCATCAAGTACCTCGAAAGGGAGGACTAAAGTTATTTTGTAACCGATCCCTTGTAATTGGCATCATACGCCGCTGTTTTTGTATAAGAAGATCTATTTTCTTTCCAAAGTCTTTTAGCTCAGATCTCTATGTAAACTTCTAATGTAACGGAACCCAAGCCTCGACACCGAAGGGTGAACTCGAGCACACGGTTAGCCTTTTCAAGCTAAGGCAACAGAGCTTTTCGCGCTCTTCCGACCCCCAAGCCTCGACACCGAAAGGTGAACTCAAGCACAGGGGTAGCCTTTTTAAGCTAAGGCAATGGAGCTCTTCGCTATCCGCCGACTCCCCAAGCCTTGACATCGAAGGGTGAACTCGAGCACATGGGTGGCTTTTTCAAGGTGAGGCAATGGAGCTCTTCGCTGTCTGCCGACCCCCAATTCTCGACACTGAAGGGTGAACTCGAGCACACGAGTAGCTTTTTCAAGCTAAGGCAACGGAGCTCTTCGCTCTCCGCCGACCCCCCAAGCCTCAACACCGAAGGGTAAACTCCAACACGCGGGTAGCATTTTCAAGCTAAGACAACGGAGCTCTTCGCACTCTGCCAACCCCCCAAGCCTCGACACCGTAGGGTGAACTCGAGAACACGGGTAGCTTTTTCAAGCTTAGGCAATGGAGCTCTTCGCTCTCCGCCGACCCCCTAAGCCTCGGCATCGAAGGGTGAACTCGAGCACAGGGGTAGCTTTTTCCAGCTAAGGCAATAGAGCTCTTCGCTCTCCGCCGACCCCCAAGCCTCCACACCGAAGAGTGAACTCGAGCACACGGGTAGCTTTTTCAAGTTAAAGCAACGGAGCTCTTCGCTTTCCACCGACCCCCAAGCCTCGACACCAAAGAGTGAACTCGAGCAGGCAGGTTGCTTTTTCAAGCTAAGGCAACGAAGCTCTTCACTCTCCGGTGGCACCCCAAGCCTCAACACCGAAGGGTGAACTCGAGCACCCGATTAACTTTTTCAAGCTAATGCAACGGAGCACGTCGCTCTCCGCCGACCCCCCAAGCCTCGACACCGAAGGGTGAACTCGAGCACACGGGTAGGTTTTTCAAGCTAAGACAATAGAGCTCTTCGCTTTCCACCGAACCCCCATGCCTTGACACCAATGGGTGAACTTGAGCACACGGGTAGCTTTTTCAAGCTAAAGCAACGAAGCTTTTTGCTCTCTGCTGACCCCCCAAGCCTCGACACCGAAGGATGAACTCGATCACACGGGTAGCTTTTTCAAGCTAAGGCAATGGAGCTCTTCGCTTTCCGCCGACCCCCTAAGCCTCATCACCGAAAGATGAACTCGAGCACACGGGTAGCTTTTTCAAGCTGAGGTAACCACACCGAAGGATCTTGCACTCGATGCTTGCACTGTACACCGACATCCAATCAATGCTGATGATAAAATCGACTCCCAAGATAGTCAGCTCGATTAGATCGATCCCAAAGATTCTGTCCCCAATCACAATCTTGCAATCCGCAGAATACCGATCAGTGGTTAAAGTTTTCCCTGATGGAGTAGCTACTGCTAAGATCTTGCCTGGAAAAATCTTCGGTTCAACTCCCAACACTTTAGCAAATTTAGGAGACACAAAAGTATGAGAGGATCCAGTATCGAACAAAACAACAGCTTTCATTCCATATTCTGATGCAAAAGATCCATTAAATTCGAAGCATGGAACATGAACTTTCAAATCAATATTTCCATTTCATTGAATTTCAAACTTTATACATTCGAATTGAAAACATTTCTTGACATCAGAAGGAAAACAGTAGAAGCTACAACAGTCTAACTCCTACAGTTCCTCTTCTCTTCTCGAAGTTCTCCCCGTAGTTCCTCAACTTCTTCCTTCAGCACATCGGTCATATTTTTCCTCTTCTCGAGTTTCCATACACGATGACTGAGAACTGCAAAGTCGACCTTGCGCTTTGCCAATTGAGCCTCCAATAATCTGACTCTCTCCCGCAGTGTTTCTACCTGCCTCTGAAGAGATATCACAAGACTATTTGGAACTGGTTCTTCTTCTTCGTCAGAAAAGTCATCAGATGAATTCGGAGGTGGGGTGATCTCTCGGGATTCAGGCCATTCTTCTCCGTCAGATTCTGCTTGCCCTGGGTAGTACTATTCCTCGAAATCTGCTTGTCCAGAATAGTACTCTTCCTCAATGATATGCCAATTGTCGTCTCCAGCAGGGTCGAAGTGATTAGCCATCTTAGAAATAGGGAGGAAGAAGCATAAGTCATAGAGCAACAAAAATGTAAGTAACTTACATTTAAATCTCTAGACTCAAACACACACTTTAATGTCCACTTCTAGGGTGTCGTTCCTTATAAATTTGTACTAGTGTGAAGCGTGGCTCAGATACCACTCTGTAACGCCCCGAATTCCAGAAACACACTGAATTCGAGATTCCACAGGATCTTTACACTTCTTTCATACAACTTTATAAGGAATTTAAAACTTTTCACTTTACATCAGAGTTACATGAAAACTTTACACTTTACATTTTACAGCGGAAGCAAATTTACAACATTTAAATAAATGTACATCAACATTTGAATAATCTCTAAGCATCTGTACTTCTTTAATCTTTATCATGTCATTTACCCTGCATACAAAACTGTGGGTACGTCAGTTTATTCAACCGACGAACATTATACACGGTCATCCTCTCTATGCCGGAAATAGTATAACTGATTTTCCATATTTAACAAACACAAACTTGTCACATATCAAACTAAAGGGAATACCCTATTGATGTCGTGTTGTGATTGTGCACTTAGTCCTTAATGCGGTTATTTATATTACATGACACTAATGCGCACTTCTTCGGATTCTATGCATCCCATACTACATAGGTCCGAGGGCAAGCTCTTAATCGTTCTTCATCTTGTAGGGATCAATCCCTCGTCATGTCTTAATCTACTACTGTAACTATGGTAAGTATCCTAGATTTTTTCTGACATACGAACTCATGTCTAGGTGCCCTAGAGGGAATCCCAACGCACTGACACATGACTCATCATGCAGGCATCCTGTGGTAATTCAGCTCCTACCATAGACATGACACCACCCGCAGTCGTCCAACACCCCACGAGCATCGCCACCGGGACGGTACTCTGGAGCAATATCCATGCCCTATCATGACTCATCATAAGACATCCTGGGATACTCTCTCGCTGCCAATCCAATGGCCCTCATACTCAATATTTTTCTCTTACTTTCATCACATCTTCACTATGTAACTAATCCTTAGTTTAATGAAATCATGAACAAAATCAATCTTTTAGAGTTAGCCCTCTCACTACTACCGGTCTTATTTCTTTCATTTCACAATGACCCAAACTGGTCTTTTCAATATCAATAATCATAATTCATCACTTTTCACTTGCCGGTGTGAGTTTTGGCTACACCCTAATTTTCAATTTCAATTCATAAATTCACATGTTTGAGTTTTCGTACTCAATAACATTTCTCTTTTCCAATCACATGATTTCTAAATTATTCATGAGTCCATAACCATACATGGAATTCAATTATTCATCAAGTAATTCATCAAATATCATTTCAACATTAAAATCACATCACTAATTATATGGTCACAATGAGTATTCACAACTCATAATTGTCACACTATTCTTCAATAAGAATAATTCATACCACTTCACTTCATATGTTTTCTTTCTTATTTATAATTCTTTTCTAGCACTTTATTTCAAGTTCTTTTGCGAATTATAACTTTCACAAAAATATAAGTGTAGAACCATAGTTCTATTTATACCTTTGTTCTCAAAAATATACTCTATTTTATTTTAATAACTCCCAATTTATCTTTCATAAGTCCCACATAATTTTATGATAACAATAGTATTTTTTTCATAATTTTTAATTATCAAAATCCACCCAAAAAAAATATTTTTTTCCACAAGTTAAACACTGGCCGAGACCAGGTTTCGAACCAACAGCAACAGGGAAACAAGCCGCCCACTCTGACCACTAGGCTAGTCGCGCCGATCGGTATAGAAGGGGATTAAGAGCTTTAAATGCTCTCGGCTGAAGTTAATTAATTTTTTTTATGTGCAAAACAAAAATATATGGTGTTAACGGGAATCGAACCATCGACATGTGAGAAACCCACCGCATACTGTAGCGATTTGGAGCCTCCCGACCGCTTGAGCTATAGGCTCAGGTTGTCTCAGTACAACTCGAACTCTAATTAAATCAACTCTCTCTGTTTAATAGAACATTTCGACGTTCAAAAGCTCTCATTTGATTTTGCTTTTATTAAACTTAATGTAAATTTCCAGATTAATTATTCCCATAATAATTAATACTCCAGTAAAATAAAAATAATTTTTTTTCAATAATTAAACATATATTTTTCATACAATTAGTTCGAATTATATGCTACTACTACCACATTTCTTTTCGACATTTCTTATCCAATTTTAACATCAATAATCTCTATATCAATTCTCTGTTTTTATTCATTTCACAAACCCCCAAATTATATTTTTAAGTCATCCATTACAAACATTATCACAAAAGTCCATCTAAGCACATAAGACAACACTTTCATCTACTAACATTTGCATTTAATTTTGATGCTAATAACGAATTTTACTACTTAATATTCTCCTTCGAGCCCCATCCTCAATATTCTCCTTCGAGCAATTCGAGACCCTCTTCGTCACCCACTTCGTGAGTAGCCGCCGAACTGAGAAGACCAGCATTTCGCTACTCTACCTCAACCAGAAGAAGGGTGAGAAGCTCAAAGACTATGTGAAAAGGTTCACAGCGGAAGCTAGGTCCATAGCATCCCTCGACCAGTCGGTCACTGCAGCTGCATTTCAATCCAATGTCCTCAACTCCAGCCTCCGCTCCTCCCTCGCCAAGAAGCCCCCACAGAACTTCTCTGACCTCCTCTTCCGGAGCGAAAAGTATGTTCGGGCCGAAGAAGCTGAGCACCGTCCCAACTTGGAGGGGTCTTCCTCCGGGTCTAAGAGAAAGGGAACAGAAGAGGAAGGGCCCAAGAAGCTCCAGAAGGATAATTCGGTCCGCGCCACTCCTCCTCCAAAAGGCCTCGGAGTGCCCGTCACATTCTCAGATGAAGACCTTGAGGGTGTCCGAACGCCCCATTGTGATGCACTCGTCATCAGCCTCCATATGGCGAACTTCAAAGTGGAGAGGATCCTGGTGGACAATGGAAACTCCGTCAACATCCTCTTCCTCACCGCTTTCAAAGGCCTTAAACTATCCCGAGACAGACTTAAGCCCGCCGGCTACATTCTCCATGGGTTCACGGGAGCGCCAGTGACTATTGAAGGGGTTATCACCCTGGACGTAACCGCTGGAAAAACTCCTACTACCCGAACGGAGTCGATGGACTTTATGGTCGTGGATGTCCCTGCAGCTTACAATGTCATTTTGGGTCGGCCCGGCTTAGCTGCCCTTGAAGCCGTCCTTTCCACCTATCACCTCAAGATGAAATTCCCCACCCGGGCAGGAGTAGGGGAAGTAAAAGGCAATCGGAAAATGGCCCGCAAGTGCTACATGACCTCTACCCTTGGTCCAGTCCTCTCCCTCGAAACTCTGGAAATCCCCCAAGATGTTGCCCGACCAACGTCCGAGCCGGTGGATGAGTTGGAGGAAGTGTTCTTCTCTAAGCAGGATCCAAGCCGAAAGTTCTTTGTTAGCAAGACCCTCCCATCCGCCCTATGCTCCGACATAGTCCAGTGCATCCGAAGGAACCGAGACCTCTTCGCTTAGTCAGCTGCAGACATGCCCGAAATTTTTGAAGAGCTCTTGGTCCACCACCTCAGTGTTGCTCCGGGGTCCAAACCGGTCCAACAAAAGAGGCGCAAGTTCGCCCACGAGCGCCAGCTAGCTATAGAAGAGGAGGTGGGCAAGCTCTTGAAGGCCCGGTTCATACAGGAGGTAAACCCGAGCAGAGCGATACACACTTATCGAAGGCATCCTATACAAGCGCTCCTTCACATAGGTAGACAGCAGGCCTTATTTAAGATGCCTCTCCCCGGAACAAGCCGACTACGCCCTACAAGAACTTCACGAAGGCATCGGCGAGGCACATTCAGGGTCCAGATCCCTAGCCCGCAAAGTGTTGAATTACGGATATTTCTGGCCCACTCTCCTACAAGATGCCGAACGACACGTTTGACAGTGCAGCTCTTGTTAGAGGTACTCCAACATCCGTCGCCTCCCACAAGCTCCACTCACTTCCCTATCAAGTCCTATCCCTTTCGCAATGTGGGGGATGGATTTACTAGGGCCTTTCCCACCAGATCCCGGCCAGTTCAAATTCTTAGTCGTGGCAATTGACTACTTCTCAAAGTGGATAGAGGCCGAGCCCTTGGCCACAATCACTGAGAACAAAGTACTTCAGTTCTTCTGGAAGAACGTAATCTGCCGATTTGGTGTCCCTCGGGTCCTCATTACAGACAACGAAACCCAGTTCACCAGGGTTGCCTTCCGAGCTCTATGTGAAGACCTCGCCATCCAACAACGTTTCTCCTCCGTCTCCCATCCATAGTCGAATGGCCAAGTGGAGAATACTAACCGACAAATCCTCTCCGGTATTAAGAAGAGGATGGATAAATGCTCCAAAGGCTTATGGGTTGATCAGCTCCCCAACGTGCTGTGGAACTACCGCACCACAAAACGGACCCCCACGGGAGAGTCCCCATTCAATCTCACCTATGGTTCCAAAGCTATGATCTGCTAGAAGTTGGTATACCCTCTCCTCGTCTAATGGCTTATGAAGAAGAACAAAATGCCAGAGAGCTCTGAGCAAATGTAGACCTGATTGATGAGATCCGTGAAAGAGCTTTCATTCGTCAACAAGCTACCGAAGAAGGATCGAGTTGGCACACAATAAGAGAGTCCGTCCTACCGACCTCAAAGAAGGGGACCTGGTCCTCAGAAAGTTAGCCATCTCTTTTCCTGGTCAGAAGAGCAAACTAGCTCCAAATTGGGACGGACCCTATAAGATTGCCAAAGTAGTTCGGCTCGGGACATACAAACTAGAAGACCTCGAAGGCAGGGAGATCCCCAGGACTTGGAATGCCGACCATCTTTTGAAATACCAAGAGAGCACTAACGCCTCTCTAAGTATTCTGGGATGTCGAACCGTTCCTCTCCTTTTACTTGTATTTTTTCCTTTATTTTCCTCTTGTAATAACGGCTCGCAACCTTAGAAGCAGCCAGCTATTAGTCATTAATAAAGAAAGTTTTTTCACATTTTACTTGTAAAATTGCTTGCATCTCTCTGCCTTTACTCTTCACCCTAACGACGAGTTCGGAGTCCAACACTTGGTTCGATTCCACTCCGCAAGCTCGCTCTTAAGCAAGCTAGGAGTGGGTCACCATTCGGAATTGCTCCCACAACGGTTGAACAAACTCTAACGACGAGTTCGAAGTCCAACACTTGGTTCGATTCCACTCCGCAAGCTCGCTCTTAAGCAAGCTAGGAATGGGTCACCATTCGGAATTGCTCCCACAACCGTTGAACAAACTCTGACGATGAGTTCGGAGTCCAACACTTGATTCGATTCCGCTCCGCAAGCTTGCTCTTAAGCAAGCTAGGAGTGGTTCGCCATTCGAAATTGCTCCCACAACGGTTGAACAAACTCTAACGACGAGTTCGAAGTCCAACACTTGGTTCGATTCCACTCCGCAAGCTCGCTCTTAAGCAAGCTAGGAATGGGTCACCATTCGGAATTGCTCCCACAACCGTTGAACAAACTCTGACGACGAGTTCGGAGTCCAACACTTGGTTCGATTCCACTCCGCAAGCTCGCTCTTAAGAAAGCTAGGAGTGGGTCACCATTTGGAATTGCTCCCACAACCGTTGAACAAACTTTAACGACGAGTTTGGAGTCCAACACTTGGTTCGATTCCACTCCGCAAGCTCGCTCTTAAGCAGGCTAGGAGTGGGTCACCATTCGGAATTGCTCCCACAACCGTTGAACAAACTCTAGCGACGAGTTCAAAGTCTAACACTAGGCTCGACTCCACTTCTCAAGCTCTATCAAGCAAGCCAGAAGTGGGTCGCCCATAAGAAAGGAGGTTTGCTTCTAATTTTGAGTAGTTGTCAAAAGTTGGAAGAGTAATACTTAAACTAATACCAGCCAACGCAACATTCGAACAACAGAAGTAAAACAAACTTTTTTATTAAGAGTCCGAACAAGGCTGACACTACAACGAATTTTTACAATAACTTGAAGAGCATAATACAACTTATTTAACGCTTCTTTGGTAGGGGAACGCTTCAGTTCAGAGACACACGAGGGCGGCGCCGCCTTACCTCTGAGCTCGACTCTAAACCAGCAAAGCGATAACCCCCTTCGCCGCTAACTCTAGCTGTGGCCCCAACCGAGGCGTCACTAGACGAAATGGCTACACCACTCTGAGCGTCAGCAGGACTCTGCCTAACGGCAGGCGAACGAGTCACAAGTTCGTAAAACGAGATGCCTCTTTCGCTCTCTTCACGAGTACACGACGTGCTGCGAACATTGGCTCTTATTGGCTGAGGTTTCAGCATTGCGATCTCCTCCTCCAGCTCGATGATCCAATCTCTCAGAATATCGTCTTCTGCCGATGCCCTGAAACGGGGAAGTTTGGACGACCCTGCGACGTTAGTGCTATCGGCCACAATAAGACGGAGATGAGTCACTTCGATACCTCTGTCGATCGTGATCCTCCTCAGTTTGTCAATTCTTGCCGACAACTCATTGCCCTCGGACATCAACTTCCCCACCTTCGTAGCTAACTTCTCTTCCTCCGCCGAATGCTCTTTCACCATTACCTCAAGATGACAAACCTCCGCCAGTAGTTCACTATTCTTTTGGTCGACATCAAAGAGGTCCTTACGGAGCAACTCTATCTCGCCTTCGAGACGAGTTTGTCGAGGTTGCTTTCGCAGTTCAGTCAACTCGCGAAGATACCCTCACGCAGTTGCTTTGATATCCTCCAATTTCAAGAAGTCGTAAAATGCTTTATCGTGCCAGTGAGAAAAGGCATCCTTCGTTTTTTCCAACTCAGTACGGAGATAGGAGACTTCAGTAATCGGACCAAACTCGACCTGAAAAGCGGAGAAAGATCAAAAGAAGTCTTTGACACTCGAAGACACAATCCGAGCAAAAAGAGTTGAATAAATTTGCGAAATTTTGTAATGTCCAGCCAAAACGAAATCATTTCATTAAAAGTCAAAAGTTTACAAAAAGCGGTGGCCAGTCCGTAGTTAGGCATTACAAAAAGAAGAAGAAGAACGGAAAAAGAGAAGAGACGACAAAGTCAGGGGTCGACCTCATCGTCGCTCGGCACAGCCACGATTGCACCCTCGGCGCCACCCTCGCCTTCGGGGTCTTCGCCCTCCAGCCTCGGATCGAACTCGGCCAAGGGCAGCTCTTCCTCACCCTCCACGGAGTCGTAGAAGTAATAGGACGAGACGTCGAACCTGGGGTTCCGAGCGACGACATGCTTCAGTGCTCGGCCGTACGCCTCCTCCATGTTCGTCAGCATGTGGGCTTCGACCTCGTCCCGAACAGCCTTCTCTGCGGCCTCCACCTTCGCCGCTTGCTCGGTCAGGGCCTCATCCGTCGCCTTTTGAGCCTGAGTCAGCTCTCCTTCAAGCTGAGCCCTCTCCTTCTCAAGGGTCTCGACCTTGGAAGCCTTGGCGGCAGAACTCCTCAGCGCCTCGGCGAGCTGAGCCTTTAAGTCGGCGACCTCGGCCTCGAGCGAAGTAGAATGCAACTGTTCGGCCTCCAGCTCCTTCACCGCTTTAGACCGCTCCAACCGTTCCTGGTCGTTCTGAACGGTCATCTCCTTCTCCTTGCTCGCGAATTCCTCGAGCAAATAGTTGAAGTGGCAGAGGGTCTACAAGCAACACAAGAAACAGTCAAGAACGAGCGCAAAAACTTAGAAAAATTCTCAAAGTAATCTACTACTTACCGACATAGTGTTCCGAGCGATCTGCATCGCGGCGTCCCCAACTTCACTTGCCTTAAGCGCCGCTCGGTCTTTAGGGGTCGGTAGGTGCTTCACCACCTGCATGCAAATATTACCATCCCCTAAGAACTCGTCGACCTTTATGACCCGCCAGTCGGGGACGAAGATGCGCTTGTGCTCCTCGGTCAGAATCTTCTCTGCCTCGGCTGTGAGAGGCGGGACATCGAGGGCCAGCGCCGCACTGATGTTGAACGCGCCGCCGGAGGATCCTGGAGCATCTGTTTGCGCCGTTGGGGTCGGCGCGTCTGAGGCAGGTGGGGCGGTCGGCACGACAAGGCATTGCTCAGGCTCGACTGAAGGAGCCTCGACAAACTGTCGCTCGGGGGTCGGAGAGACCGAGGGGATCTTGGGCGCTCGGCCGCCTTGAGGTCCGGACACGGTCCTCTTTCTCTTCCTCGTCTCCTGCTCCCTAACCGCCCGGGCCTTAGCCATCAGACCTTTGTAGTCCATGCCGGAGGATTCTGCACAAACCGAGTGAAAAAAGTTAAAAAAAAATTCAAAAGAAGAGGCATACTAGGGTTGATCGGACTGAGACCCCCTCGGAACAATGCCTCTTCGGTGACATCTTTCCAACTGAGGGTCGGAAGACCGAGAAACTTTTCCACGACTTCTGCCTCCTCGTTGCTGAGCACGGGCTCTTTCTTCGCCCGCTTCGGAAGACCGTCCCTCGACCACACCGTCGGGATCACCCATGGCTCGGGAGCTCGGACGAGGAAGTATTTCTCCTTCCAATGCTTGATCGAGTCCGGGTTCTCGATCAGCTTCACTCCCTTCCTCGGCAAGAGATAGTACCTTTGCTCATTTTTGCTTGGCTGGCAGGGTCGGTAGAGACTCCGAAAGATGAACATGTTGGGCTCTGCGCCGACCTCCTGGCATTGAAGAACGAACGCCATGACGTGTCGTCAGGTGTTCGGCATTAGCTGAGCCGGACACAAGCCATACCACTGCAACACCTCAACCACGAAAGGGTGCAGCGGCAGCCGAAGTCCGGCATTCAGGGAGTCAGCGGGAAATACGCATATGTCGGCCGAGGACGAGGTGCACGCTCGGAAGCCAGGGCCAGGGAGAAGGAGCCCATACTCTGTAGGGATTTGGAACCCGCTCCGGATCCGATGCAAATTCGCCTCGGTCAGCACCGAAAAGATCTGATCCACCTCGGACGTTAACCTCGGTTCGTTCTCCTCATACTGTAGCGATTTGGAGCCTCCCGACCGCTTGAGCTATAGGCTCAGGTTGTCTCAGTACAACTCGAACTCTAATTAAATCAACTCTCTCTGTTTAATAGAACATTTCGACGTTCAAAAGCTCTCATTTGATTTTGCTTTTATTAAACTTAATGTAAATTTCCAGATTAATTATTCCCATAATAATTAATACTCCAGTAAAATAAAAATAATTTTTTTTCAATAATTAAACATATATTTTTCATACAATTAGTTCGAATTATATGCTACTACTACCACATTTCTTTTCGACATTTCTTATCCAATTTTAACATCAATAATCTCTATATCAATTCTCTGTTTTTATTCATTTCACAAACCCCCAAATTATATTTTTAAGTCATCCATTATAAACATTATCACAAAAGTCCATCTAAGCACATAAAACAACACTTTCATCTACTAACATTTGCATTTAATTTTGATGCTAATAACGAATTTTACTTCAAGCAATCCATAACACACAACTTAAGTTTGATGATGGAATCATATACAATCTATTTAGCAATATTCCAATCAACTAATAAACCATTTTTCCAATTAAAATGTACTCTTATTAATCTTTTTCATGCATTATCATTTCAATTCAATTCTAGCATGCTATCTAATTAGAAACATGGAAAATAACCCACCTTAATTGGAGAGAAATACAATTTGCAACACCTCCTAAACAAAAGTCCTTGCCAAGAGAGCGATCCTCCTCCTCCTCGATGTGCACACAAGCCTTCAAGATGCCAACCCGAGCTCCAAAGATGCCGACCTTCCCTTCTTGGTGCAACACAACTCTTCACACACAACTCTCAACCTTTTAACTCACTTACTATACTACTAATAATGTATTTTATACTATAGATCTTGGAGAATTAAAGAGAACAAAAGTTGTACATTATATTTTCAATAAAAATAATCTTTAAAATATGTTCTACATTACAAGTTGTAATTAAAGTAAGAATAACTCATGGGCTTTAATTAATGGGCCAAATAATAGTTTTATAAAAGAAAATAAATAAATTAGATTTGGGCTAGAAAGAAAGGCTTATGTTTATTTGAAGAAAAATGGGCCTTTATAAAAATAATTAAAGAACACATATACACACATCATTCATAATAAAAAAATAATTATAAGATTTCATACTACAAAAATTGCACGTGCACACTACGTACAAAATTAAATAAATAATTTTCATAAATGAAAATCGGGGTATTACACGAGGGTAGCTTTTTCAAGCTAAGGCAATGGAGCTCTTCGCTCTCTGCCGAACCCCCAAGCCTCGAAACCGAAGGGTGAACTCGAGCATATGGGTAGTTTTTTCAAGCTAAGGCAACAGAGCTCTTCGCTTTCCGCCGACCCCCAAGCCTCGACACTGAAGGGTGAACTCGAGCACAGCAGTAGGTTTTTCAAGTTTAGGCAACAGAGCTCTTCCCTCTCTGCCGACCCCCCAAGCTTCGACACCGAATGGTGAACTCGAGCACAGGGGTAGCTTTTTCAAGCTAAGGCAACGGAACACTTCGCTCTCCGCCGACACCCCAAGCCTCAACACCGAAGGGTAAACTCGAGCACCCGGGTAGCTTTTTCAAGTTAAGGAAACAGAGCTCTTCGCTCTCTGCCGACCCCCCAAGCCTCGACACCGAAGGGTGAACTCGAGCACACGGGTAGCTTTTTCAGGCTGAGACAACGGAGATCTTCGCTCTCCGCTGACCCCCCAAGCCTCGACACCGAAGGGTGAACTCGAGCACACGGGTAGCTTTTTAAAGTTAAGGCAACAGAGCTCTACTCTCTCCGCTGACCACCAAGCCTTGACACCGAATGTTGAACTCGAGCACACGGGATGCTTTTTCAAGGTAAGGCAAAGGAGATCTTCGCTCTCTGCCGACCTCCCAAGTCTCGACACCGAATGGTGAACTCTAGCACACAGGTAGCTTTTTCATGCTGAGGCAACGGAGATCTTCGCTCTCCGCCGACCCGCAAGCCTCGACACCAAAGGGTGAACTCGAGCACACGGGTGGCTTTTCCAAGCTAAGGCAACAGAGCTATTCGCTCTCCGCCAACCCCCAAGCCTCGACACCAAAGGGTAAACTCGAGCACACGGGTAGCTTTTTTCAAGCTAAGGCAACGGAGCTCTTCACTCCCCGCCTACCCTCCAAGCCTCGACACTGAAGGGTGAACTCAAGAACATAGGTAGCTTTTTCAAGATTAGGTAAGGGAGCTCTTCGTTCTCCATCGACCCCCCAAGCCTCGACACAGAAGGGTGAACTCGAGCACACGGGTAGCTTTTTCAAGCTAAGGCAACGGAGCTCATCGTACTCCACCGACCCCCAATCCTCGACACTGAAGGGTGAACTCGAGCACACAGGTAGCTTTTTCAAGCTAAGGCAATGGAGCTTTTCGCTCTCAGCCGACCCCCCAAGCCTCGACAATGAAAGGACAATTCTAGCACGCGGATAGCTTTTTCAAGTTAAGGCAACGGAGCTCTTCTCTCTCTGCCGACCCCTTAAGCCTCGACACCGAAGGGTGAACTCGAGCACATGGGTAGCTTTTTCAAGCTAAGGCAACGGAGCTCTTCGCTCTCCGCCGACCCCCCAAGCCTCGACACCGAAGGGTGAGCTCGAACACACGAGTAGCTTTTTCAAGCTGAGGCAATGGAACTCTTCGCTCTCCGCTGACACCCAAGCCTCCACACCGAAGGGTGAACTCGAGCACACGGGTAGCTTTTTAAAGCTAAGGCAACAGAGCTCTTTGCTCTCTGCCGACCCCCAAGCCTCGACACCGATGGGTGAACTGGAGCACACGGGTATTTTTTTCAAGCTAAGGCTACGGAGCTCTTCGCTTTACGCCGACCCCGCAATTCTTGACACCGAATGGTGAACTTGAGCATGCAGGTATTATTTTCAAGCTAAGGCGACAGAGCTCTTCGCTCTCCGCCGTCTCCCCAAGCTCAACACTAAAGGGTGAACTCGAGCACGCGGGTAGCTTTTTCAAGCTAAGGCAACGGAGCTGTTCACTCTCCGCCGACCCCCTAAGCCTCGACTCCGAAGGGTGAACTCGAGTACATGGGTTGTTTTTCAAGTTAGGGCAACGGAGCTTTTCGCTCTCCGCCGACCCCCAAGCCTCAACACCGAATGGTGAACTCGAGCATGCGGGTAGCTTTTTCAAGCTAAGGTGACGGGGCTCTTCGCTCTCTACCGACCCCCAGGCCTCGACACCGAAGGGTGAACTCTAGGACACGGGTAGGTTTTTCAAGCTAAGGCAACAGAGTTTTTCGCTCTCCGCCGACCCCCCAAGCCTCGACACCAAAGGGTGAACTCGAGCACTCGGGTAGCTTTTTCAAGCTAAGGCAACGGAGCTCTTCGCTCTCTGCAGACCCCCAAGCCTCGACACCGAAGAGTGAACTCGAGCACATAGGTATCTTTTTCATGCTAAGGCAACGGAGCTTTTCGCTCTCCGCCGACCTCCCAAGCCTCGACACTGAAGCGTGAACTCGAGCACGCGGGTAGCTTTTTCAAGCTAAGGCAACAGAGCTCTTCACTCTCCGCCGACCCCCCAAGCCTCGACACCGAAGGATAAACTCGAGCACACGGGTAGCTTTTTTCAAGCTAAGGCAGCGAAGCTCTTCGCTCCCCGCCGAACCCCAATCCTCGACAGCAAAGGGTGAACTCGAGAACACAGGATGTTTTTTCAAGCTGAGGCAACAGAGCTCTTCGCTCTCCGCCGACACCCCAGCGTCAACACCAAAGGGTGAACTCGAATATACAGGTAGCTTTTTAAAACTAAGGCAACATAGCTCTTCGCTCTCCGCCACCCCCCCAACCCTTGACACCGAAGGGAGAACTCAAGCACACGGGTAGCTTTTTCAAGCAAAGGTAACGGAGCTCTTCGCTCGCCGCCGACCCTTTAAGCCTCGACACCGAAGGGTGAACTCGAGCACATGGGTAGTTTTTTCAAGCTAGGGCAACGGAGCTCTTCGCTCTCCGCTGACCCCCCAAGCCTCGACACCGAAGAGTGAACTCGACCACACGAGTAGCTTTTTCAAGCTGAGGCAACGGAACTCCTCGCTCTCTGCTGACATCCAAGCCTCCACACCGAAGGGTGAACTCAAGCACACGGGTAGCTTTTTAAAGCTAAGGCAACAGAGCTCTTTGCTCTCCGCCGACCCCCAAGCCTCGACACCGATCAGTGAACTCGAGCACACGGGTAGCTTTTTCAAGCTAAAGCATCGGAGCTCTTCGCTCTTCGCCAACCCCCCAAGCCTCGACACCGGAGGGTGAACTCAAGAACAAGGGTAGGTTTTTCAAGCTAAGGCAACAGAGCTCTTCGCTCTCTGCCCACCCCCCAAGCCTCGACACCGAAGGGTGAACTCGAGCACCGAGGTAGCTCTTTCAAGCTGAGGCAACAGAGATCTTCGCACTCCGCCGAACCCCAATTCTCGACACTGAAGGGTGAACTCGAACACACGGATAACTTTTTAAAGTTATGGCAACAGAGCTCTTCGCTCACCTGATAACCCCCTAAGACTCGACACTGAAGGGTAAACTCGAACACACTGGTAGCTTTTTCAAGCTGAGGCAACAGAACTCTTTGCTCTCTGCCAATCCCCAAGCCTCGACACCGAAGGGTGAACTCAAGCGGACGGGTAGCTTTTTCAAACTAAGACAACAGTGCTCTTCACTTTTTGCCAAACTACCAAGCCTCGACATCGAAGGGTGAACTCGAGCACACAGGTAACTTTTTCAAGCTAAGGCAATGGAGCTCTTCACTCTCCACCGACCCCCCAAGACTCGACACTGAAGGGTGAACTTGAGCACTAGGGTAGCTTTTTCAAGCTGAGGCAATAGAGCTCTTCGTTCTCCGCCTACACCCAAGCATCGACATCGACGAGTGAACTCAAACACACGGGTAACTTTTTAAAGCTAAGGCAACATAGCTCTTCGCTCTCTGCCAACCCCCCAAGCCTCGACACCGAAGGGCGAACTCGAGCACACGGGTAGCTTTTTCAAGCTTAGGCTACGGAGCTCTTCGCTCTCCGCCGATCTCCCAAGCCTCGACACCGAAGGGTAAACTCGAGCACATGGGTAGCTTTTTCAAGCTAAGGCAACGGAACTCTTCACTCTCCACCGACCCCCCAAGCCTCGACACCGAAGGGTAAACTCGAGCACACGGATAGCATTTTTCAAGCTAAGGCAACGGAGCTCTTCGCTCCCTACCGATCCCCCAAACCTCGACACCCGACACCGAAGGGTGAACTCGAAAACACGGGTAGCTTTTTCAAGCTTAGGTAAGGGAGCTCTTCGCTCTCTGCCGACCCCCAAAGCCTCGACACCGAAGGGTGAACTCGAGCACACAGGTAGCTTTTTCATGCTAAGGCAACGGAGCTCATCGCTGTCCGAAAAACCCCTAGCCACGACACCGAAGGGTGCACTCGAGCACGAGGGTAGCTTTTTCAAGCGAAGACAACGGAGCTATTCGCTCTCCGTCGACCCCCCAAGCCTCGACACCCAAGGGTGAATTCGAGTACACGGGTTGATTTTCAAGGTAAGGCAACAGAGCTCTTCGCTTTCTACCGACACCCCAAGCCTCGACACCAAAGAGTAAACTTGAGCACACTGGTAGCTTTTTCAAGCTAACGCAACGGAGCTCTTCGCTCTCCGCCGACCCAATAAGCCTCGACACCGAAGGATGAACTCGAGCACATGGGTAGCTTTTTCAAGCTAAGGCTATGGAGCCTTCGTTCTCCGCTGACCCCCCAAGCCTCGACACCAAATGGTGAACTCGAGCACACGGGGAGCTTTTTCAAGCTGAGGCAACGGAGCTCTTCGCTCACCGCCGATCCCCCAAGCCTCGGCTCCAAATGGTGAACTCATGCACACGGGTAGCTTTTTCAAGCTAAGGCAATGAAGCTCTTTGCTCTCCACCGATCCACCAAGCCTCGACACCGAAGGGTGAACTCGAGCACATGGGTAGCTTTTTCAAGCTAAGGCAACATAGCTCTTCACTCTCCGCCGGCCCCCCAAGACTCGACACCGAAGGGTGAACTCGAACACACGGGTAGCCTTTTCAAGCTGAGGCAACAGATCTCATCGCTCTCCGCAAACACCCAAGCATCGACACCGAAGGGTGAACTCGAACGCACGGGTAACTTTTTAAAGCTAAGGCAACATAGCTCTTCAATCTCCGCCAACCCCCCAAACCTCGACACCGAAGGGCCAACTCGAGCACATAGGTAGCTTTTTCAAGCTGAGGCTACGGAGCTCTTCACTCTCCACTGACCCCCCAAGCATCGACACCGAAGGGTAAACTCGAGCACACGGGTAGCTTTTTCAAGCTAAGGTAACATAGCTATTCACTCTCCGCCGACCCCAAGCCTCGACACCGAAGGGGAAACTCGAGCACACGGGCAGCTTGTTTCAAGCTAAGGTAACGGAGCACTTCGCTCCCCGCCGACCCCCCAAGCCTCGACACCAAAGGGTGAACTCGAGAACACTTGTAGCTTTTTCAAGGTTAGGTAATGGAGCTCTTCATTCTCCGCCGACCCCCCAAACCTCAACACGGAATGGTGAACTCGAACACACGGGTATCTTTTTCAAGCTAAGGCAACGAAGCTCATCGCTCTCCACTGACCCCCAAGACTCGACACTGAAGGGTTAACTCGCGCACACGGGTAGCTTTTTCAAGCTAAGGCAACGGAGCTTTTTGCTCTCCGCTGACCCCCCTAAGCCTCGACACCGAAGGCTGAACTCTAGCATGCAGGTAGCTTTTTCAAGCTAAGGCAATGGAGCTCTTCGCTCTCCGCCGACCCCCAAAGCCTCGACACCGAAGGGTGAACTCCAGCACATGGGTTGCTTTTTCAAGCTAAGGTAACGGAGCTCTTCGCTCTCCGCCAAGCCTCGACACCAAAGGCTGAACTCGAGCACACGGTTAGCTTTTTCAAGTTAAGGCAACGGAGCTATTCGCTCTCCGCCGACCCCACAAGCCTCGACACCGAAGGGTGAACTCGAGCACACGGGTCACTTTTTCAAGCTACGGCAATGGAGACTTCGTTCTCCGCCAAACCCCCAAGCCTCGACACCGAATGGTGAACTCGAGCACACGGGTAGCTTTTTCAAGCTGAGGCAATGGAGCTCTTTACTTTCTGCCGACCCCCAAGCCTCGACACAGAAGGGTGAACTCGAGCACACGGGCAGCTTTTTAAAGCTAACGCAACGGAGCACTTCGGTTTCCGCCGCCCCCTCAAGCCTCGACACCGAATGGTGAACTCGAGCATGCGGGTAGCTTTTTCAAGCTAAGGCTATGGAGCTCTTCACTCTCCGCCGAGCCCTTAAGCCTCGACACCGAAGGATAAACTCGAGCACACGGGTAGCATTTTTCAAGCAAAGGCAACGGAGCTCTTCGCTCCCCGCCGACCCCCCAAGCTTCGACACCGAAGGGTGAACTCGAGAACACAGGTAGCTTTTTCAAGCTGAGGCAACAGAGCTCTTCGCTCTCCGCCGACACCCAAGCGTTGACACCGAAGGGTAATCTCGAACACACCGGTAGCTTTTTAAAGCTAAGGCAGCATAGCCCTTCGCTCTCCACCAACCCCCCAAGCCTCGATACCGAAGGGTAAACTCGAGCACACGGGTAGCTTTTTCAAGCTTAGGTAAGGGAGCTCTTCGCTCTCCGCCGAACCCCCCAGCCTCGACACCGAAGGTTAACTCGAGCACACGGGAAGCTTTTTCAAGCTAAGGCAATAGAGCTCTTCACTCTCCGCTGACCCCCCTAAGCCTCGACACCGAAGGATTAACTCAAGCACACAAGTAGCTTTTTCAAGCTAGGGCAACGGAGCTTTTCGCTCTCTGCCGACCCCCCAAGCCTCAACACCGAATGGTGAACTCGAGCACGTGGGTAGCTTTTTCAAGCTAAGGCAACGGAGGCTCTTCACTCTCCGCCGACCCCCCAAGCCTCGACACCGAAGGATAAACTCGAGCACACGGGAAGCTTTTTTCAAGTTAAGGCAACGGAGCTCTTCGCTCCCCGCCGAACCCCAAGCCTCGACAGTAAAGGGTGAACTCGAGAACACGGGAAGTTTTTTCAAGCTGAGGCAACAGAGTTCTTCGCTCTCCACCGACACCCAAGCATCGACACCGAAGGGTGAACTCGAACACACGGGTAGCTTTTTAAAGCTAAGGCAACATAGCTCTTCGCTCTCCGCCAACCCCCCAAGCCTCGGCACCGAAGGGTGAACTCGAGCACACTGGTAGCTTTTTCAAGTTTAGGCAACGGAGCTCTTCGCTCTCCGCCAACCCCCCAAGCCTCGACACCGAAGGTGAACACGAGCACACGGGTAGCTTTTTCAAGGAAAGGGCAATGGAGCTCTTCACTCTCCGCCAACCTCCAAGCCTCGACACCGAAGGATAAACTCGAGCACACGGGTAGCTTTTTCAAGCTAAGGCAACAGAGCCCTTCGCTCCCTACCGACCCCCCATGTCTCGACACCGAAGGGTGAACTCGAGAACATGGGTAGCTTTTTCAAGCTTAGGTAATGGAGTTCTTCGCTCTCCGCTGACCCCCCAAGCCTCGACACCGAAGGGTGAACTGGAGCACACGGGTAGCTTTTTCATGCTAAGGCAACGGAGCTCATTGCTGTCCAGTGAACCCAAAGCCTCGACTCAGAAGGGTCAACTCGAACACACGGGTAGCTTTTTCAAGTTAAGGCAACAGAGTTTTTCGCTATCCACCGACCCCTCAAGCCTCAACACGGAAGGGTGAACTTAAGCACGCGGGTAGCTTTATTGAGCTAAGGCAACGGAGCTCATCGCTCTCCCCCGACCTCGCAAGCCTCGACACCGAAGGGTGAACTAGAGCACACAGGTCGCTTTTTTCAATATAACACAACGGAGCTCTTCGCATTCTGCTGACCCCCTAGCCTCGACACCGATGGGTGAACTCAAGCACACGGGTAGGTTTTTCAAGCTAAGGCAATTGAGCTCTTCGCTCTCCGCCGACCCCCCAAGCCTCGACACCAAAGCGTGAACTCGAGCACAAGGGTAGCTTTCTCAAGCTAAGGCAACGGAGCTCTTCGCTCTCCGCCGACCCCACATGCCTCGACACCGAAGGGTGAACTCGAGCACACGGGTAGCTTTTTCAGGCTAAGGCAATGGAGCCTTCGTTCTCCGCCGACCCCCCAAGCCTCGACACCGAATGGTGAACTCGAGCATACGGGTAGCTTTTTCAAGCAGAGGCAACGAAGCTCTTCGCTCTCTACTGACCCCCTAAGCATCGACACCGAAGGGTGAATTCGAGCACACGGTAGCTTTTGAAAGCTGAGGCAACAGGAGCTCTTCGCTTTCTGCCGACCCCCCAAGCCTCGACACCGAAGGGTGAACTCGAGCACGCGGGAAGCTTCTTCAAGCTAAGGCGACGGAGCTCTTTGCTCTCCGCCGTCCCCTCAAAGCCCTACACTGAAGGGTGAACTCGAGCATGCGGGTAGCTTTTTCAAGCTAAAGCAACGGAGCTCTTCGCTCTCCGCCGACCCCCCAAGCCTCGACACCGAAGGGTGAAATCTAGTACACTGGTTGTTTTTCAAGTTAAGGCAATAGAGCTTTTCGCTCTCCACCGACCCCCCAAGTCTCAACACCGAATGGTGAACTCGAGCACGTGGGTAGATTTTTCAAGCTAAGGCGATGCAGCTCTTCGCTCTCTGCCAACCCCCCAAGCCTCGACACCAAAGGGTTAACTCTTGGACACGGGTAGGTTTTTCAAGCTAAGGCAACGGCGCTCTTTGCTTTCCACCGACCCCCCCAAGCCTCGACACCGAATGGTGAACTCGAGCACGTGGTTAGCTTTTTCAAGCTTAGGCGACGGAGCTCTTCGCTCTCCGCCGTCCCCCCAAGCCTCAATACCGAAGGGTGAACTCAAGCACACGGATAGCTTTTTCAAGCTAAGACAACGGAGCTCTTCGCTCTCCGCCAACCCCCCAAGCCTCGACACCGAAGGGTGAAATCTAGTACACGGGTTGTTTTTCAAGTTAAGGCAACGGAGATTTTTGCTCTCCACCGACCCCCAAAGCCTCAACACCGAATGGTGAACTCGAGCATGCGGGTAGCTTTTTCAAGCTAAGGCGACGGAGTTTTTTGCTCTCTGCCGACCCCCCAAGCCTCGACACCAAAGGGTGAACTTTAGGACTCGGGTAGATTTTTCAAGATAAGGCAACAGAGCTCTTCGCTCTCTACCGACCCCTCAAGCCTCGACACCAAAGGGTAAACTCGAGCACACGGGTAGCTTTTTCAAGCTAAGGCAACGGAGCTCTTCGCTCTGAGCTGACCCCCAAGTCTCGTCACCGAATGGTGAACTCGAGCACACGGATAGCTTTTTCAAGCTAAGGCAACGGAGCTCTTCGCTCTCCGCCGACCCCACAAGCCTCGACACCGAAGGGTGAACTCGAACACACGGGTAGCTTTTTCAAGCTAAGCCAATGGAGCCTTCATTTTCCGCCGACCTGCCAAGCCTCAACACCGAATGGTGAACTCAAGCACACGGGTAGCTTTTTCAAGATGAGGCAGCGAAGCTCTTCGCTCTCCGTCGACCCCCAAGCCTCGATACCGAAGGGTGAATTCGAGCACACGAGTAGCTTTTTAAAGCTAAGGCAACGGAGCTCTTCGCTTTCTACCGACCCCCCAAGCCTCGACACCGAATGGTGAACTCGAGCACACGGGTAGCTTTTTCAAGCTAAGGCGACGAAGCTCTTCGCTCTCCGCCGACCCCCAAGCCTCGACACTGAAGGGTGAATTCGAGCACACAGGTAGCTTTTTAAAGCTAAGGCAACGGAGGTCTTCGCTTTCTGTCGACCCCCCATGCCTCGACATCGAATGGTGAACTCGAGCATGCGGATAGCTTTTTCAAGCTAAGGCGACGGAGCTCTTCGCTCTCCGCTATCCCCCCCAGCCTCGACACCGAATAGTGAACTCGAGCATGCAGGTAGCTTTTCAAGATAAGGCAACAGAGCTCTTCGCTCTCTGCAGATCCCCCAAGCCTCAGCACCGAAGGGGCAACTCGAGTACACGGGTTGTTTTTCAAGTTAAGGCAACGGAGCTTTTCGCTCTCTGCCGACCCCCCAAACCTCAACACCGAATGGTGAACTCGAGCACGCGGGTAGCTTTTTTAAGCTAAGGCGACGGAGCTCTTCGCTCTCTGTTGACCCCCCAAGCCTCGACACCGAAGGGTGAACTCGAGCATGCGGGTAACTTTTTTAAGCTAAGGCAACGAAGCTCTTCACTCTCCGCCGATCCCCCAAGCCACGACACGGAAGGGGCAACTCGAGTACACGAATTGTTTTTCAAGTTAAGGAAACAGTGCTCTTCGCTCTCCGCCGACCCCCAAGCCTCGACACCGAATGGTGAACTCGAGCACACGGGTAGCTTTTTCAAGCTAAGGCAACAGAGCTTTTCTATCTCCACCGACGCCCCAAGCCTCGACACTGAAGGGTGAACTCGAGCACGAGGGTAGATTTTTCAAGCTAAGGCAACGGAGCTCTTCGCTCTCCGCCGACCCCCAAGCCTCGACTCCGAAGGGTGAACTCGAGCTCACGGGTAGTTTTTTCAAGCTAAGGCAACGGAGCTCTTCGCTCTTCGCCGACCCCGCAAGCCTCGACACCAAAAGATGAACTCGAGCACATGGGTAGGTTTTTCAAGCTAAGGCAACAGAGCTCTTCCCTCTCTGCCGACCCCCCAAGGCTCGACACCGAAGTGTGAACTCGAGCACACGGGTAGCTTTTTCAAGCTGAGGCAACGGAGCTCTTCCCTCTCTGCCGACCCCTAAGCCTCGATACCGAAGGGTGAAGTCGAGCACATGGGTAGCTTTTTAAAGTTAAGGCAACGGTGCTCTTGGCTCTCCGCTGACCCCCTAAGCCTCGACACCGTTGGGTGAACTCGTGCACACCGATCGCTTTTTCAAGCTAAGGCAATGGGGCTCTTCGCTCTCCGCCGACCCCCCAAGCCTCGACACCGAAGGGTGAGAGCACAATGGTAGCTTTTTCAAGCTAAGGCAACGGAGCTCTTTTCTCTCTGCCGACCCCCCAAGCCTCGATACCAAAGGGTGAACTCGAGCACACTGGTAGTTTTTTCAAGCTAAGACAACAGAGCTCTTCGCTCTTCGCCGACCCCCATGCTTCGACACCGAAGAGTGAACTCGAGCACACGGGTAGCTTTTTTCAAGCTAAGATAACAGAGCTTTTCGCTTTCCGCCGACCCCCCAAGTCTCGACACCGAAGGGTGAACTCGAGCACACGGGTAACTTTTTTAAGCTAAGGCAACGGAGCTCTTTGCTCTTCGCCAACCCCCCAAATCTCGACACCGAATGGTGAACTCGAGCACACGGGTTTGCAAGCTAAGACAACGTAGCTCTTTGCTCTCCACCGACCCCTCAAGCCTCAACCTCCGGTCAGGGCTTCAGCTAAACTCCCTACCAAAAATTTCATTAAGATTTATGGTGCTCACCTTTGGCAAACGCCCCGAGCCCCGGACCGTTTGTTTACCCACCTCTCACCCGCAGAAAACTCCGGGCTAATGGCCTCAACGCCAAAACCCCAAATTGTTCGAAGGTGGCAGGGGAGCCACCGACCCAAGAATCTCACCCAAAAAAACTCCCCAAGCCCCTAGACCTTGGTCGGCACACCTCTTACCCACTGGCAACTCGGGGCAGACTGCCCTTAGAGCCGTCTACCCAAAATTTCTAGAGGATGGCAGGAGAGCCACCAACCCGGGACTCTCGGCTAAAAGTTCCGTATTAGGGTGCCCACCTTCGGCAAGCACCTAAAGTCCTCATCTCGGGGTCGGCCAACCTTTCACCCGCTGGCAACTCGGGGTAAATGGCCCTCGGAGCCGTTACCCCAAATTGTCAGTGGGTGGGAGGGCAGCCACTGGCAATGAGAACCCACGGTGATGTGAGATTTTCTCTGATGGATTTCTAGTGAGGGGGTGGGGGTTTTATAGCCCCCAAGGACGGCTCATTAATGGCGCCGGAAGACGAAATGTCGGAAGTCAAAACGTCCCATGTTAAATGGCGTGGGAAGGAAAACGTCTAGCATTAATGGCGTGGGAAGACGGAAAGTCCCCCCATTAATGACGTTGAAAGACGGTCTTCTACTGCAGAACTCTCGGGACTCCTCTCCCTCTCCGTCGCCTTACTGCTCGGGGACGACCGTCGTCTCCGCCTGAGAGTTCAATTCCCGGAGCTGGCCGAACCTGCTCCACCTATCGATGTGTCGTTTTCGCTCCCAGGTCTCTGACCCTCTGCACGGCCCCGAAGTCAAACGAGCGCCCTAACTCTAACCCCCAACGCATTCTCAACAACAAGTTCAAAAGGGTCTTTATTATAACGCCCGAGGAGGCCACAATACAGATATTTATTTCAACGAAAGCCTCATCCTAAACTATCCTCAGGCCCCCTCCGGGCTCGCATAGGTCAGCTCGAACCCCGCCGAACGACTCTGTTTTGCAGCATGCCTTTGCCGAGCCCCTGGGATCAGCCAAAGATGACACGCCAGCCACAGAACATTGAGCATCGCCCGGCCTCACATACTCGAGTTTCAGAATCGGGGATGGTTCACACCTCGAGGATGCTCCGATCGCTGAGAGGACCGACTTTTCCAACATTGTTTTATAATGCAGAATCTCGATCTCTTTCTCCATAATGACCTCACGAAGGAGCAACTCAGATGTAGGACTCTGCACCGAGGCACTTGACATGGAAAATCCAAGGCCCGTACCCTCGAGGTCATGGTCGGCTATCGCCCTCTTCAATTGAGCCGACTCCGCGCTCAGCTCTTTTGACTTATTACGGAAATAGTGGAATGCAGCGTTGTGATCACGAGCCTCCTTCCGATATCGGTCAAGGGTGAACTCCAATACCTTGATCTTACTCCGAAGCCATGTCACCTCGAACCGCCGAGAATCAACCTCAGCCAGAGCAGCCAACATTTGATGGAAGCAAAATAAAAGGTCATTCCAAGGCCATAAGCCCACGACAGGCAATCTCGAAAAATTACACAAGTCTAGGAGGGTCGGACAAACTCAGATAGCCGACCCAAAAGCAAGACAAAAGTTGAAAGTAAAACACTTGGCCTACCAAAAATTCTTTGTTATAAATCTTCAATACTTTTACAAAATATCGCGGTGACCAGTCGGCATTCGGCAAATACAACCAAAAAGACAACAAGAAGAAAGGAAAGAAAAAAAAACAACTACGGCTCGGGGCCCACCTCTCCCTCGGGTCCAATGACAGCCACGGGGTTAACCACCGGATCGGCACTCGCTCCTCCTACTCCGCTTTCCCCTTCACCTAGCACATCGCCCCCGGGGCAGCCCCTCGATCTCCATGTCATAGTCGAAGTGCGATAGATCCAGGGTCGGAAAGAAGTGCTTCACGTGGCTCATCGCCTTGTCGTACACTTCATTCTGTGCCTCGATGATCATATCCTGGGCCTTTAGGGTCAGCACCCCCTTCTCCACTTCGTATGCCTGCTTCAGCACCGCCTCCTTCTTCACCACATCATCGGCCATCGAGGCTAGGTCGGCCTTCAGGGCCTGCTCCCGCTTCATCGAAGCGTCCAAGGCGGTCTTCATGTCCATCATCTCGCATTTATAGCGATTGGCCTGGCTCCACTCGTACTTCAGTTCCATCCCATAAATCCACATCACCTGGTTGCCGAACATGCAGGCCTACAGTCGAGGTCAAAATACTTGAGTAAAAACAAAGTTCCATGGGACATATACGATAGGAAGTGAAACACAAAGCCTCGGAAAGTACCTAACGCTTGCCTGGGCCCACCTCATGTAGGCTGACTCGAAGGTATCGACCTCCATACTCTGCCTATCCTGAGGCATGGCCATCTTGTCCACGAATTCCATTGAGACAGGACCCTCAGTCAGAGTGTTCCCCCGGGCGGATGGCCCAATCCGGGGCCCAAGGCTGGAGCCCCTCTTCCCCAACCATGGTCTGGGCATCGGCACGAAAAGGAGGAAGGCTCCCCTGCACGAACTCCGAAACCTTCGAGGCCTTGGCGCTCGGCACGAGTGCAGTCTCCCTCGACTGGCTCGTCTTCAACCTCTTCGCCTTCGGCTCGGACGGGGCCTCGAAAGTTGCTTTGGAGGGGGCTGCCACCTGGTTCCCCTTCTTGGATTTCTCCGCCCTCTGCTTCTTCAGAGCAAGCCTCCTTGCCTTGATCACTTCGGGGTCCATCTCTGCAAAAAAGCCGATTAACAAACGATGAGCACAAAAGAGAAGTACAGAAAGAATAATAAACAAAAAACATACGGGGCGGGGTGGGGCTCAGTCCGGCTCGGACCATGTGATTCTCCGTCACTCTCGGCCAACTTATACTATGGCTCTTATGGAGGCACTCCACGAAAGCCTACTCCTCGGCTGATAGATCACCCTTCTTCGGCCCCTTGAAGTTCGGCTTATAAAAGTTCCACCTCGTCGGTATATCCCACTGCTCCTCACTCCGGAAGACGAAGTACCTTCTCTTCCACTCCTTTATCGAGTTGGGGTGGCCATGCACGAACTTACCCCCGCTCCGAGGTGATACGTAGTAGATCCCCTCGAACTCTTCGGACGAGCTGACCCCCAGCATGGCTCAGAAGATGCTCAATCTCAGCGGCACTTTCCTCTCTACACACATCAGAATGAAGCTTACCATCTGCTTCCAGGAATTTGGCCCGAATTGCATCGGACATAGCGAAAACCAATTGAGGACGTCTCAGATGAAAGGATGGAGGGGTAGCCTCAGCCCCGAAGAGAACGCATCGGCAGGGAAGATGCACTACCACTGCGCCAGAGGATCGGTCGGCTGAAGACCAGCGCTTGGGACCATTAGCTCGTACTCCTTCCCAATGAAGTAACTCGTGCGGATCACCGAGATGTCCTCCCCCTTCAGAATCGACAGAGTACTATCCATCTTGATCCTCACACGGCTCGGTGACGAAGGTTGTACCCCATAGAGGACCTTATCCCCGACGTCATCCGAGTAATTCCTGATCGACGGAAGTCGTGGCCGAAAAGGGACCCCCTAATTGCCGAGGGGCAATTGTCCTGTCAGGACTGCTCGGCATGGTCCACTTCACCCTCTTCTTCCGAACCTTAGGGGCCTTCTCGGGCGATGGGGTTACCAATGGCTCGAGGGCAGAGGCCCTCGGGGGGGAGTCCGTTCCCTCGACCTGACCACCCTCGGACCCTGCCTCTTCGGTAGGCGGTGCTCCCTCGTCCTCCCCTTCCTCATCATGCTCCCCTACTTCGCCCTCCTCATCGGTACCATCCTCTTCCGAGTCACTGCTCTCCACCACAAATGGCTTGCGGGTCCGCAGTGGCTCCACGACAATCACTTCGTCGTCCGTGTCCCATGAAGTTGAAGCTTCCGAAGGATCCGAAGAGGTCATAAAATTCGATAGGCCCGTATGCACGTAGCTATCAGAAGTAAAGGCGGAGGAGCCGGACTGAGCCCTAGACATGACAAAGAAAATTAACCTGATTGACTTGAACGGGGGGTTGTCGAAAAACTCGTCAACGGTGGTAAAAAATCCTAGAGAGAGAAGCTCCAGGTTCTAGAGAGAGAAAGCAAAAGTAAGAAATGAGAAGGGGAGAAAGGGACGAATATATATAGAGGATTAAAACTCCTCGATTTTCGTGAAAGTCAGTTACAGTAACTGCCTCGATTCATGCGAAAACAGTTACTGTAACTCCTCAATTCTAGTGAAAAACGGTTCATATAACGGCTATTAGAATCTCCTAGTCACCTGGCCTCGCTCGTCCAGCCGACCCCCTCAAGCCTCGACGGTCGACCTATATTTCGAGCATGAGGGTAGCTTCAAAAGGCCCAGTCAGTTGGCCTCGCTCGTCCTACCGAACCCCTCAAGCCTCGAAAGTCGACCTATATCTCGAGCATGGGGGTAACTTCAACAGGACAAATCAGTTGGCCTCACTCGTCCTACCGACCCCCTCAAGCCTTGACAGTAGACCTATATCTCGAGCATGGGGGTAGCTTCAACAGGCCAAATTAGTTGGCCTCGCTCCTCTTACTAACCCCCTCATGCCTCGACGGTCGACCTATATCTCGAGCATGGAGGTAGCTCAAACAGGCCAAGTCACTTGGCTTCGCTTGTCCAGCCGACCCCCTCAAACCTCGACGGTCGACCTATATCTCGAGCATAGGGATAGCTTCAACAAGCCAATTCAGTTGGCCTCGCTCGTCCAGCCGATCCCCTCAAGCCTCGATGATCGACCTATATCTCGAGCATGGGGGTAGCTTCAACAGGCCAAATCAGTTGGCCTCGCTCATCCTACCGACCCCCTCAAGCCTCGACAATCGACCTATATCTCGAGCATGGGGGTAGCTCCAACAGCCCAGGTCACTTGGCCGCACTCGTCCAGCCGACCCCCTCAAGCCTCGACGGTCGACCTATATCTCGAGCATGAAGGTAACTTCAACAGGCCAAATCAGTTGGCCTCGCTCGTCCTACCGACCCCCTCAAGCCTCGACGGTCGATCTATATCTCGAGCATGGGGGTAGATTCAACCGGCTAAATAAGTTGGCCTCGCTCGTCCTACCGACTCCCTCAAGCCTCGACGATCGACCTATATCTCGAGCATGGGGGTAGCTTCAACGGGCCAAATCAGTTGGCCTCGCTCACCCTACCGATCCCCTCAAGCCGTGACGGTCGACCTATATCTCGAGCATGGGGGTAGGTTCAACAGGACAAATCAGTTGGCCTCGCTCGTCCTACCGACCCCCTCAAGCCTCGACGATCGACTTATATCTCGAGCATGGGGGTAGCTCCAATAGGCCAAGTCACTTGGCCTTGCTTGTCCAGCCGATCCCCTCAAGCCTCGACGGTCGACCTATATCTCGAGCATGGGGGTAGCTTCAACAGGCCAAGTCAGTTGGCCTCGTTCGTCCAGCTAAAGCCCCTCAAGCCTCGACAATCGACCTATATCTCGAGCATGGGGGTAGCTTCAACAGGCCATATCAGTTGGCCTCGCTCGTCCATCCGACCCCTGAAGCCTTGACGGTCAACCTATATCTCGAGCATGGGGGTAGCTACAATAGGCCAAGGTACTTGTCCTCGGTCGTCCAGCCAACCCCCTCAAGCCTCGACGGTCGACCTATATCTCGAGCATGGGGGTAGCTTCAATAAGCCAAATCTGTTGGCCTCGCTCATCCTACCGACCCCAAGAAGCCTGAACGGTCGACCTATATCTCGAGCATGGGGGTAACTTCAATAGGCAAAATCAGCTGGCCTCGCTCATCCTACCGACCCCCTCAAGCCTCGACGGTCGATCTATATCTCGAGCATGGGGGTAGCTCCAATAGGCCAAGTCACTTGGCCTCGCTTGTCTAGCCGATCCCCTCAAGCCTCGACGGTCGACCTATATCTCCAGCATGGGGGTAGCTTCAACAGGCCAAGTCAGTTGGCCTCGTTCGTCCAGCTAATCCCCTCAAACCTCGACCATCGACCTATATCTCGAGCATGGGGGTAGCTTCAACAGGCCATATCAGTTGGCCTCACTCGTCCATCCGACCCCCTCAAGCCTCGATGATCGACCTATATCTCGAGCATGGGGGTTACTTCAACAGGCCAAGTCACTTGGCCTCGCTCGCCCAGCCGACCCCCTCAAGCCTCGACGGTCGACCTATATCTCGAGCATGGGGGTAGCTGTAACCGGCCAAATCAGTTGGTCTCGCTCGTCCTACCGACCCCTTCAAGCCTCGACGGTCGATCTATATCTCGAGCATGGGGGTAGTTCCAACAAGCCAAGTCACTTGGCCTCGCTCGTCGAGCCGACCCCCGCAAGCCTCGACGGTCGATCTATATCTCGAGCATGGGGGTAGCTTCAACAGGCCAAGTCACATGGCCTCGCTCGCCAAGCCGACCCCCTCAATCCTTGACAGTCCGAACCGACTCCAGCCGACCCAAAGCTACGGGAACTCTCTTCCCACTCTCCTTCAAGAAACCCGACTACTCCTCCACGACCCGCCAGGCACAGTCCCGCAGGAGTGGGGGCTTGTGATATGAGAGAAATAAAGCAGCATCAACCAGGGCCTTCTGATCTCTCTGGATCCTCCCCCCTGTGATCATTAGGCCAGCTACAGTCCAATGGGCCTCAGCCAGCACAGGCGGCCCGTTAGGGCTCCAGACCCATTTTCCCTGCCTATAAATACTAGACCCCCCCCCCCTCCCCCCCTCTCCCCTCACTATAAAAGGTAATCAAACTTTGCCCACCTGAATCCTAGCTGCCCAGTCTCTTTTCTAGTAACTGACTAGATCGTCGGAGGGCCTGCCACCCGGACTTCTCCCCGTGTTCCTAGGCATTGTGCAGGTACAGAAGACCCGAGCCGAGCCACTACATCTTCAGCCGAGCTGAACTTCTGGATCCGAGCCGAGCACCTTTGCACTCCTCCTTCCGAGCCTCTCCTGCTACCCTGGGTCGGACCGACGCCAGTACCGCATAAAGACTTCCACTATACAAATTACAAGAACTCGCACCTACTGTCCCACACCCCAAAAACAAACAGCATTAGGTTGCATGAGATATTTCGATTACTCATCGTATTGCACATATTTTTATTCTCATTGCTTTAGATACCAATTTTGTGTAAAGAATGATTGAGATAATTGACGAATGTTGTTAGTGACCGGATAAGTTTCTGTTGTTTGAGTACTTGTTCAACAGAAGGAACGATACAGAAATTTGACATTCGTATTTCATGGGCCGTCAAATTTGATCTTGAATAACGATGTTGAAGAGTTGAATTTTCATTTGTTTTTAAGGAGAAAACTGCTTCTTAATGGGTTTGGTGATTAAGGACTTACTAATGGAAAAGGAAAAGGGTTGCACCATCTGATTTACTATGACCATATAAAATAGATTTTATATGGTGATTACATTGTATCACTCAATGTTCAAGTCAAATGATCGAATCTTTCATAGTAAGGAGATAAGATTAGCATAATTGTTTTGTCCTATATTGGTGGGTGAAGACAAAACCCTAACTCTAATCTTAGGTCGTTTTGTATGAAAACAACCCATATACCGGCAAGTGCTTCATTACTTTTTGTTTTAATATTTGTAACCATCTTATTTGCCAACCAACCATTTGAAGTGATTGGACTTCAACTTTTATACTAAAAAATGATATGATATGCATGAAAGATTACGATGCTTAAAACTGTCAAAATAAAAGCCATTAATCTTATTATAACTTTTAATTATGATGTTTAAAACTGTCAAAATATAGCCATTAATCTATATAATAAATTACAGGTCAATTTAAATTAAAAAAAACTATCAAGTGGCTCTCCTTTAATTGAAATAAAATCAATGATTCGCATTCATCTTTCCAAAAGACATTTTTCTTTTAAAAGTTTTCTCCCCCCAAACAAAAATCCTTCTCACTTTATTATTCTCTCTCTCCTCTATGAACTTTTTCACATTTCTTTCTTTCTCTCTTTCTCTCTTTCTCTCTGCCTAGAAATTTAGATTTTCATATTTCAAGTTTGTAAATTTCCGGATTTTTCGGATTATATATTTTTTTTTATTGCTCATGTAGAAAATTTCACTGAGTTTCCTGATTGATTTTGAACGCAATGAAAGATTTAAATGGATATTCACTTTGGTAAATTTCAACCTCTAAAGTTACACTGAAAGTAGCAAATATCTCCTCAAAAGTTAAATTTCATCATTTACCCTCAAAGTTCTAAGAATGATTTTACACCCCAATTTATAATTATTCAAACATGAACTTTTATTTACAACGTTGTCGTACTATTCAAACTTGAGCTACATAAACTTCATGATGGAAGTTTCAGATTCATACATCCGAAATGCTGGAAAGTATATGTACCCAGTATTATACATGAACATTATATAGTATACATCTCAGAAAGTATATTAACATCTGATAGTAGAATACATTGTGAACACTAAAGTTAATCGTTAAATATTTTCCATCCTTGATATATAGAGCAACTTCTTCATTAGAACTAAATAACAGTATCTGTCTGGCTTCTCACTGCTCCATGCAATGGATAACATCACTTTATATGGCCATGTAATTTTATTTATTTATTTATTTTTATAACATCTACAACTCTTTCATATAAGATCAATTAATTCTTTATTTTATCTTCCTGACATTATAATGCTTACTTTCATATGTTGCATCGTTCCGAAGACGTGCCGTGGTCAGACCTAATCTATGAATCACCCTAGGAGGGGTGAATAGGGTGATTGTGCGGAATTAAAAAATTAAAGTAAAGTACAGAGTAAATAAAAAGAAATAAGAAGAACAAATAAAAATGGCACAAGTGACGCAGCGATATAACGTGGTTCGACCCCTCTGGTCTACGTCCACACCACCTACTTGTAGCAATTCTCTGCCACAAATGTTCCACTATACTCAAATCCTTATACAGTGATTCTCGGATTCAGACCGAGAGACCTACTACACCCACACGACTTCTAACACAAGTCTCGTCAATCTCACCGAAGTGGAAGAAAAAGAAAAAGCTGAAGATCTTTAATGATCGAGACTGAAGAATACAAATAGGTATCACAGACACTCGGATTGACTGATGTAAAATTAGTTTAGAAGATTTTTCTCAGAAGTAATAGGTGAAGAATACACATTGGGTTCGTCCAAATATATAGACTGAAATGTGTATCGATCAAAAATAGAAATGATACATTCTAAAAATGTGAACAGTGCAAAGTTCGGTCGACTGCAATTATGGTGCAGTCGACCGTTCATCTCTCTGACGTAAAGTCGAGAGATGAAGGGTCGACTGCTTCTTACGTAACTGTGAAGTGAAGTTGACTGTGATGCGGTCGACCGTTATCCCGCTGTTCATAATGAATCCACTTTATATTCTTAGTTTCATCAAAAATAACATCAATGGATTCCTAAATTGTGCACCTTCTTTTATTAAATACACGATATGCTTTGCTATTTATAGAATATCCTAATAAAACTCCTTCATCACTTTTACGATCAAATTTTTCCAAATTATCAAGAGTGTTTAAAATAAACAATTTACATCCGAAGACGCGAAAGTAACTTAAGTTTGGGATTTTGCCATAATATAGTTCAAAAGATGTTTTCTTAAGATATTTCCTAATGATTACTTGGTTAATTATATAACATGCTATATTGACTTCCTCTGCCCAAAATAATTTAGGTAAATCTTTTCACTAAGCATGGTTCGAGCAATTTCTTGAAGAGCTCGATTTTTCCTTTCAACAACCCCATTTTGTTAGGAAGTGTGAGGACAAGCGAACTCATATTTTATTTCCTTTTTGTCCCAAAATGATGTGAAAAGTTCGTTTTGAAATTCTCCACCGTGATCACTACGAATAGTAACAATAGTGAGACTTTTCTCATTTTCCACTCTACGACAGAATTTTTGAAACACTGACAATGTGTCATTTTTTTGTGGCAAAAAGGCAACCCAAGTAATTCTACTATAATCATCAATCATTACAAAGGCATATCGTGTACCTCCATTACTACGTGTTCGTGATGGTCCAAAAGATCCATATGCAAGAGTTTAAGGGTCTAGAAGTTGATACCATTTTTTGGATTTGTGAGAGCTTTTAGTTTGCTTACCGAATTGGCACGACTCACACGGTTTATCTTTCTCAAATTTCATTTTAGGGATCCCCCTCACAAGCTCCTTGGTTACAAGTTTGTTGAGATTGTCCATGGCCGTGTGTCCAAGTCTTCGATGCCATAACCAACCATCCTCATTTCTTGCGACAAAGCATCTTATATTTTCCTGTGCTAATTTATTAGAATTTAAAACATACATTGTTACATCTATTAGCGAGAAGTAAGCAAGAGTTATTGCTATCTAGTACAGTGCATGTATTTTTATCAAAAGTAACGGTGTAACCTTTATCACATAATTGGCTGATACTAATTAAATTATGTTTCAAACCTTGTACCAATGGAACATCCTCAATAGAGCATGAGGAACCAAAGTTTATTTAACCTTTACCAATGGTTTGACCAGTGCTATTATCTCCAAAGATGATGTCCTTCCCTTTTTTCCTTGATAGTGATGTAAAGTATCTGCTGTCACCTGTCATATGATTTAAGCATCCACTATCAAGGTAGCACCGATCTTTAGTCCTGATACGATGAGGTACCTACATCAAGATTAGTAGGTATAATTTTGTGTGCCCAAGTTTATTTTGAACCTACATTTACATCCTTTCTTATCCACACAAAATTAGTATTCTTTTTTAATGAACAGATATAAGAAATATGTCATAGTCTACAGCAGTAATGACATGTGATACGACTATGCCTTGGATCAAGCACACTTGTGTAGCTTGGATTTGATTTGTAATTATGTTGATGTCTATGCAAGTGTGTATGACATGATGATTTAAATTTTTGATGGTGTATTGGCTCTTCGTAACCAAATCTTCGATTAACGTGATAGAATCTTGAATTTTTTGTAATAAAGTAACTGGGCCCTTCATATTTTTCTACAATTTTTTCAAGCTCAATTACTCTTTTACAAAGTCTTTTTCTAGTCATCTCATCATCTTTTGTGTTCCAACGACGAGTTTCTAGTGTAGCAACAAGTATTTTATTTTGTTTAAGGGCTTCATTACATCCTTCCACTACCTCATCAAATTTTTTTTGCATTCTTTTAAATCATCTGTAAGTTTGGCTATATAAAAAGATTTCTCATAAATTTTTCTTAAGTATTCATCATGTGTTGCTAAGGATTCTTGGATTTGTTGTTTTAAAAGTTCTTTTTCCTCTAGTACATCATGATCTTTTCTAAATGACTTGAATTTTTCTATGATCAAAGCATTTTTATTTTTCAGTTTTTGATTTTTAGCGATACAAGAGTCATGTGTTTCATTTAAAATTTGTTTATATTGTCTTAGCTCACGACTCAGCTTCTTAGCATAGTCTTTTAATCCATTACACATGTCTACTAGCTCATCATAAATAGGTTCTTCGATTACCTCTGCTTGAGATGGTGATTGCACCTTACCATTTCCAAGAGCCATGAAGTCGACATCGTTGTAACCTTGCTCTTCCTTACTTGAATCTGAGTCTAGCCATGTTGCCTTCAATGTCTTCTTTTTCAGGCCGGGTTTGAGCTGTAGTAGTCCCTATTCCTGTCCTGTGAGACAGGACAATTTGCACGGATGTGTCCAGGCTTGTTGCACTTGTAGCACATGTCATCTTTATCCTTCTCTCTTTCTCCTTGGTACCTGCCATATTTTTTATGTTTGAGGTAATTACGAAAATGCTTGGTCAATAGGGCGATATCTTCGTCTGACTCCTTACGGTTTGAATCTGCTTTTGATAGTCAGGATTTTTCTTCTTTCAGTACAATGGTTTTCTCTTCGATTTTTTGTTCAATCCCGATGTTTTGTCTGTATCTTTTGGTTTCCGTCATCTCCATCTCGTATGTCTTCAGCTTTCCCTGGAATGTGTAGTAGTCGAATCTATTTTCTTCAAGGGTCTTCCTTATTGCAGTAGCCTTTACTTCCCACTCTGGCATAAGACAGCTTATGAGTTTTCCGACCCTTCGGTCATCATCCAACCACTTACCTAAGCTCTCAAGTTCGTGGGCAATGATATCGAAGCGAGCAAGCATTTGACCCGTATTTTCTCCTAGCAACATACGAAACACATTAAACTTATAAAAACATAAATTTATTTTAGCTTTTACCTCAGAGGTGGTTCCCTCATGCCGCTTCAGCATGTTGTTCCAGATCTCGTATGTTTTCTTACAATTTCGCCCGCATCGCATTAGTTCTTCGTTATTCAATCCTGCATAGAGAGCCGTCATAGATTTGGAATTTGCCGTCTTAAGCGCTAGCTCTGCTTTTGTGAAAGCTGTCTTTTCGTCGCTAACCGGAATGTCTGTTATATTAATGCACACATTTCATACTTTTTCGCCAAGCATTTGTAGAAAATGAGATATACGAACTTTTCAAACATCATACCATTTTCCATCAAAAAATGGTGAGCATGTAAGACTTGTCTCATTGGAGACGAATGGCTCCGATGAGTACAAGTTTCCGAGAGGAAGGATTTCGGGCATTGGACCTTTTGCTTAAGCTTATAAGTTTTTGATAAGCACCTCGCTCTGATACAACTGTGAATCACCCTCAGGGGGGTGAATAGGGTGATTGTGCAGAATTAAAAAAATTAAAGTAAAGTGCAGAGTAAATAAAAAGAGATAAGAAGAGCAAATATCGATAGCACAAGTAACGCAGAGATATAACATAGTTCGACCCCATGGTCTACGTCCACACCACCTACTTGTTGCAATTCTCCGCCACAAGCATTCCATTATACTCAAACCCTTGTACAGTGATTCGCGAATTCATACCAAGAGACCTATTACACCCACAGAACTTCTAACACAAGTCCAGTCAATCTCACCGAAGTGGAAGAAAACGAAAAAGCTTAAGATCTTTAATGATCCTGACTGAAGAATACAAATAGTTATCACACACACTCGGATTGATGTTTGAAAGATTAGTTTAGAAGATTTTTCTCAAAAGTAATAGGTGAAAAATACACAGTGGGTTCATCCAAATATATAGACTGGGAAGTATATCGATCAAAAATAGAAACGATACATTCTAAAATTGTGAACAGCACAAAGTTCGGTCGACCGCAATTACGGTGCAGTCGACCGTTCATCTCTCTCACATAAAGTCGATAGATTAAGGGTCGACTGCTTCTTACGTAACTTTGAAGTGCAGTCGACTGCGATGCGGTCGACCGTCATGAGGTGCGGGCGACCGTTATCGCGCTATTCATAACGAATCCACTTTATATTCTTACCAAAAACTAATCAATCACCAATCAATTAAATACAGATAAAATCTCACAAATAAAGAATGATAGTAACTGGTCTTGATAGCTTTCTTGGATATTAATCAATCATGAGCTCTTTTTGAATATCTTCTTTTTTTGCTTGATTTTGCAATCTTTGTTTGTTACTTTTCTTCTTTGAATATTCTTGATTCTCTCTTGGATCTCTTATTAAAATTATTTGATCCTAAAAATCTGAACAACTCAATTTAAACTTATTAGTATTTATAGACACATTTTGTGCATACCAAACTAAGAGTCAACATAATCTATCATAAATTTTCATTTTAGAGTTTTGACATGGTGACAAATGTTAGGAAATTAATGAGGATCTTGTTGAGTCTTTGACACAATCAACACAAAACCACCAAGCAAGACTAGATCACACCAAACACACAAGCACACAAGAGTTGTCCCGGTTAGGGCTTTCGCCTTAATTCGGATGAGGAAGAACCAAGATATTATTCAACTAGAGAAGATACAAGAATACAATTCTCACCACGACCATCTCTCAAGCCTAATGGAACTTGATGCTGCTTATAATGGAGAACTCTCTCACCCTCTCAGATGAAGTACTCGCTTCTTCTATTCGGCACTCAATAAAATCATATGGATCTATAAGCCGTTACAATTGTTTATATAGATCTAGAGACAAACCCTAAGTTAATATCTTGTTACAATAACCATTGGATATTCCTGAAGAGACAACCCTACGATAGGAGCCGTCAAATCTAACTTGAATAACAAGTTGGGCTTCTCACGAATTACCAAGATTCGACCCAATAAACCCATCAGCGCCGCGATCGGTCGACCGCACCCCCAAGGTCGGTCGACCGTCCCCCTCTCGGGACTTCTGCACCCTATGACCGGTCGACCGCACCCTATGACCGGTCGACCTCCAGTTCTGCAACTACAGCCGCTAACTATTTCCTAGCATCCATTCCGTCTCCGGTCTTCTCGATTCCTCTATCGTCTCATCATCTTCTTATCCAATCTCATATGCAAGACATAAACCCAGCAATCTCCACCTTGGATTGCATACGCATGAATCCATACCTGTGTGATTAAAACTCTCGTAGATCTTTCTTTCCTGTTTTGTAAACAACATGTTTCAATGGCTTCTCCTACTAGTTGAACAAATCTCCACCTATTTTCCTCCAGCTGTATGCCCCCTCAAGGACATACCCATGTAGATGTAATCATAGAGGTGCCACCCTCCACACGAATTCCACCTACACCAATGCTTTCTCCACCTTCCAACGGTATTCGAACGTTGCAGTCTCGAGTCGGCAATTCTAGTGACGGCTTACTAGATAACGCTTTAGGAACAATGGGCTTCCTTACACTCGGCCGAGTTTTCCTGCTCCCACAAAGCTGGTAGAGGTTGTGCTGAACCTGCCCAATCCCCCTCTTACCCTTCATTACCTTACGATGACTATCTCAAACTGTCAAAACTCCACCTCGAGCTGTGTACTTGCAGCCACGAGCATCAAGAGTACCCAAGGATATAAGATTCTTCTGTATCGAAGGAATATGCATGACCTCTTCTAGTGTGAACTCTTTACCATCTGGCGTCTCCAATTCAACATTTCCCTCACCCACTACTTCATAAACCTCACCAGTCCATGTTCTCAAACTACGGCATGTTGATGACTTGTAAGTAGAAAACATCTCCATCTCGGAGCAAATGTGAAAAGAAATTTCCGAATCAAGATACCAACTTGAATCCACATCTGAAGAACTTGAAATAAGAAGACAACAATCAACATTATTACTTGATTCAGTTGCGTTGACTATATGGGCTTGTTCCCCTTCTTTAGTAGCGCTCTTCTGACTCAACCATATGTGACAGTTTCTCTTGTAATGCCCAACTCCTTTACAGTGATGGCAACGAATCTTCCCCTTGTGTATCGTATCCCTTCTAATTGAAGTATCACCATTCACCGCAAAATACCTTAAAGAAGTAGACCCTCCTTTATGAGTTTTCTTTCTTAATTCATCTTTCTTCAGACCCTTAATCACCCCGGCTACAGTGAGTGTCTCCATGGCCGATTTCCTATGTAGCATGGTAGTTATCAAGTGATCATAAGAAGTAAGCAGTGAATATATCAAGTTGAAAGCTTTATCCTCTTCGCTAAGATCATCAGCGTTAATCGCCTTCAGTTCAGATATTACTTTATTGAACTCCACAATATGATCTTGAAGATGGGTACCTTCCTTTATTGAGAACCTAAACAGCTTCCTTTTCCAATACATCCGATTTAGCAACGATGATCCCGAGTAGTCAGTTTTGAGTCTCGCCCATAGACTCGCCGCACTTTTCTCCTCAAGGATATTACACTTGACTTCGTCCGCCAATTGCAACTGGATTAAACTCAAGGCCTTCAAACAAATCACATCCCACTTCTCTCGCTTCATGTCGGTTGGCTTCTTCTCTTCTAGGGCAAGGTGCAAGTCCTTCTAAACCAAAACATCATACATGTCCACCTTCCATAGATTGAAGTTGATCTTACCGTCAAACCGCTTGATCATCGTCTTTTGATCTGCCATCTTTAAGGAACTCGAACAAACCCATGAATCCTGATTGCTCTGATACCACTTGTTAGAAAATTAATGAGGATCTTGTTGAGTCTTTGACACAATCAACACAAAACCACCAAGTAAGACTAGATCACACCAAACACACAAGCACACAAGAGTTGTCCTGGTTGGGGCTTTCGCCTTAATCCGGGAGAGGAAGAACCAAGATATTATTCAACTAGAGATGATACAAGAATACAATTCTCACCACGACCCTCTCTCAAGCCTAATGGAACTTGATGCTGCTTATAATGGAGAACTCTCTCACCCTCTCAGATGAAGTGCTCACTTCTTCTATTCGACACTCAATAAAATCATATGGATTTATGAGCCGTTACAATTATTTATATAGATCTAGAGACAAACCCTAAGTTAATATCTTGTTACAATAACCATTGGATATTACTGAAGATACAACCCTACGATAGGAGCCGTCAGATCTAACTTGAATAACAAGTTGGGCTTCTCACGAATCACCAAGATCCGACCCAATAAACCCATCAGCGCCGCGACTGGTCGACCGCACCCCCAAGGTCGGTTGACCGTCCCCCTCTCGGGACTTCTGCACCCTATGACCGGTCGACCGCACCCTATAACCGATCGACCGCCAGTTCTGCAACTACAGCCGCTGACTATTTTCTTGCCTCCATTCCGTCTCCGATTTTTTCGATTCCTCCATCGTCTCATCATCTTCTTATCCAATCTCGTATGCAAGATATAAATCCAACAACAAAGAGATCTCATTTTCACATAGTAATATATATTTCTCAATTTCACAAGTTCGGAAAGATGGCACAAGAACTAATTTCTTTCTTCTAAAAATACGATGGCAAACACATTTTATATAAACAAAGAGGAAAGAGGAATTAAAAAGATCTATGCAACAAAAAAAAAATCAAACAATATTGAGGTCGCAGCTCTTTGTCATTCAAATGTCCTGCAAGAGCACTGCTATTGGAGAAGACTTCTCTTTGTGGTTGATTGGTAAATAAAATGTTGGCTATGAACATACAGTCTCTCACTATCTTTACGACATTGCAGTCAAATTAAAATAATTGTCATCTCAGCATCACCGTTAAAATGATTTAACCTCAAATTAAACCACATACTCGATCTTTTTTTTTAAGTTAAAGTCAATTACTATGGCATGTGCTGCTTGATAGGTGATAGATCTCTATCAATTAACCAATAATTATTTATTAATTATCAGCAAAGGGAAGGGATAAAAGGAGGAGGTTGACCAAAGCTTATAAAGTTAGTCCATCTCCTAAACATAAGGGTTCAACTCCACCACTAGCTAGTCCAACTTCTAAATATGGTGGTTAGATAAGAATAACTTTTACTTTCGTGAGACTTATAATAGTACTAGGTTTGTATGTGATCACATATATGGCACGTCTTCGTTAGCTATATTTTGCAAATTTTCATTTTCCTTCCAAATATAGCCAACTACTGTTTCTCTCCAACCCAAAATTTGAGTATTTGGCTTGCGCGACTTTTTTTCTCCAAATTTTACAAATTTTGGGAAAATAGCCAACAAACTACAAATGCTAATTTTGAAATGTTCAGAGGTAAGTGAAACTAGAGTTATTTGACCGAAATGCCATGTGTTCTTATACTTCATCAATTTCAAGTAATACAAGATATAGCCAGTATTTCGTTGTCAGCTTGAAAGAGCAAAAACACATGATATAGATGTTTTTACCAATTTCAAGTAGAGAACATATGGTGTTTGTACAAATAACTATAGTTTATTTTCATATGATCATGATAGGCCTCTTACCGTATTTGCTATATCGATTGAACATTGTAATATCAACTTTAGTTGGAAACATAGAAAAGTAGTTATGTTTATTTAAAATAAAAAATTAAAAAAAAAAGTAAAAACAAAAAACTGAGCCAATTTTTATTGAGATTTTGGCCCTATTGAATTTTACCAGTTAGCACTTAACCCTAGTGTTTTTTTTTTTGTTTTTTTTTTTTTTTAGCACTTTACCCTACCGCCGTTAGTTTTTTTGAGTTCTGCCCTACTCCGTTAAATATTTGACAGACGTCGTTAACTTTTTGTGTATAATGACTAAAATGCCCCCGTCGGTTAAATTGTGAATAGGTTCAGTCCAAATTCAAATCTGAATCCAAACGCGATTCCAGTTTAAATCAAAAGCAAATCCAGTCCTTCTCAAAACCAAACCCAATTCCAAAACTACCATCATCTCTATCCTTTTCTCCATCGCCTCCTTTCACAAACCCAAATCCATTCCTCTATCTTCTCCTTTCACAAACTCATCATGAAATTACCTAATCTAACCACTCATCAGACTGAAAAGGAACAAAATTGATTTTTTAACTACCAATTTCATATTTCTGATTTGATACTGAGATTATGACAATGAGTAAATCAAGAGAAGGTGGAGATGAGTTCTTCTCTTGTTGGATTTTGGTGGAATTGAGTGAGCACAAATAGAGAGGAAGAGAATGAGATGTGTTGTTTCTTAATGGATTCAAGTTGAAGTGGGTTTGTGATGGGATGAGATGGAGGAATGAGTTTGGGTTTTGATATGGCTAAAAATGGGGTTAAATCAGAACCGTCCAAATTGGGCACGAATCTTGAAGATCAGGGGTAAAACGGTAATTTCACCTACCAACGGGTCTGAAGCGGGTACTGGTTATCTTCCCCGAAGACCCACTTACCCGCAAACAGATCCACCTCAACTGGGTGTGGGTTTCAACCCGCAGCAAACCCGGTCCAGAAGGGATAGAATTAGGGTTTCTGATTAAATCCTAATCAACGGCCCTGATTCATATCTATCCCTTCACTGGGGATTAGGGATTACATTCCTTATCTAACCACAGGGGGATTACATTCCTAATCTGATCCCAGCGGCGCCTATAAATACCCCCCATCCATCTCCATTGAGAGGTAATCAATCTTTTGCCAGTTTTAAGCTCTTTCTTAATCATTCAGATTACTGACAAGAGCGTCGGAGGGTGCGTCGCCGGGATCCATCCCGGTGTCTCGCACTTTTTGCAGGTGAACGGTAGGAGTCAACGGTCAAACTCCGGCGGAACAGGCTCAGGTTTGCTATTCAAAGTTTTCCAAGAATCCACAAATACTGTCTGTTTACCCCCACACCAGATTTAGCGGTAACAGATTGGCGCCGCCTGTGGGAAACTAACGAATAGCAACCTCCCCTCTTCCCGTTGGATAGATTTTCTCCAGCCATGCCTCCTAGGAAAGTCAGATCCAGAGGGTCCAATCGAGGACCCAACCCCGATCAGCAACAGGAAGTTCCCCCTCAGCCCGCTCAACAGCAGGGGCAACTTCTTCCTCAAGCGGAAGACCCACTCCAACAGGACCTGCCTCCTCCGTAGAATCAACAGCCTCCTAGGGGTCCCAACCCGCAGAAACAACCTCTCCATCCGGACCACGTCTCCATCCACAATGCTTCTTCGGACTCTATGGCCTCCCATCATCCCCGAGCTTCTGATCTCCGCAACACCGCCCTCAGTCGGCAGAAGGACGAGGATCTTCGCCGCCATCTGGATGAAAAGCGGGCCCGAGAGGGAACCTCCCGCCAACACCGTCCGGATGAGCGATCTCCTCACCGCCGAGAATATAGGAGGTCCCCTAACCGAAGGGGGCGAAGAGAGTCCCACGAGCATTACAGAAGAAGGCCACACTCCCCCGCAGGTCGGCAATAGCCTAGGAACGATGAGGCACCCATCACCCGTGCCGAGTTCCAGCAGTTCCAAGCGACCGTCCTACAAGCTCTCAATCTCCATCCCAACACCAATGCACCCAAGATCCCCTCTCCTCCTCTAGTCCGAAGTCCTCGCCGATGGTCCCCATCTCCTTCTCCAGCTCCCAGCAACTCCCGGCATGTGCAAATTCCTCGCCGCTCTAGGAGCTACCATCGTCGTAGCCCCTGCTCTCCCTCATACGAAGACGGCTGATTACCGTCAAAGGGACGACGCTGTGTACCGCCGTCTCCATGAGATGGAGAGGCGCTTGGGTCAGTTAGACCGAGAAGAAGAACTTAGAGGAAGGACTCTTCGTCCTAGCAGACCTCCTTTTTCCCGAACCATAATGGATGCACCTGTACCCATCGGCTTCAAGCCTCCTCAATTTGAGACCTACTCTGGGGAGACTGACCCCGTCGATCACATCGAGAGCTTCAAGACCCTAATGCTCATCCATCAAGCTTCCGATGCTCTTCTCTGTAAGACCTTCCCCGCAACTCTCAAAGATCCGGCTCGAGAATGGTACTCTCGCCTCGCCCCATCCTCAATATTCTCCTTCGAGCAATTCGAGACCCTCTTCGTCACCCATTTTGTAAGTAGCCACAGAACTGAGAAGACCAGCATCTCGCTACTGTACCTCCACCAGAAGAAGGGTGAGAAGTTGAGAGACTATGTGAAGAGGTTCACAGCTGAAGCCAGATCCATAGCATCCCTCGACCAGTCGGTCGCTGCAGCAGCATTTCAATCCAATGTCCTCAATTCCAACCTCCGCTCCTCCCTCGCCAAGAAGCCCCCACAGAACTTTTCTGACCTCCTCCTCCGAAGTGAAAAGTACATTCGGGCCGAAGAATCCGAGCACCGCCCCAACCTGGAGGGGTCATCCTCCGGGTTTAAGAGAAAGGGAACAGAAGAGGAAGGAGCCAAGAAGCTCCAGAAGGATAATGTCGGCCAGCGCCGACCTCCCCCCAGATTCGAGAAGTTTACTCCCCTCACCACTAATGTCTCTACCATTCTGATGGAAGTTGAAAAGGAAGGTATCATACCACCTGCTCCGAGGATGAACACCCCTGCCAAGAAAAGGGATAAAGAGAAGTGGTGCCGTTATCATCGGGACCACGGCCACGACACCAATGATTGTCGGGCCCTGAAGAATGAGATAGAAGCCCTCATCCAGAGGGGGCAGCTGACCAGATTCGTGAGAAAGGACTGAGCCGACCTTCCTCCCCTGCCTTAGGGGGCTAATAAGCGTCCGGAATGCGATGAAACGTCCGACTTCGAAGAGGAGCGTGTCCTACACCTCATTCATGGGGGTCCGATGGGGGGCTCCTCAAACTCTTCTCGAAAGGCATTTATAAGAGAAGTCAATTCAGTTCGTGCCACCCCTCCTCCCAAAGGCCTCGGAGTGCCCGTCACATTCTCAGACGAAGATCTTGAAGGTGTCCGCACCCCTCATTGTGACGCACTCGTCATCAGCCTCCACATGGCGAACTTCAAAGTGGAGAGGATCCTAGTGGACAATGGCAGCTCTGTTAACATCCTCTTCCTCGTCGCTTTTAAAGGCCTAAAGCTCTCCTAAGACAGACTCAAGTCCGCCGGCTACACGCTCCATGGGTTCACGGGAGTGCCAGTGACTATTGAAGGGGTGATCACCCTCGACGTAACCGTTGGCAAAACTCCTACTACCCGAACGGAGGCGATGGATTTTATGGTTGTGGATGTCCCTGCAGCTTACAATGTCATCCTAGGCCGACTGGCCTAGCAGCTCTAGAAGTCGTTCCTTCGGCGTACCATCTTAAGATGAAATTCCCCACCCGGGCCGGAGTAGGGGATGTAAGGGGCAATCAGGAAACGGCCCGTAAGTGCTACATGCCCTCTACCCTCAGACCGGTCCTTTCCTTAGAAACTCTAGAAATCCCCCAAGATGCTGCCCGACCGACGTCCAAGCCGGTAGATGAATTGGAGGAAGTGCTCTTCTCTGAGCAGGATCCAACTTGCAAGTTCTTTGTTAGCAAGACCCTCCCGTCCGCCCTATGCTCGGACATTGTACAGTGCATCCGAAGGAACCGAGACCTCTTCGCTTGGTCAGCTACAGACATGTCCAGAATTTTCGAAGAGCTCTTAGTCCACCACCTCAGCGTTGTTTCGGGGTCCAAACCGGTTCAACAGAAGAGGCGCAAGTTTGCCCCCGAGCACCAGCTGGCTATAAAAGAGGAGGTGGACAAGCTCTTGAAGGCCCGGTTCATACAAGAAGTGAACTATCCCGAGTGGTTGTCGAATGTAGTAATGGTGAAGAAGTCCAATGGGACTTGGAAGGTTTGTATTGATTTTACCGATCTCAACAAGGCTTGCCCCAAGGATCCCTTCCCTCTTCCGAGTATTGACACTCTGATTGATGCCACCTCGGGACATGAGCTCCTCAGCTTCATGGTTGTCTTCTCAGGCTACAACTAGATCCGGATGTTCCCTCCGGATATCCCGAAGACCTCATTCGTGACCGACCAGGGCCTCTATTGTTACAGGGTTATGCCCTTTGGTTTGAAGAATGCCGGCGCAACATATCAATGCCTCGTCAATAAGGTTTTCCAAGCTCAAATCGGCCGAAACATGGAGGTGTATGTTGACGACATGCTCGTAAAAAGCATCCGAGGTGCCGATCATGTGACCGACCTCCAATAAGCATTTGACGTTCTGAGAAAGCACAACATGAGACTCAATCCGAACAAGTGTGCATTCGGTGTCTCGTCAGGGAAGTTCCTCGGCTTCATGGTTAGCCAACGAGGAATTGAAGCAAACCCTGAAAAAATCAAGGCTATATTAGACATGGCCCCTCCCAAAAATATTAAGGAAGTCCAGAGGTTAACAGGATGCCTAGCCGCCATAGGGCGCTTTCTTTCGAAGTCCAGGGAGAAATGCCTCCCCTTCTTCAAGGCCCTCAGGGGGGCTAAAGGTTTCGAATGGGGGCAACAGCAACAGGAGTCGTTCGACCAGCTCAAGGCTTACCTCGTCAATCCTCCCCTCCTCAGCAAACCAATTCCTGGCGAACCCCTCTACCTTTACCTGGCAGCCTCCGAGCAGACCCTCAGTGCTGTTTTAGTAAGGGAAGAAGACCGGGCTCAAAAGCCCATTTACTATGTGAGCAAAGTACTTCGGGATGCCGAACTCCGCTACCTGAAGATAGAAAAGATGGCTTATGCCCTGGTGATGGCCGCGAGAAAGCTTCGCCCGTACTTTCAGTCCCATTCGGTGGTCGTTCTTACAGACCAACCGCTGAAGTAGGTCCTCCACAAGCCAGAGACCTCGGGTTGCCTTATGAAGTGGTCTATCGAGCTGAGCCAGCATGATATAACTTATCAGCCGCGGACCGCGATCAAGGCTCAGGCCTTAGCGGAATTGATAGTTGAAAGTACCATCCCCGAGTTCAGTCAAGCGATGAAGGGACCACCTGTCTGGTCGGTTTATGTGGACGGATCCTCCTGCAATGAGGGAAGCGGAGCCGGGGTCATTCTGGCAGGCCTAGATGACTTCATCCTCCAATACTCCCTCTGTATCAACTTCAAGGCCTCAAACAACGAAGCAGAATACGAGGCACTCATAGCCGGCCTTGGAATGGCTCGAAATGCAGGGGCCCAACGCCTCCGGATCTTTAGTGACTCTCAGCTAATCGTAAATCAGGTCCTCGGCGAGTATGAAGCACATGATGACAGGATGGTTAAATACTTAGCCAAGGTCAGGAGCCTCATGGCACTGTTTGAAGAAGCCCTCATCCAGCGAATACCCCAGGAAGAAAATGCTCAGGCCGACGCCCTCTCAAAACTAGCCTCTTCCTCCCTCCAAGGTCTCGAGCAGACCGTCTTGATAGAGGTTCTCCTGAAGCCAAGTATAGAGGATGAAACTTCCGACTCTATAGAGTCGCTGCCTGTCCTACTTGAGGATAACTGGATGAAACCCCTTGTCGAATTCTTAAGGGACGGACTCCTCCCCGAGGATCCCAAGGAAGCTCGAAGAGTGAGAACCCGAGCCGAGCATTACACACTGATCGGAAGCATCCTATACGGCAGGCCGTACCTGAGATGCCTCTCCCCCGGGCTGGCCGACTACGCCCTGCAAGAACTTCATGAGGGCATCGGCGGGGCACATTCGGGGTCCAGAGCTTTAGCCCGCAAAGTGTTGAATTACGGATATTTCTGGCCCACTCTCCTACGAGATGCCGAACGGCACGTTCGGCAATGCAGCTCCTGTCAGAAGTACTCCGACATCCGACGCCTCCCACAAGCTCCACTCACTTCCCTATCAAGTCCGATCCCCTTTGCGATGTGGGGGATGGATTTACTAGGGCCGTTTCCACCAGCTCCCGGACAGTTCAAATTCTTAGTCGTGGCGATCGACTACTTCTCGAAATGGATAGAGGTCGAGCCCTTGGCCACGATCACCGAGAACAAGGTTGTTCAGTTCTTTTGGAAGAGCGTGATCTGCCGATTCGGCGTCCCTAGGGTCCTGACAACAGACAACGGAACACAGTTCACCGGGGTTACCTTCCGAGCTCTATGCGAAGACCTTGCCATCCAACACCGGTTCTCCTCCGTTTCTCATCCCCAGTCAAATGGCCAAGCCGAAAATGCTAACCGACAGATCCTCTCCGTCATTAAGAAGAGGTTAGATAAGTGTTCCAAAGGCTTATGGGTCGATCAGCTTCCCAACGTGCTGTGGAACTACCGCACCACAAAACGGACCCCCACAGGAGAGAGCCCATTTAATCTCACCTATGGGTCCGAGGCCATTATCCCCCTAGAAGTCGGAATACCCTCTCCTCGTCTAATAGCTTATGAAGAAGAGAAAAATGCCAGAGAGCTCCGAGCAAGTCTAGACCTGATAGATGAGATCCGAGAAAGAGTTGCCATTCGTCAACAAAGCTACCGAAGAAGGATCGAGTTGGCATACAACAAGAGAGTCCGCCCCACGGACCTCAAAGAAGGGGACCTGGTCCTCAAAAAGTTGGCCATCTCATTCCCAGGTCAGAAGAGCAAATTGGCCCCAAATTGGGAGGGACCTTACAAGATCGCCAAAGTAGTCCGCCTCGGCACATACAGACTAGAAGATCTCGAAGGCAGGGAGATCCCCAGGACTTGGAATGCCGACCATCTTTTAAAATACCAAGAGAGAGCACCAACGTCTCTCTAAGTATTTCGAGATGTCGAACCGTTCCTCTCCTATTACTTGTAATGATCTTCTTTTATTTTTCTCTTGTATTAACGACTCGCAACTTTAGAAGCAGCCGGCCATTAGTCATCAATAAAGAAAGTTTTTTCATATTTTACTTGTAAAAAAGGCTTACATCTCTCTGCCTTCACTCTTCACTCTACCGATGGTTCGGAGTCCAACACTCGGCTCGATCCTACTTCGCAAGTTCGCTCGTACGCGAGCTAGAAGTAGGTCGCCGTTGTAGCGCCCCGGTTTCCGATACTGGAAAACCGAGACACAAGCCAAGATCTTTGCTTCAATTAGCCACAATACACAGAAAAACAGGAGAATTTAAAACTTTTTATTCAATACGCAAGTGTTACAATTCTGAATACTGTACAACTGTAATATTTTACAAGGGAGTTACAATATTGCCTTTACATTTCTAAGTATTACAACATTCACATCTTACATCAGAGTACTTCTTAACTAATACAGAATCAATACATATTTTGCAGCGGAACTAAACTTAATACTGACTCCTTGCTTTCCTTAACTTGAGTCCTCCTGAATCTCGCCTTTGTACCTCGGCGATCCAGTACCTATGGAAGTGGGGACGTCAGTATTCACTGACGCTTAAAGGCTGATCATATAGCAGCGAATCTTCCAAACAATATACAAAATATAGCAATGGTGTAGTTTAAGTGTACGTGAGTGCTATGACTAGACTCTAATGCGATATTTAAATGGAACTAGGATGCTCCTATTCTAATATCAGCAAGTCTCCGAAAGCAACATGCAGCCCATACTACATGCGGCTCCATCTCAAGCCGTTTCTCCATATATAGGGATTGAACCCGCGTTATGAATTCTAATTGCACACAACCTGTTCCTGACAACTACACGTGACTCGCGAGGCTGCAGATGTGGTCATGTGCCACTGTTGCATTTCGCCCGTGGTGTCTATGTTCGCCACCGTGACCCGGCTAACCGGACCTCACTCAAATTAGACGAACCCAATGTATCGGGCGTCATTCCAAAAATCACACTATAGGGTTTCGCAAGCGCAGGGTAGCGCAAAGCCTACCCTGTGGCACCCTCTGGGTATCGCAAGCACAGGACTGCATAATGCATCCTGTGGCACCCCTAGCCACGGTACCTCAGGAATTAACAGAGCAAGATACGCAACCCGTGTCCTCAACTTGTGAGACGGCACCGTACGTATCCCTTTGACGGGAAGGTACAACCCAGTACACCACCTATGATCTGCCTCAAGGGACGAGTTAGTGTAAGGGGCCCCCTACAACTGACCCCTCTCTCCCGGCAAAAGGGTTTAAGTAAACTGATCCTTACAAGTCACTATCCTAGTGATGTCCCTGACTCGAACAATCCTAGGGATGACGGTATTATAACACAACATGCTAGGCCTTAAATTAGGCTTCGCAAGACAACTCTACTAGGCCGCTCAACCTAGGTTTACCAGAATCCTTCAGGACCCGGTTCGTGGCTCATCGATCCAAGACTTTGGCCGTTGCGAATATACACGCACGCCGCTACCCTAGACTTTGATTCTGTCTATACTCCGGTCCTCGATCAACCTACCCTGGTTAAGATTCGACGGTACACAAGGAGCGACTCCTCCACGGTTCCTTATGGTAGAAACATATGTCTTGATGGTCGATAGCCCTTAGGGTGGTAACATCACCCTAGACAGCACAACTAACTGTGTACTAGCTAACAAGCTATACACGAGTAATAACCACATACGAGCCAACTAAGCTACGTATGAAACAATAACTACCTACGAGCCAGGCGGGCCTCGTAGGAGATAACCATGTACATACCAGCCAAATGAGCCGCGTATGAGACCAACAGCTACGCACGGGCCGGTCGGGCCGCGTACGAGACAATAACCTACATACGAGCCGACTAAGCTACGTATGAGACCCACAGCTACATACGGGCCAGTCGAGCCACGTACGAGCATGACCGTGTGCAAACAACCATACAGGTAATCAATCCTAGAAGCAACCAAACGTGCTTACTAACAAACTTAATCTTCTACTATTAGAAGCAACAAAGGGATCTACTAGTAGTCTATGATCGGTATTCTACTAAGGAAGAACCGAAGGCGACAACGGCCTTTATCAACTAGTTATCACTAGTGGTCTTCCCACTCTCACTACTTCGACCTATAATGCCTTAAGCACGGCACACAATTGCAAGCAGCTTCCTACGACAATCAATCATATAACACAACCACCATGATATTCCTATGTAAGAATGTGATTAATGCTTATGCTTACATTGAGCTCAAGCATGAAAATCACTAACGACCTTAAACATAAAATTCTCTATAGTCAATCGTAGATTACAAATTGAGCATGGAAGCCTACTGCTTATCATAACCAACCACCACCACCCAACTAAGCAATACTCCAAGGTATAGTAGGTAGTCCTAACACTACTCCTACAACATTCTAAGCAAGTATTACTCTAGCATGGTATAGAACTTGTATACAATTTAAACTAGCATGATATGCAAAATACTTACAATTTAGCTAGCATGGTATATCGCTTTCCAACAATTAAACTAGCATGGTATATGATTTTATCATGGATCCTACAACACTCTAGGCACAATAAAATTTATCCAATCATGGTAGGAAACTCTTGGATTGAATCCTACACATTCTAAGCATAACTAAGTCACTAAACATAATAGGAAACTTTAGGAATGAATCCTACAAAATTCTAGCATAAGTGAGTTACTAAACATGATAGGGAAAGAATCCTACAACATTACCAAGCATGATAGGAAAAGAATCCTACAACATTCTAAACGTTAAGCATGGTAGGATATTTTTAGGAAAAGTCCTACAACATCCTAAACATAAAGCACGATGGGATAATTTTATTAAACATCCTACAACTAATTAAGCATAGAATCATGGTAGGATATTTTTAGCAAAGTCCTACACTAACTAAGCATGAACATGGCTTCTAATTATTTTTAGAAGCAAAGCTACAACTAACTAAGCATGGTAAACATGGTAGGATATTTTTTTAGCAAAAGTCCTACAACCTCCTAAACATAAAGCATGATGGGAAAACATCCTACAACTAATTAAGCATGAATATGGCTTCTAACATTTTTAGAAGTAAAGCTACAACTAACTAAGCATGGTAAACATGGTAGGATATTTTTTTAGCAAAAGTTCTACAACCTCCTAAACATAAAGCATGATGGGAAAACATCCTACAACTAATTAAGCATGAATATGGCTTCTAACATTTTTAGAAGTAAAGCTACAACTAACTAAGCATGGTAAACATGGTAGGATATTTTTCAAGCAATCCTACAACTAACTAAGCATGAATATGGCCTCCAATTATTTTTAGAAGCAAAGCTACAACTAACTAAGCATGGTAAACATGGTAGGATATTTTTTCAAAGCAATCCTACAACTAACTAAGCATGGATATGGCTTCTAACAATTTTAGAAGTAAAGCTACAACTAACTATGCATGGTAAACATGGTAGGATATTTTTCAAGCAATCCTACAACTAACTAAGCATGAATATGGCCTCCAATTATTTTTAGAAGCAAAGCTACAACTAACTAAGCATGGTAAACATGGTAGGATATTTTTCAAAGCAATCCTACAACTAACTAAGCATGGATATGGCTTCTAATTATTTTTAGAAGTAAAGCTACAATTAACTAAGCATGAATATGGCCTCCAATTATTTTTAGAAGCAAAGCTACAACTAACTAAGCATGGTAAACATGGTAGGATATTTTTCAAAGCAATCCTACAACTAACTAAGCATGGATATGGCTTCTAACATTTTTAGAAGTGGTCCTACAACATTAGTAGCATAAAAATGGCTTCTAACCATTTTTAGAAAAGATCCTACAACATGTGAAACATGAACATGGCTTCTAAATATTTTTAGAAGTAGTCCTACAACATTAGAAGCATAAATATGGCTTCTAATTATTTTTAGAAGCAATCCTACAACACTTTACCACTACTACTACTTTATTCACAACAAAATCACAACATACAACTATCTATTACTACTACTTCATTCACAATAAAATCACAACATACAACTATCTATTACTACTACTACTTCATTTTATTACATACTACTACTTATTATTTAGCATACTACTACTTAGTTGCTTACTAACCCTATTTATTACTAGTGATAAAGAAAAGGTTATTTTATTTTACTTTACTAAAGAAAAGATCTTTTTAATTAATTACAACTAGTGATTTAAAATAAAAGAAAGATCTTTTTGTTAAGTTAAAACTAGTGGTTAAATAAAAAAGAAAGATCTTTTTATTAAGTTACAACTAGTGATTAAATAAAAAGAAGATCTTTTTATTAAGTTACAACTAGTGGTTAAATAAAAAAGAAGATCTTTTTATTAGGTTACAACTAGTGATTAAATAAAAAGAAGATCTTTTTATTAAGCTACAACTAGTGATTAAATAAAAAGAAGATCTTTTTATTAGGTTACAACTAGTGATTAAATAAAAAGAAGATCTTTTTATTAAGCTACAACTAGTGGTTAAATAAAAAGAAGATCTTTTTATTAAGTTACAACTAGTGATTAAATAAAAAGAAAGATCTTTTTATTAAGTTATAACTAGTGATTAAATAAAAAGAAGATCTTTTTATTAGGTTACAACTAGTGATTAAATAAAAAGAAAGATCTTTTTATTAAGCTACAACTAGTGGTTAGATAAAAAAGAAGATCTTTTTATTAGGTTACAACTAGTGATTAAATAAAAAGAAAGATCTTTTTATTAAGCTACAACTAGTGATTAAATAAAAAGAAGATCTTTTTATTATTTCTACCACTAGTGTTTAGTAAAGAAAGGAAAGATCTTTTTGATTATTACATTAGTTCAATCAAGTCCTACAACCAACAATGGTTGTATTGTTCAACAATATGCAATATGTAAGTTTCTTTAGTCCAATAACACACAAACAAAAGATTACCATACTAAAGTTATGATCTTTAGTACTTACTACTACTACTTTTCCTTTTTCCTCTTTTACTTACTACAACATACCACACACTCAACCCAAAAACAAAATAAAACAAGAAGGTAGAAGAAGAAGAAGTCCAACAACAACCAACAAACAAACAAACAAACAAACAAACAAACAAAGAAAACAAGTAGTGAAGAAACCCCCACCTTCTCTAACTTGTTGGAAGAACTAGCTTTGCTACCTTCTCCTTCCCCTAAGCTTTTTTTTGAATTCTTCTATTACCTACAAAACAAAACTCTCTAGTTAATATGTTCTCTCTTTCTTTTCCTTTCCTTCTTTCTTTCTTTCTTTTGTTTTTCTAAAATGAGAGAAGGAGGTGAATGAGGGGTGATTTATAGAAGAGAATGGAGGAGGTAAGTGCACCTATTGGCACAAATTAACCCCAAAAGAGGGGGGCCGGCCATGCTCTAGGAGGGGGAGGGGCATGGTGTAGACTAGTGAGGTGGAGTGATAAGGTTTCTAGAAGGGTTTAGTTCTAATCTTGTACATACAATCCTCCTTAAACCTTCTAATCAAACCCTAATTCTCTAATTAAGTTACCATGACAAGAAATAGTGTATTGTCCTAAAGTACATACCATATACTAGGTATAATATACTAAGTACCATACAATTATGTGTATGTGTACATGTATGTGTATACAAAATCTTCTTGTAAAAATCCTCATAAAATTCCCAAAAATAATTTAATTTAGAAAATAATAGTAAGATAAATTTTATTATTACTTCGGGGAGTTGCGCTACCAATTTGATGCGCTTTGGATGCGCATCGACCGACAGACGCGCGTAGATACTGTTTGTGGGCAAACCGGCAAAAAATCGCCAAAATAGTCCGACTTTGGAATTAAAATAAAATAATAATAAAATAATAATTTATATGAGTTAATATCCGTCCGGGATATTACAGCCGTTCGGAACTACTCCCACAACCATTGAACAACTCTACCGATGGTTCGGAGTCCAACACTTGGCTCGACCCTACTTCGCAAAGTAGGTCGCCGTTCGGAACTGCTCCCACAACCGTTGAACAACTCTACCGATGGTTCAGAGTCCAATACTCGGATCGACCCTACTTCGCAAGTTCGCTCGTAAGCGAGCTAGAAGTAGGTCGCCGTTCGGAACTGCTCCCACAACCATTGAACAACTCTCATGGTGGTTCGGAGTAAAGAGTTCGGCTCGACTGTGCTAACCCAATACTCCGAGCCGAGCGGACGAGGGACCGACCCCCACATATGGAGAAAAATTTTGCCTAACCAATTTCACCGTTAGATCATCTCAAAATGTGTGCTAGGACTTGATCAGCGGATCAGATCGTGCCACGTGTCCATAAAATGACAAGATAGTGTTTTCTTGGAACTCGTGCCTCCCACCTCGTGATACGTACCGCGATCATGATCGACCGTCTAAATTGTGCCACGTGGACTGAGTCTGAAGTCCGAGCTGTCACACCTCGGAAGCGCAAAATCGCCTCGGTATACTCTGAGCAATAAAACTCAGGTTCCACAGCTAAAACACTCGAAGAAGATAACTATGGGTCCTTATGGTTCGAGTAGGGCAACTACGGCACAACAAGAGCAAAGCAACATCGATTTTATTGAAACAAAGTGATAAATTTACAAGGCAAAGAGTTACAGCAAAAAACGACTCGACAAATTTACAAGCTATGTCATTACAACAAGGAAAACGATGCCAGTCTAAGGCTTGATGCAACTCGTTCAGTGCCTCCTCGAGACAGGGACGTTCCGATTAAGAGACAATCGGGGTTTCCGTCTTTTCACCTCCGAACTAGTCTCTAGGCCGACGAACTGCGACGCCGCCTCGCCACTAATCCTAACTGTGGCTCCGACCGAGGCTCCACTCGAGCTAACAGCTACTCCGCTTTGTGCGTCGACTGCTGCTCGACCAACAACTTGACGACGAGTCGCGAGCTCATAGAAGGTGATCCCCCCTCTCTCTCTCTCCTCGCTAGTGCAGGAGGTGCTGTGGACATTAGCCCTCAAGGGCTGAGGCTTCAGTCGAGCCACCTCCTCCTCGAGCTCGACAATCCTATCCTTCAGAGTATTGTCCTTAACCATTATCTTGAATCGAGGGAGTTTCGTCGAACCGGGGCACTCAGCGCTATCGGATATGATGCGACGTAAGTTGGTCACCTCGATGCTCTTGTCGACCGTGACCCTCTGCAGCTGCCCGACCTTCTTCTCGAGCTCATCTCGCTCGGCCAGTACCGAGGCTAGCTCTGCCTCTTTCGCCGAGACCTCCTCCTCAACTATCCGGAGATGGTGCACCTCGGCCAGAAGCTCGCTGTTCTTCTTCTCCACGTTGAACATCAACCTCCTGGTGAGCTCGATCTCACCCACGAGGCGAGCCTCGCGAGATTGCTTAAACAGCTCGGCACGACGCCAAGCTGCTACGGTATTTGGGGCATGTTCGAGGATCTGAAATACAAGAACGTCACAATTGGGAGACTATACACCGACCCAAACACTTGGATATATTTGAAATAAAATTTTCATTCATAAAAAGAAGAAGCGGTGGTCAGTCTGCAAAAAGGCATTACATTTTTTAAAGGAAAACATAAAAAAAGGCGAGAAGATCAGGGGTCCACCTGCGTCATCGGCTCGACCACAGGCGCTTCGTTGGACGACCCCTCATTTCTCACCCCGGCCTGGGGGTTTGTCACCACTACATCGGCGACCACCTCCTCGTCGTCGTCGCCCTCTCCCTCGTCACCTTCCTCTTTTTTGCCTTCCCCCTCCTCGCCGTCTGATGCGGACCCGGGCCACAGCCTGTAGCCGACCCACTTGAAGCCGGGGACGCGGTCCTGAACGTGGTCGAGCACCCTCTGGTAGGACTTCTCCATGTTCGAGGCCATGTGCTTCTTCGCCTCGGCCTCGACCTTGGCCTTGATCTTCGTTGCCAAGGCCTCCTTCTCCGCCTTCACCTCGGCCAGGGCCTTGGCTGTTGTCGCCAGCTCCTCTGCAGCCATGGCAGCTTTGGCAGACTCCTCAGTGAGCTGCCCCTTTACTCGCTCCAGGTCGGCCACAAGATCGGCAACCTTGACCTCCAAGCCCTCGGCTCGCCTCTGCTCTGCTTCGAGCTGCCGAACTGCCTTCACCTTGTCCGCCCTGTCTTTATCACTGGCGGCCTTCAACTCCTTCTCCTGTTCGGCGAACGCTTCAAGGAGATGGTTGAAGTGACAAGTGGCCTGCCAAAACAAAACAATTATGAGCACAAGATAAGGGCCGAATGACAGACTTAAAGAAATTCTCAAGAGAAACTTACCGATACGAGCGACCGGGCAACCTTATAGGTGTCGTCGCCGACAGTCCCCGCCTTCAGCGCGGCTCGATCTTTTGGGGTCGCCAAGTGTTTGACGACCTGCATCGACATCTGCGAGTTCTCGAGGAATCCATCATGATTTTTGACCCGCCAGTTCGGAACGAACAGCTGCTTGTGCTGCTCGGTCAAGATTACATCGGCCTGAGCAGTCAGTGGCGGAGCCTCAAGCGACAACACCGCGGAGACGTCGAAGGCCTCACCGACCGGGGTAGAAGCGACAGGAGCCGAGGGCTCTTCGACAGCAACCACCATTGACGAGGGGACCTCAGCAACCGGGGGAGGCGGAGTAATGGTCGAGGCAACCTTGGGTGGCCGGCCTGATGAAGCAGTTGTGCTCGGCCTTTTCCTCTTCCTCCCATTGGTGACCTTACCCCTCTCGTTCATCATGGCCAAAAAATCCATCTTCGGCGCCTCTGTATCGGACAGCAAGCAAATTGAGAGTTAGTGAATGAGCTAAAGACTTAGAAAAAAAAATATATACGAGATGTCAGGAGCGTACCGGGTCGATTGGACTAAGGCCTGACCCGTATAGCACCTCCTCGGTCATCTCCCTCCAACTCAACATCGGGAGGGCCACGATCTTCCTCGCCACTTCCTCCTCGGCCGTAGTCAATTCCGGGTCGGCCCTCGCGAACTTCGGCACCTCTACTTTCCATCGGCTCGGAACTTGCAGCATCGATGGCTCCCTCAATATGAAGAACTTCTCCTTCCAGCCTTTGATCGAGTCCGGGTTTTCTATAATCCGAACGCCTTTCCTCGGCGTATCGATGTTCGGTCTTGTGCATCGGGTTTATCCGATACATGCTTCGGAAGACCGTCAGATCCGGCTCGACCTCGGCGTTGCGGCACAGCAGTAGGAAGGCGTTCACATGACGCCACATATTCGACATGAATTGGGTCGGTGCAAGGCAGTACCACCCGAGGACCAGACTAATGAAGGGGTGCAAGGGAAACCGCAGTCCGGTGTTCAGAGAGTCGTAGTCGAACATGCACATATCTGACGACGACAGCTTGGAGTTCGCTCGCATCCCAGGGCCGGGGAGAATTAGCTTGTACTCCGGAGGGATGGCGAACCCTTTTCTGATCCGGAGCAGGTCCCTCTCGGATAGCACCGATCCAATCTCGTCCGCCTCGGTAGTCAGAACCGGGTTATTCTCTTCATAAACTTCCGACTGACCGAGGATCGCCTTCTTCATGAGGTCGCCCTCGTACTGCCTAACCCCAGCGTGCCCGGACAGTACACAAGGGTATCGGCCCGTCTCAGGGGCTTGCCTCGGATTCTCCACAATCACCTCGACCACAGGAGACTGGGTCACTACCCTCCTCTTCTTCTTCTCCTTCCTCACCTCGGCCACAGACGGCTCGGCTACTTGCTTCCCCTTCCTTCGGATCTCCCTCTGCCTCCTCTCCTCGGCACCACTGTCGCCCGAGGACGAGGCCTCACTCCCCGAGTTCACCCTTGACATCTCTATAAAAAAGCTAAGGCAAGTAGACTGACCTTGAAGTGACGTGCCCTTGAAGTGACGTTCACGGTCGGAATAAGCTCGCCGGAAATTGCCTAGCCCACGCGACAGCTAACGCAACCGCCTTGGAGCAAAAATCGCCGCTAGCAGAGAGCACAGAGAGTAAAAGTGAAAGCTTGGAGTGAAAAGTGAGAAATGAGCTTGGGGGTGGGGGAGTAAGAACTTATAACCCTAGTGCGACTTTTGGGCCTCCTAGGGAACTTAAAAGCCCGCTAAGAAGCCAAAGCGCCAAAGCGGAGAGTTGCGACGTTTCAGTTTCACAAAAAAGGCTCCACGAAGCACTCAAGCCCATGACTCGTCCAACAGTTCGCCTAGCCGAGCTACTGAACAGCTTGGCTAAGCAGCCGAGCTACTGGGTCGGAGGGTGGCGATGCTTCAGAGCTAGGACTTGTCAAAACATCTGACTCCATACCCCGGCTAACGGCGCCGAGCCTCCGAACCGAGGGGACGAGGAACCGACCCCCGTATATGGAGAAAAATCCTTCCGAGGACAAATCACCGTCGGATCTCTCCAAAATTCGTGTCAAGACTCGATGGACGGTTCAGATTGCGCCACGCCCACAAAATGACAAAATAACGTTTTCTCGTGATCTGAACCCAGTCCTCGTGATTCACGCAATGATGGACGCTCCAGATCTGACCACGTGTACCTTCCGAGCTTCCTGCCACCGGTCTGCCTAGCCGAGCTACTGAACAGCTTGGCTAAGCAGTCGAGCTACTGGGTCGGAGGGTGGCGGCGCTTCAGAGCTAGGACTCGTCAAAACGTCTGACTCCATACCCCGGCTAACGGCGCCGAGCCTTCGAACCGAGGGGACGAGGAACCGACCCTTGTATATGGAGAAAAATCCTTCCAAGGACAAATCACTGTCGGATCTCTCCAAAATTCGTGTCAAGACTCGATGGACGGTGCAGATTGCACCACGCCCACAAAATGACAAAATAACATTTTCTCGTGATCTGAACCCAGTCCTCGTGATTCACGCAATGATGGACGCTCCAGATCTGACCACGTGTACCTTCCGAGCTTCCTGCCACCGGTCTGCCTAGCCGAGCTACTGAACAGCTTGGCTAAGCAGCCGAGCTACTGGGTCGGAGGGTGGCGACGCTTCAGAGCTAGGATTCGTCAAAACGTCTAACTCCATACCCTGGCTAACGGCACCGAGCCTCCGAACCGAGGGGACGAGGAACCGACCCTCGTATATGGAGTAAAAATCTGCCGACCCTCCCCAACCGTTGGATCTTGTCAAAAAGCACGCTCGTCAAGATGGACGGCTCAGATCTTGCCACGTCCACTAAACGACAAGATAGCGTTTTTTGGGGATTCACGCTGAAATGGACGCTCAGGATCACGCCACGTAGCTCGGCTGATTCCGAACTAGGCATCGATCTGCCGAGCCGAGGGGACGAGGAACCGACCCTCGTATATGGAGAAAAAATCCGCCGACCCTCCTCAGCCGTTGGATCTTGCCAAAAAGTGCGCTCGTCATGATGGATGGCTCAGATCTTGCCACGACCACTAAACGACAAGATAGCGTTTTTTGGGGATCCGCGCTGAGATGGACGCTCAGGATCATGCCACGTAGTTCGGCTGATTCCGAGCTAGGCGCCGAGCAGCCCAGCTGAGCCGAGGGGACGAGGAACCGACACCGTATACGAAGAAGCTATCTGCCGAGGAATGTGGATCGTCTGATCACCCAGAGAATCGCGCTCGGCGCTGATGGAGGGCCCAGATCGCGCCACACCATAAATAGGTATTAAAAATTAGTTTTTATTTATTTTAATCGTTTTATTTATTTAAAAATTGCGAAAAAATTACTAAAAATTCGGAAAAATTAACTAGAAATTCTAGAAGATAATTATAAATTCAGGAAAATATTTTCGAACCCCTGAACGAACAATTATTGCCTAGAATCCCGAACGACTGGTTAACACATCGCAAAATTAAATAAATAATCCGAAAAAATAGATAAAAACTGCCGGATATCCAGAGAAGCTTAAGAACAGCTTACAGCTTGAAAAATCACCTCACTACCCCCTTCGAGATTCAAAACCCTCCATTTGGACTCCGATACAACTCCACTAGCCATTAAAACAGTTAAACTACTCCTCAAAGGCTGATCAAACTCCGTCTTTAGGAGTGGGGGGGCTCGTGATATGGCTAAAAATGAGGTTAAATCGGAACCGTCCAAATTGGGCACGAATCTTGAAGCTCAGGGGTAAAATGGTAATTTCACCTACCAACGGGTCTGAAGCGGGTACTGGTTATCTTCCCCGAAGACCCACTTACCCGCAAACAGATCCACCTCAACTGGGTGTGGGTTTCAACCCGCAGCAAACCCGGTCCAGAAGGGATAGAATTAGGGTTTCTGATTAAATCCTAATCAACGGCCCTGATTCATATTTATCCCTTCACGGAGGATTATGGATTACATTCCTTATCTAACCACAGGGGGATTACATTCCTAATCTGATCCCAGCGGCACCTATAAATACCCCCCATCCATCTCCATTAAGAGGTAATCAATCTTTTGCCAGTTTTAAGCTCTTTCTTAATCATTCAGATTATGGACAAGAGCGTCGGAAGGTGCGTCGCCGGGATCCATTCCGGTGTCTCGCACTTTTTGCAGGTGAACGGCGGGAGTCAACGGTCAAACTCTGGCGGAACAGGCCCAGGTTTGCTATTCAAAGTTTTCCAAGAATCCACAAATACTGTCTATTTACCCCCACACCAGATTTAGCGGTAACAGGTTTGATGAGTGCTTGAATTTGATGGTCAGGAGGGGGGTTGAGCATCAACCAAGAGAGGAGAGGATTATTAGAGTGGGCATTGAATTTGTCAATTAGAAGAGATGCTAATAATTGGATTTGGATGATGGTGGTGGTGGTGGTGGTGGTGGTGGTGGTGGTTAAAGAAAGAGGAAGAAGAAGAAGATGATGATTATGTGATAATTAGGTTTAATTAATTTTAATTATATTAATTTAATTTAATAGATCAGTTTAGTCCAGGGATGTTTAAGTCATTAAAAATGAAATTTAAGTCATGTTGCATCACGTAATAGACAATATTTAACGAAATAGGTCAGAACATTTATTAAAAAAAAGGTAACGGTGGTAAGCTTAAGTGAAAATAGTAATAATAATAATAAAATAAAAGGCAAACTTTAGTAGGGTGATTAAGTGAAATTTTCCCGTTTGATTTTGAACCACCACAAGTTTTTTTGAAAAAATATAAAAATTTTGCTCTGCTTTCCGCATGCCTAGTTATGTTTGGGCCCCACCTCTTTTACATGCGCCCCCCTTTTCCGTTTTCCTATTTTTCATTTGTGGCATTAACAACTTGGGATTGCTAAGTAAAACTAGAATTACTATGTGCAAATTGCACAGTCAAAAATAGTTTTGACAGCTGATAAAATTATATAGAACTCTCAAAAATATGAGAAAACTGGGAGAAACTTATGAGTATCTTTCATATCGTAATAAATAAAATCTTCATTATCATCCTTACATAAGCAGATAATTTAGATAATCATTGCCAGAACATAGTGTACATTTTAATAAAATATGAATCTCTACATTTTCTCTTATTTCTCTATTTCAAAATAGAGAAAAGAGAGAGGGGTAGACTCTCTTCCTATTAGTATAAGATATTGACTAGTATACCCCTGTACAATATTGCACAAACTATTCAAAAGATGCGAGAATTTAATTAAGAAACATAATTAATCTTAAATATAAGGTTCTAAACATGTATGTCCCTAACAAATATGTAAATATCACATATACCCATCACAAATATGTATTCTCATATCTGTCGCTAACAGTATGTGCCCCAACAGTTATCCCTCTAGTTAAAATATCTCAAAACAGTGGAGAATTCTCAGTTCAAATTAACATAATTCAAATAAAAATTCTAGCAGAAATATTTCTTATCATCTAATCAGTTTAGTAATTAACATCATCATCATCATCCTTTATATCACCACCCGATTGAACTAATATCAGAGACAACAAAAAAACTTTACTTGTTCGGCTAAATTAATCCATCCAACAGAAATGCGCGGGAGAAAGTTTGGAGAACACAATGAGAAATACCAACCCACTCTAGGAAAGGTGAATTTGTTGTATTTAAAAAATATTATAGTTTTCTTTATTTTGATTTCAAAAAATGTAAACAATGTGATAGATATATTGTGCATAAGCAGTGAATTAACATCAACACCTGGTTAAAGGACAAAAATTTCATGTTTAATACAGAGTTTCATCCAAAACAAAGATAGTATCCTTTGTTTAACACCAGCATCATAACATCAAACAAAGAAGTGTTGAATATTGGTTTTGTAATCTACAAATGTAGAATTTTAAAATATAAACCAATAGAAAATAAAGTTACTAACTCGATGTTGGTAAACATAGCTATCATGTGATGAAACTATAGGATTTTCACATACACCAATAGGATTTTCAGTAGCATGTTTCTCTCCATCTGATGCAAGAAGAAAAAATTAGTATGTGATGAGTGATGATTAGCTATTTATGATGCATGTGTTAAGGTAGGTGTGAATTTCTATTTTTGCTATCCTTTCTCTATTTCAAAATGGAGAAAGAAGATAGCGGGTAGGACTATTAGTATAATATATATAATAATTTAATATAATATATAGTATACTGTGTATCTCATGGCATTTTAAACTGTTAATAAGATCCACCATCTCTCTCTCTCTCTCTCTCTCTCTCTCTCTCTCTCTCTCCCTATATATATATATATATATATATATATATAACTGGATTGTAGCGCCCCGAATTTCCAATATAATATTTCAGAAATACATGGCACAATTTCCAGCATCTACCTCAATGTAATAGTAAACATAGCCAAACAAATAAAAATTTTCAACTTTTATTAGACCAATTCTTTACAAAGCACAGCGGAAAATTAAACACCTTGAATTACAATTTGTTTCTTTTACAACACATTCTTTTACAATTTATATAAGCCACATTATCATTCTACCATATGCATCCAAATCCCAAACTATAGGTACCTACCTGTAAAACATGAGGCTAAAGATAACCCTAACCCCCAAAACTACGGGGTCAGCCATAACGGTGTGAGTGACATCAAAAGAAATACAATATAAATAAAACATAAAGAATGAAGTCATAATCAACACATATCAACGGTAGTAACGAATGGAAATTAAATAACAATGAACAAAGCATGAAAAGATTTAGTGAAACTAAACTAATTGTCAAGTGTAGGAAAACAGAAAACAAACATGTATAAAACCAAGTCAACAAAACACAAATACAGTATGATGACTCTCTAATGCATACCTGTCGGATTTTATGCATTCCATAGTACATAGGTCCGGTGCAAGTCCTTATCGTTCTCCACTTTATAGGGTTAGATCCCTCGTTATGCAACTAATCCTACTACGATGACTACTATGAGATTTAGATAAGCTGTGAGTATCTAGCCCATGCCTCAATAATTCCGGAGGTCAATCTCTATCCACAGATAATTCCGGAGACTATTTCACTCACACCTAAGAATCTTCGAGAATAGCCCACACCGCAAGCTATGATGCCTTATCACACTAATACCCCATGAGCGTCGCCTCGATCCCGATAATTCTAGAGATCAATCCCACACCGCAGGTAATTCCGGAGACTATTTCACTCACAGCTCGATAATTCCGAGGATAATCTCACACCGCAGATCATACTGAGGTCCATAACCCATGTTTGCACTTATTTCATCATATTACCATCTAGTGCATGTCCTTATCTTATTAAGTTAATTAACTAATTACAAATCTCCTAAAGTTTGGTGTGCCCTACCGAACTTAACTCAACTGATCAACAACATGGCCACAACTGGCCAAATTAAAAAATCTCAACTACCGGTAACTAGGGTCCCACTCACCCTCTAGAGACTCACAACTCAACTATCAACACCAAATCTTTCGTTAAAAACTCTCAATTCCATTATCAATTTGCTCATATCAAGAAAAAAACTTAAAATCAACAAATCAAAATCCATCTGAATACTCACAATTTCCAGAACTGAAATGAGATATTAAACCCTTAGATAACTGAGAATCATATTTTGAAGTCGTAGAAAATCACAAAGCATCCATATCTTGAAATCTATATATATTTCGTTTCTTAAAGTTATAAAAATACGAATTCAAACTCTATTATAATCAAAATATAACTCTCTGTAAAATAATGTAATCTGTAGCAAAACTATTATCTAAAATAGTAAATCAATAATCCATAAATTCGAATAAATAATCGTTTAAGAAAATGACGAAGAACTCAAGAAAACAATCAATCAAGCTGCTGACAGTCGACTGTCAAAACCAGTTCAAAAGTGGGCGGTCGACTGTCAAGCCAAAAACCACAAACCCAAGAATTGACAGTCGACCCACATTTTTAGTTTAAAACCGAGCGGTCGACTGTCATGTTCGAAAAATGACTGCTTTAATATTCGTGCACATTTTTACTGATACTTCGATAAATCTTTGTAAAATCATAATTTTGCAAAATGAAATTTCTGAGATGATCAAATACAACTTTTCTAACATAGTGGAGTTTATAAAACTAATCAAAACCTCATCAAGATCATAAAAGACAATTTTTAACAAATTTCTTCAAAACAGTAAAGTATATATATATATATATATATATATATATATATATATATATATGTATATAGGTGAGTTTAAGAATCAGTTTAAGGCATCAAAATCATCAAATATGAGTAGTACAATATTTCAATTCAATCCCAGTATCAAACAAAGCAAGATCCAATCGAAAACATCACAAAAATCTCAAAAAGTCAATTTCGGCTGAAACACCATCAGACCCGAAAATCAAATACTCAACTCCAACTTCAAAACTTGATCTTTGATTCAAAACTCCTTCTACAACTTTTTATATACATACCCCACTGATTACAATAGTTTACCTATGAATATATGCAATTACAACATGTAATAATCAAGTTTTACTTCTTCAAAATATTAAAACAGAGTATAGGTAGTAAGATTCAATTTTTGTTCACTTTATGTCATATACATCACACAACTCATAATAGACAATCAAAACAGTAAGAATAGGAAAGAAAACATCATACCCATGATTTCTATTAGGTTATTTAACAATCTCAAGTTATCTATGTAGGTTTCTATTCATAACTTTCATAATACTCCTCTTTTAATCATCCCTTCATCAATATATTCAATATATCAGCATACTATCATCTAAAATGCTTTATAATAGTCAAATCATCACATACAACATACATAGAACAATACAAAAATAAACATATGTCACTCACCTTATTGAAGAATCAACTGAAATAATAAAGAGAATAAGAAAAGTCCTTCCTTTCGCAAGAAAATCCAAGATCCTCACTTTAAAACTCCAAGAAATAAATAATAAAGAAAACCCTTTGTTTAGTGCAGCGAAGAGACGGCTGCACCTCTCATTTAATAGGCCGAATTTTCAATTATTAGGGTTTTGAGTATGTTTTGCAAAATATCCCTTTTGAATATATCTATATAAATCTTTATACTTGGAAATAAGAATAATCAATTCAATTGAGATTTAAAATATAAAAAAAAACACCCAGATTTGGCCAAAACTATTTTCAAACCCAGAAAAATAATTTTGAAATTTTTGCCTCTAAGTAGCAATTTTGCAAAAAGACTCTTCTATAACAAATTTGCGAAATAACCCAAATCTATTAGAATAAAAAGTAAAATTTTTACCTCTGAGTTGTCTAGCAATCATGCTCAGCCCAGAAAAACAAAATTATGGATTTTTCACTCCAAGTAGTAATTTTGCACAAAAGCCCCTCTTTTTGTAATATTTGCAAATATGCCAGATAATTATCAGAAAAATCCAAAAATTTTATAAATAATATATAATAATAAATATTAGGTTTTTCCAAGATAATTTTGGACTTTGAACTTCCTAAGAAAATATTTGCACGTGCTTCACACGTGTAAATAGATAAAATTCAGAAAAAATGTGTATTAAATCACCAAAAATTATTTTAATTTATTTATTAATCTCAATAACATTATATTAAAAATATGGGGTGTTTTTGGGATCCTGTAGGAAAGGCAAATAACACTAGAGGGGGGCTGAATAGTGTTGTATAAAAAAATTAATTAAAAAATCGATTCTAAACCACGAGCCCTACTCTCCAACCGAGAGGACCACTCTCACAACCCGAGAGTGAAAACAACAACAAAATTGAGTTTACAACAACCTATAGCAATGTATGTGATAGTGCTATGCGTAGTGGTTATTAGGTCAACTTATGAATTCAGTCTAAAACGAAATCAATGTTATATTAAACTGAAATTTAAAGAACCAAGTCTTAGAGAGTTTGTATGCGTTTGAAACACTTGAAAACAAAAAGACTTGAGAGTTTAAAGAATGCTTGGAGTTGAGTAACCTTTGCCAAATGAGTTCTATACTCTTTTTATAGAGTGAGAAGTATTTGGACGTGAGAGATTGAATCTCAAATGCCATACAACGGCAGTAAAAAAGATTTGATTTTGAAAAATAAGTTTTAAAATCAGAAAACTGTCGAAACGGCTTGAACAGTCGACTAGGGTTGCCATAATGAGTCAACTAGCCAGAGCTTGTATAAGTTCGGGCAGTTTCGTACTATGACAGTCGACTGGTTCCAAGGAGTGGTCGACTGGTACTCATACAGCTGAACTTATTCAAACTTGTTTTGACATTTTGATTTTGTAAAACACTCAAATTATTTAAAGTGTGTGTGACAAGGCTTTTACAAGTTTCTAAGACTCAAAGAATTAAAAATACAATATTACAAGACACTTTGTTTAATACAATTGAAGCACTTTGAATCTTGTCTTGAACTTGAGTCTTTATCTTGAGCTTGAGCCTTTATTTAGATGTCTTGAAGCTTGATCAATTATTCTTGAAAACTTTATCAGATTGTGTTTGTAATACCCTAAATTTTATTTAATAAAAATTGTTGATTTTACATGTGCACGTACAAAATTTTTGTATAAATGTTTTCTTATAAAATTATTTTCTATAATATGAACAAACAAGTGTTTTCTTTCTTTCTCTTTTTTTTCTAGAAGCCTATTTTAAAAAAGCATAAGTTTGTTTTTCTAAATTAAGCCCAACCTAATTAATTAAATATTTTATTTTGACCCATGAGTCTAAAAGCCCACTATTTCGAAGCCCATAAATTAATGACCCTTTAAATTGTCATGACTTGTAATGTAGACACAATTAGGAGATAGTTAATAAATTTATAATTTACAACTTTTAATAGCTGACACTAGTTGGGGCACGTGCATGCACTAGTGTGTGCATTGCACACCTTAGGGGAGGCCAGATGTGGCTAGAGAAGAGTGGAGAGAGTGGAGTTGAGTTGAGGGGTAGTTATGAGATCATGGAAGTTACCACAACTTCCCAATTCATCTTTATCCTTGATCTCTAACTCCTTGATTGAATCCTATCCATTCATTCTCATCCTAAAAGTGTATAAATACCCCTAGTTTCTTCTCATTTGTACACTACAAATTATTAAGAGAGAAAAGACTAAGTGAGAAAAGATTGAGAAGTGTTAGAGTGTGCTTGTGTGTGTGTGTTCCCTCAAGAGAAGGTCGGCTAGCATCCAAGGAGCATAGGTGGGCTCGGGTTCCAATCAAGCACCAAGGAGGAGACGTTGGACAACACAATCTAGGAGGAGAATGCCACTTTCTTGCATTTCAGGAGATTCTAGGAGCTTTTATTTCATTTTCTCCAAATAGGTAGGTGTTTCTCATGCTTCTAAATCTCGATACCATGCTATGGATGATTTGATAAATTATTAAGAAGCAACTAGGTCAAATTTGACCCATGTTTGCTTAATTAGAGATGGAATGGTAACTTAGAGAATGATGATAAAGTGATTGCTAGTTGATGAATTGTGAATTAAAGTGCTAGAAATTATCATATTGTCATACTATATATATGTTTTGAATTGAGTTTAATGTTGAAATTTATGCTTATGAGACAACTATTTGATTAAATGCTTCATGTGTAGTTGATTGTCTAAAACAAAGTTTCATTGTTGTAGAAAGATGAGAAATTTGTATCTTAAATATTGTAGGTTGTTAATAAGTAAAAGAACAAAGGAATATAGTAGTTGTGGAAATCCAACTCTAAATTATGAAGAAATATGATATTGTTCTCAATGTCGAAATCATAGAACATAAAGTAGACCTAAAATGCATGTTTTATAAAGTAAATAATAATTATAAAAATACTGGTTTACTGTAATTTTATGAATGTTTTAATCTGGAAAATTTTGCTTTCAAAAGAGAAAAAAAAAGAAATAAAATCGTTTTGAAAATTATGAAGTTGAGAAATGAATAGAGAACTGGGTTATAAACCCCCAAACTCCTTTTGAAACAATCTGGTCCGTTAGACCAAGTGGTTAGCGGTGCGGTGGCATTTTACTGTAGCCGTGAACAGGTCTCGGGTTCGACACCTAGGTCCTGCATTTTTTAATTTCTGTTTTTTTGAATAAAAACCCAAAACCCGAAACAAAACTTACCTTATTAAAACCCTTACACCTATTGTATTGGCGCCTTAGCCCATTTGGCTTTCGGTGGCTGTTGACTTGGCTCAGGTCACAGGTTCGAACCTGGCTTTCGGCAGGTTTAAAAAGTTTGATTTTTTTTTAGTTTTAAAATGTAATTCTTGACCTTTAAAAATCCAAAAAAATACTACAATTATTCTAAAAATATGTAGATCTTGTAAAAAAAATATTTGTGCACTATTTAGATAAAATAAAAGTGAGTTAGAGGTGAAAATTTGGTAGAATTCCATGGAAATTTGCTTTTTTGGGAATTATAAAAGTGACCTATTTTTATGAGAAATTATACTAAGTGATAAAGGAAAAATTTTGAAAGAAAGAAAATTCAAATGTGCTATTTATGGACTCTCATCGTTAAATTAAGTATGATTTGTGAATGAAAATACGACTTTGTAACCTTTTGAATTAAATAAATGAAACGAACATTAGTATGAGAATCAAATGAGATTTAGTTTTGATAAAAATAAGATTAAGAAAGTTATGTGGAAAGAATAAACTAATGAGTATGACATGTTGAATTTATTTTGTTTATGCATGTTATTGCACATGAAATTGAAATTGAATGACTTGATGAATTATGAAAGAACATGAATATACAAGTGCTATGAACATGAAATGAAAATTAGTGTTAATCATGAAAAAGAGAACTTATGAGTATGAAAAACTCAATGTTGAAATTATGAGTTGAAATTAAGAACTAAGGTGTAGCTAAGGCTTATACCAGCAATAAAAGAAATATTGAAATGATATTTGAAATGAAAAGACCAAGATTTGGGTCATGTGAAATGATTGAATAAGACCAGTATAGTGGGAGTGCTAACCCTAAGGGATTGATTTTGTTCATAATTCAATTAAATTAAGGACTAGATACATAGTGAAGATATGATGAAAGTAAGAGAAAAACATGAGTATGAGGGTCATTGGAATGGCGGCGTGAGAGTATTCACAGGATGTCCCATGATGCGTCATGAGTAGGACGTGGATACTGTTCTAGAGTACCGTCCCGGTGGCGACGCTCGTGAGGTGTTTGGGGACAGCGGGTGGTGTCATGTCTATGGTAGGAGGTGAATTACCACAGGATACCTGCATGATGAGTCATGTGACAGTGCATTGGGATTCTCTCCAGGGTACCTAGACGTGAGTTCGTAGGTCATAGAACATCTAGGATACTTACCGTAGTTACAGTAGTAGTTTAAGTCATGGCGAGGGATTGAACCCTACAAGATGAAGAACGGTTAAAGGCTTGCCCTTGGACCTATGTAGTATAGGATGCATAGACTCTGAACAAGTGCGCATTAGTGTCATATAACATAAATAATTGTATTAAGGACTAAGTGCACATTCACAACACGAAATCAATAGGATAGTCCCCTTAGCTTTGTTTGTGAACAAGTTTGTGGTTTGTTAAGTGTTGAGAATCGTTATACTGTTTTTGGCATAGAGAGGATGGCCGTGTATAATATTTCGTCAGTTGAAGGAACTGACGTGCCCACAATTTCTATGCAGGGTAAAGCACATGAAAAAGACTAAGGAGGAATTGATGCTTAAAGATTATTCAAGTGTTGTTGTATTTCATTCATTGTTGTAAAAATTGCTTCCGCTATATAAGTGTTAATGTAAATGTAACTCTGATGTAAAGTAAAGTTTTAATTTCCTTGTAAAATTGTACAAAGTGAAGTGAAAAGATCCTGTGGAACTCGAATTCAGCCTGTTTTGGAATTCGGGGTGTTACAGTGTTTCCTTTGTGTATTTCACCATGGTATTGACTTTGATACACTCTGCAAGAGATATGTGATAGACAAACTTTGTATTGTGTTGTAGTCATTAAAACCAAGAATCAACATTCTCCCTTTTTTTTATGATGACAACACAATAACTTATAATAACAATATACATAGCAAGATGTCACACATAATTAAATGATATACAAACGTGAAATAAGCTCCCCCTAAATAATGTACAATATGCACAAAATTGTAAAACATGCACAACATAAAACAACAAACATATAAACCACAAAACCATAAAACCATAAACCACATATTTTTCTCCCCCTTTGTCATCAACAAAAAAACATAAGGAGGAAGGATACATTGCATAACCATAACACATTGAGACATAAGAAAGCAAGTTCATTGTTGCAGATTACAAAATAAAAAAAATAACAAACTAAAAACATAGTGGAAAAGAAAAAATACATCAAGTTGATTCGTCTTCTTCGTCGTCATCACCTGTGGAGGCAGGAGGAGGTTATGGAAATTGTTGAGTGAACAAGTGAGTAAGGTTAGCAAGACTATCCTCAAGATTATCCTGTCTTGATAAGATAAAATCGGTACGATCAATGAGATAATTAATCGAAGTATAAAGACTCTTGGGATCAGCAAAGACAACTCTAGGACGAGAAGAACTAGAAGCAGAAGACCAACGACCAGAAGTGGCTTAAGGAATAGGAGGTAAATTCCTTTGAGGAGACCGAGGAGGAGAGTTAAAGATCTTCATACGAGCTAAACTCGCATGATCAAAAGACTCATAGTGAGTAACAATACTCGACTCGAATCAAGATCAACTTCATAAAAAATGAAAACATGAGTAAGAAGTGCACCAAAAGGAAGGAAAGAGGTGTGAGCCTTATGGAGACGATTGAAAATGACTTGACTCCAATTTATTTGGATGTTGCCGAAAATGGCATGTTGCAATTCAAAAGAAAATTTGTCGTAGCTACCCGTTTTAGGGATAATGTTATACGACAATATGTGGTCAACAAGCTTGGCTAAAGGAGTAATCAATTTGTTGGTCATTGGAGGACCTCGATTAGGCAAAAAGATTTTTGAAAAAATAGATTGATCATCCATTTCAATTTCTCCCAAATCTAATCCTTCATATGGGATACCCAAAATAATTCCCAAATTTTCAAGAGTTAACCTCATTCAAATATTTTTCACCGTAGTAGTAAAAAATATTTCGTTACCATCCTCGGAGGTGGAAACCTTCATATTTGTATAAAACAAATAGATTAGTTGTGGATAGTAATAGGGTTGATTAACAAGATAAAGTAATTCAAATAACCCACATTGTTCAAACAATGGGGCAATGAGGAACCTATCTAAATTGGGAAAATTCACAAATCTACTTGGAAATATTGCAATTTGACATATGAGAAAAAATTTCTCAACAAGATTGGGATTTCTTAAATATTGAAGGTAATTCTGAGAAGATTGACCTTCTTCTACATTAGAACCTCTAGCTCTCTTAGATTTAGGCATAGTTGAAAGTCTAGGAAACTTTTGAAAAAGAGTGAGAGATCAAAAAACGGTTACCCACAACTAGAGAAAGGAGCACAAGGACTCAAGAGACTCAAAATGAAATCAACGCCAGAAGCAGTAAACGCCGAAATCTTAAAGAGCTTCAAGAGCAGCAACCAAGAGTTCTTCAGAGCAGCCAACTGGAAATTTGGGAAAAAAGTAAAAGTAAAATGGGAAAGAGAATAGTAGGATTTTTACTTGAGAGGTGCGGCTGAGATTAAAAGTAGGTTTGAACGAAGGGTTGAGATCGAAAAGAGTAAAAGAAAGAGAGAGATGATGCCTCAGTTAAGTGACGATTCAGAATCAGAAAAACCAAAATGATGTCGCGACAGTCGACTGGTTTTGATATCAGTCGACTTAGTCGAGAGAAAATTAAACCAAAAGAAACACCAAGTAAAAACTTCTGTCAGTCGACTGGTTACTTATACAGTCGACTATCCAGAACACAAGATTCAGCAATAATAAGAACAACGAAAATCCTTTATAAGTCGACTTAAAAAGACTTTTAAGTCGACTTAAACAAAATAAATTTTTAAGAAATGTCATGAAAATAGCAAATTCCTAGTTCTCTTCTAAAGTTGATAAAAGTGTCTTCCTTAAGTGATTTGGTAAGTATATCTGCTACTTGTTTATCAGTAGAAATAAAATCCAATGTTATATCTCTCTTTAAAACATGATCACGTAGAAAATGATGTCGAATATCAATATGTTTTGTATGTGAATGTTGAACCGGATTTTTAGATAGATTAATAGCACTGGTATTATCACACATTATATCAGGTTTTGAAAATGAAAAACCATAATCCAATATAGTTTGTTTCATCCACAAAATTTGGTCACAAGCCAAACTTGCAGCAATATATTCAGCTTCTGTAGTAGATAGGAATACCGAATTTTGCTTTTTACTGCACCAAGATACTAGTGAATGTCCCAAAAACTGACAAGTTCCACTAGTACTTTTACGATCAGTTTTACTACCAGCAAAATCAGCGTCACTATATGACAAGTTGAAAATTATCGATACGTGGATAAAATAAACCATATTCAGACGTGCCTTTAATGTATTTTAAAATACATTTCACAGCTTTTAAGTGAGATTCTTTGGGATTCGACTGATATCTAGCCCACAAATATACACTAAACATAATATCTGGTCTACTAGCAGTTATATATAAGAGTGAGCCATTCATACCTCGATAGAGTTTTTGATCGACACTCTTACCTAAATCATCTTTATCAAGTGTAGTAGTAGTAGCCATATGTGTGGTCTTACTACTAGTGCTATCCATGCCAAACCGTTTGAGTAATTCCTTAGTATGTTTTCCTTGATTAATAAATATGCCATTTTGTGACTGCTTTAATTGTAGTCCAAGAAAATAATTGAGTTCACCTATGTGACTCATCTCAAACTCATTTTTCATGGTATTAGCAAACTCTTGACAAAGATTACTATTAGTAGATCCAAAAATTATGTCATCTACATATATTTGTATGATTAGAATATCTGTCTCTATTTTCCTAATAAACAAGGTGTTATCTACTTTACTTATCTCAAAACCAGTTTCTAAGAGAAAAGTTTTTAACCGATCATAACAAGCACGAGGTGCTTGTTTAAGACCATATAAAGCCTTTTTCAATTTAAAAATGTGGTTTGGAAATTGTTCACGTTCGAAACCGGGTGGTTGCTTAACATAAACATCTTCCTTAATAAATCCATTCAAGAAAGCACTTTTAACATCCATTTGGAAAAGTGTAAAATTCATAAAACATGCAAAAGATAATAAGATCCTAATTGATTCTAGTCTAGCAACAGGAGCATATGTTTCCTCAAAATCGATTCCTTGTTCTTGATTATATCCTTGAGCAACTAATCTAGCCTTGTTCCTAACGACTTGTCCTGATTCATCTAACTTATTCTTAAATACCCATTTGGTACCAATTATTGTATGATCAGGAGGTTATGGAACTAGATTTCATACATCATTTCTTATAAATTGGTTAAGTTCATCTTGCATGACATTCATTCAAAATTCATTCTTACAAGCTGCTTGTATATTCTTCGGTTCAAAATCCGAAAAGAAAGCCATATGAGAAATCATTTTAACATGAGATCTTATTTGAATACCACAAAAAATGTTACCAATTATTAAGTCATGAGGATGATCTCAAACTTCAACAAATACTTTTGGTAAAGTTTGAGTCATCACAGCAGGATCAGTCGACTTAACAAGTCCATCAGCCGACTGATTCACATCAGTCAAGTTGAGATCCTTATCAGTCGATTTGTCTAAGGTAGTTTCCTATAGTGATTTAATAAAGTTATTTAAAGGTGATGATTCAATTTTATCATCTTTAATAACAGTAGATGAAGGCAAGGATTCATCACATGAAACATGCATAGATTCTTCAATAGTCAAAGTTGACTTATTGAAAATTCTATATGCCTTACTCCTATTTGAGTATCCAATGAAGATACCTTCATTAGATCTAGCATCAAATTTATCTAAATTATCTTTAGTGTTTAATATGAAACACTTACATCCAAATACTTTAAAATATGATACTTTCGGAATTCTTTCATAAAATAATTCATAACAAGTTTTCTTAAGCTTAGGCCTAATCAATATTCTATTTAAAACATAACATGCTGTAGAAACAGCTTCAGCCCAGAAGTACTTAGGCAAATTGTTTTCAACAAGCATAGTACGTGCACACTCTTGCAATGTCCTATTCTTTCTTTCGACCACTCTATTTTGTGGTGAAGCTCTATGAAATGCAAATGAATGTATTATACCATTCTTGTTGCAATATTCTGAAAACGTTTCATTCTCAAATTCTCCACCATGATCACTTCTTATAGTGACTATGGTTAGAGATTTTTGATTTTGAATTCGTTTGCAGAAATTTGCAAATTCTTCAAAGGCATCATATTTATATTTTAAAGAGAAAACCCATGTAAATCTTGAAAAATCATCTACTAAAACAAATACATATCTACTTTTATTTAAAGAAGCAACTCTAGTAGGACCAAGTAAATCCATATGGATTGATTCGAGAGGCCTATTAGTAGAAATCATTTCTTTTGTCTTAAAAGTAGATTTGACTTGTTTTCCTAGTTGACATGCATCACATAACTTATCTTTCTTAAAACATAGTCTTGGCAGCCCTTTAACTAGGTTGTTTTCAGACAATTTAGCAATATTTTTCATATTTACATTACCAAATATCTTATGCCAAAGCCAAGAATCACTGTTAGAAGCTACTAAGCAAAAATCATTAGAAAATTCATTTGTTTTTAAGCATAACTCATAAATGTTATATTTCCTAAAACCTTGAAAAATAACATTTTGCATAGATGAATCATACATTAAACATGCATCTTTTTCAAAAACAATTTTATATCCCTTATCACAAAGTTGGTCAATACTTAACAGATTATTCTTTAATCTACTAACCAGAAATACTTCTTCTATAGTAGGGGTAGTGTTCTTGCCGACCATGCATATTCCAATAACCTTTCCTTTGTTGTTATCATCAAATGTGACTGTTCCTCCATCTATCTCTTGTATGAAAGAAAGAAGGTTAGCATGACCAGTTATATGTTTGGAGCTTCCGCTGTCAAGTATCCAACGTTCTCTTTTAGGTACCTATAAAATAAGCATTGTGAATATGGTACCCTTTTCATTTGGTCCGAAAGGGATTAGTTTTTGGGAAACCAAACCCAAAGTGAGTTTAATTTACCACAAAAAGCAGGAATATAATTTACAGAATTACATACATTAAGAACATAAGAATTTATATAAGTAATTCTATCGTTTATACTCAGGTTGACTGGAACCCAAATATTTTTGGTTTGTCCAGTCGACTTTATTGTACCTTTCAATCGACTGTTATGAGAAGTCAGTCGACTAGGAGGTGAAATAGGTCGACTTATCTGAGATTTTCATCTCTTTGAATAAGACTCCAAATCTCTAGATAGACGATTGATATTATGGTTCAGTCGACTGGTCTGAACTACAGAATTACTTTTTTCATGGAAAACAAAAGTTTTTGGTTTCTCAAAAAAACTCATATAACTTGTTATTCACACTGAAAATAGAATCAGTCTTATTACTACTAGTATTCTTAGAAGAATGATGTTTTTCAAGAGTCTTTTGAAAACCAAATCCAAATCTTTTATTAGATTGAACTTGATTTTGGAGAACTTCATTTAAATTTTCCTTTCCTTTGTTAAATTTAGATACATTCTTGGATGTCTCTTCATAAACTTTTTTAAGAGATACAAGATTTACATCCAAATTCGAAAGTCGAGAATTTAAAGATTTGACTTCAACATTTAAGTCAAGATTTTCTTGAGAAGTGTTTGATTGACTTTCTCTAAATTCTTAACTCTAATTTTCTCCTTCTTAAGTTCTTGAAAAACTTCATTGAAAGCATCTAATAAGTCATTTGAATCAAAGTTTTCACTTACATCATTTTGTGTAGCCATGAAACATAGGTTCGCTACTTCGTTTAGCTCCTCATTCTCTTCTTCCGATGAAGAGTCGCTATCATCCCAAGTTGCTTGATATGCCTTCTTGTTCTTCATATACTTGTTCTTTGTGTACTTGTCCTTCTTGAAGTTGGGAGCCTTCCTTTTTTATTTCGCATTTTCTAATGGGCAATCCTTCTTCATATGACGTGTCTTGTTACACTTGAAACAAGTGAGAAGTTCATTAGTATCTTTAAACTTGGAATTAAATTTACCTTTGGGTAAAAATATCTTCAACTTTCAAGTGAACATGGCTCTTTTAATCATCCCTTCATCAATATATTCAAGATATCATCATACTATCATCTAACATGCTTTATAATAGTCAAATCATCGCATACAACATGCATAGAACAATACAAAAATAAACATATGTCACTCACCTTATTGAAGAATCAACCGAAATAATAAAAAGAATCAGAAAATTCCTTCCTTTCGTAAGAAAATTCAAGATCCTCGGTTTGAAACTCCAAGAAATCAATAATAAAGAAAATCCTTTGTTTAGTGTAGCGAAGAGACAGGCTACACCTCTCTTTTAATAGGACGGATTTTCAAGTATTAGGGTTTTGAGTATGTTTTGTAAAATATCCCTTTTGAATAGATCTTTATATATATAAATCTTTATACTTGGAAATAAGAATAATCAATTCAACTGAGATTTAAAATAAAAAAATAAACAATCAGATCTGGCCGAAACTGTTTTCAAACACAGAAAAACAATTTTGTAATTTTTGCCTCTAAGTGGCAATTTTGCAAAAAGACCCTTCTTTAACAAATTTGCGAAATAACCCAAATCTATCAGAATAAAAAGTAAACTTTTTACCTCTGAGTTTTCTAGCAATCATCCTGAGTCCAGAAAAATGAAATTCTGGAGTTTTCACTCCAAGTAGTAATTTTGCACAAAAGCCCCTCTTTTTGTAATATTTGCAAATATGCCAAATAATTATCAAAAAAATCCAGAAAATTCATAAATAATACCTACTAATAAATATTAGGTTTTCCCAAAATAGTTTCTGACTTTGAACTTCCTAAGAAAATATTTGCACGTGCTTCACACGTGTAAAAAGATAAAATTCGGAAAAAATATTTATTAAATCACAAAAAATCATTTTAATTTATTTATTAACCTCAATAACGTTATTTAAAAAATATTGGGTGTTTGTTGGATCCTGTAGGCAAGGAAAATAACACTAAATGGGGGGGGGGGGGGGGGGGTGAATAGTGTTGTATAAAAAAAATTAAGAACTTGTACTTTTCGTACTGTTAAGTCGACTGAAAAAGATATACAGTCGACTATTGCGTTAGATAAGAAGAGTATTTTACTGAAGAGTTATAAGTCTGATCAGTCGACTTATAGCGGAAAACCAGTCGACTTACCAGACAAGTTTTTGAAATAAAACTCAGAGAAATTGAAATTGCAAGTTGAGAGAATACAACCACAGAGATTCAATCACAGCTAAACACAACGATATATCCTGGTTCGGTCCTCTGAGCTACATCCAGTCCCCAAGCAACCAACTTGAGATTTTCCACTATTCTTGAAAAAGTACAAGGAATACTCTAAGGCCTTTGACAACAACAATGTCAAATCCGTAGACCTCTCTCACCACTAGAGAGAGCAAACCCACTCTATACCCTAGAGTGAAAATCGATTCTAAACCAAGAGCCCTACTCTCTAACCGAGAGTGAAAACAACAACAAAATTGAATTTACAACAACCTATAGCCTTGTATGTGATAGTGCTTTGTATAGTGGCTATTAGGTCAACTTCTGAATTCAATCTAAAGTGAAATCAATGTTATATTATACTGAAATTCAGAGAACCAAGTCTTAGAGAGTTGGTATGCTTTTGAAACACTTGAAAACAAAAAGACTTGAGAGTTTAAAGAATGCTTGGAGTTGAATAACCTTTGCCAAATGAATTCTATACTCTTTTTATAGAGTTAGAAATGTTTGGACGTTGAGAGATTGAATTCCAACTGTCATACAACGGCAGTAAAAAAGATTTTATTTTGAAAAACAAGTTTTAAAATCAGAAAACTGTCGAAACGGCTTGAACAATCGACTGGGTTGCTATAATGAGTCGACTGGCCAGAGCTTGTATGAGTTCAGGTAGTTTCATACTATGATAGTCGACTGGTTCCAAGGAGTGGTCGACTGGTACTCATACAGCTGAACTTATTCAAGCTTGTTTTGACATTTTGATTTTGTAAAACACTCAGATTCTTTAAAGTATGTGTGAGTGTGTGTGTGACAAGGCTTTTACAAGTTTCTAAGACTCAAAGAATCAAAAATACAATATTACAAGACACTTTGTTTAATACAATTGAAGCACTTTGAATCTTGTCTTGAACTTGAGTTTTTGTCTTGAGCTTGTGCCTATGTCTAGATGTCTTGAAGCTTGATCAATTACTCTTGAAAGCTTCATCAGATTGTGTTGCCTTTGTGTATTTCACCATGGTATTGACTTTGATACACTCTGCAAGAGATATGTGATAGACAAACTTTGTATTGTGTTGTAGTCATCAAAACCAAGAATCATCAGTGTTACATGGATATATATATAGTCGGAGTATATAGTTTCTATTAACTTCAAAAAATCGTAGTTAATATATCATACACACATTTTATTTGTTTTAATATAAGAGACGGTCAAATTATCAAACGATGATAAATAGGTAGTGAATATAATAGGTAGCGAATATATATATATATAGTTTCTATTAACTCCAAAAAATTGTAGTTAATATATCGCACACATTTTATTTGTTTTAATATAGGAGCCGGTCAAATTTTAAAAAGATGATAAATAGGTAGAAAATATATATTTGCATATATATCCAATGATTTTTTTTCTTTATTCTTTTAAAAACAAAAAAAAGAGCAATTGTAGGAGGCAACCCCTACTCTTTCTCCATCCAAAATTTGAACCAGAATACCAGCTCTTAATCAAACCTAAAAAATCGTGCAATATTTTATATAAATTATTAGATAAATCTTCAAACATAGTTTTATTATTTTTCTCATTTTTTGAAGGGTGCAGTATTGCACAGGGTAATACTATTCTATACAATATATTATGCTAAACCACTTTTGTCTATGATTTTTTTTTCTTTTTTTAAATAAAAAATGAGAAAAAATGTAGGTGACAACCCCACTCTTGCTCCATCCAATTTTGAATTGGAATCATATCCCTTAATCAAACCAAAAAAATTGTGCAATAATGTATAGATTCTGTTAGATTTATTTTTCAAAAATAGTTTTATTATTTTCTCAATTTTAAATATGTGCAATATTGTACATAGTTGTACTATCTATACAATATATTATGCTAAGACTACTTTTGATTCAAAGATTTTGTTTTTCTATTTTTATTTTTTTTTAAATTAAAGAAATGCAAACGTAACAGGTAACTAGCATTGTCACAAAAATCCGAAACACGGAACCGACCAAGACATGGTATTGGACCGTAATCGACCTGGTCTATTACTGGTAGGGTTTGGGTCCTAAAATAGGACTCATTCATATTTTCGGATCGGTTCTGGGTCCGCAAAAAATGGACTCGACCCGTACTCGGACTTGGTCAACTGCGGGTAGGCTTTGGGTCCTAAAATAAGACCCCTTCATAATTTCGGAGCGGGTCTGGTTCATCTCAAAATGGACACGATCCGGACCAGAAAAAAATCTAACCTCCCATTTAAACCCAAAAAAAAGTAAGGCGAAGAGAAGAAGAAGCAAGCCCAACCTCCCTCTCCTGCCTGACATCACCCGCTCGCTGCTACCCGGAACCGATGGGTAGCATTTCTTTAACAGGGCCTGGACCCAGTTGTCACAGGTCAAGTCTGGGTCCAATATTTGGACCAGTATATAAGCAAGTCCAGGTTCGGTAGTACAGGACTCGGCCCGACTGACTCGATAATAATGCTAGAGGTAAACCTCCCACTTGCTCTTTATCCTTACAAATTTTAAAGTAGAATAATAATCGTTAATCAAACCTAAGAACATTGTAATATTATATACATGTCATTATATGATTTTTTTTTAAAGAGAGTTTTGTTATTTTATCATTTTTGAAAATTTTGTGCAATATTGCACCGGGTTATACTAGTGTATACTGAGCAAAAATATCTAGCCCCTCTATTGTTTCTCTATTTTGAAATGAAGCAAGGAGAGAAAAAGTATGTTAAGAGTTATTTTTTGTTTTGTTTGTTTTTTAATTTCAAATTTTAAAAAGGAGTGAAAAGATGAGGAAAAGGGGTAAATGTAGTAACTTTAAGAAAAAAAACTTAATTAAAAAAACTTTTAAAAGAAATTTGTGCAATATTGCACAGGGGATGTACTAGTATATATATTATGCTAAGGTCATTTTTCGTCCAAGCATTTTTCTACTTTTTTTAACTTTAAAACAAGAAGAGGAGAGCAATTGTAGGAGGCAATCTCCTACTCTTTCTTCATCCAAATTTTGAACTGAAATCTTGTCCCTTAAAAATCATGCAAATTGTATAAATGTTATTAAAAGATTTTTTTTAAAAACAGTTTTGTTATTTTATCATTTTTGAAAATTTTATACAATATTGCACAGTATTATACTAGCGGTAATTATACTATCCCCCTCCTAGTCATAACTAAACTAAACAGCACATTTATTCATGCCCGAAGGCATAATACTACCTGATCCAAATAGATGTAAAGAATCTAACTACGCATTGAACCAAGGAGGATGCCATAACTAGTTAAAGACTCTCTTAAATATTCTACAGGTGATTGAACTAATAAGAAAGGGAGCTATGTCGAAGTAGAAAACAAATAGCTGAATGACTTATGAAGATCTTCTAGTTGGAGGAGGAGAACCATATTAGTGTAGGAAATTGTTGAAAATATGCCTCGAACATTCTCTGTAGATTGAGAATCTCTCTATTTTCGTTATTTTTTGTATTATATACATCTTCCTATACTTTTATTCTTTTCATATGTAGTCTATTGAATTTATCTTGAAATTATCGACTATATTTAGAATATATGTTATATTATCTTATAATTTTTTTGAGACATTTCATTGTAATTTGATTGAGATGATATATTTGACTTGGAGGCTAAGTTTATATCCTCTCAATCAAATTAGAAAGAAATATCTCACAAATGTCTCAAAAGAATTACGAAAAATGCATTAAATATTTTAAAGGCAGCAAATAATATATATATATATATATATATATATATATATATATATTTGTGTGTGTGTGTGTGTGTGTGAGAGTGAGAAACTTGCAAAATAAACCTGTTGCAAACTCCCCTATCAACCGTTGGATCATCTTGTTCAAGTTCTGATCGCTGAGATTAACCCTGCCCAAAATCTCCCCATCTCTCACTTAAGTTGTGAGGGGTATACTGAGTATTTCACCCCATTATACATCTTCAACTCTTAACTCTCTCACACTTTCTCTATCTCATACCCTTTCAGTTTTTTTTTTGGATACAACAGCCTAAGTTAAAAAAAAATTATTTGGAAAAATTTTAACTTGGACATTCGTTGTCAAGGACGGCTTTAGTTTTAAAAGAAAAATAAAAAAAAGTTAGAACATGATCTATCTTCTCTCTCTCTCTGTCTCCCTACTCTATCTGTCTCCTTCCCGAACCCGAACCCAAACCCAACCTAGGCCACCTCCTCTCTCACTCCAGCGTGACCTCCTCCTTCACTTCACTCTCTCACTCACTCTATCCCTCTTTTCCCTCTCTCTCTCTCTCTTCCGAAGGATCTCCCGAAACCCAAAAATCATAACCCTAACCATCTCCCGAACCCTCCTTCTCATCCGTCTACAGTTGATGCTACCCCTCCAATCTTACACTCTCTCTCACTCCCAATATCTCCTCCAATCAAAACCCCTCATCCTTCAATCTTCGAAAGCAAATCGGGAACTCGAAACCCTAGTTCGGCGATTAAATCCAAATACATCATCGACAACACCTACATTGTGCAAATCTCAATTGTGCAAAGGCAATTACTAAATCCTGGCTTCGTAGTTGTATTTATGTTGATTTTTATATTTTGTAATTACTTGACCCGTTGATTATTGTTATGCACAATTATGTAGATGTAGTTGTTTTTATGTATCTTTTTATGATTGTAGATGATGGAATTGTAGACGTAGTTGTTGTTGTTCACTCAAATTGTAGATGTAGTCATAGTTTGTATTGTTTGATATTAGTAAAACCACACAAACGGTAAAAAAAATTCCAAAACTTTGCAAGTAGGTCGGATCAAGACACACAAGCTAACGCAACTTCTAGGAGTGAGTTTCGGCTCACGGTTTGTAAGATACGACCGTGTATCGCTTTTGGTAAAGAAAACGAAAATAAACAAATACACGGTCATATCTCGCAAACTATGAGATGAAACTCACCTCTAGCAGTTGCATTGGCTTGTGTGTGGTGAGTCCGACCTACTCGCAAAGTTTTGAAATATTTGGATGTTGTATGTGCGATTTTCTCACATATCTCAAACAACAACAACTAAACTTTGAAATTTTTTAGCACGGTTCCACTTTGAAATTTTATATGTTTTCGTAAAAACTGAAACAACTAATTTTGAATATTTTGAGTACGAAAGCGTAGAGAACCTCACAAATGGGAACCAAAAAATTTCAAAACTTTGCAAGCAGGTCGGATTCCCCACATATAAGCCAATGCAACTTCTAGAAGTTTGTTTTAACTTGCGGTTTGCGAGATACTGCCGTGTATCGCTTTATTTGGATTTTCTTGAAATAAAGCGATAGACGGTCGTATCTTGCAAACCGTGAGTCTACACGCACTTCTATAAGTTGCGTTGGATTGTATGGGGTGAGTTCGACCTACTTGCAAAGTTTTAGAATTTTTTGTTGTCATTTGTGCAGTTTTCTCATATTTTTGCTCATTTTTTACAATACCGGCGACTTAAAATAAATTGAAACACTTATCAATTAAATTTGGTATTATTTTTTATAAGAAATGGCGAGATCAAGGTGACCGAGAAGCCCTTCTGATAGCGCTAGTGCCGAAAAGTTTACAGAATGAAGATGGATTATTATTATTAGTTTTGAATACGGATATTGTAATATTATATCAATAATAACAAGATCTGTATTCGTTCCTGTAGGTTGGTGGCCGTCATCCTTCATCCCTTGAGGCCGGTCCATCGTCTTCAGTTAGAATTATGCCTCTAGGACCGAAGACCAAAGTGTACTCGGGTTGCAATCCATACACAGATCCCAAGCCGTGTGGGATGGGTCCGCAAATAAGTGTAACTTCCGAAAGCACGTGATTCTTCCCATGGACCCCCGTACCACTCCGTACTTGGTCCAAGCCAATTTTTACGGAGTCAGATTTGCAACACCCCATATTTTTTTAAATAAAATTTTGAGCTTAATAAATGAATTAAAGTGATTTTTGGTGATTTAATAAATATTTTTCTGAAAATTGACTTTTTACACGTGCAAAACACGTGCAAATATGTTTTGGGAAACTCAAAGTTAGAAATTATTTTGGTGAAAACAAATATTTATTAGTAGATATTATTTATGAATTTTCTGGATTTTTCTGATATTTATTTGGCATATTTGCAAATATTACAAAAAGAGGGGCTTTTGTGCAAAATTACCACTTGGAGTAAAAACTCCAGATTTTCGGTTTTCTGGACTGAGCATGATGGCTAGCCAACTCAGAGGTAAAGATTTTACCTTTTATTCTAATAGAATTGGTTTATTTAGCAAATTTGTTAAAGAATGGTCTCTTTGCAAAATTGCCACTTAGAGGCAAAAATTACAAAATTGTTTTTCTGGGTTTCAAAAACAGTTCCGGCCAGATTAGGATTGGTTATTTTTTATTTTAAATATAAATTGAATTAGTATTCTAATTTCCAAGTATAAGGATTTATATATGTAAAGATATATTCAAAAGGGATATTTTGCAAAACCTACTCAAAACACTAATACTTTAATTTCCGACCTAATATAAAGAGAGTGCAATCGTCTCATTGCTACACGAAACAAAGGGTTTTCTTTATTATTAATTTCTTGGAGTTTCGAAGCGAGGATCTTGGATTTCTTGCGAAATGAATGACTTTTCTTATTCTCTTTATTATTTCGGTTGATTCTTCAATAAGGTGAGTGACATATGTTTATTTTTGTGTTGGTCTATGCATATTGTATGTGATGGTTTGTCTATTAGAAAGCATTTTAGGGGATGTGAGATGATATATTGAATATATTGATGGATGGATGATTAAAAGTGGAATTTTTATGAAAGTTATATATAGAAACTCTATATAGATAATTAGAATGTTAAAGAGCCTAATAGAAATCATGGGTATGTTGTCTGTATTATATTCTTGCTGTTTTGATTGTTTATTATAAGTTGTATGAATGTATATTGCACAAATTTTATAAAAAGTAAATCTTTACAGTGTATATGATCTGTCGGGTATTTTGATGAGTAAAAATTTGATGAACGATTGTTATAATTGCATATATTCATAAGTAGACTGATATAAGTGATTGTGTATGTGTTTAATGAATTGCAAGATGAGTGATTAAATCAAAAAGATCAATTCTTGAAGGAAAAAGGGGGGTGAAACTTTCGGGTCTGATGGTATATGGCCAAAAGTGATCTTTTGTGGTTTTGCGAAGTGAAATTGATTTATATTGGTACTGAGATGGAATTGAACTTCATACTACTTACAATGTTTTCTTGATGTTTTAACTGATGTTTACACACTCGTAAATATATACACATATGTATACACACTTTCATATATACCCTATTTTGAAGAAGTTGTCGAAAGTTGATGTTTCGTGAAGTTTTCAAATGAATCTTGATTTGTTTGATACTGAGGTTGAAATAAACTTTACACTACTCTTATAAAATGATTCTTGAAGCTATTAAGTGATACATAAACACATATATTCATATATACACTTATGTAGTTCCTGATGTGAAGGATTTTAATAAAAATTGCTCTTTTATGAATTTAATAAGGTTTTGATTTGTTTTATAAACTCCAGTATGTTAAACAAGTTGTATTTGATCATCTCACGAATTTTGTTTTGCAAATTTATGATTTTATAAAGATTAAATGAAGTATCCAGTAAAAATGTGCACAAAATTCAAACCTGTGTTTTTCTTCACATGCCAGTCGACCGCTCGATTTTGAACTAAAAATGTCGATCGACTGTGAATTCTTTACTTTGGATTTTTAGCTCGACAATCGACCGTCGCTTTTTGAAATGCTTTTGACATTCGACCGTCAGTTGTTTGGCTGAGTGTTTTGTTGAGTTTTTCGTCGTTTTTCTTGAACGATTATTTCTTCGAACTTGTGGATTATTGAACTCTATTTTAGATGATTTTTTGCTACAGATCAGTGTTCTAAAAAGAGGCCCAGGTGGCGCCTAGGTGCTAGGCGGCCCTCCAACGCCTCGCCTAGGGGCTAGGCGTTTAAGAAAATCGGTTAATGGTTCTAGGTGGTTAAAAGCGGGTATAGGCGGGTTAGATCTGCTTAGACCCACTTAAGACTTAATTATTAAAAAAAAGGGACCCGACTTATTCCAACCCGACCCGCTCTAATACACCCAAACCCCTAAAACTTCTCTTTCTCCACTAAATCCCCCATAAAAATACCTCCAAATCAATTTTATTCTCTAAATCCCTAATTCCTCTTCTCTAAAATCCCCAAATCACCCCTCCGCCTCCCTCTTCGCAGTCGCAGCTTTCACTCACTCTATCACTCAGTCGTCAAAACCTCCTCCTCCACCTCCCTCCTTGCAATCGCAGCTCGCTTCAACTTCAACCGACGTCAACACAATCTCTCTCTCCTCTCTTCAGCTTCAAAGTCAAGTCGTCAACACAACCACACACTGCCTCCCACCTTGCTTCACCTCCGACGTCAACACTATGTCCTCCTCTTCTCTCTCAAACTTCTCCTGACGTAACCCTCCCCCATCCCCTGACTCAAGCCTCCCGCTTCCCCACACTGTTTGCTCCTTGGACTGGAATAGCCGAATAGGTAATCTCCACTACTGATCTTCGTCATAGATTAATACTAGTCTAAGAGATGAGTATAAAACTATACAAAAAAAGAAAAAAGACTAATAATAATATACCGATTCGATTTTGTAAAGCTCATCCTGCAATTGCAAGGAGAAATATTAAAAGTAAGAATTGGTAACAACAAAGCAAAACAAAATAATAAAATATATACATAAAATATATACATAAATAAATATATATATAATATATAAATAAAATCGCCTAGCGCCTAGCAGCTTAAGCTCCGCTTATAAGGCCTAGGCGCTAGGCACCCATCGGCCGCCTGACTACCACCTACCGACTTTTAGAACATTGCTACAAATTATAGTATTTTTACAAAGAGTTATAATTTGATTATAATAGAATTTAAATTGTATTTCTGTGACTTTATAAAGTGAAATATATACGGTTTTCGAAGGAATTGATATTTTGTGATTTTCTACGACTTTAAAATATGATTCTCAGTTATTTAATGGATTTAATATTTTATTTCAATTCTGAAATTGGTAAGTGTATTGAATGAATTTGAATTTTTGTTGATTAAAGAATTTTTCCTGTTATAAACGTTTTGATGATGGAATTGAGAGTTTTATTGAAAGATATGGTGTTGATATTCGAATTATGGGTCTCTAGGAGTTGAGTGGGATTCCTGTGAACCGGCATATGAGATTTTGTGGATATTGACCAGTTGGGCTCTTGGGGTTGTTTTGTGGAATTGTGTCTGGAAGGATACACTAACTCTAGATAAGGAGAATTTTTGTTTTAATAATAATCAACTTAAGGAAAGGCACTATTGGAGATGTGATGGAACTTGGAAAACGTAAGTATATGCTCTAGGGGTCTAGTCCAACAGATGCATTCCTAGACTGTGTGTTGTTCAGTCTCGAGAGGACATTTAGTATGTTCGCGTGTCGAAGGTCTACAAGCCTATTCACGGAACATACAGGTGCATTCGCGTGCTGAGGATCGACGGACCTATTCATGGGATGTACTAATGTATCTGCACGTCGAGGGTCAGCGGGCCTATTTGTGGAGTACACGTCAGGGAGGTGATTCTCCCTGGGGTCAGAGCTATTCTTACATGATGCTTACACGTTGAGGGTTATCAGGCCTATTTGTGGAGTATTCTGAATCTTATATCTATCACCGTAGTAGGATTAGTTGCATAACGATGGATCTAACACTATAAAGTAGAGAACAATAAGGGATTGCACTGGACCTATGTACTATGGAATGCATAGAATCCGACAAGTATGCATCAAAGAGTCATCATACTGCATTTGTGTTTTCTTGATTTGGTTTTATGCATGTTTGTTTTCTGTTTTCCTACACTTGACACTTAGTCTAGTTTCACTTAATGTTTTCCTGCTTTATTTATTAATATTTCATATTCCATTCGTTACTACTGTTGGTATGTATTGATTATGGCTTTATTTCTTTATGTTTTATTTATGTTGTATTTCTTTTGATGTCTCTCATACCGTTATGGCTGACCCCTGTAGTTTTGGGGGTTAGGGTTATCTCTAGCCTCATATTTTACAGATAGGTACCTATAGCTTGGAATTTGGATGCATGTAGTAGAATGATAATGTGGCTTATGCAATTTGTAAAAGAATGTATTGAAAAAAAAATAAATTGTAATTCAAGTTGTTTTTTTTCCGCTGTGCTTTGTAAAGAATTGTTGTAATAAAAGTTGAAAAAATTTCTGTGTTTGGCTATATTTACTATTACATTGAAGTAGATGCTGAAAATTGTACCACATATTTCTGAGATATCATATTGGAAATTTGGGGCGCTACAGAGATTGGTATCAGAGCATGCTTCAATAGTAATGATAAACATAGTATAAAAAATAAACCTAGGTGTGGATATTAGAGCGCGAGTACCTAGCTGTGGACATTAGAGTGTGAGTATCACAAAGAATTAAAATAAGATGAAATAATTTTGGGTATGATTGAGGTTTTGCCATGGGGTATTGATGTGAATATGAATTGTGTTGTGATGCTGTAACTTTTTCCTTATTTTGCATTAATCAGTAAAATGGCAGTACCCAGGACCAGGAATTATGGAAATGGTGATGGGGCTGAGAGTTCCTGTGGGACTGGATTTGATGTTGAGACTGAAATTGCCAGGATGTATCAGACCCTGAACACGTTCATGGCAGCCAACATGGCGCAAAATCAGAATCCGAATCAAGGGGCTGGACCAGTGCTTGTTAATACTGATCCAATTAAGCAAGTTGAGTCCTTCAAGCAGATGAAGCCGCCTATTTTTTAGGGGCAGTCTGATCCAAATGAGGCTGATGGCTAGATTAGATAGATGGAGATGGTCTTCGAAGTTTTGGAAACCCCAGCAGCCAATTAGGTGAAATTGGATACAATACAGTTAGAGAAGGATGTTGGCATCTGATGGCAGTCAGTGAAGAGGACTTTTCGGGGATCAACAGGTGACTTGGGAGGCTTTTCTGAAGGAGTTCAAGGATAGTTTCTTTCCTCTGGATATTCAGGAGAAGAAGGCAACAGAATTCTTGAATCTGCAGCAGGGCAGCATGTCAGTGCACGAATATGAGATTAAGTTTGCCCAGCTATCAAGATATGCACCAGAGCTCATTGTTGATGAAGCGAAGAAGGCCAAGAAATTCGAGCAGGTCTTGAGGCCGAATTTGAGGTTGCGGATGATACCATTGGGCATCAGGAGGTTTGATAAACTGGTCAGGAGAGCAGCAATGATAGAAGAAGATATGGAACAGTTCCAGAAGAAGCAGGAGACCTGGAATAGGGATAAGAGGCCAGTAGCAAGTCAAAGCGGGAAGAAGTTCCCAGTGAAGCAGGGCAGGTTCAGTAGGCCAGAGCAGAAGGCACCCGCAATTCAAGGCATGACTTGTTTCAATTGTGGAGAAGCAGGCCACTATCAGTTAGCATGCACTAAGCCCCTTAAGGCGCAGGTTTGTTATCAGTGTGGTCGTGAAGGGCATCTTAGACCAAAATGTCCGCAATTGAAGAAGGAAGGTGCAGGCGGAGGCAAATTTTAGAGGCAGAGCGAGTGTTCGCATTTACTGAGGAGGATGCAGGTAACTCAAAGGATGTGATTCAGGGTATGCAAGAATTTTGAATTCATTTATTTGATGTATTAAGTAAAATTTTGTTAAGAATAAATTGGAGATTTGAGTATCATTCTTCATGTAACAAGATTTGTCTTAATTAATGGAATTAAAGCAAAAGTTTTATTGAATACTGGTTCTTCGCATACTTTTGTGTCGCCCAATTTTACTAAAGTTTTAGGTGTGGAACCTAGGGTATTTCCAGACAGAGTCTTATTGGTGGCAACACCATCAGGGGAAGAATTGATTGGTGATCGATATTACGCGGGCTGTGATATCGAGATTGGTGGGAGATTATTTGGCATTGATCTCATTGAACTGCAAGTCATGGGTGTGGATGTGATCATTAGCATTGATTGGATGGCAATATATGATGCCAAAATTGAATGCAAGAAGAAAAAGGTGTTGGTGGAAGCACCAGGAGGTCCCGTAGTGACTTTTCATGGGAAGGAGAAGGACCCGAAAGTGACTGCAATGGTATTTAAGTTGATGATTCCAGATAAAGTCAAAGGCATTCCAGTTGTCAAGGATTTTCCTACGGTATTCTTGGAAGATTTACCGGGATATCCATCGCAGCGGGATGTTGAGTTTTGTATTAATGTTCAGTCAGGAAGTGCTCCGATTTCTAAAGCTTCGTACAGGATGGCACCTGTAGAGCAGGATGAAGTTAAGAAGCAGATTGAGAAATTACTGGGTAAAGGATTTACCAGGCCGAGTTCTTCACCGTGGGGAGCACCAGTGTTGTTAGTGAAGAAGGAGGATGGGTCAATGAGGATGTACATTGACTATCGGGAGTTGAACAAGGTGACTAATCAGAATAAGTATCCGCTTCCACGGATTGATGATCTGTTTGATAGACTTCGGGGAGCAGCTGTATTTTCGAAGATTGATCTGCTGTCAGGGTATCATCAGGTTCGAGTTAAGGAGGTAGATGTGAGTAAAAAAGCTTTTAGAACTCGTCAAGGGCTCTATGAGTTTTTGGTGCTGTCAGTCGAAGTGACGAATGCGCCGGTAGTGTTCATGGATATGATGAATTGGATTTTGTAGCCGTTTATTGATTCCTTCGTGGTGGTATTCATTGATGATATTCTGTTATTTTCGAAGTCGGAGGAAGAGCACTCTAAGCACGTGGCAGAGGTACTGAAGAAGTTACAGGAGCATAACTTGTACGCCAACTATCGAAGTGTGAGTTTTGGAAGTTTGAGGTAGCTTTCCTTGGTTATATCCTTTCTAAGGAGGGAGTGTCCACTGATCGTCAGAAGGTTGAAGCAGTGAAGAGTTGGCCCAGGCCAACGACGGTGAAGGAAGTCAGATGATTCTTGGGTTTGGCTGGGTACTACAGGAGATTCATTCAGGGCTATGCACAGATCGCAGTTCCTTTGACAGGGTTAACTCAAAAGAATGTGGCATTCACTTGGACTTATATGTAATCCCTGTTTTTCATTTAATGTATTTTGGAGTGTATTTTTCATATTTGTTGTATTTTTATAGCTCTTGTATTTATCGGAACCGTATATTGGATTATTTTCAATATATATTATTTTTCTTTCATTTTTGATCTCATTGTGCTGATTGTTCGTCGTTTTGTTCATTTTCGCCATTTTCAGTTTTTTTCTCATTTTCTTGGCCTCATTCATATTTATTATTTATTTTGGTGATGTGATGGATTTTTGGTGGTGATTTACCCAAATTTTGATTTTTGACCCTTAAGGAGATTTTTATGAGCCATAGAACTCACTATATATTATATCCCCATTTGAATTTGACCCAATACCCATTACCCATTTGTATACCTATTAATTCATAATTTTACCCACAACCCTTTAGTCCAAATTAATCTCCTTATATAATACCCTAATCCTAATAAACCCTAACCCTAATCCCTATTAATCTCTTTCCTCTCCCAAAACACATCCGGCCCCCCCTCTTTTTTTTTCTTTCCTCTCCATCCCGGCCTGCACTTCCCCATTACCAAACCGAGCCCCACCTCTTCCATCCAATCCGGCACCATACTTCCATCCATACATAAACCCTACTCCACCATATTCCTTCCACCCTACAACTCCATCAACCTCTTCCTTGTGTGGCCGGCTACTCCAACCAGCACCACCATCAGTAAAAATCATCACAAAACCCTCCTCTTGGTGTCCCTTGAAGTGGGTATTCGCCCCTTCGTTCGTTGCATCGAGGAGATCGTCCGTAAGGCGTTTTTAGTTCGTGGGTTCGCTTGGATTCGCACTTGAAAGGATTCCGCTCATGGTTTTTGTTGCTAGGACTATTTTCTTCGTGTTTCACTCCATAACAAGGCAAGTAACTTGTATAAAAATTCATTAGGTTGATACAAGTCAAAAAAGTTCACACTTAGAATAGTTGGGTCTAGAGACAACCAAAAATTGTATTTTTGTTGATCGGTTTGTCTCTATTGTGTTGAATTTGGCCATAGAAGATTAATGACATGAAGTTTGATAGGTTAATGTCCTAGCTTTCACCCAAACTTGATTTTGTTCGTGTATGTGACATATTGCTTGTTATGTGTTTGATTGATTTTCCATGTGAGAATTATTAGGATTGGAAATTTTAGAACCCCTAAAACATGATGTTTAGATGATTAGTAGGTTGTATTTCAAGTTTGGTTAAGTTTGGATCAATATCGTGAAAGTTATAGTGTTTTTAAGTAGAGGTGTGAAATCTGTATATTGCAGTCTATTCTGTATTGCTTGCTGTTTTCACCCATGCTAAGGTCCGAATCTCAACTTGGAAATTAAAATTGAATTGTAGATAATTGTGTCTATTTTCAAACCCCACTAGTTTTACCTAATTTGGAGTTCTTATGACTGAGATATGATAGTTTTGGTACAGGTGTGTCGATAGTTTTCTGATTCTGTTTTGTATGGATTTTGTTAACAAATTATTTTCAAGAACTATTCTATACATAATATCTTGTTATAATATTCTGCTCAGTGTTTTCTTATGATATTAGGGACTACCCAGATTTTTGGTTTATTTTAAAGGTGGGTTTTATGTAGTGTTCCATGTTCTTTTCTAAATTCATCTTGTGCTGTAATATGCGTGCTGTTCAGTATTGAACCTAGTTTTCACCCTAATTCCTTATGTTTTATGAAAATTATTTGTGAGATATGAAAGCTATAAAAATCTATCTATTTTCGAGTCGTTTTGGCGGAATTGGATTTCGATTCACTGATTGCGAGATATCCTTGTTTTCGTACAGCAGTGTTGAGAAATTCCAGATTCGTCAAATTGTGTTTTTGAGTTGCTTCTTATTTTTGATGACTTATCTATACTTACTGGAATATTATGAAACTTCTTATTTTGAGTCTATACCTATAGGGGATTACCCCAGATTTTTTTGTGGAATTATTTGGTGTATTTTAATGCTGTTTTTATGTTTTTGAAGTCGTTCCCCTGTTTTCAGGCTGAACCTAAAATCTGTGTTCAATTCAGTTTTGAGTTGAGATGTTGTGAACTAGTATATGACTTTATTATACTCGTTGGATGCGTATGGATGTCTAGTTTTCATATCCTTTGACGGATCTTGATTTTCATGTCTGTAGCTCTCAGAATCTCTGTTTTAGTACTGATTGGTCTTGCTGTCCTGATTATGAACATACCCTTTTGTGCTCGTCTATGTGACTCTATAGTATCTATACTTACTGATGTGATTCCCTGTACCTAAACCTGATTATATAATGTTAGTTTGACACTATTTCTCACACATTCATGTCTGTTTAATAACCATAATAAAAGTAATCAAGCCGGGGTTAATGGGACAGATCTAGTAGTGGATAGTGCAGAAACGTGTACTCGGAAGGAGACTTGTGTTTCCTGTATGACATGTTACAGATCAAGTTTACCGATCAAGTTACCGATTAAGTTTACTGATCAAGTTTACCCACCAAGTTTTGTGATTCTGCGAATACCTGAGTACACTACCCTGTATGGTCCCCTATGAAATCTAAAGCGAAACTGTTGTGTTGTAGCAACCATGTAGGGTGGGGTGCATGTCGTGCTACCTAGATAGTAATCACACAAGACTTAAACTTTATACTTGAACATGATACTTGAATAAGATACTTGACATGATACGTGCATGCTTGATACTTGACTACATGATACCTGAGACTTGAAACATGATACTTGATACATGATTACACGACACTTGACACTTGATGCATGTTTATAGGATACTTGTTTACTTGACACTTTTACCATGCTAGTTTGTCTAGGTTGATATCATACTTATACCATGTGCTAGTTAGTTTCCCCAGTCCATGAGCTTGTATCCTAATCTATTTGTGACCCGCGACTTGCAATTGACGGGTACTTGTGTTTTCTCTTTTTCTCTTTCCTGCATTCGTTGAATTACAAATTTTGGAGGACAGGTTCCTGAAGGTATTGGCGAGGTGATGTTTTAGATGCTAGAGATTCTGCTTATATTATTATTTCTTGTAGTTGCTTGAACAATAACTGTATTCATGTATTTGGAATTATTATCTTGTATTTGGGCGATGTGACCCAGGAGTATTTGTGTATTTCAAATCATGACTATTTGAGATTAATATATTTTATTTCAAGTATTCTTGTTGGTATTTGGTTTATATGTGCATGTGGTTGACTTTTCTGGCTTCCGACTCTGATTATATCTGTGATGTGTTGCAAAGATTTCTAAAAACAGCTTAAGGATGATAATAACCATTCGCTGGGCTTTTGTTACGTGCTCGTATTCCGTATTTTTGGGAAGCGGGGCGTGACATTATAAGTGTGAGGTGAGTTTCGTTGAGCTAAAGGGGAGGTTGACAACTGTGCCTATCTTAGTTTTGCCACAAGCTGGGAAGGATTATGATATCTTCAGTGATGCATCTTTCAGATGTTTGAGGTGCGTCTTGATGCAAGAAGAGAAGGTTATTGCATATGGTTTGAGGCAGTTGCGTCCGCATGAAAAGAACTATCTGACACATGATTTGGAGTTGGCAGCTATTATCTTTGCCTTAAAGTAGTGGAGGCATTATGTATATGGAGAGAAGGTCAACATGCATACCAACCACAAGAGCCTGAAGTATATTTATTAGCAGAAAGATCTAAATCTTCGGCAGAGAAGGTGGTTGGAAGTGTTGGAAGACATTCGTCCTGAGATCAAGTATCATCCAGGCAAGGCGAATGTGGTGTCCAATGGGCTTAGTCGGAAGAGCAGTTTGTCGAGTTTGATCACTACTCCGAGAGAGTTGGCAGCAGAGTTTGATCAGGCAGGTATCGAGGTTGTACTGCAAGGTTTGGGAGCATCTTTTGCTCAGTTGAGGCCGCAATCTTCTGTGAGATTGCAGATTATGGAGGGTCAGAAATTAGATGCAGATATTCAGAAGATGTTGCAGCAAGTTTCCGATGGCAAATTATCAGAGTTCCGTGTCCAAGATGGAGTTCTATGGTTGGGTGAGAGGTTGTGTGTTCTGGAGAATGCAGTTCTGAGAGAGTATCTTGCAGGAGGCACATATTACTTTGTTATCAGTACATCCTGGAGGCACAAAGATTTATAAGGACATCAAACAGCACTTTTGGTGGTCTGGTGTGAAGAGAGATGTGGCAGACTTTGTGGCAAGGTGTCTGACTTGCCAGCAGATCAAAGCAGAGAATCAGAGGCCTGGAGGTTTTTTATAGCCATTGCCTATTCTGGAATGGAAGTGGGAGAATATCAGCATGGATTTCATCACAAGGTTTTCGAGGAGTCCGAAGGGAAATGACTCAATTTCGGTTATTGTGGACCGTTTGACTAAATCAGCTCACTTTCTGTCTATGAAGATTACTTAGTCATTGGAGTAACTGGCAGAGCTATACATTGATGAGGTTGTGAGACTTCTTGGAGTTCCTGTGTCGATTGTGTCTAACATAGATGCGAGGTTCACATCGATATTTTGGAAGGGTTTGCAAGCAGCTTTAGGTACCAGAACTGATTTCAATAATGCTTTCCACCTGCAGACCGATGGTTAAACTAAAAGGGTGAACGGGTATTGGAGGATATGCTGAGGGCTTGTGTTATGAATTTTTGGGGCAGTTGAGAGAGGTACTTGGCATTGGTTAAGTTTTCTTATAACAACAGTTATAATGCAAGTATCGGGATGGCTCCGTATGAAGCTCTGTACGGGAGAAAGCGCAGGACACCTATTTGTTGGCATGAAGTTTATAAGTGGCAGATGTTTGGGCCTGAGATTGTGCAGCAGACATCAAAGAAGATCGAGCTGATTCGTAAGAGGTTGGCCGAGGCTCAGAGTCGGCAGAAGAGTTATGCAGACACTCGGCGAAGGGACTTAGAGTTTGAGGTTGGGGATGCAGTTTTTCTCAAGGTGTCTATGACTAAAGGAGTGATCAGGTTTGGAAATATTGGCAAGTTGGCACAAAGGTACATTGGGCCATACAGGATTTTGGGGCATATTGGTAAGACGGCATATAAGTTGGAGCTACCGGAAGAATTGGCACAGGTACATGATGTGTTCCAGGTGTCGATGTTAAGTAAGTTTGTGCCGGATCAGAATCATCAGTTGGTGGAAGTGCCTGAAGGACTATAGCTGAACTTGAGTTATAAGGAGCGGCATGTAGAGATTGTTGATCGTAGGGAGAAGGTGTTGAGAAATAAGGTGATACCTATGGTCAAGGTATTGTGGAGGAACCAGCAGTTTGAGGAAGTTGGGAGCCAGAGGATCGTATGCAAAAGGATTTTCCTGAGCTCTCAGTATGATTGTAATGTTTTGATTAAATTATATTCTCTTGTGTAATTAAATTCCTTAAACTATATTTTCATTTATGTGCTTGCATTTTCTTTTGCTTATATTGTTTGGTCCCTATTAGTAGTAGTTCTGAGGATAGAACTATTCTAAGGAGGAAGTGATGTAACACTCCATATTTTTTAAATAATGTTTTGAGATTAATAAATGAATTAAAGTGATTTTTGGTGATTTAATAAACATTTTTCTGAAAATTATCTTTTTACACATGCAAAACACGTGCAAATATATTTTGGGAAACTCAGAGTCAAAAATTATTGTTGGGAAAACTAATATTTATTATTAGGTATTATTTATGAATTTTCTGGATTTTTCTGATATTTATTTGTCATATTTGCAAATATTACAAAAAGATGGGCTTTTGTGCAAAATTACCACGTGGAGTAAAAACTCCAGATTTTTGGTTTTGTGGATTGAGAATGATGGCTAGCCAACTCAGAGGTAAGGATTTTACCTTTTATTCTAATAGAATTGGTTTATTTCACAAATTTGTTAAAGAATGGTTTTTTTTTGCAAAATTGCCACTTAGAGGCAAAAATTACAAAATCATTTTTCTAGGTTTGAAAACAGTGCCAGCCAGAATAGGGTTGGTTATTTTTTATTTAAAATCTAAATTAAATTGGTTATTCTAATTTCCGAGTATAAGGATTTATATATGTAAAGATATATTCAAATTGGATATTTTGCAAAACCTACTCAAAACCCTAATACTTTAATTTCCGACCTAAGATAAAGAGAGTGCGGTCGTCTCTTTGCTGCACTAAACAAATGGTTTTCTTTATTATTGATTTCTTGTAGTTTCGATGCGAGTATCTTGGATTTCTTGCGAAAGGAAGGACATTTCTTATTCTCTTTATTATTTCGGTTAATTCTTCAATAAGGTGAGTGACATTTGTTTGTTTTTGAGTTGTTCTATGCATGCTGTATGTGAAGATTTGTCTATTAGATAGCATGTTAGGAGATTGCGTGATGATATATTGAATATATTGATGGATGGATGATTAAAAGTTGAATTTTTATGAAAGTTATGAATAGAAACTCTATATAGATGATTGGAATGTTAAAGAACCTAATAGAAATCATGGGTATGTTGTTTGTATTATATTCTTGCTGTTTTGATTGTTTATTATGAGTTGTATGAATGTATATTGCACAAATTGTATAAAAAGTAAATCTTTACTGTGTACATGACCTGTTGGGTATTTTGATGAGAAAAAACTTGATGAACGATTATTATAATTGAATATATTCATGGGTAGACTGATGTAAGTGATTGTGTATGTGTTTAATGAATTGCAAGAGGAGTGATTAAATCAAAAATATCAATTCTTGAAGGAAAAAGGGGGGTGAAACTTTCGGGTCTGATGGTATATTGCCGCAAGTGATCTTTTGTGGGTTTTGCGAAGTTTTCAAGTGAAATTGATTTATATTGGTACTGAGATGGAATTGAACTTCATACTACTTATATACGATGTTTTCTTGATGTTTTAACTGATGTTTACACACCCACAAATATATACACATATGTATACACACTTTCATATATACCCTATTTTGAAGAAGTTGCCGAAAGTTGATGTTTCGTGAAGTTTTCAATTGAATCTTGATTTGTTTGATACTGAGGTTGAAATAAACTTTACACTACTCCTATACAATGATTACTGAAGCTATTAACTGATACATAAACACATATATTCACATATACACTTATATAGTTCCTGATGTGAAGGATTTTAAAAAATTGCTCTTTTATGAATTTAATGAGGTTTTGATTTGTTTTATAAACTCCAGTATGTTAGACAAGTTTTATTTGATCATCTCACGAATTTTGTTTTGCAAATTTATGATTTTGCGGTGTGAGTGACATAAAAGAAATGCAACATAAATAAAACATAAGGTATAGAGTCATAAATAACATGGATCAACAGTTGTAACGAATGGAATAAGAAATAACAATAAATAAAACATGAAAACATCAAGTGAAACTAGACCAAGTGTCAAGTGTAGGGAAATAGAAAACAACATGCGTAAAACCAAGTCAAGAAAACACCAATGTTATATGCTGACTCTCTAATGCATACTTATCGAATTCTATGCATCCCACTCTACATTGGTCCGGTGCAAGCCATTATCGTTCTCCACTTGGATAGGGTTTAATCCCTTGTTATGCAACTAATCCTACTACGATGACTACTACGAGATTTAGATATTTTTCAAGTATCGGTTCTCGTCCTTGGAATACTGGAGGCCAATTCCACTCACGTTGGATGATTCTGTGGCTTATTTCAGCCATTGTCCCGGAATACTAGGGATTGCCTTACTCCGCAGGTCATCCTGGAACCCTCATTGCACAAGCATCCTATGAGCGTCTCTCTCATCTTTGGAATACTGGAGATCAATCCCACTCACGTTGGATCATTCTGTGGCCTATTTCAGCCATCGTCCCGGAATACTTGGGAATATCTCACTCCTCATATCATCCTGGAGTCCATAACTAACTTTTGCACTCATTTCATCGTATCACGATCTAGTTCATGTCCTTATCTTGTTAAGTTAATTAATTATTATGAATCTCCTAGGGTTTGGTGTACCCTACCGGACTTAATTCAACTGATCAACAACAAGGCCTTAACTAACCAAATCACAAAATCTCATCTGATCAATTGATCAACAACAAGGCCTCAACTAACCAAATCACAAAATCTCAACCGCCGGTAATCAGGGTCCCATTTACCCTCTAGAGATTCATAACTCAACCATCAATACCAAATCTTTCAATAAAACTCATAAATCCATCATCAAAACATTTATATAAAAAAAACGGCAAAAGTCCAAATCCATTTGATGTACTCATGAAATTCCAGAATTCAAATAAAATATTGGACCCATCAGATAACAGAAAATCATATTTTTAAAGTCGTCGAATATCACAAAACATCAATTCTTTTGAAAAACACATATATCTCTTTTTATAAAGTCATAGGAAAGTAATTTAAATTCCATTACAAACAAAAATATAACTCTTCGTAAAATACTGTAATCTATAACAAAATGTCATCTAAAACAGTAGATTAATAATCCACAATATCGAAGAACCAATCGTTTAAAGAAAACATCAGAAAAACTCAAGAAACCCATCTACCAGAACAATACAGTCGAATGTCGAAATTGGCCGGTCGACTGTCCTGCGAAAATCCGAAACTCAAGAAAACCCATCACCCAAAACAGTGACAGTCGACTGTCGAAAATGGCCGGTCGACTGTCCTACGAAAATCCGAAACTCAAGAACTGACAGTTGACTGCCGTCTTCAATTGAAAAGCGAAGCGGTCGACTTTAAATTCCAACAGACTGCAGTTTTGAAATTTCGTGCAGGTTTTACTGATACATGCATAGTTCTTTGTAAAATCTTAAATTTGAAAAACCAATTTCCTGAGATGCTAAAGTATGACTAGTATAACATATGGGAGTATATGAAATAAATCAAAACCACTTCAAATCCATCAAAGAGTAAATTTGCACGAAATTCCTTTAAAACAGCAATATGTGCATATATATGTGTAAGTGTGTATATGTGTGTGTTTGTATCAGTTTAAAAACATCAAAATCCATCAGTTAAAAGTAGTGTAAGGTTTAGATTCGATCCCAGTACTAAAACAAGTCATATCCAAATTCAAAACTTCGCAAAATACACATAACCACAATTTCGGCCATATGGTGTCAGATCTGAAGAAAACCCTCAACTTCAACCTCCAAAAAATTAATCTTTTTGACTCAAACTCATCTTGCAATTCATTAAACACATGCCCCACTGGTTATAATAGTTACTCATGAATAATAAGCCATACAACAAGTATTAAATCAAGTTCTCATTCGTCAAAATCTCAAACAGTGTATATATATATAAGTTCATCAGCAAAGATATCTCATCTTCATTCCAATTGTGCAATTCACATCATATCATCATTATATTCAATCAAATCAGCAAACATATGATAGAAAACAACATACCCATGATCTCTATTAGGTTCTTAACAAATCTCAAGTCATCTTTATATAATTTTAATCATTCATAATATAGTTTCATGAAAAGATTCAATTTTTTTAGTTCATCTACCCATCAATTATCATTATATCAACATAAAATCCCTAACATACTTTCTAATCAATAAATCATCACATACAACATGCTTAGAACAAAAGAAATCAAATATATGTCACTCACCTTATTGAAGAATCAACTGAAGATAATAAAGAAAATAAGAAAATCCCTCCTTTCAAAAGAAAACTAAGATCCTCGCTTCGAAACTCCAAGAAAATAATAATGAAGAAAACTCTTTGTGTTGTACAGCAAAGAGACGACTGCACCTCACCTTTAATAGGCCGGAAATCAGGGTATCTAGGGTTTGTGAATAGATTTGCAAAATACCTCTTTCGAATATATCTTTACATATAGAAATCCTTAAACTTGGAAATTAAATAAAACCAATTCAATTTGTATTTAAAAACAAAACCAACACTCCAGATCTGGTCGGCACTGTTGTAAAACTCAGAAAACGAAATTGTACTTTTTGCCCTTTAAGTGACAGTTTTGCAAAAAGACCCATCTTTATCAAAACTTGCAAAATAAACCAAATTTATTATTAAAAAAAATAAACTCTTTACCGCTGAGTTGACTGGAATCATGCTCAGCCCAAAAATCAGAAAATCTGGAGTTTTCACTCCAAGTGGTAATTGTAACACCCCAAATTCCAAATAAGCCTGAATTCGAAGTTCCACGGGATTTTTATACTTCACTTCGTACAATTTTACAAGAAAATTAAAACTTTTTTTATACAACAATGATTACAACAATGCAGTAGAATTATAAATTACAACATGATACATGAATTAAATAACAACTTGAACATTTCTTTAAGCAGCATTCATTCTTTAGTCTTGTCAATCACTTTATCCTGCATAGAAACTGTGGGCACATCAGTTGCATACAACTGACGCTAGGATATAATACATCAATTTCTCTTACTTGGAAAGCACACACTTGTTCACAAACAACACTAAGGGGGGCTATCTTATTGATTTCGTGTGTGAATGTGCACTTAGTCCTTAATGCAGTTATTTATATTTAATGACACTAATGTGCACTTGTTCGGATTCTATGCATTCCATACTGCATAGGTCTGAGGGCAAGCCCTTAATCATTCTTCATCTTGTAGGGTTGATCCGCTCGCCATGAGTTTAACTACTACGGTAACTACGGTAAGTATCCTAGGTGTTCTATGAGTTACGAGCCCATGTCCAGACACCCTGGAGAGAATCCCACGTCATGACATGACGCATCATGCAGACATCCTATGGACAATTTGCCTCCGCCATGGAATGATGGCACTACGTAATCACCATGCACCCCACAAGCGTTACCACGGTCCCGATATCCTGGAGAAGTATCCATGCCCTGCCATGACGCATCATGTGGATATCCTGTGAACACTCTCACACCGTAGATCCGATGCCCTCATACTTGTGTTTTTCTCTTACTTTCATCACATCTTCACTATGTGTCTAATCCTTACATAAATGAAGCATGAGTAAATTTTACACTCTAGAATTAGCGTTACCTCCACATCAGTCTTAAACATCAATTGTTAACCACGACCCAATCTTGGCCATTTATTAGCACATTTCTCTTTCTAAATTTTATTCATGCCGATGTAAGGACTTAGCTAAAACTCTAGTTTCAATCTCTTTTCATGTTCATCAATTGAGTGTTCATACTCACAAATTTCCACATTTCATCATGATCTTTTGTATTTCATCTTCCATACACATTGCATAATTTAGACAATAATTTCATATTTTATCTTACTCAATTTTTTACATGTCAAAAATATCATTTTAAATCTCTACACCAAAATTTTTTACATTCAAAATATTCGTTTTCTTTAATTGATCAAAATCATATTCTAAGAAAATTTATCAATTTCTTCTTCTCAAAATTACTTCTAATTCCCACTATAATAAGTCAAAAATTGTAGAAATAACTTTCATGAAGTCTAGGTAATTTTAGAAGAATTCTAGTATTTTTTCTCAATTTTTATAAACTTAAAATACTCAAAAATATCAAAATAAGAAAAAAAATTAAAAAAACAACAAAAGGCCAGAGAGGCCGGATTCGAACCCAGGTCAAACGCCCCGCTCATGAACAGTAACCGACCCAAATCGCACCCAACGACCAGTAGGTCTTGAGTGACTAACCGTTATAAAGAGAAAGCGAATTATACATAAAGTCTGGTTTTCGAATTTGAATTAAAATCGAATTTTCAGAAAAACAGAGTCTCTTACAAGACTCGAAAGACCAGTAGCTCCACTCAGCTACAGTAACACACCTAAATCGCACCCGAAGACCAGTAGGTCTTGAGTGACTAACCGATATAAGACTCGATTAAATTACTTTTGTATGGATTGCACTGTGTCTAGTTCTTCCTTTAGTAAACTCGATTTTTCTCAATTAATTTGTACTTATAAAAATCTATATCTTCTCCAGAATATATTTCTTTGAAAAACAGTAACTTATATTTTCTTAGATTGTCAAAATCTCATTTTTAAACATATAGTAGACTATTCTTCTTAATTCTTTGAAAAAGTGGGACATTAATACATTTTCGACATAGAAAAATTCCTTTTTAGATGAATCTTTTTATCAACTTATTCCCCTTTTGTTCACAATATGCATATACAATTTTTCATTCTTTAACACAATCAAAGCTCTTAAGTTAGTCTTATGTTTACAAAACTAATCATTTTCTTATGTTTCAAGGAGACAACATGAATAACAATCTAGTGAATAATATTACTCATACAATACAATTAAAATCAACACTTATTGCAACTAATCAATTTATTTCACAATCCATAAATATTATTTTGCATTCTACCATTCATTCATAAGCACAATTTTCATATAATCATGATTTATCAATTCATATGTATTCTAACATGCAAATATATTAACAAAGCATCATAACAAATCTCAATTAACACCATCCCATTCATTTTATTAACTTTTTCATGTAGATAAATTAGAGTTTCCTCTCTTTCTTACTAGTCTCTTCAAGCAAGTATAATGCAATTTTTCTTCTTGTTTCTACCATTTTCACAAATCAAAATCCTAGCATTGCATCTACATTAGAAGTTTGAGAAATCACCCACCATATTGAAGAAACAATTAAGAAACTCCTAGAAAACTCCTTGAATGCACGATTGTCTCCCTTATCCTCCTAGTTTGATGCGAATTTCGAGCTCCTCCTCCTTGCTAGTGTGAACCCGAGCCTCCTCCTTGCTAGTGTTAGCCGGCCACCCAAGTACAAGAGCACACAATACACAAACTCTCAATCTTTTTCTCACACAACTTTTTCTTTTCCTCACAAATGTTTCTTTTCTTTTCTCTTCTCTTTGAAATATTTCTAATGCAATAATGAAGAAGACAAGGGAGGGGTATGTATACACAACTCAAGCTCAAATGGAGCATTGAGATGAGTTTAGATGAAAGGCTATGATGCATTTGGGAGTTAGAAGAACTACCCACCATCACATAACCACCCCTCCACTCTCTCCATCTCTCCCACTCCAAGACCAAGGCCGACCACCCCCCTTCTCACTCAATTCCACGTGCTTGTGCAAAGCACTTGCCGCACTATGCATACTACAAATTTGTTTGTACATTAAATTGTTAATTTATTTGCTACTTGATCAAATCTACACTACAAGTTGTATTAATTATTATTAGAAATTACTAGTGGGCTAATTAGGTGGGCTAAAAACCATGGGCTCTCTAATTAAATTAATTAATTTATCTAAGTGGGCTAGAATTAGACTATTAGGCCTAAAGATTAAAAATAGGCTTTAAATTTTAAAAGAGAAGAAAATATTTATTCATGACATAAGAATAATTTTAAAGCTAAATACACATATTAAATTGCACGTGCCAAACACGTGAAAATAAAACTTCATATTTGATTATTTGAAAATTTCAGGATGTTACAGTAATTTTACACAAAAGACCCCTTTTTTGTAATATTTACAAATATGTCATAAAATATTTGTAAAAACCCAAAAACTTTAGAAATAATATCTACTACTACATATTGTATTTTCCAAATAAAGACTTTTACTTTCCAAGAAAATATTTGTACAAGATCCAACCTAAATTCCATATTTGCAAAAATACCATATTTGTTTAAATCTTTACCAAATAAACTCTAAATATATTTTAAATAAACTTTATCTTTAACAATGATCTTGTCCAACCCAAAAATCAGCAAAAATGAATTTTAATTATTTGTTTGAGATCCAAACAGCTTTTTACATAAAAGTCCCTCTCTTTCGAAGTATTTATAAAAATAGTTTCTTTACTCAGAAAAGTCTCATAATTTAGGATACACTTAATTATAAATAGGAGAATCTATCTAGAAATTTAAAATTGGAGATTTTCACCCCAAAAATATTTGCACGTGTTTTGCACGTATGTTGCATGCGCAAAATTGCAATTTCAAGAAAATAGACAAAATAGTCAACTTTACCAATTTAATACTATTTAATATTGCAAAATAAATTATTTTATTTTACAGGGTGTTACACCGGAGACACACATTCCATCTATCGGTAGGAGAGATGATCGTCACTCTCCAAGATGTAGCAATGATTAATAGGCTTCCTATATATGGGGTGGCCGTGACTGGGAACATGGACTTCGCCCGAGTGGAATTTGTATGTGATTAACTCGGTGTTGATTTATATGAGGATTTTGATGCAAGGAAAAAGCAAGTTGAAGCTGAAATTGTAGCTGAGTTTACGTCAGATCCATAGAGCAAGCTAAAAATGAAGAAGAAGAAGAAGAAGAAGAAGAAGAAGAAGAAGAAGAAGAAGAAAATTTTTGGAATGAAAATTTTCGATGGTTAATTACTCTGACTTGCTTGGTTGAAATTAAGGTTCACATGGTATTTGGAAGATGACTCCACTGACGAAGACGTCAAGTACTACACGCATGCGTACATTGTAAGTTTGAAGGGAGGTGTTCTCTTCTCAAAATCCTTCGATGATTTCGTGCCAATAATGTATGTACGGTTGTTGGATAACTTCACTATGGCCGACCGGTATAGTTGTGGAAGTGCGGCCTTATCATCATTGTATAAGTCATTGTGTGCATGTGCATTAAATTCTCGGCAGATGGCTGGGCCAATGGGTTTGTTGCATGCAGATTTGGAGTTGGGAGCGCAGCCACATCGGTCATCCCCGTATTGTTGATCCATTAGTAGGTTGGTTGGCCGATGCACCGATTCCAGAGATGTTGCCTCCTTTAAAAGTGTACTGGGCAGGGCGACCCACGTGGGTTAATAACTCACACACATCTCTAGCGTACTACAAAGAAGAGTTGGATGCTTTGTGCAACGAGTTCGTCAATTGGGTTCCGTACACCCCGATATATTGCAACAAGTTCTGTGTGCTATTTTGGCCACTAGAGAGCTTTGGTTGATGTGTGCCCCACTCGTCAACTTCTTTTTTGTGGATTTCTGCTATCCGAATAGAGTAATGCGGCAATTCGTATTCCAACAGAAGATTCCCGAAGCCCGCTCGTAAGACAAGAAATTGCACGAAGTGAAAGGAACGGGTCCCGTGCCCAATTTCAACTTAGCAGATTTCCATCAGATACATGTGACAAATTGGACCACATTAAGATATCAAATGGTACCCAACCCCCTCGTTGATCGAATTTCTTACGATGGCCCTTTTCAAGGAGTGTATATGACGTGGTACAAGTGCATTACAAGATGACAAGTGTATACGGTAACTTACTTAATTCGTCATATCCAATAACAGGTTAGGTTGAAGGATTTAACAGAGTACTAGATAGTCTGCCAAAGAGTTTTCTTCAACCTAGGCCATTTTTTACGATGATGGGTTAAGTGAACTTAGCCCATCATCGCCAATAACGGGTTAGGTAGAAGATGAATTTGTATAAATTTTCATCCAAAAAACAAGTTCTACTATAATTTTTATACTTTTTTTGGGTTGGGGGGGGGGGGGGGGATTATTTTTAATGAAGAGGTTGATTTATAGAATTTTGTTTTAAATCAAAAGTGACAAGGTTACCATGTTGAGGGTGTTATCATCCTCATCCAACCTAACCCAGTACATGTAAGGACATACATACTGTCATTAAAATAAATAATAAAAATAAAAATAACTATAAAATATCCATAAAAGTTGAGAGGTTGTTTTTTCTTATGAAGAGGTTGATTTACAAAATGTTTTTAAAATCAAAAGTGACTAGGTTACCATGTTGAGGGTGTTGTCATCCCCATCTAACATACACTAGTACATGTAAGAACGTACAAGTTGTCATTAAAATAAATAAAAATTAAATAAAAATTGAAAATAACTATAAAATATCCATACAAATTGAGGTCTTCATATAAAATCTCCATAAAAAAATTAGTAATTGATCATCATTCTTCATATACACTGATTTAGGTTTAAGAGTTAGAGGGTTTGAAGGGTAGGGTTAGGATTAGGGCTAGGGTTGTAGCTAGTGTAGCGTCCCGAATCCCTATACTGGTGATTCGTGACACAAACCAGAATGTTTCCTTCAAACAGTCACAATACAGGAAAATACAGGAAAAATTTAAACAAATTTTATTCCATGATGCTTACAAGATCAAGTGTTACAATATACAATGTTTCAGAAATTACAAATCAGAGTTTACAAAAATAAAAAAGAGGTAAATAATGAACACTTGATACTATCACTCGGATGTACCATCTGGCTCGAGCTTCCTGGGTTCCACGGGACGGCAATCTAGCACCTAATAAAGTGGGCACGTCAGTAATTCTACTGACGCAATGCTGATAAAAACAGCGACTCCAAACTAGACAAATCAGATTTTAATGGAATATAAAAGTGACTAAAAGAAAGGAAAGTGGAAGTTGGGTTAAAAGGTGTCCGTGTATGATATGCCCTAGTATTCTAATGCCTAGGTCAAGATGTACTTAATCTAGTGCAAACGAGACTTTGGAAGTGTATGCATCCCATACTACATACGATCCAAATTAAGCCATTGTCTTCAAGTTCAGGGTTTTGAACCCTTGCCATGCATCCTACTATTGTACTCGTCCTGTTCCTGATAGATAGATTGTGGTTGATGAGGTGGCAGATTAATCGGTCCCAACCGTTTCTGCAGTCCCTTAGTGGTGTCTTTGTTTGCCACTAGTGCCCGACGTCCATACCTCATTCAAAAGTCGTGACAAACTAAAGATACACCGCAGCATACCTATGGCGCCGAAGATTCACAGGACAGCAGCCCTATCATCCATTCGTGTCCACCAACATAGAACTTGATGGCCTCACACGTATAATCCCCCTATCTGCCAGGAATTCCCTCCCATTCTTACCATGGTACTTCAGGAATCAACAGTGCAGGATACACACTGTAGCATGTATCCCTAATGACAAGAGAGTACAACACCCGACTACTAGTTCGCTAGAAACTAATGCAGTTTTATAGGTGATGTCAAATCTAGCTAATACTGAGTCTACCTATGCAGCACCCCAAATTTCCAATATGATATCTTAGAAATACGTGGCACAATTCCCAGCATCAACTTCAAATGTAATATTAAACACAGCCAAATACCAATAAAAAATTTCAACTTTCATTACATTAATCTTTACATAGCACAACGGAATACAATACACCTTGAATTACATATTTTCTTTCCTTACAACAATTTCTTTTACAAATTACATAACCCATTACACCACTTTAACTCATGCATCCAAATCCCAACCTACAAGTAATCACCTAGTAAAATATGAGGCTAAAGATAACCCTAACCCCCAAAACTAAAGGGGCGGCCATAATGGTGTGAGTGACATAAAACAAACAACATAAGTAAAGCATAGAATCATAAATGACATGAAATAAACAAGAATACATAAGATATGACATAGCAAGAAAACACGAAAACATCAAGTGAAACTAGACTAAGTGTCAAGTGTAGAAAACAGGAAAACACATGCATGAAACCAAGTCAAGAAAACACAATTCTATATCCTGACTCTCTAATGCGTACTTGTCGGAGTCTACGCATCCCACGCTACATAGGTCAGATGCAAGCCCTTAACGTCTCCACATTGTAGGGTTTAATCCCCCGCTATGCAACTAATCCTAACAGGATGACTACTACGAGATAAAGATAAACTACGAGTATTATCCCATGCCCCTGATAATTCCGGAGGTCAATCTCTATCCACAGATAATTCCGGAGACTATTTCACTCACACCTGGAAATCTTCAAGAGTACCCCACATCGCAAGCGATGGCACATCATCACACGAATACCACATGTGCGTTGCCTCAACCCCGATAATTCTGGAGATCAATCCCACACCATAGGTAATTTCGTAGACTATTTCACTCACACCTGGATAATTCCGGGGATTATCTCACACCGCGAGCCATACTGAGGTCCATAATCCATGTTCTCGTTCATCATATCACCACTAGTGCCTGTCCTTATCATTTAGGTTATTTGATTACTTTACGAATCTCCTACAGTTGGTGTACCCTACCGGACTTAACTCAACAACTGATCAACTAAAATGCCTCAACAGGCCCAAACATAAATATCTCAACTGTTGGTATACTAGGGTCACACACACCCTCTAGAGACTCACACCCAAATATCCAAACAAAACTTCCAACATAAATTGCTCAGTTAACTCACTTGAAAACATATATTCAGTAGAAAATAAAATATAGAATAATAAGTTATAGATTAAAAACATTTAGAGGATTAATCATTTAAAAGAACATTAAAATACGTATAGATATATCAGTATCAGTCGACTACAAAAGCCATCGGTCGACTGTCTAGAGAGAAAATCCAATAGCTTTGAGAAAATAATTCTAAGTATTATAAGTCGACTCTTAAAGGTCATAGGTCGGCTGTCCAGGGATAAATCCAATAATCTTTAAGAAAATAATTCTAAGTATAGCAGTCGATTGTAAAAGGTCATAGGTCGACTGTCCAGAGAATATCCAATAATCTTGAAAATAATTCTAAGTATAGCAGTCGATTGTAAAAGATCATAAGTCGACTGTCCAGAGAAAAATCCAATTCTCAGGGTGACATTAAAAACGGAGCAGACTCAGTCGACTGTAAAGATGAGTCAATCGACTGTTCGCGTGATAATTTAAAAACTTCAAGAAAATTACAGCAGCCAGGCAGCGACGATCGACTGGAAAGTCACACCGGTCGACTGTCGACCTGCAGACTGCAGATTTTGGTTGTGCATATTTCAACCGATATCTAATTTTACTTTATGAAAAAGATTTCTATCAAAAGCATATTTCTTATTTGATCAAATATAACTTGTAGGATATATAATCGTCCATAAGAACTAAATCAAAACTACTTGAATTTATAAAAATAGCGATTTGTTAATTTCTTTCAATCAAACATAAATTGTGCATATAAACAAAATAGAGTTTCTTAAAAATTAATTGTTCATTGAAATAGCTTCATATTCAGATCCAATCCATATCAATACCAAGACATAAAAAAGATCCCCAATGTAGTTGTATTCATCAAACTCAATCCAATTTATCTCAAATCCAATTCTCGAGACATGATCTCATAATTCATTAGTCCTTCTCAAAATTTCCTCAAACTCAATCACCATTATTAACTCATGAACATGAACAAATCTAACATTTCTATAATCAAGATGTGTTCATCCAAACTAAATGATAATAAGAACTCACATCATCCACATGCAAATCTATCCATAGATAAGTAGGGTTCATAAAAGATCAATTTTTAATTCATCAATCCATCCAATCCATCCAATCCATCATGTACATATTCATAATCAAACCCTAACATGCTTTCTAGTAGATGAAATACCATATACAACATTACAAGAATAAAAAAAACAAATTATATCACTTGCATACGACATACACAAAACAAAAAGAAAACAAAACAAGTCACTCACCTCAAATGAAGAAATCTAATAAGGAAGGCCTTTCTTTTGCGGAATCCAAGATCACCTCCTTAAATCTCCAATAAATAATAAAATCTTTGTGTTGTGCAGCAAAAGACGGCTGCACTTCACTCTTTTAAATAGGCTGGAATAGGAGAATTAGGGTTTTTGAACACATTTGCAAAATAATCCTTTGAAACTATAACTTTAGATAAATAGATCCCTATACTTGGAAACTTGATAAAACCAATTAAATTGAGGTTTAAAAACAAAATAAAACACCTTATTTTCCAGCCGTCACTATTTGAAAAGTCCAGAAAATAGTTTTGCACTTTCATCCTTCAAAATGACAATTTTGCAAAAAGATCCTTCTTTTTCGTAATATTTGCAAATATGTCTAATAAATATCAGAAAAATCTAGAAAAATTATAAATAATATCAAATAATAAATAATGATTTTTCCACAAAATAATTTTGCCTTTTGAACTTTCCAAGAATATACTTGCACGTGTTTTGCACGTGTAAAAAGGGTAAATTTTATGAAAATATTTATTAAATCTCCAAAAATTATTTTAATTCATTTATAAATCTTTAAAATTATATTTAAAAATACGGGTACTACATCACTCTCTCCTTAGAAGAGTTCTATCCTCAGAACTATTGCTAATGGGGTCCAAAACAAGAATAAACAAAGAAATTGAAATTTCATAAATGAACCATAATTCAAAACATTCACATAGAAGGACATAATCAAATAAAAGAAATACAACTCAATCCAATAGTACAATCATCCAAAGAAATACCATCACATAAATAAGTTACAATCATACAAAAAGCTCAGGAAAATCCTTCTGCATGTGATCCTCTGGCTCCCAAGTAGCCTCCTCGAACTGCTGATTCCTCCGTAGCACCTTGACCATAGGTATCACTTTACTCCTAAGAACTTTCTCCCTACGGTCGAAGACCTCCACAGGCTGTTCCTGGTAATTCAAGTTCACCTGTAGACCTTCAGGAACATCTACCAACTGATGAGTCTGAACTGGCACATACTTCCTCAACAATGACACATGGAACACATTATGCACCTGTGCCAACTCCTCGAGAAGATCTAACCTATATGCAGTCCTACCAACCCGCTCCACGATCCTGTATGGCCCAATATACCTTGGCGCCAACTTGCCTCCCTTACCAAACCTGATCACTCCTTTGGTCGAAGACACCTTGAGGAAAACTACATCCCCAACCTCAAACTCCAAGTCCCTTCGTCCAGTATCAGCGTAACTCTTCTGCCGACTCTGAGCCTCAACCAACCTCTTGCGAATCAGCTCGATCTGCTCTGACGTCTGCTGCACGATCTCAGGACCAAACATCTGCCTCTCGCCAACCTCGTACCAACAAACAGGTGTCCTGCACCTCGCCCGTACAAAAGCCTCATACGATGCCATCCCGATACTCGCATGGTAACTGTTGTTATAAGAAAACTCAACCAATGCCAAGTATCTCTCCCAGCTACCACCAAAATCCATAACAAAAGCCCTCAGCATATCTTCCAGCACTCGATTCACCCTCTCAGTCTGACCATCAGTCTGTGGATGAAAAGCAGTACTGAAGTCAGTTCTGGTGCCCAAAGCTGCTTCTACGCTCTTCCAAAACCTTTAAGTGAACTTTGCATCCATGTCGAAAATAATCGACACAGGAACTCCATGAAGCCTCACAATCTCACCAATGTACAACTCAGCCAATTTCTCCAACGACCAAGTAATCTTCATGGCCAGAAAGTGAGCCGCCTTAGTCAAACGGTCCACAATAACCCAAATCGAGTCATTGTCCTTCGAACTCCTCGGCAAACCCGTGATGAAATCCATACTGATATTCTCCCATTTCCACTCCGGAATGGGCAACGGTTGCAACAAACCTCCAAGTCAGACACCTTGCCACGAAATCTGCCACATCCCTCTTCATACCAGACCACCAAAAGTGATGTTTGATGTCCTTGTACATCTTTGTGCCTCCAGGATGTACTGACAACAAGGTACTGTGTGCTTCCTGCAAGATACTCTCTCTCAAATCCACATTATCCGGAACACACAACCTCTCACCCATCCATAGAATTCCATCTTGGACATGAAACTCTGATAGCTTGCCTTCTGAAACCTGTTGCAACATCTTCTGAACCTCTGACCTTCCGCAATCCTCTCTCAAGGAAGGCTGCAGCCTCATCTGAGCCAAAGACGCCCCCAGACCCTGCAGCACCACCTCGATACCTGCCTGATCAATCTCTGCTGCCAACTCGCTTCGAGTAGTGATCAAACTTGATAAACTACTCTTCCTGCTAAGTCCATCAGCTACCACATTCGCCTTGCCCGGATGATACTTGATCTCAGGACGAATGTCTTCCAATACTTCCAACCATCTTCTCTACCGAAGATTTAGATCCTTCAGGCTCTTATGGTCAGTGTACATGTTGACCTTCTCACCATAAACATAATGCCTCCACTGCTCCAAGGCAAAGATAATAGCTTCTAGCTCCAAATCATGCGTCGGATAATTCTTCTCATGCAGATGCAATTGCCTCAAACCATAAGCAATAACATTGCCTTCTCGCATCAAGACACAACCTAAACCTCTGAGAGACGCATCACTGAAGTTATCATAATCCTTCCCAGCTTGTGGAAAAGCTAAGATAGGTGCAGTAGTCAACCTCTCCTTTAACTCAAGGAAACTCGCCTCACACTTATCAGTCCATGAAAATGCTACATTCTTTCGGGTCAAACCTGTCAAAGGAACTGCAATCTGAGAATAACCTTGGATGAATCTCCTGTAGTAACCAGCCAAACCCAAGAAACTCCCGACTTCCTTCACAGACGTTGGCCTGGGCCAATCCTTTACTGCTTCCACCTTTTGAGGATCAGTGGCCACTCCCTCCTTAGAAAGGATATGACCAAGGAAAGCTACCTCAAACTTCCCAAACTCACACTTCGACAACTTGGCATACAAGCTATGCTCCTGCAATTTCTGTAATACCGCTATCAAGTGCATAGAATGCTCCTCCTCCGACTTCGAATACACCAAAATATCATCGAGGAAGACCACTACGAAGGATTCAATAAATGGCCTCAAAACCCGGTTCATCATATCCATGAACACGGCTAGGCGCATTCGTCAACCCGAATGGCATCACCAAAAACTCATAGAACCCGTGACGGGTCCTGAAAGCTGTCTTACACACATCTTCCTCCTTGACTCGAACCTGATGATACCCTGATCTCAAATCAATCTTCGAAAACACAGCTGCTCCCTGAAGCCTGTCGAACAAATCATCAATCCGCGAAGTGGATACTTGTTCTGAATAGTCACCCTATTCAACTCCCGGTATTCAATGCACATCCTCATTGACCCATCCTTTTTCTTGACTAAGATCACTGGTGCACCCCACGGTGAGGAACTCGGTCTAACAAGCCCCTTGCTCAATAACTCCTCAATCTGCTTCTTCACTTCGTCTTGCTCTACAGGTGCCATCCTGTACGGAGCCTTAGAAATCGGAGCACTCCCCGGCTGAACATTGATACAAAACTCCACATCTCTCTGCAGCGGTAATGCTGACAAATCTTCCAAGAACACCTTAGGAAAATCTCTGACAACTGGAATGCCTTTGACTTCATCTGGAATCGCCATCTTGGATACCATTGCAGCCACCTTCGGAACCTTCTTCTTCCCTTGGAAAGTCACTGCGGGACCACCTGGTGCTTTCACTAACACCTCTTTCTACTTGCATTCAATTGTGACATCATATATTTTCATCCAATCAATGCCCACAATCACATCCACTCCTAAGACTTGCAGCTCAATCAGATCAATGCCGAACAATCTCCCGCCAATCTCAATATCACAGCCTTCGTAATATCGATCAGCAATCAATTCTTCACCTGAAGGCGTTGCCACCGACAAAACCTTACCTGGGAACAACTTAGGCTCCACATCTAAGACCTTTGCAAAACTGGGCGGCACAAAAGTATGCGAAGAACTAGTATCAAATAAAACTTTTGCCTTAATTCTATTAACCAAGATAATTCCTATTACATGAAGAATGATACTCAATCTCCAATTATTCTCAAATAAAAAGTTTTACTTATTACATTGATTAAAAAATAAAATCAAAACTCTTGCATACCCTGGATCACATCTTCCAAGTTACTTGCATTCTCCTCAGTTAATGCGAACACTCGCCCTTGCCTCTGGAATTTACCTCTGACTGGACCATCATTCCTCAACTGCGGACAATGAGGCTTAGAATGTCCCGCCTGCCCACACTAGAAACAAGTCTGCTTCACTAACTTAGGACACGCTGACCTGTAATGACCTGCCTCCTTGCAGTAGTAACAAGTCACTTCCTGAGTTGCAGGTGCCTTCTGCACTGGACTACTGAACTTGACTTGCTTCGTTGGAAATCCCTTCCCACTCGGACCTGATGCTGGCCTCTTTTTCTTGTTCCAGGTCTCTTGCTTCTTCTGGAACTGATCCATGTCTTTCTCTGTCATAGCTGCTCTCCTAACCAGCTTATCGAACCTCCTTATGCCCAAAGGAATCATTCTCGACCTCAAGTTTGGCCTCAAGCCCTGCTCAAACTTCTTGGCCTTCTTCGCCTCATCAACTATCAGCTCCGGTGCATACCTCGACAGCTGAGCGAACTTAGTCTCATACTCTTGCACAGTCATACTGCCTTGCTGTAGATTCAAGAACTCTGTCGCCTTCTTCTCCTGAATATCCAGAGGAAAGAAACGATCTCTGAATTCTTCCAGAAAAGCCTCCCAAGTCATTTGCTGGTCCCCCAAAGTCCTCTTTACCGTTTGCCACCAAACACCAGCATCCTTTTCCAACTGCATAGTGGCCAACTTCACCTTGTTAGCTGCTGGAGTTTCTGAGACCTCGAAGATTCTCTCCATCCGTCTAATCCAATCATCAGCCTCATTTGGATCAGACTGCCCCTTAAACACGGGTGGCCTCATCCTCTTGAAGGACTCAATCTGCTTGATAGGATCAGCGTTAACAAACCTTGGTCCAGCCCCATGATTCTGATTCCGGTTCTGATTTTGCGCCAAATTAGCTGCCATCAGTGCAGTGTGATACACCCTGGCAAATTTGGCCTTGCTATCAACTCCTGTTCCTTGGGAACTTCCAGCCCCATCACCATTGTTACAATTTCTAGTTCTGGGTCCAACCATTCTGAATACTACAAAATGAGGGGAGAGTTAGAGCATCACAACACAATTCATATTCACATCAATACCCTCTGGCAAAACTGCAACCATACCCCAAAACATCATGTTTTAGTTCTATGTGATACTCACTCTCTAATGTCCACACCTAGGTATTCACGCTCTAATGTCCACACCTAGGTTATTTTTATATCATGCTTATTATTACTATTGAAGCATGCTCTGATACCAATCTCTGTAACGCCCCGAATTTCTAATATGATATCTTAGAAATATGTGGCAAAATTTCCAGCATCAACTTCAAATGTAATATTAAACACAACCAAATATCAATAAAATATTTTCAACTTTCATTATATTAATCTTTACATAGCACAGTGGAATACAATACACCTTGAATTATAAATTTTCTTTTCTTACAACAATTTCTTTTACAAATTACATAACCCATTACACCACTTTAACTCATACATCCAAATCTCAAGCTACAAGTAATCACCTATAAAATATGAGGCTAGAGATAACCCTAATCCCGAAAACTAAAAGGGTCAGCCATAATGGTGTGAGTGACATAAAACAAACAACATAAGTAAAGCATAGAATCATAAACGGCATGAAATAAACAAGAATACATAAAATATGACATAGCAAGGAAACACGAAAACATCAAGTGAAACTAGACTAAGTGTCAAGTGTAGAAAACAGGAAAACACATGCATGAAACCAAGTCAAGAAAACACAATTCTATATGCTGACTTTCTAATGCGTACTTATCAGAGTCTATGCATCCCACTCTACATAGGTCCGGTGCAAGCCCTTAACGTCTCCCCATTGTAGGGTTTAATTCCACGCTATGCAACTAATCCAAACACGATGACTACTACGAGATAAAGATAAACAGCGAGTATTAGCCCATGTCCCGATAATTGCGGAGGTCAATCTCTATCCACAGATAATTTCGGAGACTATTTCACTCACACCTGGGAATCATCGAGAATACCCCAAACCGCAAGCGATGGCACCTCATCACAGGAATACCACATGTGCGTCGCCTCGACTCCGATAATTCTGGGATCAATCCCACACCACAGGTAATTTCGGAGACTATTTCACTCACACCTGGATAATTTCGGGGATTATCTTACACCGTGAGCCATACTGAGGTCCATAACCCATGTTCTCGTTCATCATATCACCATTAGTGTCTGTCCTTATCATTTAGGTTATTTGATTACTTTACGAATCTCCTAGAGTTAGTGTACCCTACCGGACGTAACTCAACAACTGATCAACTACAATGCCTCAACAGGCCCAAACATAAATATCTCAACTGCCGGTATACTAGGGTCACACACACCCTCTAGAGACTCACACCCAAATATCCAAACAAAACTTCCAACATAAATTGCTCAGTTAACTCACTTGAAAACATATGTTCAATAGAAGATAAAATATAGAATAGTAAGTTATAGATTAAAAATATTTAGAGGATAAATCATTTAAAAGAACATTAAAATATGTATAGATATATCAGTATCAGTCGACTACAAAAGCCATCGGTCGACTGTCCATAGAGAAAATCCAATAGCTTTGAGAAAATAATTCTAAGTATTATAAGTCGACTCTAAAAGGTCGTATGTCGACTGTCCAGAGAAAAATCCAATAATCTTTAAGAAAATAATTCTAAGTATAGCAGTCGACTGTAAAAGGTTATAGGTCGACTGTCCAGAGAATATCCAATAATCTTGAAAATAATTCTAAGTATAGCAGTCGATTGTAAAAGGTCATAGGTCGACTGTCCAGAGAAAAATCCAATTCTTAGGGTGACATTAAAAACAGAGCAGACTCAGTCGACTGTAAAGATGAGTCAATCGACTGTTCTGCGTGATAATTTAAAACCTTCAAGAAAATTACAGCAGCCAGGCAGCGACGGTCAACTGGAAAGTCACACCAGTCGACTGTCGACCTGCAGACTGCATATTTTGGTTGTGCATATTTCAACCGCTATCTAGTTTTACTTTATGAAAAAGATTTCTATCAAAAGCATATTTCTTATTTGATCAAATACAACTTGTAGGATATATAATCGTCCATACGAACTAAATCAAAACTACTTGAATTTATAAAAATAGTGATTTGTTAATTTCCTTCAATCAAACATAAATTGTGCATATAAACAAAATAGAGTTTCTTACAAATTAATTGTTCATTGAAATAGCTTCATATTCAGATCCAAACCATATCAATACCAAGACCTAAAAAAGATCCCCCATTTAGTTGTATTCATCAAACTCAATCCAATTTATCTCAAATCCAATTCTCAAGACATGATCTCCTAATTCATTAGTCCTTCTCAAAATTTCCTCAAACTCAATCACCATTATTAACTCATGAACATGAACAAATCTAACATTTCTATAATCAAGATGTGTTCATCCAAACTAAATGATAATAAGAACTCACATCATCCACATGCAAATCTATCCATAGATTAGTAAGGTTCATAAAAGATCAATTTTTAATTCATCAATCCATCCAATCCATCCAATCCATCATGTACATATTCATAATCAAACCTTAACATACTTTCTAGTAGATGAAATACCATATACAATATTACAAGAATAAAACAAAACAAATTATATCACTCGCATATGACATACACAAAACAAAAAGAAAACAAAACAAGTCACTCACCTCAAATGAAGAAATCTAATAAGGAAGGCCTTTCTTTTGCGAAATCCAAGATCACCTCCTTAAATCTCCAAGAAATATTAAAACCTTCGTGTTGTGCAGCGAAAGATGGCTGCACTTCACTCTTTTAAGTAGGTCGGAATAGGAGAATTAGGGTTTTTGAACACATTTGCAAAATAACCCTTTTAAAGTATAACTTTCCATAAATAGATCCCTATACTTGGAAACGTGATAAAACCAATTAAATTGAGGTTTAAAAATAAAATAAAACACCTTATTTTCCAGCAGGCACTGTTTGAAAAGTCCAGAAAATAGTTTTGCACATTCATCCTTCAAAATGATAATTTTGCAAAAAGATCCTTCTTTTTCGTAATATCTGCAAATAGGTCTAATAAATATCAGAAAAATCTAGAAATATTATAAATAATATCAAATAATAAATAATGATTTTTCCACAAAATAATTTTGCCTTTTGAACTTTCCAAGAAAATACATGCACGTATTTTGCACGTGTAAAAAGGGTAAATCTTATGAAAATATTTATTAAATCTCAAAAAATCATTTTAATTCATTTATATATCTTTAAAATTATATTAAAAATATGGAGTACTATAACCTAGACATGTTATACGGGTAAGGTCACAACTTGATCCAAAATCTAGGTTATACCTAGTCTCATGTGGTTTCCTTAACGAAAACCCTAGTTCCCATCTATCGATCTGCAGCTCCGGCGATGCGATCACCTTGCTCGCAAATTCCCCTATTTCTGTCTCGTTCTCAAACTCAGCTCGTGATCATCCTTCATGATTCTGTCGGCACCCGAGTTAGCTACTTTTAATTATCGAGGCAGAAGTTCAAAGCTTGCCTAACGGTTAATAGATTTAGGCAACAACTAGACAAGATTAACAACTCAAATGTTGTTCAAGTCAATAGCCTATGTCTTAATCAACATAAGACACAAAAATACCCAAGTATTGGGTATAGAAATACCCCCCTAACTGTCTGTTCAACACGAGTAGAGAAAAAGTCACAAACATGCAGAGTGACAACTTCTAAAGATGGTTGGATCTGTCCAGTACTTTCAAAAATCATATGTATTATTACACAACTTGGAATTACAAGATTCTGGGCTTTTTGGAAAGCTTAGAGTCTCTACTCCAAATCTCTAGTTAATCTCTTTTGCAAATTCTAAACACATTTTTCCAAAAAATTACAAACTCACAGGTCAAGCAATCTGAGATAGGTTCTGGACACAGTCCAGTCTAAATTCAATATAAAATCAACCCTATGTCCAAAGCTTATGAAATTTGAGATTATGCAACTAGACATACACAACTCCTACACAGAGAGTTATGACCCTTCAAATACAGCACAAAATTTCTACTGTTTTTTAGACAAGGTCTTTACTTCTACACACAAATTATTTTTGAAACATCATCAAATGCTACCCAAAAAATATAGAATTTCATAATTAGGATGTAGACTCATACTAAAATCTACTAAAAAAATTCATTGAAATAACATGCACACACAAGTAGATATGCATGGAGGAACTTCAGTCTCTAAATAGACAACTTCAGTTCTGTTCTCTCAGACCAATTGTGACTTAGTATTTTTTTGAGGCATCAAAAAATCTCAGAAAAATGTAAATTTAATACTATGGTTTTAGACACATGCAAGAACATCCATAAAAATTTTCAGCTCAAAATAACCAATCAAAATTGAGTTATGATTTTTGACAGGCATAACTACTTTTCTCAAAACAATAGCTTTTTTCCCCTATTTCTGTCCAAAAATGGAACTAGTGTTTGGGCTACTAAATGGCTTCCAAATATTTGAAAAAAATTCATGTGAGCTCTACATTCATAGCAAAACAATTCCTAAAAATTTGAGTCCAAAATTCCAAGTTGTTTGAGAGCTAGAAATTCTTTAAGCTACATATCGCAACATGTTCTTTAACAAAAGAGATCATGAAATAGTTGTTCTGTCATGCTAACTTATCCTTTTTTTTCTTAGCATGTCAATTTCTCACATATGGCAACCAAATTCTTAACTACTATTACATGCTAAAATTACATATACACACAAAGAGAAACTAAAATTAGAGTTTTTAGAGAAATCACCCTACTTTTGTTGCAAGAGAATCTCCACTAAACTTTAGCTCCTTGCTCCTCAACATGCACCCTTGCTCTTCACTTCACTTCTTCTACTCTTCTACTACTTACAAAAAGATATCTCTCTTTTTTCTCTTTTTTTCTCCTTCTCTACTTTTCTCTCCCTTTTTTTCGAGAACAAAGAACAAGATGTAAGATGAAAGAATGAGAGAGTGAGTGGAAGTGAGAATTTATAGAAAATGAAGTGGGATCTAGGGTTTCTATTTTGGCCGGATGGAGCAGAGGGCTTGGATGGGCTAGGGTTAATTTAGTGGAGGTGGAGAGTAGATATGCATGCTAACACACCAAAACTATAAGCTTCATGAGCTTTCTTGGAGTCTTCATGAAGAACTTCACATGGCACAAAATCACCCATTGAATCTCATTAAGATTAGGTCTAGGGTTTTGATAAAGAAGAGGGTTAGCTCTAACCCTAGGTCACTAACCCTAGGTCACCATACCCTAACCCTAACCCTTGCACACAAATATGCATGATTATTTAATTCAATAATCATGCACCAAAATAATTAAAGTCTTAACTTAGTGAAAAACATAAATAATAATATATAATAGAAACATTTTATCTTATTTTAGGGATATTACATTACTCCCTCTTTAGAGTAGTTCTGTCATCAGAACTATACTTAGTCGGGAGAAAAATAAAACATTACACTTCAAATAATTCAGGAAAAGAAGCTCTCATGCGGCTCTCCGGTTCCCGAGAACCTTCACCATCAGAATGGTCTTGTTCCTTAGTATCTTCTCCTGATGATCGATGGATGTTCCTTGTTTGAGATGTTCACTTGCAAGTCTTCAGGAATCTCTGATAGTTGATGGCTCAGATCTGGTATGTACTTCCTCAACATTGAAATGTGAAAAACTTCATGTACTCGAGATAACTCGGTCGTTAGTTCTAATTTGTAGGCCATTTTTCTGATTTTATTTAGAATCTTGTATGGCCCGATGTATCTTGGTGCCAGTTTCCCACCTTTCCCGAATCTGAGCATGCCCTTTATTGGTGAGACTTTGAGAAACACAAAATCACCTTCCTCGAATTCTAATTCTCTTCGGAGACTGTCAGCGTAGCTTTTTTGCCTGCTCTGTGCTGCTTGTAGTCTTTTTCTGAATGAGCTCGATCTTCTCAGTGGTTTGCTGTATGATCTCTGGTCCAAATATCTGTTGTTCTCCTACTTCGTACCAGCACATGGGTGTCCTACACCTTCTTCCATATAAAGCTTCATACGGAGCCATGTCAATGCTTTCCTGATAGTTGTTATTATAAGCAAATTCTGCTAAAGGTAGATACTTCTCCCAGCTTCCTCTGAAATCCATAATGCAGGCTCTCAGCATATCTTCAAGAATCCGGTTAACTCTTTCGGTTAGTCCATCATTCTGCGGGTGAAAAGTCGTGGTAAAATCTGTCCTGGTCCCCAAGGCTGATTGCAGAGTCTGCCAGAAATGAGATGTAAACCCCGGATCCCCATTAGAAATTATTGACACCGGTACTCCATGTAGCTTCACTATATTCTCAATGCTCTGCTAATTTCTCAAGTGACCAGGTCGTCTTTATTAGCAAAAAATGTGCGGACTTTGTTAATTGATCTACGATGACCCAAACTGAATCGTTTCCTTTAGAGCTTCTGGGTATACCGGTGATGCAGTCCATACTAATGTTCTTCCATTTCCACTCTGGAATGGGCAAAGGTTTTAATAATTCACCTGGCTTTTGGTTTTCGGCTTTGATCTGCTGACATGTTAGGCACCTGGACACAAATTCTGCTATGTCCCGCTTCATTCTAGACTACCAACAGTACTGCTTCACATCCTGATACATCTTGGTGCTTCCATGGTGCACTTTAAGTAAGGTGGAGTGAGCCTCCTTCATGATATCTTCTCTCAACTCTTTATCCTTTGGTACATACAGCCTATGGTTATACCAAAGTGATCCTTCTCTTATGCTGAATACTGGAAGTTTTCCCTCGTTTACCTGCTTCTTCAGTACTTCAATCTCTACGTCTCTTGTCTGAGATTTCTTCACTCATTCGTTCAAGCTCGGCTATAAAACTAACTGTGCCCAAACTGTACTCAAGTCTTAAGTAATTACCTAGATGCCTACTTGTTTGATTTCATCTTCCAGCTCTTTTCTTGTTACCGTAAGTGTGGCAATACTCATCTTCCGGCTGAGTGCATCAGCTACCACATTGGCCTTCCCTGGATGATACAAGATTTCTGGCCTGATATCTTCCAAGACTTCCAGTCATCGCCTCTGCCATAGATTCAGATCCCTCTGCTGGTATATGTACTTCAAACTCTTGTGGTCGATATACATCTCTACCTTCGCTCCGTAGATATAATTTCACCATAATTTCAAAGCAAAGATTATGGCTGCTAGTTCCAAGTCGTGAGTAGGGTAGTGTTGATTCTTGGTTTTGATGACTACAACACAATATAAAGTTGTTCTACCAAATATCTCTTGCAGAGTGTATCAGTCAATATCATGGTGAAATACAAAAAGGTAACACATCTGATGAAGCTTTCAGAAGTAATTAATTAAGCTTCAAGACAATAAGACAAAGGCTCAAGCTCAAGACAAAGACTCAAATTCAAGACAAGATTCAAAATGCTTCAAATGTTTAAACAAAGTGTCTTGTAATCTTGTATGTTTTTTCTTTGAGTCTTAGAAACTTGTAATAGCCTTGTCACACACACACTCACACATACTTTAAATAATTTGAGTGTTTTACAAAATTAAAATGTCAAAACAAGCTTGAATAAGCTCAGCTGTATGAGTACCAGTCGACCGCTCCTTGGAACCAGTCGATTGTCATAGTACGAAACTGCCTAAACTCATACAAGCTCTAGCCAGTCGACTCATTATGGCAACCCAGTCGACTATTCAAGCTGTTTCGACAGATTGCTGAATTTAAAACTTATTTTTTAAATTCAAATCTTTTATATCCATTTTATTACGGTTTATGGAACTATTTTACAACGTTCCTTGATTCTTACTCTATAAATAGAGTATAGAAATCATTTGGAAAAGTATCCAAGCATTCTTTAGCTTTCAAGTCTTTTGTTTTCAATAAGAACAAATGTTTCAAAAGCATACAAACTCTCTAAGACTTGGTTCTCTGAATTTCAGTCTAATATAACATTGATTTCGTTTTAGACTGAATTCAAAAGTTGGCCTAATAGCCACTATACAAAAGCACTATCACAGACAAGGCTATTGGTTTTTGTAAACTCAATTTTTGTTGTTGTTTTCACTCTCGGAGTGGTTCTCTCGGTTGAACAGTAGGACTCTTGGTTTTAGAGTCGGTTTCACTCTAAGGAGTAGAGTGGGTTTGCTCTCTCTAGTGGTGAGAGAGGTCTACGGATTTGACATCGTTGTTGTCAAAGGCCATAGAGTATTCTTGTACTTTTTTAAGAATAGTGAAAAATCTCAAGTGGGTTGCTTGGGGACTGGATGTAAGTCGGGAGGACCGAACCAGGATACATCGTTGTGTTTGGTTGTGATTGACTCTCTGTGATTGTATTCTCTCAATTTCCAATTTCAATTTATCTGAGTTTTATTTCAAAAACTTGTCTGGTAAGTTGACTGGTTTTCCGCTATAAGTCGACTAATCAGACTTGTAACTCTTCAGTAAAATACTCTTCTTATCTGATGCAACAGTCGATTGTATATCTATTTTCAGTCGACTTAATAGTATGAAAAGTTCAAGTTTTTAATTAATTTTTATACAACACTATTCACCCCCCCCCTAGTGTTATTTGTCTTTGCCTATAGGATCCAACACTTGGTATCAGAGCCTGGTTGAGTGCAATATCAACAACTTCAAATGCAAGCCAATACCATGAAGGCCAATCCACACAAAGGCCACCCCTATTCGATGGAACAAACTATAACTATTGGAAGTGTAGAATGAAGATCTACCTTCAGTCCATCAACTATGAGATTTGGAACATGACTATGACAGAATTCACTGCTCCTACAATTTCCTATGCACAATGGAACGATGACATGAAGAGCAACACAATGAACAATGCAAAGGCGATGAATGATTTATTCTGTGCACTTACCAAAAGGGAGTTCAATCGTGTGTCAAATGCAACAACAACTCGTCAAACTTGGCACACACTCGAGGTAACTCATGAAGGTACTAATAAGGTTAAAGAATCTAAGATATTTATTCTTGTTCACAGGTTTGAGATGTTCCGTATGAATGAGAACGAGAATGTGTCGGACATGATAACACGGTTTACGAACATTACAAACTCTCTTGTGGCCCTTGGAAAGACGTACTCGCAAACAAAAATGGTAAGGAAAGTTCTTCATGCCTAACCCCCGAATAGGAGAAGAAGACCACCACCATAGAAGAAGCCAACGATTTAACACAACTCTCTCTTGAGAATCTTGTGGAAAATCTTATGGCATACGAAGTACAACTTGAAGAACGAAAGAAGGATCTAAAACTTCAACAAGCAAAGAAGAAGACACTCGCTTTCAAGGCCATATCGGTTTCCGAAAGATGAAGAAGAAGATGAAGAAGAAATAGCCATGTTCACTAGAAGGTTCAAAGAAATTTTTATGAAAAGGTAAATTTAATTCCAAGTTTAAAGATACTAATAAACTTTCCACTTGTTTCAAGTGTAACAAGACAAATTATATGTAGAAGGATTTCCCATTAGAAAATTTGAAATCAAAAGGGAAGGCTCCCAACTTCAAGAAGGACAAGTACACAAAGAACAAGTATATGAAGAACAAGAAGGCATATCAAGCAATATGGGATGATAGCGACTCTTCATCAGAAGAAGAGAATGAGGAGTCAAATGAAGTAGCGAACGTATGTTTCATGGCTACACAAAACTATGTAAGTGAAAACTTTGATTCAAATGACTTATTTGATGCTTTCAATAAAGTTTTTCAAGGACTTAAGGAGGAGAAAATTAAAGTTAAAAATTTAGAGAAAGTCAATCAACCACTTTCTTAAGAAAATCTTGACTTAAATGTTGAAGTCAAATCTTTAAATTCTCGACTTTCATATTTGGATGTAGATCTTGTATCTCGTAAGAAAAATTATGAAGAGATATACAAGAATGAATCTAAATTTAACAAAGAAAAGGAGAATTTAAATGACGTTCTCCAAAATCAAGTTCAATCTAATAAAAGATCTGGACTTGGTTTTCAAAAGACTCTTGAAAAACATCATTCTTCTAAGAATACTAGTAGTAATAAGACTGATTCTATTTCCAGTGTGAAGAACAAATTATATGAGTTTTTTGAGAAACCAAAAACTATTGTTTTCCATGAAAATAGTAATTCTGTAGTTCAGACCAGTCGACTGAACCCTGATGTCAGTCGTCTGTCTAGAGGTTTGGAGTCTTATTCAAAGAGATGAAAACCTCAAATAAGTCGACATATTTCACCTCCCAGTCGACTGACTTCTCATAACAGTCGACTGAAATGTACAATAAAGTGAACTGGACAGACTAAAAATATTTGGGTTCCTGTCAACCTGAGTGTAAACGATAGAATTACTTATATAAATTCTTATGTTCTTAATGTATGTAATTCTGTAAATTATATTCCTACTTTTGGTGGTAAATCAAACCCACTTTGGGTTTCGTTTCCCAAAAACTAATCCCTTCCGAACCCAATGAAAATGGTACCATATTCACAATGCTTATTTTATAGGTACATAAAAGAGAACGTTGGATACTTGACAGTGGATGTTCTAAGCATATGACTGGTCATGCTAATCTTCTTTCTTCCATATAAGAGATATATGGAGGAACAGTTACATTCGGTGACAACAACAAAAGGAAGGTTATTGGAATAGGCATGGTCGGTAAGAACACTACCCCTACTATAGAAGAAGTATTTCTAGTTAGTGGATTAAAACATAATCTGTTAAGTATTAGCCAACTTTGTGATAAGGGATATAAAATTGTTTTTGAAAAAGATGCATATTTAATATATGATTCATCTATGCAAAGTGTTATTTTTCAAGGTTTTAGGAAAAACAATATTTATGAGTTATGCTTAAAAACAAATAAATTTTCTAATGATTTTTGCTTAGTAGCTTCTAACAATGATTCTTGGCTTTGACATAAGAGATTTGGCCATGTAAATATAAAAAATATTGCTAAATAGTTTAAATACAACCTAGTTAAAGGACTGCTAAGACTATCTTTTAAGAAAGATAAGTTATGTGATGCATGTCAACTAGGAAAACAAGTCAAATTTACTTTTAAGACAAAAGAAATGATTTCTACTAGTAGGCCTCTCGAATTAATCCATATGGATTTATTTGGTCCTACTAGAGTCGCATCTTTAAATAAAAGTAGATATGTATTTGTTTTAGTAGATGATTTTTCAAGATTTACATGGGTTTTCTTTTCAAAACATAAATATGATGCCTTTGAAGAATTTACAAATTTCTGCAAACGAATTCAAAATCAAAAATCTCTAACTATAGTCACTATTAGAAGTAATCATGGTGGAGAATTTGATAATGAAACGTTTTCAAAATATTGCAAAAAGAATTGTATAACACATTCATTTGCATAACCTAGAGCTTCACCACAAAATGGAGTAGTCGAAAGAAAAAATATGACATTGCAAGAGTGTGCACGTACTATGCTTGTTAAAAACAATTTACCTAAGTACTTTTGGGCTGAAACTGTTTCAAAAGCATGTTATGTTTTAAATAGAATATTGATTAGGCCTAAGCTTAAGAAAACTTGTTATGAACTATTCTATGAAAGAATTCCTAAAGTATCATATTTTAAAGTATTTGGATGTAAGTGTTTCATATTAAACACTGAAGATAATTTAGATAAATTTGATACTAGATCTAATGAAGGTATCTTCATTGGATATTCAAATAGGAGTAAGGCATAGAGAATTTTCAATAAGTCAACTTTGACTATTGAAGAATCTATGCATGTTTCATTTGATGAATCCTTGCCTTCATCTACTGTTATTAAAGATGATGAAATTTAATCATCACCTTTAAATAACATTATTAAATCACTAGAGCAAACTACCCTAGACAAGTCGCTTAATAAGGATCTCAAGTCGACTGATGTGAATTAGTTGGATGATGGACTTGTTAAGTCGACTGATCCTGTTGTGATGACTCAAACTTTACCAAAAAGCGTTTGTTGAAGTTAGAGATTATCCTCATGACTTAATAATTGGTGACATTTCACGTGGTATTCAAACAAGATCTCATGTTAACATACGGCTTTCTTGTCGGATTTTGAACCGAAGAATATACAAGAAGCTTGTGAGACTGAATTTTGGATGAATGCCATGCAAGATGAACTTAACTAATTTATAAGAAATGATGTATGGGATCTAGTTCCACGACCTCCTGATCATACTATAATTGGTTCCAAATGAGTATTTAAGAATAAGTTAGATGAATCAGAACAAGTCGTTAGGAACAAGGCTAGATTAGTTACTCAAGGATATAATCAAGAAGAAGGAATCGATTTGGATGAAACATATGCTCCTGATGCTAGACTAGAATCAATTAGGATCTTATTATCTTTTGCGTGTTTTATGAATTTTACACTTTTCCAAATGGATGTTAAAAGTGCTTTCTTGAATGGATTTATTAAGGAAGATGTTTATGTTAAGCAACCACCAGGTTTCGAACATGAACAATTCCCACCACGTTTTTAAATTGAAAAAGGCTTTATATGGCCTTAAACAAGCACCTCGTGCTTGGTATGATCGGTTAAAAACTTTTCTCTTAGAAACTGGTTTTGAGATATGTAAATTAGATACTACCTTGTTTATTAGGAAAATAGAGACAGATATTCTAATCATACAAATATATGTAGATGACATAATTTTTGGATCTACTAATAGTAATCTCTGTCAAGAATTTGCTAATACCATGAAAAATGAGTTTGAGATGAGTCACATGGGTGAACTCAATTAATTCCTTGGACTACAAATAAAGCAGTCACAAAATGGCATATTTATTAATCAAGAAAAATATGCTAAGAAATTACTCAAACGGTTTGGCATGGATAGCACTAGTAGTACGACCACACCTATGGCTACTACTACTACACTTGACAAAGATGAGTTAGGTAAGAGTGTCGATCAAAAACTCTATCGAGGTGTGATTGGCTCACTCTTATATATAACTGCTAGTAGACTAGATATTATGTTTAGTGTATGTTTGTGTGCTAGATATCAGTCGAATCCCAAAGAATCGCACTTAAAAGCTGTGAAACGTATTTTAAGATACATTAAAAGCACGTCTGAATATGGTTTGTTTTATCCACTCACCAATAATTTTCAACTTTTGTCGTATAGTGACACTGATTTTGCTGGGAATAAAACTGATCGTAAAAGTACTGGTGGAACTTGTCACTTTTTGGGACATTCACTAGTATCTTGGTGTAGTAAAAAAGCAAAATTCGGTATCCCTATCTACTACAGAAGTTTAATATATTGCTACAAGTTTGGCTTGTACCCAAATTTTGTGGATGAAACAAACGTTATTCGATTATGGTATTTCATTTTCAAAACCTGCTATAATGTGTGATAATACCAGTGCTATTAATCTATCTAAAAATCCGGTTCAACACTCACGTACAAAACATATTGATATTCGACATCATTTTCTACGTGATCATGTCTTAAAGGGAGATTAACTTTGGATTTTATTTCTACTGATAAACAAGTAACATATATATTTACCAAACCACTTAAGGAAGACACTTTTATCAACTTTATAAGAGAACTAGGAATTTATTGTTTTCATGACATTTTTTGAAAATTTATTTTGTTTAAGTCGACTTAAACGTGTTTTTCAGTCGACTTATAAAGTATTTGCGTTGTCCATATTTTGGCTGAATTTTGTGTTCTGGACAGTCGACTGTTTCAGTATCCAGTCGACTGACTGAAGTTTTACTTCATGTTTCGTTTGGTTTAATTTTCTCTCGACTAAGTTGACTGATATCAAAACCAGTCGACTGTCGCGACATTAGTTTGGTTTTTCTGATTCTGAATCATCACTTAATTGAGGCATCTCTCTTTCTTACTTTTACCCATTGATGGATCTTAACCGGCCATTCCCAACTAGTCTTCATCTCAGCCATCTACCTAATGTAAAAATCCTAAATCTCTTACCCCTCTTTCACTTTCACTTTTTCTCTCAAGAAGATTCAAGTCGGCTGCCCATTTCCAATTTTTGGCGATTTCGACTTGCTGCTCTTGGCTTGAAGATTTTCATCCAGATTTGAATTCTTTTAGTGTCTCTTGAAGCTATTTGGGTTCTTTATCTTGTTGTTGGGTAACGCTCTCTCTTGATCTCTCAGTCTTTTTCAAGTTTCCTAGTTTTTCAACATTGCCTAAACCTAAGAGAGCTAGAGGTTCCAATGTAGAAGAAGGTCAATCTTCTCAGAATTACCTTCAATACTTAAGGAATCCCAATCTTGTTGAGAAATTTTTTCACATCTGTCAAATTGCAATATTTTCAGGTAGATTTGTAAATTTTTCTGATTTAGATAGGTTCCTCATCGCCCCATTGTTTGAACAATGTGGGTTATTTGAATTACTTTCCCTTGTCAATCAACCCTATTACAACCCACAACTTATTTATTTGTTTTATACAAATATGAAGGTTTCCACCGCCGAAGATGGTAACGAAATATATTTTACTACTACAGTAGAAAATATTCAAATGAGGTTAACTCCTGACAAATTGGGAATTATTTTGGATATCCCTAATGAAGGGTTAGATTTGGGTGAAATAGAGATGGATGAGGATTCTATATTGTCAAAAATTTTCTTTTCTAATCGAGGTCCTCCTATGACCAATAAATCGATTACGCCGCTAGCTAAGCTCGTTGCAAGAATCTTGTCGTATAACATTATCTCTAAAACGGGTAGTTACGACCAATTTTCATATGAGTTGCAACAAGCCGTGTATGCAATTTTTGGCAATATTCAAAATAATTGGAGTCGAGTCATTTTTAATCGTCTCCATAAGGCTCACACCTCTTTCCTTCCTTTTGGTGCACTTCTTACTCAAGTTTTCAATTTTTATGAAGTTGATCTTGATTCCGAGTCGAGTGTTGTTACTCACTATGAGTCTTTTGATCATGCGAGTTTAGCTCGTATGAAGATCCTTAACTCTCCTCCTCAGTCTCCTCCAAGGAATGTACCTCATATTCCTTTAGCCACTTCTGGTTGTCGGTCTTCTAATTCTAGTTCTTCTCGTGCTAGAGTTTTCTTTGCTGGTCCCAGGAGTCTTTATACTTCGGTTAATTATCTCATGGATCGCACCGATCTTATCCTAGGTAGACAGGATAATCTTGAGGCTAGCCTTGCTAACCTTACTCAGATGTTCACTCAACAATTTCCACAACCTTCTCCTGCCTCCAAAGGTGATGACGAAGAAGAAGAAGAATAAACTTGATGTATTTTTAATTTTCAACTATGTTTTATGTTTGTTATTTTTTCTATCTTCTATTTGTAATCTGCAACAATGTACTTGATTTCTTATGTATAAATGTGTTATGGTTATGCAATGTTGATTTGGTTCTTTATGAAGTATCCTTCCTCCTTATGTTTTTGTTGATGACAAAGGGGGAGAAAATATGGTTTTGTTTTGTGGTTTTTTTGTGCATGTTTTATATATATTGTTATTATTTCACAATTGTGAGCATATTGTACATTATTTAGGGTGAGCTTACTTCACATTTATATATCCGTAAATTATGTGTAACATCTTGCTATGTATATTGTTATTATTATAAGTTATTGTGTTGTCATCATCAAAAAGGGAGAGAATGTTGATTCTTGGTTTTGATGACTACAACACAATACAAAGTTGTTCTACCACATATCTCTTGCAGAGTGTATCAAAGTCAATACCATGGTGAAATACACAAAGGCAACACAATCTGATGAAGCTTTCAAGAGTAATTAATCAAGATTCAAGACATCAAGACAAAGGCTCAAGCTCAAGACAAAGACTCAAGTTCAAGACAAGATTCAAAGTGCTTCAAATGTTTAAACAAAGTGTCTTGTAATATTGTATGCTTTTTCTTTGAGTGTTAGAAACTTGTAATAGCCTTGTCACACACACACTCACACATACTTTAAATAATCTGAGTGTTTTACAAAATCAAAATGTCAAAACAAGCTTGAATAAGCTCAGCTGTATGAGTACCAGTCGACCGCTCCTTGGAAACAGTCGACTCATTATGGCAACCCAGTCGACTGTTCAAGCTGTTTCGACAGATTTCTGAATTTAAAACTTGTTTTTCAAATTCAATTCTTTTATATCCGTTTTATTACGGTTTATGGAACTGTTTTACAACGTTCCTTGATTCTTACTCTATAAATAAAGTATAGGAATCATTTGGAAAAGATTCCAAGCATTCCTTAACTTTCAAGTCTTTTTCTTTCAATAAGAACAAGTGTTTCAAAAGCATACAAACTCTCTAAGACTTGGTTCTCTAAATTTCAGTCTAATATAACATTGATTTTGTTTTAGACTGAATTCAGAAGTTGACCTAATAGCCACTATACCAAAGCACTATCACATACAAGGCTATAGGTTGTTGTAAACTCATTTTTTGTTGTTGTTTTCACTCTCGGGTTGTGAGAGTGGTCCTTTCGGTTGGAGAGTAGGACTCTTGGTTTTAGAGTCGGTTTCACTCTATGGTGTAGAGTAGGTTTGCGTGAGAGAGGTCTACGGATTTGACATTGTTGTTGTCAAAAGCCGTAGAGTATTTTTGTATTTTTTCAAGAATAGTGGAAAATCTCAAGTAGGTTGCTTGGGGACTGAATGTAGGATGGGAGGACCGAACCAGGATACATCGTTGTGTTTGGCTGTGATTGACTCTCTGTGGTTGTATTCTCTCAACTTACAATTTCAATTTATCTGAGTTTTATTTCAAAAACTTGTCGGTAAGTCGACTGGTTTTCCGCTATAAGTCGACTGATCAGACTTGTAACTCTTCAGTAAAATACTCTTCTTATCTGATGCAACAGTCGACTGTATATCTATTTTCAGTCAACTTAACAGTACGAAAAGTTCACGTTTTTAATTAACTTTTATACAGGACTATTCACCCCCACCCCCACTCCCCCCCCCCCCCCCTCTAGTGTTATTTTCCTTGCCTACAGGATCCAACAGGTAGTTCTTCTTATGAGGTCGGAGTTGTCTCGATCCATAGGCTGTGACCCTCCCTTCCTGCATTAGTACACATCCGAACCCCAAATATGATGCATCGCTGTAGATGACATACCCCTGGTCAGCTTGAGGCAAGACCAAGATGGGTGCCGAAATCAATCTGTTCTTCAACTCTTGGAAACTTTCTTCACACTTCATTGTCCAGTCGAAACTCTGGTTCTTCCAGGTTAATGTTGTGAGTGGCACAACTATCCTGGCATAATTTTGAATAAATTTCTGGTAGTATCTAGTCATACCCAGAAAACTTCTTACTTCCTTCATTGTCTTATCTTCTGCGGGTCTGTGGCCACTCCCTCCTTAGAAAGGATATGGCCAAGAAATGCAACTTTCGGCTTCCAGAACTCACACTTAGACAATTTGGCGTACAATTGATGCTCCTGCAGCTTTCTTAATACTATGGTCACATGTCGAGCATGTTCTTTTTCTGTTCTTGAGTACACCAAAATATCGTCGATGAAGACCACGACAAATGAGTCAATAAACGGTCGTAAGATTCGGTTCATCATGTCCATAAAGATTGCTGGAGTGTTGGTCACTCCGAATGGCATTACTAAAAACTCGTAGTGCTCATGCCGAGTCTGAAAGGCTGACTTGGGTACAGTTTCTTCCTTGACTCGAACTTGATGATAAACAAATCGTAGGTCAATCTTGGAAAATACAGCTGCTCCTTGAAGCTGATCAAACAAATCATCGATTTTGGGAATCGGGTACTTATTTCGAATAGTGACTTTATTCAATTTCCGATAGTTGATACACATTCTTGCATATCCATCTTTCTTCTTAACCAGCAAAACAGGTGCTCCCCAGGGTGATGCACTTGATCTGATAAGTCCCTTCTGCAATAGTTCTTCAACTTATTTCTTGATTCATTCTGCTCCATTGGTGCCATCCTGTAAGGTTTCTTTGATACTGGAGCACTGCCTGATTGGATTGAAATGCTGAATTCTACATCTCTGTGTGGGGGCAGTCCAGGTAATTCTTCCAAAAATACGAGTGGAAAATCCCTTACCACTGGTATCTTCTTCACTTCTTCAGGTATCTTCACTTTCGTGGTGGCTGCAATAGTCACTTCCTTGGGCCTCTTCCCTTCGTGAAACACGAGCTCCGCTCCCTTAGCTGTGATGACCACCTTGTTTTCCTTGCAGTCGATATTTTCTTCATGCTTCGACATTCAATCCATGCCAATAATTACATCTGTTCCGGCGAAACCCAACTCTAACAAATTGATACTCAGAGGTTATTCGTTAATCTGAAGTTTACGGTCCTTATAGCATCAGTCTGTAGTGAGAGTTGCCCCTGATGGTGTATCCACCATTAAGGCTAACTCCGGAGTTGCTTCTTGCGTGTACTTTAACTTTCTTGAGAATGATTTGGACACAAAAGAATGAGTTGAGCCACTAACGAACAAAACAGTAGCCAAAATTACATTTATATATATACTTCATGTTAGAAAAAGAGTTACAACCATCATTATACTTCTTGAAAAGAAACAACCAAAACTTATTACAATGATCCTTCACATACCGGTGATTACGCCCTCATTGTTCTCTGCATCTTCCTCAGTTAAGGCAAATACTCTACCTTGGCGAACTGGTTGCTTTCCCTTGCTAGTGGTTCCCGATGCTGCCTTGCCTCTGCTCTTCATGTACTGGGGGCAATTCGGCCTGATGTGTTCTTCTTTCCCAAAATGATAGCATTTCTAAACGGTTCTCCTTTCATTCCTTGGGCACTGATCTCTGAAATGCCCCTGTTCCCTACAGAGGAAACAACTTCCTAAGTTGACTCCTTCCATCTTATCACTTGTCCTCTAAAATTTCTGGTTCATGCCGTGCTTTTTGAACTTCGATGCTGGGGTAGACCTCTTTCCCCAGTTCCAAGTCTTAGCTTTTCCTTGTGTTGCTTGTCCTTGGTTCATATCTATTTCTATTACAGCAGCTCGCCTCACCAGTTTGTCAAACCTGCGGATACCCAAAGATACCATTCTGGACCTCAACCCCGGTCTGAGTCTTTGTTCAAACCTTTTGGCTTTCTTCGTCTCCTCTTGAACCATCTCTGGTGCATACCGTGCTAGCTATGTGAACTTGGTTTCGTATTCTCTAACTGACATGTTCCCTTGCTTCAGACTGTAGAACTCATCGCCTTTTCCTCCTGCACGTCTAAAGGAAAGTAGTGTTGCCTGAATTCCTCCAAGAATTCCTCCCATTTTATGGGACCTTCTCCCCAGCTGCGCTTTATCGATTTCCACCGCACCCCAGCATCTTTCTATAGTAAGATTTTGGCCAACGAAACTTTACTATCTTCTGGTGTCATCAAGACTTCAAACACCGTTTCCACTTGGCATATCCAGCTGTCTGCCGCAGTTGGGTCGGCATGTCCCTCAAAGACTGGCGGCTTCATGCTTTTAACAGATTCGACCATCCTGACCGGATCTGCAGCTACGTTTCTTTGAGTGACTCCCGGTGCTGCTGGTGGCAGTGCCTGGTTTCTGTTCGCCTCCACGAACGAACCTAGAATTTGGTATAGTCGAGCGAATTCTGCTCCTATGTTGAGGCCAACGTCATTGGCTCCGCTTCCCTCACCCTCTGTTTGCCCACTTCAGCTGCTTCTGGTTCTTCCAGACATCTGAATGCTAAATCTTATTACTAATTTGCAATTATAGTGTAAACTCATATCATACTAGAAATAGTAGTCAAAATACTAGTTCTTCATTTATATATATGAGAAGGGTTACATTACATTCCATCGGTACAATCAAAACACTACCACCATCGGTGTAGTCAAAACATTACACCCAAAAAAAAAACATTACCCCATGCATCATGTGCTGGCAGAAAGCATTATTATTTATACATCAAAATATCAAAACAAGACATCCTAAGATTCTTCTCAGGGTCAGACCACACATGTCTCTCACAGGGTGATCGCCTGTGGCAGAGTGCTCGGCTGTTGTATGTTGCTCCAACTATGTCTGCTGCTGGACAACCTTGGCCTATAAGTCTCCAAGCCTGAGATCTAGCTGAGCCATCCTCTCCATATGCTGGTGCCTCATTAGCATTAGCTTCCTCGAGAGTCTCTTCTTTAACCTCTTCAACCTTGCCACCTGTTTATCAGTGGCCATCAGGGCATGGCCGAAGTTCTCTAAGCGGTCCTCTAAATGACCGTGGCTCCAGCAGTAGGTAGCGAAGTCCTGGACAGTCTGCTGATAGCTCGCTCCACAGCAATGGGCTGTGGAGGCGGAGGTGGAGTATCCTGAGTACCTGCTAGATCTGGTCCACCCTGAGTCCCGTTAGCCCTTCCATTTTTTGTGTCTGCCATCTGTTAGGAGAAAACAATATGGGAATTAGTCCAGATATAGAAAATTATAAAACAACAGTTGAAAAAGAACAACAATATGAATTATAACAATCTACTACTGGCTAAACCCAACTCTCCTAGTGGAATCCAAGTTTATTTTACCGTTGTGTTGGACTATAGTCTGAAGGTTGCTCTGATACCAACTCTGTAGTGCCCCGAATCCCTATACTGGCGATTCGTGACACAAACCAGAATCTTTCCTTCAAATAGTCACAATACAGGAAAATACAGGAAAAATTTAAACAAATTGTATTCCATGATGCTTACAAGCTTAAGTGTTACAATATACAATGTTTCAGAAATTACAAATCAGAGTTTACAAAAACAACAAAGAGGTAAATAATGAACACTTGATACTAACACTCGGACGCACCATCGGGCTCGAGCTTCTTGGGTTCCACAGGTCGGCAATCTAGCACCTAAAAGAATGGGCACGTCAGTAATTCTACTGATGCAATGCTGATAAAAACAGCGATCTCCAAACTAGAAAAATCTGATTTTAATGCAATAGAAAAGTGACTAAAAGAAAGGAAAGTAGAATTTGGGTTAAAAGGTGTCCGTGTATGATATGCCCTAGTATTCTAATGCACAGGTCAAGATGTACTTAATCTAGTGCAAGCGATACTTTGGAAGTGTATGCATCCCATACTACATACGTTCCAAATCAAGCCATTGTCTCCAAGTTCAGGGTTTTGAACTCTCGCCATGCATCCTACTCTTGTACTCATCCTGTTCCTGATAGATAGATCATGGTTGATGAGGTTGCATATTAATCGGTCCCACCTGTTTCTGCAGTCACTTGGTGGTGTTTTTGTTTGCCACTACTGCCCGACACCCGAACACCATTTAAAAGTCGTGACGAACTAAAGATACACCGCAGCATACCTATGGCGCCGAAGATTCACAGGACAGCAGCCCTATGATCTGTTTGTGTCCACCAACATAGAACTTGACAGCCTCGAAGGTCTAATCCCCTTATCTACTAGGAATCCCCTTCTATTCTTACCACGGTACTTCAGGAATCAACATTGCAGGATACGCACCGCAACACGTATCCCTAATAACAGAAGAGTACAACACCCGACTACTAGTTCGCTAGAAACTAATGCAGTTTTATAGGTGATGTCAAATCTAGCTAATACTGAGTCTACCTAAACATGTTGTACAGGTATGGTCACAACTTGATCCAAAGTCTAGGTTAAGCCTAGTCATGCGGTTTCCTTAACGAAAACCCCAGTTCCCATCTATCAACCTGCGACTCCGGCGACGCGATTACCTTGCTCACGACTTCCCCTATTTCTGTCTCGTTCTCAAACTCAGCTCGCAATCATCCTTCATGATTCCGTCAGCATCCAAGTTAGCCACTTTTAATTATTGAGGCGGAAGTTCAAAAGCTTGCCTGACGATTAATAGATATATGCAACAACTAGACAAGATCAACGACTCAAATGTCGTTCAAGTCACTACCCTATGTCTTAATCAACATAATACACAAAAATACCCAAGTATTGGGGTACAGAAATACCCCCCTAACTCTCAGTTCAACACTTAAGAGTAGAGAAAAAGTCACAAACATGCAGAGTGACAACTTCCAAAGATGGCTGGATTTGTCCAGTACTTTCAAAAATCATATCTATTACTACACAACTTGGAATTACAAGATTCTGGGCTTTTTGGAAAGCTTAGAGTCTCTACTCCAAATCTCTAGTTAATCACTTTTGCAAATTCCAAACACATTTTTCCAGAAAATTAGTATTGGAAAGCTTAGACAACTTCAGTTCTGTTCTGGAAACCTTAGACAACTTCAGTTCTGTTCTCTCAGACCAGTTGTGACTTAGTATTCTTTTGAGGCATCAAAAAATCTCAGAAAAATGTAAAATATTTTGTGATTTTACATGATTTAATACATTCTCTCAGACTAGTTTTCATTTATGAGATTTTGTGATTTTACGTGTTGTGCACATATGATATCATTTGTATAATTTCTTTTATAAAATATTTTCATGTAAGTATTTGTTCTCTTTATTTTTCCAAAAAAAAACTATTCTCTTTAAAAGCCTAATTAAAATCTAGGCCTAATTGTCTTTAAGCCCACTCTATTTTATTAACTAAATTAATTATTTAAGCCCATGGTTAGTTTGGCCCATTAGTGAGCCCATTTACTTTAATTTTCTTTCGAAATGGTCTAACTTGTAGTGTAGACTCATTTCATGGACAAATAAATTTTTCACATGAACAAATTTGTAAATTAGGGGACACTAGGTGGCACGTGCATGCAATGGAGTGTGCATTGCACACCTTCTTCACCCTAGGCCGGATAGGATTGGAAGAGTGGGAGAGATGGGAGTGATGGAGAGTTGGTTACTCTCATCATGGGAAGTTATTTCAACTCCCTACTTCATCTTGGCCCTTAATCTCTATCCATTTGATCTAATCTTGACCCTCCATTCATCCTAGAAAATTGTATAAATACCCCCTCCCACACTCTTCATTCTCACACTTGGAAAAAAAATTGAAAGAAAGAATAGAAAGAGAGAAAAGAATACAAGTAGTAAGGCAAAAGATTGAGGAGATGTGAGTTGAAAAGAGAGAGTATTGTGAGTGCTCACACCAAAGAAGAGGAGGCCGGCATTCAAGGACCAAGAAGGCTCGGGTTCAAGTTGCAACAAGGAGAAGGCGGCTTTTGTGGCTCGATCTAGGAGGAGAAGGCTTCACTCGTTCTTTGTAAGAGATTTCTCTAGTAGTCTATTTGATTGTTTCTCTCCATTTAAGGTGGGTGTTTCTCTTAAACTTCTAATTAGATAACATGTTAGGATGTGTTTGACAATTAAGAAGAAACTCTAACTAATATAGTCATGCATTATGAAAATGAGATAAATTGCTATTAGTTTGATTATATGTTAAAAGAGTGTTAAATTGATTGCCAAATTATGATTTGTTAAATGATTACCATGCTACCATGCTCAATTTTGTTGTGATGTTCTAGATAAACAAATACATGCTTGTATGTTGAACAATTGAATAAAGAACTATGGATATATGTGATTCTGATTAATGTGTTGTTAAATGACATGAAAAATAATTTTTTTTACTGAGATAATTGTACAATGTTAATAAAAAAATATTATAATTGATATAGGGAAATTTTAAGTGTAATTTATAAGGAGATTATGCTTATTTTCCCCTAAATTCGAAATTGAAGAATAAAATGAAGTACAGAGCAAATTATGTTGTTATGTATCAAAAATCAAATTTTTATTTTACTGAAGTGTTGTAATAAGATGAAAAATAAAATCTGGAATTTTTGAATGAATTTGGAGAAGAAAAAAAACTAAAAACATTTTGGGAATTCGAAAAACCCAGTAGCACAGTCGACCGATTATATTGAAACAGTCGACCGTCCTGATTATTTGTTTTCGAGTTCAAATCTTTTATGGAACAGTCGACCGACCATAGCTTGACAGTTGACTACTCTGATTATTTATTTTCGAGCTTTAGAACCTCGCAGAACAGCCAACTGGCCATGCTTAACAGTCGAATGCCCTGAGAAAAATGAAATTATATTGTTTATGCATGGGATTGTGTATGAAATTGAAATTGAATGAGTTGATGAATTATGAAAGAACATGAATATACAAATGTCATGAAAATGAGGTGGAAATTAATGTTAATCATGAAAAGAGAACTTATGAGTATGAAAGACTCAATTTTGTGATTATGAATTGAAATTGAGAACTATAGTATAGTTAAGCCTCATACCGGCATTGAAAAGAAATGTGTTGAAATAAAATTTGAGATGAAAAAACCAAGATTTGGATCATGTTGAATAAATGGTTAAGACCGGTATAGTGGAAGGGCTAACTCTAGAAAATTGATTTTGTTCATGATTCAAATAACTAAGGATTAGATACATAGTGAAGACGTGATGAAAATAAGAGAAAAACACGAGTATGAGGGCCTCGGAGCTAAGGTGTGAGAATATTCACAGGCTATCTTCGCGATGTGTCGTGACATGACGTGGATATGTCTCCAGGAGTCCGTACCACAGGCAACGCTCATGGGGTGTTTGGTGACTGCGGGTGGTGTCATGTCTCATGACGGAGGCTGAATTGTCCATAGGTTCTTCACGATGCATCGTGACATGACGTAGGATTCTCCTCCAGGCTGTCTGGACATAAGCTCGTAACTCATGGAACATCTAGGATACTTATCGTAGTTACAGTAGTAGTTTAAGTCATGATGAGGGATTGAACCCTACAAGATGAATAACGGTTAAGGGCTTGCCCTCTGACCTATGTAGTATGGGATGCATAGAATCTGAACAAGTGCGCATTAGTGTCATCTAATATAAACAACTGTATTAAGAACTAAGTGCACTGCACAACACGACATCTATAGGATAGTCCCTTGTAGTTTCTATTTGTGATCAAGTTTGTGATTGTTTAAGTATTTGAGAATCGTTATACTGTTCGGCATAGAGAGGATAGCCATGTATAAAATTTCGTCGGTTGTAAGCAACTGACGTGCCTACAGTTTTTATACAGGGTAAAGTGATTAACAAGACTAAAGAATGCATGCTGATTAAAGATTGATTCAAGAGTTGTACATTTCAATTCATGTAAATTGTTGTAAATTGCTTCCGCTGTAAATATGTAATGTAAGTGTAAACTCTAATGTAACAAAAAGTTTTTATTTCCTTATAAAATTGTACGAAGAGAAGTGTAAAGATCCTGTGGAACTTCGAATTCAGTCTGTTTTGGAATTCAGGGTGTTACAGAGTGGTATCAGAGCACGCTTCCAAGTAGTACAAATTTATAAGGAACGATACCCTAGAAGGGGACATTAGGGCATGTTAAGTCTAGAGATTTAAATGTAAGTCACTTACATTTGTGTTGCTCTATGATTTATTCTTCTTCTCCTCTTTCTCTAAGATGGCGGACCACTTCGACCCAGCTGAAGATGATAACTGGCACATCGTTGAGGAAAATTACTACCCCGGGCAAGCTGATTCAGACGAAGAAGATCCTGAAGAAGTAGAAGAGGAATGGCCTGAGTCTCGAGAGATCACTCCACCTTCTGATTCATCTGATGATTCTTCTGAAGTGGAAGAACCAGTTCCGAGTAATCTCATCGTGTCTCTTCAGAGGCAGGTAGAAACTCAATAGGAGAGAATCAGGCTATTGGAGACTCAATTGGCGAAGCGCAAGGATAATATTGCAATTCTCAGTCATCATGTTTGGAAACTCGAGAAGAGAAAAAACATGACCGATGTACTGAAGGAAGAAGTGGAGGAACTACGAGAAGAGCTTCGTGAAGCCAAGGGGAACCGTAGGAACTAGACTGTTGTATCTTCTTACTGTTTTCATTTTGATGTCAAAAATGTTTTAAATTCGAATGTATAAAGTTGAAATTCAATGAAATGGAAAATTAGATTTAAAATTCATGTTTATACTTCGAATTTAATGGATCTTTTGCATCAGAATATGGCTAGAAGAGGAGCTCTAAATGGTGAAGGTCTGGACTTGAAAACGGAACTAGCGAGGGTCTATTAGACACTCAATGTCGTTGCCATGAATCAGAATCAAGGAAGAATGCCTGCGAATCCAGTACCCGAAGCAATCAAACTCGTGGAATCATTCAAGCGGATGAAACCACCGGTGTTTGAGGGAAAGTCGAACCCTGACACGGCTGACAATTGGATCCGACGGGTAGAGACTATCTTCGAAGTCTTAGAGACTCCGAAGGGTAGTAAGGTGAAGTTTGCGGCACTACAGTTTAAGAAGGATGCGGCTGTGTGGTGGCATTCGATGAAGCGGAAGATGGGAGGTATTGTTCTTGGCTAGGATGAATTCTTGGAGGAATTCTGCAGTCATTATTTTCCCTCAGACGTCCAGGAGAAGAATGCCATGGAGTTCTTGGCGTTGCAGCAGGGCGGCATGTCAGTTAGAGAGTATGAGACAAGATTCACTCAGCTCTCGAGGTATGCGCCCGAACTGGTGATGGACGAGGCGAAGAAGGCTCGAAATTTCGAGCATGGGTTGAGGTCAAGTCTGAGATCAGGATGATACCCCTCGGTATTAGGAGGTTTGACAAGCTATTCAAACGAGCTGCAGCCACTGAGGCAGATATGGAGCAGTTCCATGCTGTTCAAAATCGGAGGACCAATTGGAATGTTGGGAAAAGGCTTGCAGTTTCTGGCAACTTCAAGGGACAGCCGCTGGCCCAGAGGTTCAAACCAACGGAAGCGAATGCTGTCAACATAACTGGGAGACCCAGAAACAATTGGGTGAGTCCTACTATGGTGACTTGCTTCAAATGTGGTGAGACAGGACATTACAAGTCTCAATTCCCCAAGCCGCAGAATGTCACCCGTAGTGGACCAATGCAGCAAGTTGGGAAGAAGCTATACCAGCAGGGTGGGTATTTGCCTTGACTGAAGCTGATGCTGATGAGGTGGATCACGTCATCACTGGTACGAGGGAGGATGTTTAGAGTGTTTTCTGTTGTTTCTCTTTTCCCGCCTTATATAGTGAACTGTTATGTAACGAGTGTATGTTATGTAACAGGAGAACTTATTTCGAATGGAAAGAAAGTTGTTGTTTTGTTCGATACTGGGTCCTCTCATACTTTTGTATCACCTAAGTTTGCTAAAATTCTGGGAGTTGAACCGAAAATCTTTCCAGGCAAGGTCTTGGCAGTAGCTACTCCGTCAGGGGAGATTTTAACCACTGATCGGTACTATGCGGATTGCGAAATCGTGATTGGAGACAAAATTTTCGGGATTGATCTGATCGAGCTGAATGTCTTGGGAGTCAATTTTATCATTGGCATCAATTGGATGTCAGTGTACAGTGCGAGCATCGAGTGCAAAACCAAGGAAGTAACAGTGAAGGCTACAGGTGGTCCTGAAGTTACTTTCCAATGGAAAAAGATATATTCTGGTCTGGTGGCAGCTATCTGCAAGAGGGATGTTCCTGTAGAAGTGCAACAAATTCCTGTGGTTCGAGATTATCCGTTCGTGTTCTTGGAAGATTTGCCTGGGTTACCCCCACATCGTGATGTGGAGTTCAGCATCACTATTCAGCCAGGGAGTGCACCTATTTCCAAGGCACCGTATAGGATGGTACTTGTGGAGCAGGATGAGATCAAACGGCAGATTGAGGAACTGTTGGAGAAAGGCTTTATTCAACTGAGTGCGTCACCTTAGGGAGCGTCGATGCTTTTGGTAACGAAGAAGGATGGTTCGATGAGGATATGCATCGATTACCGGGAGCTGAATAAGGTCACTGTTCAGAATAAGTATCCGATTCCACGAATTGACGACCTGTTCGATCATCTACAAGGAGCAGCTGTTTTCTCCAAAATAGATCTTCGGTCAAGTTACCATCAAGTTCGAGTGAAGACTGAAGATGTGCATAAGACTGCATTCAGAACTCGACACAGGCATTATGAATTCTTAGTTATGCCATTTGGAGTGACGAATGCACCTGCAATTTTCATGGATATGATGAACAGAGTTATGAGGCCGTTTATTGATTCTTTCGTCGTGGTGTTTATCGATGATATGCTTGTGTACTCTAAGTCGGAGGAGGAGCACACGGAGCATCTGGCAGCAGTTTTGAAGAAGCTTTAGGAACATGAGCTGTATGCCAAATTGTCCAAGTGCAATTTTTGGAAATCTGAAGTGGCATTCCTGGGTCACATCCTTTCTAAGGAGGGAGTGGCAACTGATCCGCAAAAGATAGAAGCGGTGAAGGATTGGGCAAGGCCTACTACAGTGAAGGAAATTATGAGTTTCCTTGGGCTAACTGGATATTATAGGAGATTTATCTAGGGCTATGCTCAGATAGCCGTACCGCTCACTAGTCTAACCAAGAAGAATGTGAACTTCAAGTAGACTGAGCAGTGCGAGACAAGCTTTCAGGGGTTGAAAGAGAGGCTGACTACTGCACCCATTTTGGATTTGCCTAGAGCAGGTGTTGAGTATGATGTCTACAGCGATGCTTCATATCGTGGGCTTGGTTGTGTCTTAATGCAAGAAGGAAAAGTGATCGCTTATGGGTCTAGGCAACTACGACCGCATGAGAAGAATTTTCCAACTCATGATCTGGAGTTGGCTGCAATTATCTTTGCCTTGAAACAATGGAGACATTACGTGTATGGTGAGAAACTGAACATGTACATTAACCACAAGAGCTTGAAGTACATCTATCAGCAGAAAGATATGAATCTGAGGCAAAGGAGATGGCTGGAGGTACTTGAGGACATTCGTCCGGAGATTAAGTACCATCCTGGGAAGGCTAATGTTGTTGCTGATGCACTTAGCCACAAGAGCAGTCTGGCTAGTTTGATCACAACTCAGAGGCAGCTGGCAGAGGAGTTGGATCGGGCTGGTATTGAAGTTGTTCTGCAAGGCTTGGGATCATCTTTAGCTCAGTTGAGGCTTCAACCAATGCTGAATGAAAGGATTATCGCAAGTTAGAAGGAAAATGCAGAGATTCTGAAGGTGAAGGAGCAGGTCGGTGCTGGTAGGTTGTCCGAGTTCCAGATCAGGGATGGAGTGTTGTGGTTTGGAAAGAGGTTATGTGTTCTGAATCAGTCGGACTTGAAAGAAAGTATTCTTCAGGAGGCACATGCTACTCTTTTGTCAATACATCCTGGGAGTACTAAGATGTATAGGGACATTAAGCAGCATTTCTGGTGGTCAGGTTTGAAGCATGATGTGGCCGAGTTCGTGGCGAGGTGTGAGATCTATCAGCAGGTCAAAGACGAGAATCAGAAACCCGGAGGTCTATTGCAATTGTTAACTATTCCGGAATGGAAGTGGGATAACATCAGTATGGATTTCATCACCGGTTTGCCCAAGAGTTCCAAGGGCAATGATGTGATTTGGATCATAGTCGATCGATTAACCAAGTTTGCTCACTTCTTGGCGATGAAACTCACTTCGTCGATGGACAGATTGGCTGAGCTGTATGTTGGTGAGATCGTCAGGATTCATGGTGTTCCGGTAACCATTGTGTCTGATCGGGATGTGCGGTTTACTTTGCATTTCTGGAGGATTCTTCAGACCGCTTTGGGTACCAAGACGGATTTCAGCACTGCTTTTCATCCGCAGACCGATGGACAGACCGAGAGAGTCAACCGTATTCTTGAGGATATACTTCGGTGTTGTGTACTAGACTTTGGAGGCAGTTGAGAAAGGCACTTAGCTCTGGTAGAGTTCGCCTACAACAACAGTTTCCAGACTAGTTTTGGGAAGGGGACGTACGAAGCTCTGTATGGCAAGAAGTGCAGAACACCTGTCTGTTAGTTTGAAGTTGGGGAGCGTCAGATGTTTGGGCCTGAGATTATGCAGCAGACCTCTGAAAAGATTGATCTGATCAGGAAGAGGTTGGTGGATGCTCAGAATAGGCAGAAGAGCTATGCAGAGAACCGGAGGAGGGACCTTGAGTTTAAGGTTGGTGACTTTATCTTTCTGAAGGTTTCACCTAGTAAGAGTGTGATTCGCTTCGGCAAAAGGGGGAAGTTAGCCCCAAGGTTCATAGGCCCGTGCAAGATATTAAAGCGGATTGGGAAAACTGCTTATCGATTGGAGTTGCCAGAAAAGTTGTCTCAGGTGCCCAATGTCTTCCATGTGTCTATGCTGAGAGGGTACATTCCAGATCCCAGTCAACATTTGCCCGAAGTACCGGAGGTTTTGCAGTTGGATCTGAGTTACATTGAGCTTTCGGTTGAGATTGTCCATCATCGGGAGAAAGTCTTGAGGAACAAGACGATATCAATGGTGAAAGTAGTCTGGAGAAACCAGTTGGTTGAAGAGGCTACTTGGGAATCTGAGGAGAGGATGATGAAAGATCATCCAGAGCTCTTTGTGTGATTTGTATCTTCTTTTCTTTTCTTATCTCTTGGTTGTATTCCTGTTTTCTTACTCTTTAAGTCTAGTTCCGGGGACAGAACTATTCTAAGAAGGGAATGTTGTAACACCCTAGTTCTCATTTATGAGATTTTGTGAATTTACGTGATGTGCACGTATGATTTCATTTGTATAATTTCTTTTATAAAATATTTTCATATAAGTATTTGTTCTCTTTATTTTTCCAAAAAAAACTATTCTCTTTAAAAGCCTAAATAAAATCTAGGCCTAATTGTCTTTAAGCCCACTCTATTTTATTAATTAAATTAATTATTTAAGCCCATGGTTAGTTTGGCCCATTAGTGAGCCCATTTACTTTAATTCTCTTTCGAAATGGTCTAACTTGTAGTGTAGACTCATTTCAAGGACAATTAAATTTGTCACATAAACAAATTTGTAAATGGGGGACACTAGGTGGCACGTGCATGCAATGGAGTGTGCATTGCACACCTTCTTCACCCTAGGCCGGATAGGATTGGAGGAGTGGGAGAGATGGGAGTGATGGAGAGTTGGTTACTCTCATCATGGGAAGTTATTTCAATTCTCTACTTCATCTTGGCCCTTAATCTCTAACCATTTGATCTAATCTTAGCCCTCCATTCACCCTAGAAAATTGTATAAATACCCCCTCCCACACTCTTCATTCTCACACTTGGAAAAAAAATTGAAAGAAAGAATAGAAAGAGAGAAAAGAATACAAGTAGTAAGGCAAAAGATTGAGGAGTTGTGAGTTGAAAAGAGAGAGTATTGTGAGTGCTCACACCAAAGAAGAGGAGGCCGGCATTCAAGGACCAAGAAGGCTCGAGTTCAAGTTTCAACAAGGAGAAGGCAAATTTTGTGGCTCGATCTAGGAGGAGAAAGCTTCACTCGTTCGTTGTAGGAGATTTCTCTAGGAGTCTATTTGATTGTTTCTCTCCATTTAAGGTGGATGTTTCTCTTAAACTTCTAATTAGACATCATGTTAGGAGGTGTTTGACAATTAAGAAGAAACTCTAACTAATATAGCCATGTATTATGAAAATGAGATAAATTGCTATTAGTTTGATTATATGTTAAAAGAGTGTTAAATTGATTGCCAAATTATGATTTGTTAAATGATTACCATGCTACCATGCTCAATTTTGTTGTGATGTGCTAGATAAACAAATACATGCTTGTATGTTGAACAATTGAATAAAGAACTATGGATATAGGTGATTCTGATTAATGTGTTGTTAAATGACATGAAAAATAAACTTTTTTACTGAGATAATTGTACAATGTTAATAAAAAAATATTATAAGTGATATAGGGAAATTGTAAGTGTAGTTTATAAGGAGATTATGCTTATTTTCCCCTAAATTCGAAACTGTAGAATAAAATGAAGTAGCGAGCAAATTATGTTGTTTTGTATCAAAAATCAAATTTTTATTTTACTGAAGTGTTGTAACAAGATGAAAAATAAAATCTGAAATTTTTGAATGAATTTGGAGAAGAAAAAGAACTAAAAACATTTTGGGAATTTGAAAAACCCAGTAGCACAGTCGACCGATTATATTGAAACAGTCGACCATCCTGATTATTTGTTTTCGAGTTCAAATCTTTTACAGAACAGTCGACCGACCATAGCCTGACAGTCGACTGATCTGATTATTTATTTCCGAGCTTTAGAAACTGGCCATGCTTAACAGTCAACTGCCCTGAGAAAAATGAAATTATATTGTTTATGCATGGGATTGTGTGAAATTGAAATTGAATGACCTGATCAATTATGAAAGAACATGAATATACAAATGTCATGAAAATGAAGTGGAAATTAATGTTAATCATGAAAAGAGAACTTATGAGTATGAAAGACTCAATTTTGTGATTATGAATTGAAATTGAGAACTAGATTGTAGTTAAGCCTCATACCGAAATTAAAAAGAAATGCGTTGAAATGAAATTTGAGATGAAAAAACCAAGATTTGGGTCATGTTGAATAAATGGTTAAGACCGGTATAGTGGAAGGGCTAACTCTAGAAAATTGATTTTGTTCATGATCAAAATAACTAAGAATTAGATACATAGTGAAAACATGATAAAAATAAGAGAAAAATACGAGTATGAGGGCCTCGGAGCTACAGTGTGAGAATATTCACAAGGCTGTCTTCACGATGCGTCGTGACATGACGTGGATATGTCTCCAGGAGTCTGTACCGCAGGCGACGCTCGTGGGGTGTTTGGTGACTGCGGCTGGTGTCATGTCCCATGACGGAGGCTGAATTTTCCATAAGTTCTTCACGATGCGTCGTGACATGACGTGGGATTCCCCTCCAAGCTGTCTGGACATGAGCTCGTAATTCATGGAACATCTAGGATACTTATCGTAGTTACAGTAGTAGTTTAAGTCATGACGAGGGATTGAACCCTACAAGATGAATAACGGTTAAGGGCTTGCCCTCAGACCTATGGAGTATGGGATGCATAGAATCTGAACAAGTGCACATTAGTGTCATCTAATATAAACAACTGCATTAAGGACTAAGTGCACTGCACAACATGACATCTATAGGATAGTCCCTTATAGTTTCTGTTTGTGATCAAGTTTGTGATTGTTTAAGTATTTGAGAATCGTTATACTGTTCGGCATAGAGAGGATAACCATGTATAATATTTCGTCGGTTGTAAGCAACTGACGCGTCCACAGTTTTTATGCAGGGTAAAATGATTAACAATACTAAAGAATGCATGCTGTTTAAAGATTGATTCAAGAGTTGTACATTTAAATTCATGTAAATTATTGTAAATTGCTTCCGCTGTAAATATATAATGTAAGTGTAAACTCTGATGTAACAAAAAAAATTATTTCCTTGTAAAATTGTACAAAGAGAAGTGTAAAGATCCTGTGGAACTTCGAATTCAGTCTCTTTTGGAATTCGGGGTGTTACAGCTAGGGTTATGGTCAGGGTTAGTGTAACACCTCGAATTCTAAATAAGACTGAATTCGAAGTTCTACAAGATCTTTACACTTCTCTTTGTACAATTTTACAAAGGAAAAAAAAGACTTTTATTACATCAGAGTTACATTTAAACAGCGGAAGCAAATTACAACAATTACATGAATGAAATAAACAACACTTGAATAATTTTTAAGCCTCAATTTCTCCTTAGTCTTTTTCATTCACTTTGTCCTGCATAGAAACTGTGGGTACGTCCGTTCATTCAACTGACACTAGGATATAATACATTAATTTCTCTTACTTAGAAGGCACACACTTGTCACAAAATAAAGCTACGGGGACTATCCTATTGGTGTTGTGTGTGAATGTGCACTTAGTTCTTAATGAAATTATTTATGTTACATGACACTAATGTGCACTTATTCAGATTTTATGCATCCCATACTACATAGGTCCGAGGGCAATCCCTTAATCGTTCATCTTGTAGGGTTGGATCCCTCGTCATGACTTAAACTACTACGGTAACTACGGTAAGTATCCTAGATGTTCTATGAGTTACGAGCCCTTGTCCAGACAGTCTGGAGGGGAATCTCACGTCATGACACGATGCATCGTGTAGAACCTATGGACAATTCAGCCTCTGTCATGGGACAATGGCTCCACCCGTAGTCACCAAACACTCCATAAGCGTCGCCTGCGGTACGATATTCTGGAGATGTATCCACGTCATGACATGACGCATCATATAGACAGCCTGTGAATACTCTCATATCGTAGCTCCGAGGCCCTCATACTCATGTTTTTCTCTTACTTTCATCACATCTTCACTATGTATCTAATCCTTAATTATCTGAATCATGAATAAAATCAACACCCTAGAGTACACCCTAGAGTTAACACTCCCTCTATGTCGGTCTTAACCATCAATTCAACAATACAACCCAAACTTGGTCTTTTCATTTCAAAACTTATCTCAAGAGAATTTGTTCAATGCCGGTATAAGGCTTAGCTACACTCTAGTCTTTAATCTCATTTAATGTTCATAGAATTGAGTATTCACACTCATAAAATCTTTCTCATAATTCAATATGATCTTCTATTTCATTTTCATGTACAATTTCATTCATAAAACGATAAATTCATTTTCCAACTTATCACATTCATAGTTTGTCTTTCACATAATTTCTCTTATTCTCATAGTATCATTCTTTCATTATTAAGCCCAAAATCACACTTATCTTTACTTAAAATTTTCCATTACCCAAATCTCATTTCAACTCTTTATTAAAAATCTTTTAAACAAAAATATTCATTTTTTTTATCTAATCGATAATTCAATCTAATAATTTGTATCAAATTCTTTCTTGAAATAGTTTTCATTTCTCACTTATAATAAGCCAAAAGCTATAGAAAAATTCTCATGAAACCTAGGCATTTTTTGAATATTTCTAGTATTTTTCGTCAATTTTTATTTCACTTTTAAAAACTCTTAAAAATACTTAAACCCAAAAAAATATATATCTTTTAATTAAAATCCAAGGTCAGGTTTCGAACCCCCAACCCGAGGCCACGTCAGCGCTACAATACCGCTCTGTGGTGCCACCGAAGACCACAAAGTCCAAGCGCCGAAGCGATATGAAATAGGCTAGAGTCCATATAGGTCGACTTTTGTGTATTCAAATTTTTTTAAAAAGAAATGAAATAAAAGGGGCTCTATCCAGTTTTGAACCCACAAACAAAGACCAAACCAGCACTACAGTAGCGCTCTGTTGCACACTCGAAGACCAAAAAGTCCAAGTGACTAACCCGACATGAAAAAAGTTGAGTTGTTTATGATTCAACTCTCTGTTTGTTACTAATTTTTCATAATTCAAGTCTTTTTAATTATTTTCTTCTCTATTTGTGTCCAAAACTTCCAGATTATAAATAATAGAAATTTGCAGTAAAACAGTATTTTAAGAATCGCTATTTGACATAAAAACATGAATTCTTATTTCTACTTTATGTTCTATGTCCACAATTTCGACATTAAAAGCAATCATGGTTCCTACATAATTTATCACCACAATTTTTCACAAAAGACTACTTTCTTACTTGTTGTTATTCTACAACATTTCTAGAACAAAAATTCTCTTTTTCCACACTAGTGTTACATTAATTTAGACAGTACAATTTCAATGGTTCACTTAATCAACTAATCATTTCATAAGCACAATTTTCTCAATTTAGCATGGCTCAAAACACATGTTTCATGGCAACATCATAATTTCTAATGTAGTAATCACAATTTTTATCAACTATCAATCAATTCATCAAGCATTCACTTCATTTATAATTTATCTCTATTTAAACAAACACATGGCCAATCTAATTAGTTTTTCTTAGCAATTTCATCAACCCAATCCCTAGCATGATATCTAAAGTAGAAGCTTGAGAAATCACCCACCTTTTGGAGAAAAACAAATAGAAAGCTCTTAGAAATCTCCTAGAACATACGAACGGATCCTTCACCTCCTAGATTGTGCCACCAAAATGCCTCCTCCTCCTTGTGCTAGATGGAACCCGAGCTCCTCTCCTTCCTCCTTGATGTAGGTCGGCCTCCAATTGGAATGAACACACACAAATCTCTCAATCTTTTTACTCACAAAATGCTCTAAATCTTTTTCTCACAACTAGTTCTTTTCTTTCTTTCTTTACTATTTTTTCTAATGCACTACATGAAGAGAATGAGGGGGGGGGGGGGGGGGGGGGGGGGGGGGGGGGTATTTATACTTTTTTGAAAGCAAAATGGATGGCCAATATTGATCTAGATGGTTATAGATTAGGGGCTAGGATGTATTAGGGAGTTGTAGCACCCACCCATGAACACAAAACCACCTCATCCACTCCTCCACCTCTCCCATTCTCTCTTGCTCCATCCGGCCAACCCCTCATGCACCAAGGGCATGTGCTAGTGCAATGCACGTGTCACACATAGCACCCCTAGTTACTAGTTGTACATGATTAATTAATTAATTATCTACAAAACTAGTCTACACTATAAGTTATGACAATTAAAAGAGAATTAAACTAGTGGGCTAAAAGTCTGTGGGCTTCTAATAAAAATAATTAATTAATTACGGTGAGCTAGATTTAGACAATTAGGCCTAGAGTTTAAATAGGCTTTTCAAGTTTTTAAAAAAAAAAAAGAAGAATTAAAATACTTTTTCATGATAATAGTTTTAGGGGGAAATGTACATAAATTTACATGTGCAAGATACGTGAAATCAGCCAAACTCTTATTATAATTGAAAACTCGGGATGTTACAGGTAGAACTTGGGGTAGGGTTAGAGCAAGGGCTAGGTTTTTTTGTATTTTTAATTAATTATTAAAAAATTTAATGACTAATTAATTATTTTATTAATGTTTCACGTTCTTCGAATTTAAAAGTGATAAAAAAAAACATCAATCTTTAAAATATGACTACAATCACTTTAATTTTTATAATATGTCTATAAAAAATCTTAAATCAGTTTAATTTAAAAGTAATTTGAATCGAAAATTCGCAATATGATCTTTAATGTGACTCTTTATGTCATCACATTGAAGATAAAGTTTACAATAGGATTTTTAGTGTGAAGTATGTTGCTTTTTAATTAAAATAATTCACTCTCTTCATAAACACCCCCCTCCCTCCAAAAATAATACCCCCCCCCCCCCCAAAAAAAATGTATTTAAAAAAATCTAAAAACATGAGAAAAACATGCGTATATGATAGATTTCTTCAACTTAAACCGTCATTGGCGATAACGGGTTACAATAACCTAACCCGTTATCGCCAAATACGGGTTTGGTTGTAGAAATTATTTTCAAATTTTGGAAATTTTTTAATGTTTTTTAATCAACTTTTTTTTAAAAAAACTTGAAGGGGGGCGGGGGGGGTAATGAATAGTGTGAAAAAGTGATTTTTTTAGGGATTTTATCTACATGTTACGAATAATGGGTGATGAAGTTTTTTAAACCACAATAACGAATTTTGAGGAGACTTTCAAAGAAATAATTTCAACGGATACTTTACCATCAATCTCTTAGAATAACTCTGCCCTCCAATAACTACCATAACCCTTGAACCTTAACCATTACCTCAGCACTAATCGTAAGAATTAAAAAATACCAAAAATAAACTATTAATCAAAATATTTTTAAAAATTCATTAAAAATCAACAAATCAAACAAATATTGCAATCAAATAACCAAAGCTAATATGTAAGGGTTAGGGTTAGGGGTTAGGAGTTAAGGGTACGGGTTAGGGTTATGGGTTCGACTTGGAAGGATTTAGAGTACTTGCCAGTTCACTTCACCCTAACCAGTCGAAATGACTCCAACTATTTGACCAGTTAAAACTACATTGGTCACCATTTACGTAGGCTACATTAGGTTCAAATCAGTTCTCATTATTGTATGCTTCCAACATAAACAACCCACACCATTAATCAGATTTTTTTATAAAAAAAAACTGAAAAACTTTATACTTAACCCGCTATTGGCGATAACGGGTTAAATGTACTTACCCCGTTGTTTCCCGTAATGGATTAAGTATAATGATTTTAACAGAACTTAAGATTGAACCTATCTAGTACTCTGTCAAAATTCTTCAATATAACCCGTTATTGGCGATGACGGGTTAGGTGAACTTAACCCGTTATCGCCAACAACAGGTTAGGTAGTTGGCGATGACGGTTTAAGTGAACCTAACCCGTTATCGCCAACAGCAGGTTAGGTAGAAGATGAATTTGTACAATTTTAAATTCAACAATCTCAAGTTCTATTAAAATCTTTATACTTAACCCACTATTTTGACAGAGTACTAGATAGTCTGCCAAAGATTTTCTTCAACCTAACCTGTTATTGGAGATGATAGGTTAAGTTCACTTAACCCGTTATCGCCAATAACGGGGTAGGTTGAAGGATTTTGACAGAGTACTAGATAGGTTCAATCTCAAGTTCTGTTAAAATCTTTATACTTAACAAGCTATTGTGAATAACGACTTAAGTGTGCTTAACCCGTTGTTGCTAATAGTGGGTTAGGTTATGTGAACAAAAATCCAAAAATCCAAAACCACACACACACCAACTGTTAGGTGCCCACATACACAAAATTGGCAAATTCAAAGCACTTTTAGCAACAACTAAAACATCTCATTCACTTCAACATTCTCATCTCATTCATCTTACTTCTTACCATTCTCATCCGTTTCACCATTCTCTTCCATCCCTCACATTCTCATCTCATTCATCTTCAACAATAACAATAACATACACAAAATTGCAATTACATACACGAAATTATACTTATAACTTCAATTACATTCCTCAACTTAGCACCATTTTAAAAATCGAATTACATGAGCATATATACACATTCAGAAATATAAATCTTTTTGAAGAGAAACACTTTCCTTCAGAATGATCATAATCCAATCAAAACCTACAACATAAAACTTCAAAAATCTTAAATTTCATATCATCAAATGAAATAAGTAATAAAGGTCCCGCACTTGAATTTTACATACATAATAAGAAATTTACCTTACAACGAATCATCACTTTCTTCGTCAGCACTCTCTTCACCTATTGGATCTTCTTCATATGCATTGGACCCTCTAAATAAATGACAGGATTGAGTTAGTCAACATACAAAAAAAGCAAGATTGAGTGAGTCAATATTTTTAAACTAAAAATATATATATTACCTAGCAACTTTATTTTGACAATTTCTTGAATCGTGTCCGGTTTTCCGCATGCCGCATGCATTGCACCGTCTAGGTTTTTGGTGAAGTTGCTCACCTATCGGCTTCAATCTCTTCCCGCTAGGCCTTCCATTTGCAATGCACTGTCGAGGGTCCCCCACGAGTACGTGAGACATAGGCATGTCAGTTCCATGTGTATTTCCACTACCTTCAGGTTGTGCACTACCTTTGGGATGTCTGCCAAATCCGGGTGGCAAAAGAGAAACGCCTTCAATGCCATTGAGCATGTGATTGAGCATGTATTTGTAACTTTCTTCGAAAGAACAACTAAGATCGACTATCTTTTTCGAGTGATGGCTCACTTCACAATAGCAGAGAAAAAAAATTGTCGCTACTGCCTTGTTTAACGGATGTATAGCTTCTTCTCATCACATCTTGGGTCCATCTTCTTTTAATATATATATCCGATAGAGAAGTGCGATGGACAAACCAAAGAACCACCAAAATATGTTTGCAGGAAATGCGTACGAATTCAAACAAAAAACAACCACAAGTAGCTATTTAACCGGCTTTGCAAAATTGAACCAACCTCCCCAGTTCTGAATTTCCATAAAGCATCACATCGAAAACTACACCATTCGGTGTGGAAAGATGGGCAGAAAAAGTCACATTATATAATAAGCTTTTATATACCTCATCTTGGAATTTGTAGAAAATCTTCAATGTGTAGCTTCGTGCCATTTGTTCCTCCAAAGTCTAATGGGTCTTCAATTTCAGTCTCTTCTCATGATTACGATGATTTTCTTTAAGTCCTTCGTATCTTTACCATCCTAAGAATCGATCAAAGATGACGAAAAATTCATGTAAGGTATACTTCTTTTTTGTATGATGCTTCAAGGAAGAATGCATAGACTTAATCTGTTGGCTACTCAGCATGCCAGCCCTAAATGACTCTCTTGCATAAATGGGTGCCCATTTATCTCGAAATCATTTATATATTCGGAATTATAGATGACACTCTTCAAATCATCCCTAAACTTATCGATTTCATTTGATATACGCACCTCATGCGATAACTCATTTAATATATACCAAATGCATTACCGATGCCGAGTCTGGGGAAAAACCTTCTTCACTGCAACACCGATCACACGAACCTGGTCCATCAGGATGCCGGATGGACGTTTCATTACTCATAGCCACTTTTCAAAGAACCACACAAAGGAAGATGCCTTCTTATCTGGAATAAACCCATCTTCTAAGAAGATTGATTACCAATGATGATTGACTCTAACAAATGGAACAAATAACATTCCATATTGGTTCGTGTTGTATGTGACATCAAAGCAAAGTACATCCCAAAATTCTTCATAATTCATCCTAGCGGTACCATCCACCCAAATACAATGAGACAATCTCCCTTCGGGATCTACTTGGTAATCATAAAAAAATAAAGGATCCGTCTGATTTTTCGATTCGAAAAATCCAATGAGCATTTTTCTGTCGTGTCCTTTCATAGCTTCATGCGAGTCTCTAGTTAGATTTCTAGCATTCTTTTCGATGAATTCTATTTTATCGTGACCTCCACTAGCACTATAGAAGAAGAACATTTGTTTGCAAGTAGAGATACTAGCTTTGGTAAGTTGATCCATTATTCTTTTATCGGTTTTCAACATACTACGGTTTCGAGAGAAAAAATGTCTTCTACCGGGTGAAGTAAAATTGTGATTGTGTGGTTCATGAAATGAATACAAAACTCATTTATTACTTTGTTTATTTTTACGTGACCGAAACCTTTGCATCCCGTTCGAGAAGTAGTTCACCGTCTAGCATCATTAGGCTGACTCTGTGACTCCCCGACTTTATTGCATAAATAGAACTTATCAACCACCTCGGTTTTCTTATATTTATTCCCACCCTTACGCATTACGAAACCTGCACATCTAGCGTATGATGTACAAAATTTTCCGGCTTCATCTAAATTATGAAACGTTATACATAACTTTGGTTTGAGGTGCTCATCAACTTACGGCCTAGATTCACAATTTTCTTGTGCATGTACAAAATTATTGCCAGCAACAGAATTTCCTTCATCATTGTCCATATCTAACATAAAAAATAATACAGCAATTATCAATACATTATTCATATACACTGAATCACATTATTCATATATATAAATACGAAACAAGATACACAAACGACATCCAAAAATTTTGAAACTTTGCGAGTAGGTCTGATTCACCACACACAAGTCAACATAACTTCTAGAAGTGAGTTTTGACACATGGTTTGCGAGATAGGGAATGTATCGCTTCATTTCACACACATAAAAAATAAAGCGATACATGGCCGAATCTCTCAAACCATGAGTCGAAACCAACTTCTAGAAGTTGCGTTGACTTGTGTGTGGTGAATCGGACCTACTCGCTAAGTTTTGTAATTTTTTGATTGTCGTTTGTGCGGTTTTCTTACGTAACCGTACTTAAAATGTTTGAAATTATAATTGTTCTTGTTTGGGAAACATGAGAAAAGTGCACAAACGACATCCAAAATTCCAAAACTTGGCAAGTTAGTCAGAATCACGTAACAAAAGCCAACGCAACTTCTATAGGTGAGTTTCGTCTCATGTTTTGCGTGATACGGCCGTGTATCACTTTATTTTTTGTTTTTCTTGATAAAAAGTGATACTTGTCCGTATCTTGTAAACCGTGAGTCGAAACACGGCTGTAGAAGTTGCATTAGCTTGTGTGTCGTGAATCCGACCTAATCACAAAGTTTCAAATTTTGTTTTTTACCATTTGTACGGTTTTACTAATATCGAACAATTAAAAACTACGACTAGATCAACAATTTGCGCGAACAACGTCTACAATTATCAAATAACTAGATACTAACTAATACATCTACTTAATTACGAATCAAAAAAATAAATTCAAGTGATTAGTAAACATAAAAATACAAATAAATACAACTATGAATATAGAATTTAGTAATTATCTTGCACAATGGTGATTTGCACAATGTAGGTGTTGTCGACGATGTGTTCAGATTTAATTGGCGAACTAGAGTTTCGAGTTCCCGATTCGCGTTCAAAGATTGGAGGATGAAGGGTTTCAATTGGAGGAGAGATTGGGAGTCAGAGAGAGCAAGCCCGGCCCAAGCATAAAGCAACCCAAGCCCTAGCTTTAGGCCTTTAAAAAAACTAGGTCTTTTTAGGCCTAAAAAAAATCTAAAGAATAATTAGTAAAGGTCTCCTCTGGCTCTTCATCTTCTACATTCTACCAACTGTTCATCTTCTATAGAAAATTAATAAAGGATTATGCTTATTCATTGAAGTGTACATACTTATTAATTAATTAACAGTAAGACAGCAACTCTTCATCTTCAATTAATTAACATCATTGTACTGTAAACACATTCAGAGTAAAGAGTAGAAGATGAATAATTAAAGATGAATGAGCTAGAAGGAAGACAGCAACTTTTCATCTTCAATTAAGTAATAAGTATGTATACTTTTGTACTGTAATTAACATCATATCTCTGGCCTCTGAAATTAAAGAATAACTCTTCTTCTATTTACTCTGAAATCTAAACCAACTCAACAAGACAGCAACTCTTCATCTTCTACAGTTCTACACTTCTACCCTGTCCCTGTTCATCTGCAAGGATTCATCTTATACCAAACAACCAGTTGGCAGTCACCGACTCGTCACTCACCCGCAAGGCCGCAACTCCACGACTCCATGTCTCCTGTCTCCACCCATCGCCATCGCTTGCTCCTCTCTGGCTCTCTCCTCATCGCCTGTCGCTCGTCGCCACTCGCCAGCATCGCAGCATCGCCACTCCGATCAGTGATCGCCAGCAATAGCATCGCTTGCTCCTCTCTCCTCTCTCCTCAAATACTTCGATCGCAAGCTAGCATCGCTGATCAGTGATCGTCCGTCGCCAATCCGATCGTCGTCGAGTCACGCCGTCGCTGCTCCGATCGTCGTCGAGTCACGCCGTCGACCGCCTAAGTCCCTGATGCCATGCCTCACTCACAGGTTGTATTGTTCTAAACTTCTAATCTCTATTGTTTTATTTGAATTATATAATCTGTTTAGTCTTAATTTTCATTTTTTTTATTTTTAATATATAAATTTTGAATGAAATTGATTACAATAATATAATAAATAATTTTGCATCTCAAAAAGCTCCGAAAGATAACATTTAAATAAAAATATATTAATTTTTAAAAAATATTATTATAAACTTTTAAAATGCCACATTTCGGCATTCGCTTTAGGCCTCAGTAAGTGTTGGGCCGGCCCTGAGAGAGTGTGTGAGATTGGAGGAGCAGCATCAACTTAACAAGGAAACAATGAGGAAGGTTTGGGATATGGTTAAGGTTATGATTTTTGGGTTTCGGGAGATCCTTCGGAAGCAAGAGAGAGAGAGGGAGAAGAGTGAGGGAGTAAGGGAGTGAGGGAGAGAGTGAAATGAAGAAGGAGGAGGCACCGGAGTGAGAGAGGAGGTGACTTATGCTGGGTTTGGGTTTGGGTTTGGGCTTGGGTTCGGGAAGGAGACAGGGATAGAGAGAGAAGATAGATTGAGTTCTAACTTATTGTTTTTAAAAAATTAATTAAAGTCGTCGTTGGCAACGGCGGACTAAGTTAAAATTTTGCCAAATAAAAATATTTAACTTAGCTTGTTGTTGCTAACAACGGCCTACGATAAAAAAAAAAATCAAAAAAAATTGAAAGGTTACGAGAGAGAAAGTGTGAAAAAGAGTTAAAAGTTGAAGGGGTATAATGGGGTGAAATACCCATTATACCCCTCACAACTTAAGTGAGAGATGGGGGTTTTAGGCGGGGTTAATCTCAGCCGTCGGATCTTGAACGAGATCCAACGGCTGATAAGGGAGTTTGCAACGGGTCTGTGCAAACAGACCCGTTTGCAATGGAAACTCTCTCTCTCTCAATCTCTATTTCTCTCTCTCTATATATATATATCTCTAATATTATAATGGGAGAGTTCGAGTTGTCATTTGTAAACATACCAACTCATGCATCGTCCGTGCATAACTATTATAAAGGAGGTTTCAGGTTCAAGCTCAGAATACATCGGAATTTTTGCTTTTAAAAAACTATATTTTATTAAGACGTGCATTGCACGTGTAAATTACTAGTATATATAACAAAAAATAACCAAAAAATGTATATCCTCAAAATGAGATAAGCTTTCAACAATCTCCTTTTAAACTCAACTATGATTTTTCGTCTTCAACTAGATAATCTTCATGAGTCACTGAGCTATTTGTTTTCGTGTAAATGGATCAACCACTTCCACAGGAACTCTCTTTCTTATTGACTCCACTACCTGCAAGGTTTTAAGCTAGACTAGCTCCTCAATTCAATGGTGAGCAGGACTTCTATCATGTTGAACCGAGAAGAGCTTGAATTTTGAGTCAATTTGTTTCCCTTTCGGGCACGATATTCTTTGATATACCTTAGATAATTGAAGTAATCATAGTCTGTCAATATCTGTATTAATTGGTATAATTATTTTTATTCCCTAATATGTTATTTAGGGATGGAAACGGGTAGGGTACAGGCTTATCCTACCCTAAAATTCAAATACTTTACAATTATCATAAAGGGTAATTTAAAAAAATTACCTTACCCTACCCCAACGGATAACATGCGAAATAATTAATGTAACATTTTTAACAAAATCAAGTTATAGAACCAAAATTATTAATAAAAATGACTATCTTCGTTTGTAATTCAATTTTTACTAGTATTTTTCACGTGCGGTGTACGTTTTGATAAGAGATGGTAGATTTTTCACGTGCAATACGGGTTGAGAAATAGTTTTAGAGTTGGACGTGGTTGCACGTAATTGAAAAAAATATTTTGAAAAAAAACTACGATTTGTATGTGCAATGCACGTATTTATAAGTAGAATTTGAGTTGTATGTGCAACATATGTGTATGTTTGATGTTAAAAATATTGAAAAATTATTTTGCACGTGCGTTGCACGTTTTAAATAGGTGATTTTTTGGTTAGTTTTTGTTGTAATTAATGGGAGAGTTTGATTTGTACGTACAATACACGGGTTTATATGCTGACAAATTATAACTCCAACTCTCCCATTATATAGAGAGAGATAACTTAATCACATCAAGAGTCGTATAATCCTTACCTCTATACTTTATACTCATTTTATATATCGTTTATAAATGAGTCTATAACATATGTTTAAACATGTAAAATTGTGAACGGCTAGGTACATATATTTATCTTTATCTTTATCCTGCCCTAATTTTAAATGGGTATAAGAAAATATATCCTTACCTTACCCGCTAGTAAAATAAGTCTACCCATACCCTCTCTTAGGATAACTGAATGGGGATACACAGATAACCCTTACTCATTACCACCCCTAATATTATTAGGTATACTATATGCTTATAGTGTATATCACTATCGAAGCTCTTGTTTGTATTTAAGCATCATCAATAACACGTGCTACTAATGGAATTAATGAAGGAAACTAGGCCATGTGTTCCTTAGATTTCTTCATATGAAGAACGAAGATTACCTTGCTTACTTTACAAGTCAGTGGTTACTTTTGACTCAATAATAATAACCCTACATTGAATACCTAATACTCTAGGGTTACAATCCGTGCATGAAAGTAGGAGACACATTGAGATGAGCACTATGTTGCGATCGTTCCAGTTAACTTCTGTTTTCGTGAGATCGTGCAGGAACAGGAAGTGATCTGAGATGGATATTCCTTTCGCATTAAGGTGTCATCACATAGTCAAATATGTTTTCTGTTATAAAATTTGTGATTTATAATTATTATGTGTAGGGATTTTTTACCGTAAACAAATTAACAATTACAAATATTCAAGAACTCAACATCACAAATTTTAACATAACATTGTTTAAGGGGTTCTTACAATGAGTACTCAACAAAGTGATCTGACTGGTGCTAAAGTCCCTAGCACAAGTGTCCACAGAGACCTGAACCACAAACTGATTACGAAGATGCCCGATTGGTGGAAGTCACGTAGTACGAATTCCATGTCTTGCATTCCTCGTGAAAGATCAAGAGATGAACACTACTGAGAGAGCCGTGTAGATGAGAAATAAACTAGCATCTCCATTATTATTAGTAGTATATTTAGTTGCGCACTTGTGTTCATATGCATATCAACCCTAAAGCCTCCACCGCATATTTCTATGAGATTTATGGGAATATTTTACTTGACCAAGATGGTGTATCTAGATCCATTATTCGATATCATTCAACTAGAAAACAAATAAGTGGAGTATCTATCTCTACTACTATAATGAGAGAAGACCTTTGTCCATAACCCAACCCGTGCAGCGCACGTGGAGGTAATATTTTTTTTTGTCCTTTTCATTTTCCCAAATTTTCTCCACGTGCTGTGCACGTGTATAATACTAGTCTTATTTAGTTGGATATATACCCACATTAAATCAAGCCTTTCCAAGTAAGTTGGCCAGCCTTTATTCAGTTCGGCCACGACTTGGCCCTGATCCAATCTGACTCGTTGCTATTAAAACCAAAATTAAAAGCATATCATCTAAGGTTGTGCATCGAGTCAGGTTTGAGCTTAACCCATATTCGTCCAAGCCCAAAAAAAAAAAAAAAAAAATGTTTCAAACACGATAAAACAAGATAGATCAGCATAAACTCAATGAAAACCCACATACTTAAGCAAATGAAATGCATACAATCAATCATCATGTAGAGAAAGATGAACGAGATAAACAAAAATATAAACCCATCCAATCTGTTCTTCCTTTAGATAACTTTTTCATAGCCTTTCGTAAGAACGTACATTGTACATGCTCTATTACGGGCTGAGTGCAAGTAATTAGTGTGCATACATAGGACGTATGTACACTACAAAAGATACTCGATTTACCGGCGAATATTCTCCGGCGTTTTACTAGTAGTGCCGGGGTAGAGAGTGAATAGGAATGAGGCGCCAGATGGGAAGGTTATACACCGGCGGTCGATTTAAACTGCCGGGCAATCTTCGTATTCACCGGCGTTTTATTTAAAAACGGCGGTGAAGTGTATTATTCACCGACGTTTTAATAATAAATGCCGGTGAATATACCGATACATTCACCGGCGTGTCTAATTGAAACGCCGGGGAATAACCTGCGATAAATCCCGCGAACCCTAATCTTTCGCTCGCCATTTTCCCAAACCCAAAAAAAAAAAGGGGGCGCCTTCGTTTTCCCTCCTTCCTCGCTCTACTTTCCGCGTGTTTGCCTCCGCCGCTTCGTCCTCTTCGACAGCCTTCGACCTTTCGTCATCGTCCCTTCTTCCCTTCGTCATTTTCGATTTCCCTCCTCCCTCTCTCTATTTGGAGGTGAATCGGCGATCGGAAACCACCGTGTCGCCCCGCTCTCTCTCTATCTCCTACGCCCCCGCGCTCGTCGCCCCGCTCTCTCTCTCTCTCTTCGGTATCATCTCTTGATTTCCCTTATTTTTCAAACTTAGCATGTTTTTTCAGATTATGCATCTTGATTTTCTTAACATGAATGGTTTAGTTGGGATGAAGAATTAATAGAAAAATATATGCTTAGATGCTGAAAATTTTCATTTTCTTTTACTGTTAAAGAAGCTGATTTCATGCATCTGATTGTCATCTTGGCATTTTTTTTAACTAAAATGGGTTCACTGTGAACTGAGGATGCTATAGCTGTATGCCAAAATCCTCCGGATATGCACAACAATTGGGTTTTAGATTTAGTTGGGCTAAAGAATTAGTAGAGCAACATATATGCTCAGATAATGGATATTTTCATTTTCAGATACTGTTAGAGAAGCTGATTGTCATCTTAGGCATGATTTTTTAACATAAAATGGGTTCACTTCCAAACTAAGAATGCTGCTAGCATCCTCATCTTCTTTTACTATTAATGAAGCTTATTTCATGCATCTGATTGTCATCTTGGCATGTTTTTTTGACCAAAATGGGTTCACTGTGAACGGAGGATGCTATAGGTACGTATGCCAAAATCCTCCGGATATGTACAACAATTGGGTTTTAGATTGAGTTGGGCTAAAGAATTAGTAGAGCAACATATATGCTCAGATAATGGATATTTTCATTTTCAGATACTGTTAGAGAAGCTGATTGCCATCGTAGGCATGATTTTTTAACATAAAATGGGTTCACTTCCAAACTAAGTATGCTGCTAGCATCCTCATCTTCTTTTACTGTTAATGAAGCTTATTTCATGCATCTGATTGTCAGCTAGCATGGCATGTTTTTTTAACCAAAATGGGTTCACTGTGAACTGAGGATGGTATAGCTGTATGCCAAAATCCTCCGGATATGCACAACAACTGGGTTTTAGATTTAGTTGGGCTAAAGAATTAGTAGAGCAACATATATGCTCAGATAATGGATATTTTCATTTTCAGATACTGTTAATGAAGCTGATTGCCATCTTTGGCATGATTTTTTAACAAAAAATGGGTTCACTTCCAAACTAAGTATGCTGCTAGCATCCTCATCTTCTTTTACTGTTAATGAAGCTTATCTCATGCATCTGATTGTCATCTTGGCATGTTTTTTTGACCAAAATGGGTTCACTGTGAACTGAGGATGCAAATCCTCCGGATATGTACAACAATTGGGTTTTAGATTTAGTTGGGCTAAAGAATTAGTAGAGCAACATATATGCTCAGATAATGAAAATTTTCATTTTCAGATACTGTTAATGAAGCTGATTGCCATCTTTGGCATGATTTTTTAACAAAAAATGGGTTCACTTCCAAACTAAGTATGCTGCTAGCATCCTCATTTTCTTTTACTGTTAATGAAGCTTATTTCATGCATCTGATTGTCATCTTGCCATGTTTTTTTGACCAAAATAGGTTCACTGTGAACTGAGGATGCTATAGGTATGTATGCCAAAATCCTCCGGATATGTACAACAATTGGGTTTTAGATTTAGTTGGGCTACAGAATTAGTAGAGCAACATATATGCTCAGATAATGGATATTTTCATTTTCAGATACTGTTAGAGAAGCTGATTGCCATCTTAGGCATGATTTTTTAACATAAAATGGGTTCACTTCCAAACTAAGTATGCTGCTAGCATCCTCATCTTCTTTTACTATTAATGAAGCTTATTTCATGCATCTGATTGTCATCTTGGCATGTTTTTTTGACCAAAATGGGTTCACTGTGAACTGAGGATGCTATAGGTACGTATGCCAAAATCCTCCGGATATGTACAACAATGGGTTCACTGTGAAAAATATATGCTTACATACTGGACATTATCATTTTTCTTTTACTGTTAATGAAGCTGATTTCATGCATCTGATTGGCATCTTGGCATGTTTTTTACCAAAATCCTCCAAATCTGTACAAGAATTGGGCTGAACAAACCTTGTGCAGGTTTCTTTTGGCGCTACAAACATCAATGATTTAGTTGGGATGAAGAATTATTTTAGAAAAACTTATTAGTAGCCATATTAGTTTATTTTGTTTAGTATTATTATTATTATTATTATTATTATTATTATTATTATTATTATTATTATTATGAGATAAGTAAGTGATTATTAGTAGCCATGAACAGAATAATAGTTCATGAGTCATCAGATCTTCTTATTACAGTAGTTACAGCACGACGCGCTCATTATTCGTCCGATTCCTCTTCATCAGCAAAATACCCTTTACCATCATCATCTCCTTGAACGGAAAGCCAAATACAGGGGAGACTATAGTCGAATTGATATTACACTCGAACACAGGGTGTGCGATAAAATACCACTAAGGTGGTTGTGATAATTTCCACAAAAGGTAGTTTAGGGTTATGTGAATATAGTAGATTGTGTTAAGATTTATTTTTTTTTGTACATTTTTTGGAACCACAATTTCTTTATTTTACAGTTAAAGATTATATCGTTTATTTATTTGCAGCTAGGGATGGTTTTCAAAAAGGTGAAATTTAATATACAAAATGTCTTTTACTGTTATTACTATTTAATATATCAAATTTTAATTTCAGATTGTGTGCTATTGTTATAATGGATAGAAGTTGGATTAGTAAACCACGATTATCCAAAGAGTACCGTGATGGTATTAAAGATTTTATTATCTTTGCCAAACGACATTCTCGTGATCCCAACCTAATCCTTTGTCCATGTCTCCGGTGTACAAATTATAATTTGAGGACATGTGACGTAGTACATACACACTTGGTTGTCAACGGTTTTCTTCAAGGGTACACAAGGTGGTTTTGTCATGGAGAGGATCATACGTCAGCTCCTGTCCGTCCGGTTGTATTAGAAAATGAAGATGAGCCCTTAGTGAACGAAGACTTAAGCGTTTCTGATGAGATGCATGCTTTGTTGCAAGATGCCATGGGGATTCATAATGTTCCTTTCCACACCAATAACCCAACAACCCAAGTTCACAATGAGTCAACAGAAACATCACACATTGGTGGTGGGGTGGACGAGGAAATGACTGGCCCCGCCCCTGAAAATAATAAGCAGCAAGAATTCTTCGCTAAGTTACTTGAAGATGCTAGTACTCCGTTGTACCGCGATTGCACCAAATTCTCTAAATTCTCATTCATTGTCAGACTATTTCAGATTAAATGTTTAAACGGGTGGTCTGCTAAGTCCTTCACTATGCTACTTGAATTGTTGAATGAAGCATTTCCTGAAATCTGTATTCCAAACTCAGACTATAAAATCAAAAAATTCCTAAGTTCTTTCGATCTAGGGTATGAGAAGATAGCAGCATGTCCAAATGACTGTATGCTTTTCACGAGTGGTAAGGAAAGTCTGGAGAATTGCGAAGTGTGTGGTTCTTCGAAATGGATAGAAAGACCAAATCAAGACGAATGAGCCAGTAGATCTACTAAGCGAAGTAGGAAAAAGAATCCTGCCAAAATACTGCGTTACTTTCCTCTGATTCCTAGGCTATAAAGGTTGTTTATGTCTACGAAAACTTCTTCTGATATGAAATGGTATGCTGAAGGTCGCACTAATGATGGGATTCTTAGACATCCTGCTGATTCTCAATCTTGAAAAAAATTTGATGAAAGATATCCTGATTTTGCGGAAGATCCTCGGAATGTGAGACTTGGACTAGCTAGTGATGGTTTCAACCCTTTCAGGCAAATGAGTAGTACATACAGCATATGGCCGGTTGTGTTAATACCATACAATTTGCCGCCTTGGAAATGCATGAAGCAGTCCTCATTTATTTTGTCCATGATAGTTCCTGGACCGAAAGGTCCTGGAAATGATATAGATGTGTACCTACAACCGTTAATAGATGAACTTCAGAAATTGTGGGTGAGTGTTCCAACTTATAATGCTGTAGCTAAAGAAACATTTTCTCTTCGGGCCGTGTTGTTTTGGACAATCAATGATTTTCCAGCATATGCAAATTTATCTGGATATAGTACTAAAGGACGTTATGCATGTCCATGTTGTGCTGACCAAACTAGTTCAAGGTAGTTGTACAATGGCAGAAAGTTTTGCTATATGGGTCATAGGAGATGGTTGCCTGACACACATATATTTCGGGCAGAGACAGCAACATTTGATGGTACCGACGAGTGGGAACATGCTCCTGGATCTTCTTCTGGTTCAGATATTTTGAGGTGGATAGATGGTCATCAATTCAAATATGGAAAAGAACCAGAAGTCAGGACAAAGGGCAAGAAAAGGGCAAGGCCGGAGCAAGGTGAGGAGACCGATCTATGTGGCGAAGATGAGGATCAAAACATGACGAGTTTAGGTGCATGGAAGAAGAAGAGTATTTTCTTCAAGTTGCCGTATTGGGAATTCAACTTATTGCGACATAATTTAGATGTGATGCATATCGGAAAAAATATTGGTGAAAATTGTATAGGAACAGTTATGGGAGATGACCGGAAGACAAAGGACAATCTCAAGAGCCGACTTGATTTGAAGTCAATGGGCATCCGACATGAGTTGCACCCAGAAGAATTACCGAACGGGAAAGTACTCCTACCTCCTGCAATCTATTCAATGTCAAAATCGGAGTTGAAATTGTTTTGCAAAGTACTACTGGAACTTAAAGTTCTTGATGGCTATTCTTCTAACATAGCAAGATGTGTCAATTTTAAAGAGAAGAGACTTCAGGGTCTAAAGTCACACGGCTACCACATCCTAATGCAGGATCTCCTTCCTGTGGCCCTAAGGTCTTCAATGTGTGAGCAAGTCACTACTGTCCTGAAAGATCTTTGTAGCATATATAAAGGTATTTGCTCAAGAATGCTTCGTGTTGAAGATATTGACCAATTGGAGCAGTAGGCGGCATTGACACTTGTAAAATAGAGATGATATTTCCTCCATCGTTCTTCACTATAATGATTCACTTGATAATCCACCTTGCTGGTGAAGCCAGAATCGGCGGTCTTGTTCACTATCGGTGGATGTACCCCATTGAGAGGTAAAAGAATTCATTCATCTTACAAAATTGAATTTTCAAAAGCTCATTTCTTTTAATCCCCTAATCCGCTCTAATTCATTAATTGTACATGTTCAGGTACCTATACCGGCTAAAGGGTTATGTTAAAAATAGAGCATATCCTGAAGGGTCAATAGCTCAGGGATATCTATCAGAGGAGTGTTCACAATTTTTTTCTAGGTATTTGCCGGGTGTGGAGACATCTTCGAGTAGACCACGTAGAAATCCAGACATTTCCAACCTTGATGGTGCTCAATATCTTTTTGATACCGCTGGCACTACTGTTGGTAAAGTTGATGCATTTGAGCTAGATAACTTAGCGTGGGAACAGGCACATCGATATGTGCTAGATCACCATGCATCAGTGGAACCATTTCGAAAGTAAGTTGCTTTTGAATTTAAATCGAATACAGTGAAAACCGCGGAGTTCGATATTAACTTACTTTTGTTATTCCTTATTTCAATTGCTTGTTTTTTAGCGAATTTGTCAGGGACATCAAACGAAGGGCTAGACCAAGACGACTACCACCACGTGAACAAAACAAGTTGATGAATGAAAAATTTCATAAGTGGTTTGAATTTCATGTAGGTGAATTACAGTTATGCAAGTTAATCTTCATTATATCTACATTTTCTATGGTGCTGATACGATTTGCGCAAAATTAATAGGTACATTCTTTGGGTCCTGAAGGTATGTCCTCTGAAATACAAGTACTTGCCAAAGGTCCCTATAAGATGGTCAAAAGATACAGAGGATACATATTCAATGGTTTTAGATTTCGTACTAAGGATCGTGAATGTAATTTGAAGTCTCAAAATAGTGGAATGGTAGTGACGTCTAAGACTAGAAGTTATGCTTCCAAATCGGACACGATGCCTGTAGATGGAGATCTCGACTATTATGGAGTGCTCACGGATATCATTGAGTTGAATTATTTTGGTCATTTTCGTGTTGTCTTATTTCGTGGGGATTGGGCTGAGTTTGATAGGAATTTTGCTAACAACAAGGATAAGTTTGGCTTCACAGTTGTAAACTTCTCAAAATTGATTCACATCGGTACACACATTAGCTATGAGCCATTTGTGTTTCCATCCCAAGTGCAACAAGTGTTCTACACTGAAGATCCAACTCTGCCAAAATCGTATGTGGCTCTCGCTATGCAACCAAGAGATGTATTCCAACTGGGCGATACTTCATAAGATGAAGACGGTGAAGTCATGAATAGTTACATTGCTTCTGAGTTTCCTGTGTTTGATGTAAACACAACCGACGATGGAATTTGCGGGACTTGGCTCCGCAAGGATGGAGAAGAGGGCGATGTATTGGAAGATGTCGTATTGTAGTTTACTTGATTTTCAATCTCAATATTATATGTCTGTAATTTTCGTGTCTTAAATCTTGTTGTAATATTATGTCTGTAATTCCGAACATGTTCATTGTGAATTTAATACACCGGTTTAATTATCTTTCTATTTTCTACTGCTTGGTGTTATTTACATTAAACTATGCTTAGTGTCATTTGAACCAAACTATCATTGTAATTTAATTTGTTACAAATCTCATTTAATTAATTTTTTTATAATTATGTTGGTTTGTTAATCCTACTAAAGTACAAATTTTATGATAGTTATTATAAACATGTTATTAATTAAATTTGCATCTCTAAGGAAGTTATTGAATCCTTGACAGGTACAACATGCCGAGGCGTGGAAAGAGGGTAAATATAAATGATGGCAATGAGAGCCATGGGGATGAGCAGCCACTACATAATAGTGGCAGTCAAACAGATGAGGGTGACGGTAGCACGCCGCCCACTGTCAAAAAACATCGTAGGCGAACTAAGATGACGAATATTTGGAGGCTTAAGAATGACGAAAGGATTGTGGTGGAGGTAAACGGTGTCGGGCAACCGGTTGGCGATAACGCCAGTAAATTTTCTTCCTTTATTGGGATTATAGCAAGGAACCCCCGGATAGTTCCTTTGTCATACGAGAGTTGGCTGAAGGTGCCAACCACGACAAAGGCCACTGCTATTACGACAAATAAGGTATTTCCCATCTAAAATAAATAATTGGTAGGCGCAACAATATTATTGAAATATGTATTTTTAGTGATGGGTAATAAATTTTGCAGCAATACTTCTCGTTCGCCGACTCCCTTACGCCTTGAGTTGAAAAGTCACTCTCCAAAAAGTGGAGGGACTACAAGAGTGACTTGAAGGCGAGGTATTTTGACAAAGACCTTTCAGAGGCGGAGAATGCAAGGGATGTGCCAGAAAATGTGGAGCCTTCAGATTGGCAATTCCTTGTGCACTACTGGAGTTCGACGATCGGTCAGGTATTTACATTAAAGGCACAAAAATCTAATGAGTATGTGGTTGTATGGCTACTCTAATGAATTTTTCTGCTAACTTCATTGAGGCATGTACAGAAAAGGGCGGAGGTGGGTGTTGCCAGTCGGTCAAAGCTGCTAGTGTTGCACACCGCTGGTACACAGAGCTTTGCTCTGATTCGGGAAGAATTGGTAGGCGCAATCGTATTGAATATTTTTTACTTACAGTTATTTGTTTATAACCATTTCATCTTACTAATATATAGGAAGAAGATTTGGGGGGTCCTACGGAGTTTGGCGACATTGACTTTTTCGATGCCACCCACAAATCGAAGGATGGGACGTATGTGAGCCCTGAGGCAGCCCAGATTCTGGTAATTTGTGAACTAATATCTAATGAGTAGTCGAAATCTCATCTGCTTTTAACTCTGATTGTTATGTCCTTTTACAGACTAACGCTCGGAGAAGGTATGATGAAATCTCTTCCGCTTCAGATTCTGACCCTACGGCGGCACCCATAGATTGGCATACCCGGCAAAGAGTTGCCTTGACCGAGGTTAAGGGAAAGGAGAGGCATGGACGTGTCCGTGGTATGGGTCTAGGACCAACCCCTTCGTGGCTATTTGGACGGAGTGAATCTAGTTCAAGTGCCAATCGGGACGAGGAGATGACTTCATTAAAGGCACAGGTTGCACTCCTACAAGAACAAATGGCCCATTTAATAGGGCAGCAATCCCAAGTCCCACCCTCGGTAAGTCTTTAAATTGGTATTTTTAAAGAGATTATGGTCTTGAATGCATGAAAGACACGTACTAGTGTTTGTGAGTCTGCATTGTGGCTGTTGTCTATAAGCATTTCGTCTATGTTTCTTAAGTAGGCTGTGATTAGAAAGAAAGGGCTGGAGTGGAGATCTGGAAACCCAAATAGAGACATCTCGTTTATTATAATCTATACTTATTGTTGGACCAACCCCCTCTTGCTGTTGTTGCTGATGTCTCTTTGTGTGCGTGTGTTGAAGAGAATGAAGGGATGAGAGAGAGTTGAGGAAAATACCGCTATATTAGCCTGGTGTATCCTCATTCTCTACCATCCCTCTTTCTGGCTCCATATATGGCTTCTATATTAAATTGGTTTCCTTCCACGATAACAGTCCGTAATACTACACTTGATATGAGCCTTGTTCATAGCTGCACCTTATAGCATACTCACAAACAACTAATACGTGTCGTTCATGCATTGTATGACCAACCCCACTTTGGCACATAACATGCTTAGATGACATTGTATGACCTGCAAACAAGGTTTGTTCAGCCGTGTTGTTGTACTGATTTGGAAGATTTTGGTATGCTAGCAGCATACTTAGTTTGGAAGTGAATCCATTTTTGTTAAAAAATCATGCCAAAGATGGCAATCAGGTTCTCTAACAGTATCTGAAATGAAAATATCCATAATCTGAGCATATATGTTGCTCTACTAATTCTTTAGCCCAACTAAATCTAAAACCCAATTGTTGTACATATCCGGAGGATTTTGGCATACAGCTATAGCATCCTCAGTTCACAGTGAACCCATTTTGGTTAAAAAATCATGCCAAAGATGGCAATCAGATGCATGAAATCAGCTTCTTTAACAGTATCTGAAAATGAAAATTTCCATTATCTGAGCATATATGTTTCTTTAACAGTGACTGTGAACAATTGTTCTTAATTGGGCTGTGATTAGAAAGAGACGAGTTGGAGTGGAGATCTGAAAACCCATAGAGAGACATCTTGTTCATAATAATTTATTATTACTGTTGTTCTTGTCGCTCTTGCTGTTGTTGCTGATGTCTCTTTGTGTTCGTGTGCTGAAGGGAGAGAAGGGATAAGAAAGAGATGAGGAAAATGCCGCTATGTTAGCCTGGTGTATCCTCATTCTCTACCATTCCTCTTTCTGGCTTCTATATTTGGTTTCCTTCCACGATGACAATTCCTTAAAACTACACTTGATATGAGCCCTATTCATATTTTTCTTCAATGAAGAATTGATCTATGACTACAATCTCCATTCAAAGCCCAATCAAAATTTGTTTTGGAGCCACAAACATCAATGAAGAATTAATAGAGAAACATAAATGATTATATGCTGGAAATTTTCATTTTCTTTTACTGTTAAAGAAGCTTATTTCATGCATCTGATTGTCTTCTTGGCACAGTTTTTGACCAAAATGGGTTAACTGAATTAGTAGAGCAACATATATGCTCAGATAATGGAAATTTCCATTTTCAGATACTGTTAATGAAGCTGATTGCCATCTTTGGCATGATTTTTTAACAAAAAATGGGTTCACTTCCAAACTAAGTATGCTGCTAGCATCCTCATCTTCTTTTACTGTTAATGAAGCTTATTTCATGCATCTGATTGTCAGCTTGGCATGTTTTTTTGACCAAAATGGGTTCACTGTGAACTGAGGATGCTATAAGTACGTATGCCAAAATCCTCCGGATATGTACAACAATTGGGTTTTAGATTTAGTTGGGCTAAAGAATTAGTAGAGCAACATATATGCTCAGATAATGGAAATTTTTATTTTCAGATACTGTTAATGAAGCTGATTGCCATCTTTGGCATGATTTTTTAACAAAAAATGGGTACACTTCCAAACTAATTATGCTGCTAGCATCCTCATTTTCTTTTACTGTTAATGAAGCTTATTTCATGCATCTGATTGTCATCTTGGCATGTTTTTTTGACCAAAATGGGTTCACTGTGAACTGAAGATGCTATAAGTATGTATGCCAAAATCCTCCAGATATGTACCACAATTGGGTTTTAGATTTAGTTGGGCTAAAGAATTAGTAGAGCAACATATATGCTCAGATAATGGATATTTTCATTTTCAGATACTGTTAGAGAAGCTGATTGCCATCTTAGGCATGATTTTTTAACATAAAATGAGTTCACTTCCAAACTAAGTATGCTGCTAGCATCCTCATCTTCTTTTACTGTTAATGAAGCTTATTTCATGCATCTGATTGTCATCTTGGCATGTTTTTTTGACCAAAATGGGTTCACTGTGAACTGAGGATGCTATAGGTACGTATGCCAAAATCCTTCGGATATGTACCACAATTGGGTTTTAGATTTAGTTGGGCTAAAGAATTAGTAAAGCAACATATATGCTCAGATAATGGATATTTTCATTTTCAGATACTGTTAGAGAAGCTGATTGCCATCTTAGGCATGATTTTTTAACATAAAATGGGTTCACTTCCAAACTGAGTATGTTGCTAGCATCCTCATCTTCTTTTACTGTTAATGAAGCTTATTTCATGCATCTGATTGTCAGCTTGGCATGTTTTTTTAACCAAAATGGGTTCAATGTGAACTGAGGATGGTATAGCTGTATGCCGAAATCCTCCGGATATGTACAACAATTGGGTTTTAGATTTAGTTGGGCTAAACAATTAATAGAGCAACATATATGCTCAGATAATGGATATTTTCATTTTCAGATACTGTTAGAGAAGCTGACTGCCATCTTAGGCATGATTTTTTAACATGAAATGGGTTCACTTCCAAACTAAGTATGCTGCTAGCATCCTCATTTTCTTTTACTGTTAATGAAGCTTATTTCATGCATCTGATTGTCAGCTTGGCATGTTTTTTTAACCAAAATGGGTTCACTGTGAACTGAGGATGGTATAGCTGTATGCCAAAATCCTCCGGATATGTACAACAATTGGGTTTTAGATTTAATTGGGCTAAAGAATTAGTAGAGCAACATATATGCTCAGATAATGGATATTTTCATTTTCAGATACTGTTAGAGAAGCTGATTGCCATCTTAGGCATGATTTTTTAACATAAAATGGGTTCACTTCCAAACTAAGTATGCTGCTAGCATCCTCATCTTCTTTTACTATTAATGAAGCTTATTTCATGCATCTGATTGTCATCTTGGCATGTTTTTTTGACCAAAATGGGTTCACTGTGAACTGAGGATGGTATAGCTGTATGCCAAAATCCTCCGGATATGTACAACAATTGGGTTTTAGATTTAGTTGGGCTAAAGAATTAATAGAGCAACATATTTGCTCAGATAATGGAAATTTTCATTTTCAGATACTGTTAATGAAGCTGATTGCCATCTTTGGCATGATTTTTAAACAAAAAATGGGTTCACTTCCAAACTAAGTATGCTGCTAGCATCCTCATCTTCTTTTACTGTTAATGAAGCTTATTTCATGCATCTAATTGTCAGCTTGGCATGTTTTTTTGACCAAAATGGGTTCACTGTGAACTGAGGATGGTATAGTTGTATGCCAAAATCCTCCGGATATGTACAACAATTGGGTTTTAGATTTAGTTGGGCAGTCGAATTAATAGAGCAACATATATGCTCAGATAATGGAAATTTTTATTTTCAGATACTGTTAATGAAGCTGATTGCCATCTTTGGCATGATTTTTTAACAAAAAATGGGTTCACTTCCAAACTAAGTATGCTGCTAGCATCCTCATCTTCTTTTACTGTTAATGAAGCTTATTTCATGCATCTGATTGTCAGCTTGGCATGTTTTTTTAACCAAAATGGGTTCACTGTGAACTGAGGATGGTATAGCTGTATGCCAAAATCCTCTGGATATGCACAACAATTGGGTTTTAGATTTAGTTGGGCTAAAGAATTAGTAGAGCAACATATATGCTCAGATAATAGATATTTTCATTTTCAGATACTGTTAATGAAGCTGATTGCCATCTTTGGAAAATTTTGATTGGGCTGTGATTGGATTGTTTAGTGGTTGTTGTCTATGTTCTTAATTGGGCTGTGATTAGAAAGAGAGGGCTCGAGTGGAGATCTGGAAACCCATATAGAGACATCTTGTTCATAATAATTTATTAATATTGTTGTTCTTGTCGCTCTTGCTGTTGTTGCTGATGTCTCTTTGTGTTCGTGTGCTGAAGGGAAACAAGGGATGAGAGAGAGATGAGGAAAATGCCGCTATGTTAGCCTGGTGTATCCAAAGTCTCTACCATTCTTATTTCTGTTTCCATTTCTTGCTTCTATATTTGGTTTCCTTCCACGATGATAGTTCCCTAAAAATCCACTTGATATGAGCACTATCTTATTTTTCTTATTTTTCTTATATTTGGTTTCCTTCCACGATGACAGTTTCATGGATTGTCTGAACATTCCATGAAAGACATGCTTAGATACTGAATTTTCATTTGTTTTACTGTTTTAGATAGTGGATATTCCCAATCAGAGGAGAATATTAAGGTTTCAAGTTAGATACTGAATTTTCATTTGTTTTGTTGTTTTAGATATATTTAAAAACAAAATTAAGTACTAGATTTTTAGCATTGCAATGTAATTATTTTACCTCTCTATATATCATTAACAATTTCATTTGCAATTGGCACTTTGATCTTATAATTTAAGATACAGGTAGATCTTTTTGCAAGTTCAAAAAATATGTATATTCTGTATTGTGGTCTACTGTTGAATTAAACTATTGTTTTTTTTTCACAGAGCGGTCACCCAGATGAAAGAAATTCTGATGATCAGAACTGAAGCTACTCGAGGGGTATGAATCTGCGGTCCTCCTTGCTGTTCTTATGTCCTCCTTGCTGTATGGTTGTTGTTCTTATGTCCTCCTTGCTGTTGTTATGTCAGACTGTTTTTTTTATGAGAGTTATGTCAGACTGTTAATTTGGGATATTTGGGATATTTGTCAGACTGGTTTGTTTGGATATTTGGGATGTTCGTCACTATATTAATTTGTTAATTATGACACTGTTAATTTTGCGGTGAATTTGGACGTTGATATGACACGTGTGAAACTTTATTATCTTTAATTATTCTTGTGTTTGGTTGTGATTTGCGCAGTAATATGCAACGAAATTGGTTAAATCAGTTGTGAATTAGTTTACAGGTTTTGTAAATGAAACTGTGAATTGAAATCGAACGGAAAATCAGAGCATGAAAAACAAACGGGCATAGCTAGACCGGCGTTTTATAAAACGCTGGTCTATCTAATGAATTAGTTGCTGTGTGCGATATACCGGCGTTCCCACACACGCCGGTGTATGTCGCTAGCTGTAACGGCACCAAGAAACACCAGCGTTTTATAAAATGCCGATGAACCTAACTACACCGGCATTTTTTGATCACGCCAGTGCTTGTAAGTAGGGAAAACCAGCACTCATAAACGCACATACACCGGCGGTCTATGACCGCCGGTATACTTTCATTCTACACCGGCGTTTCTATAAACGCCGGTGAATGGATAAATACCGGTGGTTGACGGCCGCCGGTGAATGTATATTGGGGGTAAAAGAACGGCACTCAAAGACCCCCATACACCGGCGTTTTCTGACCGCCGGTGTAGTTGTGATATTTACCGGCGTCCAGTATAACCGCCGGTGTAGACCCCTTCCTTTTTGCGACGCTCGCTTCGGCGGCATTTGGACCGGCGCTATTATAAATGCCAGAGAAGGTTTCACAGGCGTAAAAAATGCCGGGAAAGACGCAAAAAAACGCCAGTAAATCGAGTATCTTTTGTAGTGGTAAGTGATACATATTTGAATTGTTTCATGTGGTAATAAATGTTCTTCAGAGCATCTGTAGTCTTTGGCCATTTTGCCAAATTTTCCAAGATTTGGCAAAAATAATGCTACAGTTGTTGGCCAAATACCCAAAATTTGGGTTTCGAATGAAAAGTGGTCGGCTATATTTGGAAGGCGAAATGGCAATTGCCAAAATATAGCAAACAAAAGATGATTTACCGTTCGTTTGATTGGACGAAAAATCATCTTTTGTCGGAGAGAATTTTTTATATTAAATCCTATCGGACGGGGAGTAATACACCTTCCCGAATTTTTTTTCATCAGACGAGGAATTATTCCCCTGTCCCGAATTTTTTTTTATTTTTTTTTATTAAATATGGTCGGACGGGAAATGATTTCCCGTCCGTGCCATTTTTATAAAAAAAACAAAAAAAAACGATCGGACGAGGGATTATTCCCCATCTGTCGATTTTAATATTGAAAAAAAAACCATTTTAGGCTCAGACGGGAGATAATCTCCAGTCCAAACAATGTTGTGTGCTTTTTTAAGGAATAGGCTTCTATATATGTGTATGGGGATATATTAGGTAGTAATTAGGATTATATTAATAGTTAATAGTTAATTATGATTATATTAATAGTTAATTAGGATTAAATTTTTGAGTTAATTAATGAAAAAATTCTTGGTTTCCCGTCCGTGCCAAGAAAAAAAAAATTGTGCGACGAGGAATCTTCCATCGTCCGTCCATTTTTTTAAATGAAAAGCCAAATTTTGACTTTAAACGACTACAGCTGAAAGCCAAAACTTCTATTTCTATTTGCCAATTACCCAAAATTTGGTTATCGACGACTACAAATGCTCTTACTAAACAAGTACTTTCAGGCCGGGTTCATTGTAAGCGGGTTGGGTTGTTATGCAGTCTATGACGGTTAGCTAGGCGGTTAGCACTATAGTTTTACGTGCATGCCAGGTATTTCCTCCTCCTATAAAAGAGAGGGCATAGATGCTATAAATTCAATCATGCTTTCTCAGTTCAAGAGCTCTGAACCCTAGATCTAATTTAAGGTCAAGAACAAGCATTTGCAAGTTCCATCTCCTATCAACGTGGTATCAGAGCTGGCCATCGACGGCGACGATGATCGTATGTCGGCGGGCCATCGGTGGTGGAATCGGAGATCACCAAGATGAAAAATCAAATGGCCTCAGTACAAACACAACTCAATTTCGTTGCAGAACAGCTTCGTGAGATGGCAATTCAACACCGTTCTTCATCGACTAGATTCAGCCCTACAGAGTTCCAGGATTATGAGGGAACTTTGTCGAAGCTTAGCCAAAAGGGAGATTTGATGTGCAAGAGTTTGATAGATTGTCAAACTTTGTAGAAGGGTGGACCGAAAAGCATTTTCTCAGCATTTTCTTAAGTGGTTTAAGGGATGAGATAAGGTAAGATGTTAAGGCCCAAAAAAACCTAAGAATGTGAATTAAGCTAAAAGATTAGCTAGAGGGTATGAGGAGAATATACAGTGTAACAAGATGTTTACTAAATCTACTTTTGTACCCAAAGTAGTTGCAGCTCCTACCTCTGGTTCTAGTTCAAAAGGTGATGAATTACCCCATACCAATTCAACTATTCACAAGAAATTATTGCCTCATGAACTCATGGAAAGAAAAGCAAAGGGTATATGCTTTAATTGTGACGAAAAGTACTTACCTGGTAATAGGTGTAGATCTCAAAAAAAAATCTTTCTAGAGATGTTTGATGATGAAGATGAGGAGAAGGCTATAGATGATCGGACAGTTGAAGAAGTAGCAATTTGTATGAGTATAGAGGTAGAGATTTCCAGAATATATTTTCATGCACTCATAGGATCCTCACTTTATCCACATACTCTGAGGGTAAAAGGGAGATTAAGAGGCAGAGATATAATCATATTGATAGATATTGGTTCAACTCACAATTTTATTGATCCCCACACTACTTTAAAAATAGGGTTACATATCTTGACTGAACCTAAGTTCAAGGTAACAGTGGCTAATGGGGAGGTTATGCACAGTGAGGGAAAGATAGAAAATGCTGTGTTCTTAGTACAAGGAGTGAGTTTAGCTGCTAATTTGCTAATTCTACCATTAGGACATTCTCATATGGTGCTGGGAGCTCACTGGTTGATATCTATGGGGAGGGTAACCATGGAGTTCATGTTGGAGGGTAATATGAAGATTTTGCATGGTGTAAGGGATTGCAAATTACAGTTAATAGAAGCTAAAGAGCTCCCTAAGGCTATGTAATTCATGTCAAGCTTTTATGCTACAAGTTCAAAGCAGTGAAGAACAGTACAAAGTTCTTCAGAGTAGTAATCAGGCTGTGGGATCCTTTATGCATATGAGTGTTCAGGATGATCCTATCAAACAGGTTTTAAAACAATTTCTTGAGGTGTTCACTCCAAACATCAGTATGCCCTCAAAGAGAAGTGTGGATCATCAAATTTCCTTGATTGAAGGCCAAAAATTAGTATGCGCCAGACCATACAAGTATCCCTATTACCATAAAAATGAAATTGAGAGACATGTGATGGAAATGCTGGATACAGAGTTGATCAGGAATAGTAGTAGTCCCTATACTTCCCTAGTGATCTTGGTGAAGAAAGCAAATAACAGATGGAGGCTTTTTGTGGACTATAGGGCTCTCAATTCACAAATAGTTAAGGCCAAAACATGTCATTGATGAGTTGTACGATGAACTTTTTTGGTTCTAAATACTACTCTAAAATAAACCTAAGATCAGGCTATCACCATATTAGAGTTCACAAGTCAGACATTCACAAGACAGCCTTTCGGACACATTAGGGACACTATGAATTTATTGTTATGCCCTTTGGACTTACAAATGCACCAGCTACTTTCAAAGTCTCATGAATGAGATTTTTCAAAAGCATTTGAGGAAGTTCATACTAGTCTTCTTTGATTTTATTTTGGTATATAGCCCAACTTTGGAAAGTCATGTACAACACCTTACTAAAACCCTTAAGATCTTAAAAAATCATCAGTTAGTAGACAAAGAGAGTAAATGGAGCTTTGGTCAAGAAACAGTTGGTTATGTGGGGCATGTGATCAGTGCTCAGTGCTCATGGTATTGCAGTAGACCCAGTTAAGTTAAGGCAGTGACTACATGGCCTGAGCCAAGTTATGTTAAGGAGCTGATGGGATTCTTAGGGCACAGGTATTATAGGAAGTTTTTCAAAGGGTGTAGGAAAATTGCTGCACCCTTGACTCAACTTTTGAAGAAAATTTGCTTCAAATGGACCCAAGCAGCAAATATGACATTTACTCAGCTAACTACTACCCATGTTCTTCAATTGCCATTTTTTTCTAAAAATTTCATCTTGAAAACAGATACTTCTTTTAAAGGTATTGGAGTTGTGCTCATGCAAAAGGAACATCCAATTTCTTTGATGAGTAAAGGGTTGAACTAACTAACTAACTAACTAACTAACTAACTCTCTCTCTCTCTCTCTCTCTCTCTCTCTCTCTCTCTCTCTCTCTCTCTCTCTCTCTCTCTCTCCACCTATAAGAAGGAGGTGTTTGCTATTCTCACTGCAGTATAGTACTGGAGGCAGTACTTGTTGGGTAGAGAGTTCACTATCAAAACTGATCAAATAAGTATTAAGTACATTCTTGAACAAAGAGTGAATAATCCAATAGAAATTGTTATGGAAATTGTTAGGTTTTAACTTCTCGGTGGAGTATAAGAAGGGGAAGGAAAACTTGGGCGCTGATAGTCTTTCCAGGAGGGATAATGAGATGGACTGATGTGAGCTAACTTTTGTAGTTCCTCAGTCGGTGGAAGAAGTGAAATTGTTGGTTCAATAAGTCCCCTATTTCCATATTATATATGAGAGTTTAAACCAAGGTGAATTGAGCTCAAACAACTACAAACTCCTTGGAGGCATCTTGTATTGCAAAGGAAAGATTTTACGCAGTCCAACTACCAGTTTGAGAGAGAGAATTTTCCTTGGAATTCATGGTTCGAAGATATGTGGACATTCAGAGTTTCACAAGACATTAAGCGGGATTAGATATCTTTCGTGCAGGTGGGCATGAACAGAGAAGTCAGACAAATGATCATGTGATCTGTCAGAAGAACAAACATGAGACTCAGCCTTCTGAAGGTTTGCTTCATCCCTTGCTTGTTCTTGAGTTGATTTGAAAGATATTTCAATGGATTTCATTGAAGGTTTGCCTAAGAGTCAAGGGAAATCACTCATTTTTGTTGTGGTTGATAGATTGTCAAAACATGCATACTTCATGAGTCTGTCACACCCCTATACAACACAAGTTGTAACAAAACTCTTCATTGAACAAGTCAGCAAGATACATGGCATGTCTAGAAGTATAGTCTCTTACAATAATGTTTTTTGGAGAGAATACTTCAAAATGCAAGGGAGTAAGCTGAACACTTCCACTGCCTACCATCCTCAATCTGATGGACAAACTGAAGTTGTTAATAAGGCCTTGGAGATGTATATTCGATGCATGTGTGGGCATAGACCAAAGGATTGAGTTAAATGGCTAAGTTGGGCTTAATATTGGTATAACACTAGTTGTTATACTACTATTGGTATCTCACCATTTGACGTTGTTTATGGTAGACCATGTAGTGCCTGGAATTTTCAATATAATATCTCAGAAATACGTGGCACAATTTTCAGCATCAACTTCAATTAAAATAATAAACATAGCTAAAAATACAGATAAATTTTTTTTTCAACCTCTATTACATTAGTTCATTACAAAATACAGCGGAAAGACATACACCTTGAATTACAATCTTTTCTTTACAATACATCTTTTACAATTTTACATAAGCCATAACTTCATTCTAACTCGAGCATCCAAATCCAAAGCTACAAGCCACTACCTGTAAAACATGAGGGTAGAGATAACCCTAACCCCCAAAACTACAGGGGTCAGTCATAACGGTGTGAGTGACACAAAATTAAAATAAATGCGACATAAGTAAAACATGAAATATAGTATCACAAACAACACGTATCAACAGCAAGAGTAAATGAAATAAGAAACAACAATAATTAAAACATCAAGTGAAACTAGACTAAGTGTCAAGTGTAGAAAACAGGAAAAACAATATGCATAAAACCAAGTCAACAAAACATCAATGCTCTATGCTGACTCTTTAATGCATATTTGTCGGATTCTATGCATCCCACTCTACATAGGTCTGGTGCAAGCCCTTATCGTTCTTCACTTGATAGGGTTTAATCCTCCGCTTATGCAACTAATCCTACTACTATGACTACTATAAGATTTAAACATTTTGCAAGTATTGGTTCTCGCCCTTGGAATACTTGAGCCCAATCCCACTCCGCGGATCATTCTGTGGCCCTTACGTCCATCGTCCCAAAATACTGTGGTGATTGCCTCACTCCGCAGGTCATCTTGGAACCCTCATTGCACAAACATCCCATGAGCGTCGCTCTCGTCCTCGAATACTGGAGATCAATCACACTCCGCAGATCATTCTTTGGCCCATACGTCCATCGTCCAGGAATACTGAGGAATATCTCACTCCTTGGATCATCCTGGAGTCCATAACTCACGTTTGCACTCATTTTATCATATCATCATCTAGTGTCTGTCTTTATCTTTGTTAGGTTAATTAATTAATTTACGAATCTCCTAGACTTGGTGTACCCTACTGGACTTAACTTAACAACCGATCAACAATGTGCATCAATAGGCCAAAACACAATATCTCAACTGCTGGTATACTAGGGTCTTACACATCCTCTAGAGACTCACACTCAACCATCCACACTCAACTTCCATTAATCAATACTTTTAATAAAACATCTTGAAAACATATGTTTTGTTAGAAAAATAGTGTTTAGAATAGTAAGTTATAGATCCAAAATATTTAAAGAATCAACCGTTTAAAAGAACATCGGAATAACTCAGGAAAACATCAGTCGGAGCTGTAACAGTCGACTATAAACAATAATCGGCCGACTGTCCAGAGCGAAAACCCAACACATCAGAAAAAATAATTCTAAGTAATGGCAGTCGACTGTAAAAGTCATCGGTCGATTGTCAAGAGCGAAAATGCAAAACTCCGAGGAAAATAATTCTAAGTAATGGCAGGCGACTGTCCAGAGCGAAAATCCAAAACTTCGAGAAAATATCAAAACAGTGCAGAGTCAGTCGACTGTAAAAATGGGTCAGTCGACTGTTCCGCGTGAAATTTTAAAACTTCAAGAAAATACAGCAGCCAGGTAGCAACAGTCAGCTGTATAAATTAACCGGTCGGCTGTCGACCTGCATACTGCAGTTTTTAGTTGTGCACATTTCAACAGATATGGAGTTTTACTTTATAAAAATGAATTCCGTGAAAAGCATATTTCTGATATAATCAAATACGACTTGTAGGATATATAAGAAACCATAAAAATAATCAAAACCACTTTGGATTAATAAAAATCACAGTTTGCTGATTTACTCCAATTGGAACATGAAGTTGTGCACATATCCAAAAAATAGAGTTTTTAAGAATCGATCATACATCAAATTAACTTCATATTATGTTCCAAACCGTATCAATACAAAAATAAGTTGAGATATAGTCAAATTCTTCGAAAACACACAAAGACTCAATTTCTTCAAAAGCATTGAAATACGATATTCATGTAAATGTTTGTGCATGTTTGTGCACCGAAGAAACTTCACAAATTCATCAATTAGAAATAACAAAACATTTAGATTTAATCTTAGTATTTGAGAAATGCAAATTCAAGTAAATTCTTTCACAAAATCACAAATTCCCAAATTTATCATATTGCATCAAACTCAATTCAATTATCACAAATCCAATTCTCAAGACATGGTCTCTTAATTCATTAGTCCTTCTCAAAATTCCTCACTCAATAACTATTTTTAACTCATGATCATAAACAAATTTAACATTACCAAAATCAAGTTGCACTCATCCAAACTCATTAATAGTCAAAATCTCTTCTTTAATCAATTTAGGCATAACATTCACCATACTCAAACAAATCAACATTAACCCAAAAGAAATAGCTTGCTCATGATTCATATTAGGTTATTTAAAAATCTCAAATCATCCACATGCAATTCTACTCATAAATAACTAGGTTTTCATGAAAGATCAAATTTAATTCATCAATTCATCCAATCCATCATATATATATTCATACTAGCATGCTTTCTAGTAGATGAACCACCATATACAACATTCAAGGAACAAAATAAAATAAATGTATCACTCACCTTGTTAAAGAAATCGAACGAAGACAAATAGAAAATAAGAAATATCCCTCCTTCGCAAGAAATCCAAGATCCTCGCTTTAGAATTCCAATAAAATAAGATATAAGAAATTTCTTGTGTTGTGCAGTAAAGAGACGGCTGCACTTTACCCTAAATAGGCCGGGATAGGGATCTAGGGTTTTTGAAGACATTTGCAAAATACTCCTTTAAAGTACATCTTTACATATATGGATCCCCATACTAGGATAGTAGATAAAACCAATTTAATTGAGACTAAAAATCAAAATGGCCTCTTCTAATATCAGTCGCCACTGTTTAAAAAATCCAGAATTACGAATTTGCATTTTCACCCCTCTAAAAGGCAATTTTGCAAAAAAATCCTCTTTTATCAAAACTTGTAAAATAAATTAAATTTATTAAAACAAAAAGTAAACTCTTTTCTCCTGAGTTGACTAGGTATCATACCCATCCCAAAAATCCAAAAATCTGGAGTTTTCACTCCAAGGTGGTAACTTTGCACAAAAGTCCCTCTTTTTGTAATATTTGCAAATAGGTCCAATAATCATCAGAAATTTCTAGAAAATTCAGAAATAATATATAATAATAAATAATGAGTTTTCCCAAAATAAATTTTGACTTTGAACTCCTCAAGAAGATATTTGCATGTGTTTTGCACGTGTAAAAAGATAAATTTTCAGAAAATGTTCATTAAATACTCAAAAATTATTTTAATTTATTTATAAATATTAAAAACACTATTTAGAAAATCTGGGGTATTACAGACCACCTTCATCTCCGAAGCAAAATGTGAAAGGCACTGCTAGCTTGTAAAGTGTAGAGGAAGGGTTATTGTCCAGGGATTCTATCTAGAAACTGCTCAAAGACTATATTCAGGCTGCACAAGAAGGGATGAAGTTGTATGCAGACAAGAAGAGAAAGGAAAGGAGCTTTGTTGTGGATGATTGGATGTTGTTAAAACTTCAACCATATTGTCAGGTTAGTCTGCGCAATCATGTTCCTCAAAATTTATCCCCTAAGTACTTTGGTCCTTGTTAGAATTAGGAATAGAAAAATATTCTTTATTATTGATTGAATAAACAGAATACAATTGGCTTCTATATATAGGAGAGAATGGAAGACTAAACTGATACATAACCAATATGGGACTAAACCAATATCTTATCTAATATAATATCTAACACCCCCTCTCAAACTCAAGTTGGTTCAAACAACAAGAGTTTGGAATACTGACAATGTTCATGTGGAAGAAACGGCAAATTGTGATGCAGAAACGGCACTTGATGACATATATGACAAAAACTGAGAAGTAGAGTGTTGCGGAAGGAAGTAGTGGTGGCGCACTGTTGAGATCTCACCCTGAACAGTGGCAGGATCTCTATATCCCTGATCACGATCGATCAACCGGAGTGAGTTGACGATCTAGATGTAAAAGCACAGAAAACGATCGATCAACCGGAGTGAGTTGATGATCACGATCGGTCAATCGGAGTGAGTTGACGATCTGAATATAGAAGCATAAGAACCTGCAAGATTTTTTTTTTTGGAAAACAGCAACAACACACGCGATCATACAGCAGAGCACGTGCAAACACGAAACAGCATAGCAACGCACAGCAAACAGCGAAAGGGGCACACAAAAGCAAACAGCCAGCACGCAAAATCGCAGTGTAAACCCTCGTCTCGGGAGATGATGTCGTTGGAGAAAGTCAATCCTGGCATCAATCCATGCTTCTTGATCCAAAAAATGGTAAAGAATCTACCAGAAAAGAAAATTCCTTCGACGCAGGTGTTACCGCTGATTTCGGTGTGGGGGTAAACAGATAGAATTTGTGAGTCCGAGAAAAACCTGAATAGTTGACTCAAGCCTTCTTGCTCCTGGCGCAACCTAAAAGGAAGTGCGAGACACCAGGGTTGATTCCGACGACGCACCCTCCGACGCTCTTGTCAGTAATCAGAAGAGATTAAGAAAGAGCTTAAAGTGGTGAAAAAGTGATTAACCTGGTCACAGTGGCAGAGGGGAGGTATTTATAGTCGCCAGGGGAGTGATTAGAGGCCTGGTTCCCTGTATAACTGCTAGGAGAAAAATCCTCACAGTATGTTTAGGAAACTAACCCCTTGATTCCCGGTGAGAGCAAATCAGGCCTGTTGACTTGGTCAAATCAGTGGCCCTTGATTTGTCTCTTGCTGGTCTGGGCTCGCTTCGGGTCGGGACCCGTGCCCAATTGGAGCGGACCCATTCGTGGGTTATTGGATCTGTGAGAAGGAGATCCAGTACCCGCTTTGGATCCGCTTGTATGTGAAATTACCTTTTTACCCCCGAGCTTCAAGATTCGTGCCCAATCTAGACGGTTCCGATTTAACCTCATTTTTAGCCATATCACGAGCCCCCCACTCCTAAAGACTGAGCGTGATTAGCCTTTGAGGAGTAGTTTGACTGTTTTGGTGGCTAGCGGAGTTGTATCGGAGTCCATATGGAGGACTTAGAATCTCGAAGGGGGTAGTGAGGTAACTTTTTGATGCCATGTGCTGTTTCCTAGCCATATCGAGTATTTGACGGCTTTTATCTATTTTTTCGGATTATTTACTTAATTTTGCGATGTATTTACTAATTGTTCGGGGGCCTTAACAGTGCATTCTGGGCAATAATTGTTCGTTCAGGGGCCCAAAAATATACCCCCGAATTTTTAATTATTTTCTAGAATTTTTAGTTAAATTTTCCGAATTTTTAGCAATTTTTCGCAATTTTTAAATAAACAAATCGATTAAAATAGATAAAAAATGATTTTTAATACCGATTTATGACGTGGCTCGATCTGAGCCGTTGATCATGGTCGAGCTCGAATTTCTGAGAGATCCGTTGGCTGTTATCGCTCGGAAGCTTTTTTCTCCGTTTGCGAGCTCGAAAGGCACTTGCTCGGCCGCCGACCGTAGACAGGGGTCTCGGCAGGCCGAGCGACGTGGCGCAATCTGAGCCGTCGGATGATGGCGTGAATTCCAAGAAAATGCTATCTTGTCTTTTAGTGCACGCGGCACAATCTGGATCGTTCATCGTCAAGAGCACGAATTTTTGGGAGATCTAGCGGTTGTAGGAGCTCGGTGTCTTTTTTCTCCGTTTGCGAGCTCGGAAAGGCACTTGCTCGGCCGCCGACCGAAGACAAGGGGGTCTCGGCAGGTCGAGCGACGTGGCATAATCTGAGCCATTGGATGACGACGCGCATCTCAAGACGGGCACATTTCTCGAGAAAACACTATCTTGTCGCCTAGTGTCCTCGGCGAGATCTGGGCCGTCTGATCGAGATCATGTGCGAAAGTTGAGGAGAAAGTGAGTTTTCTCCGTTTGCGAGCTCGGAAAGGCACTTGCTCGGCAGCCGACCGAAGACAGGGGGTCTCGGCAGGTCGAGCAACGTGGCGCAATCTGAGCCGTCAAATGGCGACGCGCATCTCGAGACGGGCACATTCCTCAAGAAAACACTATCTTGTCGTTTGGTGCTAGGTGGCAAGATCTGAGCCGTTGATTGTAGGCACGAATCTCGAGGCGGCTCAGTTCCCAAGAAAATGCTATCTTGTCATTTAGCGTCGGTGGCAAGATCTGAGCCGTCTGATCGAGATCATGCGCGAAAGTTGAGGAGAAAGTGTGTTTTCTCCATTTGCGAGCTCGGGAAGGCACTTGCTCGGTAGCCGACCGAAGACAGGGGGTCTCGGCAAGTCGGGCGACGTGGCGCGAACTGTCTCGAGATGATTCTGTTCCCAAGGACATTAATGGTGCCCCGGGGTTTGTGCGGCGTTCCGCCTTCCCCAGGTCATTAAGGATAACTCCTTCAATTAATGCGTAGCGTTTCAACTTCCGAGGGTCATAATGGTCAGGCCTTGGAGGGGAGCTTATAAGTACTCCACTCCCTTTGTTATTTCCATCACAGCAATGTTGAGTTTTAGACCTCGATGGTGTCTGCCTCTGGCGGATGCCAGTCTTGTGAAGTCTTAACCTTGATAGGTTCGGAGGGGTGGTCACTCTACTGCCTTCTTCTTCTCCCGTTCCTGACGGCCCCCATTGTAGGTGTCAGTGTCGGGGGAGAACGAGGCAGGAGTAGTGACGACTGTGATCCGAACCCGAGGTATGAGTTGCTCCAGGATGATAGGTGGTCGTTCTTCCACCAAGGTCTTCTGCCGACTCCGGCTGTCCCGAGGTGGGTGGCGGGGTCGGAGGAGATCATGGTGGAAGAGGTGACGATCCAAATTCGGACCTGGGGGCCAAGTTGCTTCGGAAGGACGAGCGGTCGATCTTCCACCATGATCTTCTCCGGACTCTGACTGCCCCGACGTGGGTATTAGCGTCGGGGGAGATTATGGCTCAGACTTCCGGACCATCGGTGAGATTGAGGGGGAAGAAATAAAGGGCGTTCCGAGCTTGTTGTTTGCAATTGTGAAGGTTCTGTTGCCAGAGTCCTCTACCAGGTCGACCCTTCACAGTTACAATCAACTAGCTCGGAATGGTGCGCTTCTCCCGATCTCTGAGTGTTGATCTGCTTTCGACCGGGGCCCGTGGGTCGGCGGAATACCGACCGAGACCCGGGGCCTGGGGGGGTGCTCGCCGAGGGCGGTGCCTTAAAACTTTGAATCAAAACTTTTTCTGGTTTCTCTAGACATAGGTGGGGCGTCCGAGGGTCCAATCGTCCGGGCGATGTGGCACACCCGGATCCGTCGGATGACATGGAGTAGGTGTAGGCAGCCCGAGCGACCTGACGCAATCTGAACCGTTGGATGGCGGCTCGCATCTCGAGACGGACACATTTCTCAAGAAAACACTATCTTGTCGTTTAGTGTCCTCGGCGAGATCTGGGCCGTCTGATCGAGATCACGCACGAAAGTTGAGGAGAAAGTGCGTTTTCTCCGTTTGCAGGCTCGGAAAGGCACTTGCTCGGAGACCGATCGGAGTCTGTGCAATCTGGCTCGGATTGCGTGTAGCTTGGATTCAGATCCCATTGCGCCGAGCTAGTTGACTTGGTGAGGAAGGCAGTTGTGTTGGGCCTTCGCGACGTTTCAAGAGCAGCCCAAAAGTCGCGCTCTTTCGTTTGGAAGTCCAAAGGACGTTCCATTTTACTATAAATCTTCACCCCCCCTTAGACCAAGTCTCATTTTTTACTTTTACTCTCTCTCTTCAGTTCTCACTTTACCTTCGAAGTTTTCACTCTCTGGTGGCGGTGCTAGCTGTCGCGGTAGCATTCCTTATCTCCGGCGAGCTTTTCCAACCATAGCTGTCACTTCGAGGTCAGTCTCTCTCCCTTCTCTTTTAAAAAATGGTTAAGATTTCGTCCTCGGATGAGACCCCCGCCTCGGAGCCGGCAGTAGGCCGAGGGGGCAAAGGGAAGGAGGTGGTGGAGCCGAGTGATCAGACCGTCGTACGTCCGAATAGGGAGGGCGAAGTGGCCGAGCTGCCTAAGGAGGTCGCGGCGGTGTCCCAGAAGGGTAAAGCCGTGGTCACGATCGTGGAAACACCGAAGACATCGGGAGCGTTCGGTCGGCAGCCCATTGCTCTGTCGAGCGTGGGAGGTGTACGGGACTATGCCGAGGACACCTTGGAGAGAGTGACCCAAGGCACGGCTAAGTTGGTGGAAGAAAATGAGCCAAGAGAGCTGTCAGAGGTGGACCATAGCATCTCGTCTCTTACCGAGGCCGACCTTCACCTGATCCGAGAGGGTTTCCGGATCCCTACCGACTATGGACTGCTCCTCCCCGGGCCGGGTTTCCGTGCCAATACAAAGTCTTCGTCAGACGTGTGCATCTTTCCGGTCGACTCCCTAATTGCCGGACTCCGTTTTCCCCTCCACCCGTTCATTGTCGAGGTCTTGACGTGGTACGGTTTGAGCCCGCCCAGCTGATGCCGAACACATGGAGGCACGTCATGGCATTCGTCCTCCGATGTCAAGAGGTCGGTGCCAAGCCGAGTATGTTCCTCTTTCGGAGTCTCTACCGACCCTGTCAGCCAAGGCGAGACGAACAAAGGTTCTATCTTTCGCCCCGGACGGGCATGAAGCTGATCGAGAATCCGGACTCGATCAAACATTGGAAGGAGAAGTACTTCCTCATCCGAGCCCCTGCGCCGTGGGTGATACCGACGGTTTGGGCAAAGGATGGTCTGCCCAAGAGGACCAAGAAGGAGGCGGCGCTGAGTGATGAGGAGGCAGAGGTCCAGAAGAAGCTCCTCGCCCTGCCAGCACTAAGCTGGAAGGAAATTACCGAGGAGGATCTGTTCCGAGGGGGTCTCAGTCCGATCGACCCTAGTATGCTTCTGGTATTTTTACTTTTTGCTTAGAGTTCATGAAAATTTTTCTAAGTTTTTTCATTCGGTTTGTGCAGAGACGATGAAGCTGGACTACAAGGCTCTGATGGCGAAGGGCAGATCGGAGCAGGAGGCGAAGAAGAAGAGGCCTTCGGCGGGGCCTCAGGACAGCCGAGCCTCGAAGAAGCCTTCGGTGGCGAAGGTCGCCGACCAGCCGAAGGTCATGGTCCTCGAGCAGGGGGAAGTCATGGTCCTCGACCCTCCTACCTCGGGTGCGCCCACGCTGACCCCAAAGGGGGATGCTCCCGGTTCGTCGAGCGGTGCGTTCGGCGTGAAGGAGGTGTTGTCCCTCCAAGTTCCGTCCCTCACTGCCGATGCGGAGAAGATCCTGACCGAGCATCATAAGCAGATCTTCGTCCCCGACTGGCAAGTGATGAACGTCGACGGCTTCTTGGGCGACGGCAACATCTGCATGGAGGCGGTGAGGCACCTGCCGACCCCAAAGGACCGAGCGACCCTGAAGGCTGGGCTAGCAGGGGATGCCGTGATGCAGATTGCTCGGAATACTATGTCGGTAAGTAGACCGAACTCTCACTCATCAAAATTTCTTTCTTAAAATTTTTCTAAGTCCTTGGGTTCGAGTTTTAATGTGCCGTTCCTTTTCAGACCCTCTGCCACTTCAATTTCCTGCTCGAGGAGTTTGCGAGCAAGGAACAGGAGAATGAACGGGAAAGGGCAGAGCGTGTCAAGGCCACGCAGCTGCTTGATGCCGAGCAGCTCCTCTCGGTGAAGAGGGGCGCCGAAGTGGAAGGGCTGGCGAAGCAGCTGGCTGATGCCATTCAGCTGTCGAAGGATGCGGCAACCAAGCTTGAGGCGAAGGAGAAGGAGGTTGCCGAGCTGAAGGAGGCGCTGGCCAATGCTCGGTCGGAAGCGGAGAAGGCTTGGAAGAGGGCCGAGAAGATTATGGCTAAGCACCAGAAGAAGGTGAAGAAGGTGAAGAAGGCCGTGCAGGAGGAGGCCGCGCAACACATGCTCCAGAACATGGAGGATGCCTACGGTCGAGCCTTGCTCCACGTAGCCGCCAAGAATCCGGGCTTCGACACGTCCTCCTACCGTTTTTACGACCCCGTGGAAGGGGAGGAGGAGGTTCCCGAGGGGCTGCTCGACCCTGAGGGTGAGACGGAAGCTGTCGAGGGCCCAGGAGGGACCGAGGCCGAGGGCCGAGGAGGAGGACGACTCCGAGGAGGAGAGCGGGAGCGAAGGCGAAGGCGAGGGCGATGGCGAGGACAAAACCGGGGGGTCGACGGACCCGAACGACAAAAAGGTCGACCCCTGACTCGGTTGTCTCTTTTAGTCTTTTGTTGTTTTGTTTTTTTTTTGTAAGCCTAACTGCGGACTGGCCACCGCTTTTGTAAAACTTTCTCCTCGGTTTTGAATGAAAATATTTTGTTGGGCCAAAATTTGTGTTTCGGATTTTGTGTTTGATTTGGCGTGGAATTCTCCAAGTGTTGGGCCTCGGATTTGCGTGTGACTGGTTGTAGATGTTTCCGTGTATTGTCCCATCGGATTTATCTCCGCTTTTCAGGTGAAGTTCGGTCCGATCACGGAGGTTGCGCACCTTCGTAAGGAGCTGGCCAAAACGAAGGGTGAGCTCTCGAGTAGCCGACAGAATCGGTTTCTCATGCTCTTGAAGCTGGAGGAGACGAAGGCAGCTGTGCGGAGGTATTGTCGCGAGCTGTGGCAACTGCGGAAGTACCCCCAAGCCCCTTGTCCCGAGGGCGAGGGCGAGCGGCTCCGTAGAGAGCTCACTGTCGCCGAGCAGAAGAATGGCGAGCTTTTGGCCGAGGTCCAACACATGGAATTAGCAGAGAAAGAACGCTCGGCGGCGGAAGAGAAGCTATCCTCCGAGCTAGAGAAGGCGTCGACCGAGCGTAAGAGGTTGTTGGCCGAGATCGACAGGCTTAGGAGGATTACTATAGATAGGGGGATCGAGGCCACTCATTACCGACGGCTTGCGACCGATAGTGCCAACGCCTCGGGCTCGTCGAGGTTCCCTCGACCGAAGAAGTTGGCAAAGGACGATGCTTTGAGGGATAGAATCATCGAACTGGAGGAGGAGGTAGCGTCGCTCAAGCCCCTGCCCGAGAGAGCCAACGTCCGGAGCACATCGTGTACCCGCGAAGAGAGCGAGAGAGGGATTACATTTTACGAACTTGCGACACGCTTGCCCATGTCTAGGCGGAGTCCAGCTAACGCTCAGAGCAGTGCGACCGTCTGGTCGAGCGGAGCCTCGGTCGGCGCCGCAGTTAGAGCCAGCAGCGAAGGGGGGTCGCGCTTTGTTGGTTTAGGATCGAGCTCGGAGGGCAGGCCTCGTCGTCCTCGCGTTTCCCTAAACCGAAGCGTTCCCCTTCCGAAGAGGCCCTAATCACGTCGTTTTTCATTTTTGTTGGTTGTTGTACAATTCTTGTTGTTGGATCTGTCTCGTTGTATGTAGAACTAATATGTCTGAATATGATCCGGATTTGTGATTTGGAAAATTTTAAGTGTGGGGCCTCGGCGATGTTTTGAAGTCTTGCTATTTGTTTTTCCCTTTTTTCAGCTCGAGACGGCCGACCCATATGCTGATCTCCACGGTTCAGATGATGACTCTGAATCCGAGGCCACTTCTGGGACGGCGGCTCTGAGTCCTAGGAGCATTGAGCTGAAGTTACGCCGAGCTGAGAGTGAGCGGGCCCACCTTTTGTCTGTCCTCGACCTACGGGAAGCCGAGATCCAACGCCTGGATAATAGGATCGCCTGAGTTGTGCCCTGCAGAAGGGGACGAAGATTCGCAAACCGCTTTCAGCAACGCTCTTCGGGTCAAGTGTATTCGACACAACCAGTCGAAGATTATAGCCGAGCGGGACGATTTGCTCTCGGAGATTCGACACTTGCAGACCGTGGTAGCGAAGCTCCGGAAGGGTGTAGGGGAGCTATTAGCCGAGGAGGACGGACAGGCGACCGAACAGTCCAGTGAAGATATTTCTATATGAGGGCTAAGTGTAGTGGGTTGGCAGCGTGTATTTTGTTTGCCAACACTTTGTAACCATGGAAAAGATGTGCTTTGTATTATGGCCGATCATTAATAAAATTCTTTTTGTTGCTCTGCGTTCTTATTTTGCTTGTGAGTGTGTTGGTCGTGTCGAGGTCTACGAACCGAGTGTATCAGTTCTGCCGGCGAGAGTATCGAACCGAACGAGCTCTTGACGGGGCGTTATCTTGTCGTTTAGCGAATCTGACAAGATCTGGGCCGTCTGATGTGGGCACGAATCTCGAGGCAGCTCAGTTCCCAAGAAAATGCTATCTTGTCGTTTAGTATCGGTGGCAAGATCTGAACCATTGGATGTTGGCACGAATCTCGAGGCGGCTCGGTTCCCAAGAAAACGCTATCTTTTCGTTTAGCGTAAGTGGCAAGATCTGAGCCGTCTGATCGAGATCATGCACGAAAGTTGAGGAGAAAGTGAGTTTTCTCCGTTTGCGAGCTCGGGAAGGCACTTGCTCGGTGGCCGACCGAAGACGTAGGGCTTCGGTCTTCGGCAGCTGGGCAAGATCGCTCGGATTACGTGGCCGAACGAAGCTCCGGCATCGATCCACTGGAGAAGCTTGAACGGACTGGGAGCCAAGTGTTGGACCCCGGGACCATCAGTGTAGCTCGACGGCTGTAGGAGCAATTCCGAACGGCGATCTACCACTGGCTCGTCCGGAGGCGAGCCGAGGAGGTAAAGTCGAGCCGAGTGTTGGACTCCGAACCATCGGTGCAGTTCAACGGTTGTGGGAGCAATTCCGAACGGCGATCTACCCCTGGCTCGTCCGGAGGCGAGCCGATGAGGTAAAGTCGAGCCGAGTGTTGGACTCCGAACCATCGGTGTAGTTCAACGGTTGTGGGAGCAATTCCGAACGGCGATCTACCCCTGGCTCGTCCGGAGGCGAGCCGAGGAGGTAAAGTCGAGCCGAGTGTTGGACTCCGAACCATCGGTGTAGTTCAACGGTTGTGGGAGCAATTCCGAACGGCGATCTACCCCTGGCTCGCCCGTCGGCGAGCCGAGGAGGTAAAGTCGAGCCGAGTGTTGGATTTCGAACCATTGGTTGAAATCAAAATTTAAAAAGCAAATGATAAGAGGGGAGAGGAGCATGCGAATTCACAAATACGAAAGAGCTTTCTTTATTGATAATCGACGGCGAACCGTTTTACATAGTACAATTTATGAAAATAGGTTACAAGTCGGAGGACTAGAATGGCTCGATATCCCATGATACTTAGAGTGGCGCCGGAGTGCTTTCTTGGTATTTTAGGAGGTGGTCGGCATTCCAGGTCCTCGGAAGCTCTCTGCCCTCTAGGTCTTCAAGACGATATGTTCTGGGCCGAACTACACTTGTGATCCTGTACGGCCCTTCCCAGTTCGGAGCCAGCTTGCTCTTCTGACTGGGGAAGGATATGGCTAGCTTTCTCAAGACCAAATCTCCTTGCTTAAGGTTGGCGGGTCGGACCTTTTTGTTGTACGCTAGTTCAACCCTTCTTCGGTAATTCTGCTGCCGAATCGACGCCCTTTCCCTCAGTTCATCTATCAGGTCTAAATCTGCTTTGAGGTCCCTGGCATTCTGTGCTTCATCATAGGCTGTGAGCCGAGGGGAAAGTATTCCGACCTCGAGAGGTATCACGGCCTTGGACCCATAGGTGAGGTTGAAAGGGGACTCGCCTGTGGGGGTCCGCTTGCTCGTGCGGTAGTTCCATAGGACGTTGGGGAGTTGGTCGACCCATAAGCCCTTGGAACTTTTGTCCAGCCTTTTCTTGATGCCTGCGAGGATCTGCCGATTAGCATTTTCTGCTTGTCCGTTCGACTGAAGGTGGGAGACGGACGAGAAGCGTTGCTGGATGGCCAGGTCGTCACAGAGGGCTCGGAATGCTGTGCCAGTGAACTGAGTCCCGTTGTCCGTCACGAGGACACGGGGGACGCCGAACCTACAGATGATGCTTTTCCAGAAGAACTGTACCACCTTGTTCTCGGTTATAGTGGCGAGGGGCTGGGCCTCGACCCACTTCGAGAAGTAGTCGATGGCTACGACCAAGAACCTGAACTGGCCCGGAGCCGGAGGGAAAGGCCCTAGTAAATCCATCCCCCACATTGCAAAGGGGATGGGACTCGATAGGGAGGTGAGGTTGGCCTGAGGAAGGCGACGGATGCTGGAGTGTCTCTGACAAGAGCTGCATTGCCGAACGTGTCGCTCGGCGTCCTGAAGGAGGGTCGGCCAGAAGTATCCATAATTCAAAGCTTTTCGGGCCAAGGACCTAAATCCTGAGTGTGCCCCTCCGATGCCTTCGTGGAGCTCTTGTAGGGCATATTCGGCCTGCTCCGGAGAGAGGCACCTTAGGTATGGTCGGCCGTCTATTTGAGAGAAAGAGCGTTTGTATAAGATGCCCTCGATCAAGACATACCGCTCGGCCCTGGTTCTGACTCGGCGCGCCTCTTTGGGGTCTTCGGGTAGGAGCCCGTCCCTTAAGAACTCCACTAAAGGCTTCATCCAATTATCTTGTAACATGACCGGCAATGATTCCGCCGAGCTAGGTGTCTCGTCTTCAATGCTCGGCTTAGAGAGGACTTTGATCAGTACGGTCTGTTCGAGACCTTACAGGGAGGACGAGGACCAATTTGGAGAGGGCATCGGCCTGTGAGTTCTCTTCACGAGGGACCCGCTGGATGAGCGCCTCCTCGAACCTGGCTCATGAGGGCCCAAACCTTAGCAAGGTACTTCGCCATCCGCTCGTCTCGGGCCTCGTACTCGCCCAAGACTTGGTTCATGACGAGCTGGGAATCGCTGTGGATTCGGAGGCGCTGCGCCCCAGCACTTCGTGCAAGTCCGAGGCCAGCAATGAGTGCTTCGTACTCTGCCTCATTGTTCGAGGCCTTGAAGTTCATGCGGATCGCATACTGGAGGACGAAGTCGTCAGGGCCATTCAGGATGATGCCGGCGCCGCTTCCTTCATTACAGGAGGATCCATCCACGAAGACTGTCCAAATGGGCGGTCCATTCGGGATGCGGCTGACCTCAGGGATAGTGGACTCTACGATGAAGTCGGTGAGAGCCTGCGCCTTAATTGCCGTCTGAGGCTGGTAAGAGATGTCATGCTGACTCAGTTCTATGGACCACTTCATCAGCCGGCCTGAGGTCTCAGGCTTGTAGAGGACCTGCTTTAGGGGTTGGTCGGTGAGGACAACGATCGAGTGGGACTGAATGTATGGCCGAAGCTTCCTCGCCGCCGTGACTAGGGCGTAGGCCATCTTCTCTATCTTCGGATAGCGGAGCTCGGCGTCCCGAAGCACTTTGCTCACATAGTAAATAGGCCTTTGGGACCGGTCCTCCTCCCTTACCAAGACAGCACTTAGGATTCTGCTTGGAAGCAGCCAGGTAGACGGAGAGAGTCTCGCCCGGGACCGGTTTGCTGAGCAGAGGGGGGTTCACCAAGTATGCCTTCAGTTGGTCGAACGATTCCTGTTGTGGTTGGCCCCATTCAAAACCCTTAGCTCCCTTGAGCGCTTTGAAGAAGGGGAGGCACTTTTCCCCCGACTTCGAGAGGAACCGACCGATAGCGGCAAGCCGACCAGTAAGCTCTGCACCTCCTTGATGTTCCGAGGCGGGACCATGTCTAATATGGCCTTAATCTTCTCGGGATTAGCTTCGATTCCTCGTTGGCTTACCATGAAGCCGAGGAACTTTCCCGAAGAGACCCCGAACGCACACTTGTTCGGGTTCAGCCGCATGCTGTGCCTTCTCAACACGCCGAAGGCCTCCTGGAGGTCGGCAACGTGATCAGTGCCTCGGACGCTTTTGACGAGCATGTCGTCAACGTACACCTCCATGTTCCGGCCTATCTGGCTCTGGAAGACCTTGTTGACGAGGCGCTGGTAGGTGGCACCCGCATTCTTCAAGCCGAACGGCATGACCCGGTAGCAGTAGAGGCCTTGGTCGGTGACGAATGAGGTCTTCAGAATGTCCGGAGGGAACATTCGGATCTGATTATAGCCCGAGAAGGCGTCCATGAAGCTGAGGAGCTCATGGCCTGAGGTGGTGTCAATAAGGGTGTCGATGTTCGGGAGAGGGAATGGGTCCTTCGGACACGCCTTATTCAGGTCAGTGAAGTCAATGCATATTCTCCAGGAGCCGTTGGACTTCTTGACCATTACAACATTGGAGAGCCACTCGGGGTAGTTTACCTCCTGTATGAACTTGGCCTTCAGCAGTTTATCCACCTCCTCCTTGATGGCCTGCTGTCGTTCGGGGGCGAACTTTCGCCTCTTCTGCTGAACCGGTTTGCACCCCGGTTCGACACTTAGGCGATGGACGAGCAGTTCCTCGGAAATGTCGGGCATGTCCTGCGGCCGACCATGCAAACAAGTCACGGTTATCCCGGATGCATTTAATCAGATCCGAGCACAGTGCGGTCGGTAAGGATTTGCTGATGAGGAACTTCCAGCTTGGGTCCTCGTCCGAGAAGAGCACTTCTTCTAACTCGTCCACCGGCTCAGATGTTGGCCGAGCTTTCGGCTCGGGGATTTCTAGTGTCTCGAGCGAGAGCACTGGTCCCCCGGTGGAAGTCATGTAGCACTTCCGGGCTGTTTCTTGGCTTCCCCTGACTTCCCCTACTCCCGACCGAGTAGGGAACTTCATTTTCAAATGGTACGCCGAGGGGACAGCTTCCAAGGCGGCTAGGCCGGGTCGGCCTAGAATGACATTATACGCTGCCGGGACGTCGACGACCATGAAATCCATCGGCTCGGTCCGGGGTAGTAAGGGTGCTTCCCGCGGTTACGTCCAGGGTTATCACCCCCTCGACAGTTACCGGGACCCCCGTGAACCCGTGGAGTGTGTAACCGGCCGGCTTGAGACGGTCTCGGGACAGCTGCAGGCCTCGGAAGGCCGAGAGGAAGAGAATATTGACCGAACTCCCATTGTCCACTGAGATCCTCTGCACCTTGAAGTTGGCCATGCGGAGGTCGATGACGAGGGCATCACAGTGCGGGGTTCGGACCCCTTCGAGGTCTGCGTCGGAGAAAGACACAGGGACGCCGAGACCTTTGGGAGGAGGGGCACTGTGAACCGAGTTGACCTCTCAGACGAAGGCCTTCCGAGAGGAATTAGAGGAGCCTCCCATGGGACCTCCGTGGATCAGATGCAGAATCCGTTCTTCCTCGAACTCGGGTGTCTCCTCGCGCCGCTCGGAGCGCTTGTTAGCCCCCCGAGGCGGAGGAGAATTGCGATTCGCCCGATCGTTAGCCTTCACGAATTTGGCCAATTGCCCCCTCCGGATGAGGGCTTCTATCTCATCTCTCAATGCCCGGCAGTCGTTCGTGTCGTGGTCGTGATCCCGATGGTAACGACACCATTTATCTTTGTTCCTCCTCTTTGTCGGGGTGTGCATCCTCGGAGCCAGAGGGATGACTCCCTCCTTCTCCACTTCTATTAGGATGGTGGAGACGTTAGTGGTGAGGGGAGTGAACTTCTCGAACCTGGGGAGAGGGCGACGCTGACCGCCGTTGTCCTTCTGCGCTTTCTTGGACCCTTCTTCCCCCGTCGCCTTCCTCTTCGACCCCGAGGAGGACCCCCCGAAGCTCGGGAGGGCTTCAGCCTCCTCTGCTCGGATATACTTCTCGCACCTCAGGAGGAGGTCGGCGAAGTCATGCGGGGGCTTCTTGGCTAGGGACGATCGGAGGTTGGCGTTGAGAACGTTCGACTGGAACGCCACGGTCGCCACTGACTGGTCTAAGGAGGCGATAGACCTGACCTCTGCGGTGAATCTCTTCACATAGTCCCGCAGCTTCTCGTCCCTTTCCTGCCGCAGGTTCAGTAGGGAGAGGCTTGTCTTCTCAGCCCGCCTGCTACTCACGAAGTGAGTTATGAACAGTGTTTCAAACTGCTCGAACGAGAAGATGGAGGAGGGAGCGAGTCTGGAATACCATTCCCGAGCCGACCCCCTGAGGGTGGCGGGGAAGGTCCTGCAGAGCACGGCGCCGGAAGCTTGATGGATCAGCATCAGGGTCTTGAAGCTTTCGACGTGATCAACTGGATCGGATTCCCATGAGTACGTTTCAAACTGCGGAGGTTTGAAATCCCTCGGTATGTGGGCCTCCATGATCGTCCGAGAGAAAGGAAGGTCTGCTGGGACGGACTGTTCCTGCTCGGGACTCCTCCTCTCTGTCCATGCGGCCAATACGCCTTTCCACCTCATGGAGACGGCGGATGAGGGCGTCGTCCCTCCGCTGGTAATCATATGACCCCCCGGACTCCTCTTCATATGAAGGGGAGCGCGGACTGCGGCGCCGGTAGTCCTGGGATCGGCGAGGACTGTAGTGCTGCTGCTGGCGGCCGGGAGCCGGGGAAGGACTTCGGGTTCGGCGACGAGGACTGGGATCCCTCGGGGGCGTTGGAGCCCTCTGGGCATTTTGGACGTTATGCCAAAGGTTGAGAGCCTGCAGTACGGTGTCTTGGAATTGTAGGAACTCGGCACGGGTGATGGGTGCGTCATTGTTCCTGCGATGATGCCGATCCGCGGGGGACTGTGGCCTCCTCCTTCGGCGCTCGGGCGAAGCCGCTCGGCCCCTTCGGTCCGGAGACCGCCTGCCATCTCGGCGGTGAGGCGAGCGCTCACCATGATGCTGGCGAGAGGCTCCCTCTCGGGCCCACCTCTCATCAAGGTGAGTGTGAAGGTCCTCGTCTTTCTGGCGGTTCAGCATCGTGTGGCGGAGGTCGGGGTGATGAGAAGCCATTGAGTCTGAGGACCCATTATGGACCGAGACATGGTCCGGGTTGAGGGGCTGCTTCTGCTTCCGACCGTTATGGCCGGAAGGGCCATTGTTGGGTTGCTGCCTGGGAAGAGGAGGTTGACCCTGCTGGGCCAGCGGAGGAAGATCGGACTGAGGAATGGGATTGACAGGGGCTTCCTCCGTAGGGTCGGCAGGATTGGCCACACGGTTTGACCCTCTAGATCTGACCTTCTTTGGAGGCATGGTTGCAGAGGGCGACAAGGAAGGGGCTGAGGCTGTTCGTGTGGTTGTTTCCCACAGATGGCGCCAATCTGTTACCGCTTATTTCGGTGTGGGGGTAAACAGATAGAATTTGTGAGTCCGAGAAAAACCTGAACAGTTGACTCAAGCCTTCTTACTCCTGGCGCAACCTGCAAGGAAGTACGAGACACCGGGGTTGATTCCGGCGACGCACCCTCCGACGCTCTTGTCAGTAATCAGAAGAGATTAAGAAAGAGCTTAAAGTGGTGAAAAAGTGATTAACCTGGTCACAGTGGCAGAGGGGAGGTATTTATAGTCGCCAGGGGAGTGATTAGAGGCCTGGTTCCCTGTATAACTGCTAGGAGAAAAATCCTCACAGTATATTTAGGAAACTAACCCCTTGATTCCCGGTGAGAGCAAATCAGGCCTGTTGACTTGGTCAAATCAGTGGCCCTGATTTGTCTCTTGCTGGTCTGGGCTCGCTTCGGGTCGGGACCCGTGCCCAATTGGAGCGGACCCATTCGTGGGTTATTGGATCTGTGAGAAGGAGATCCAGTACCCACTTTGGATCCGCTTGTATGTGAAATTACCTTTTTACCCCCGAGCTTCAAGATTCGTGCCCAATCTGGACGGTTCCGATTTAACCCCATTTTTAGCCATATCAGCAGGCAAAGGCAACTATCCGCTCCGCGAAGGACTCCGACAAATCGATCCACTGGAGCGCCCACTTGGCCTTCTTCTTCACACGCGGCACGATCTCGATCGCATGGAAAAGTTGGGATTTTTCGTTTGGATCTTTGATGTAGGATTCGAGGGGGGAGTACATCTCGGAGTGGATGTTCTCAATGGCGATCTGGATCTCCCTCATGAAGCGGCCGGTGAGGTTTTCGAGGACGATGCCATCGGAGGCGGTGAAAAAGGCGAGGACATGGAAGATGAAGTGGTGCTCGTCGGCGGTGAGAGCGGACCAGTAGGCAGAGTCAGTGGAGAGGTCAACTTCCTTGGCGGTCCAGAAGGAGGCCTCGGTCTTCTTGTACATTTCCCAGATGGACAGGAACTTGATCGGGAACATGCAAAAGCATTCGGAGTTGGGGCTGAGGAGGGGCTCGTCGGAGGTCTTTATTTCATGGCTGTTGATGGAGGGGAGGGAGGCCATTTTGGGAAGGTTGGAGGGGTAGATTGGGAAGGGATTTGGGGATTTGATTGGGACAGGAAGAGGGATGACGACTACGGTTTTGGGGGAGATTAGGGTTTTGGTATTTGATCGGGAGCGGAAGAGAAATGTGGGAGGAAGAGTGATTCTGATGAAGACGGGAACCACTCCACCTTGACGACGAGGATAAAATTAGTATAGACCTTATAGGACGATAGGCTCTGATACCATGTTAGAATTAGGAATAGGAAAATATTCTTTATTATTGATTGAATAAACTGAATACAATTGGCTCTTATATATATGAGAGAATGGAAGACTAAACTGATTCATAACCAATATCTTATCTAATATAATATCTAACAGTCTTTACAAGGTGCTAAAGAGGGTGGGGAAGTTAGCTTACAAACTTGAGCTGCCTGCATCTGATGTGATCCATCATATTTTCCATGTTTCGAAGCTTAAGAAACTTTGGGGGAATCCTTCTGTGGTGGTGTGTGCTTATATACCTGATTGGTGATATCCTAATGACACTTTCATTGTCCCAAAGCTGGTGTTAGACAGGAGAGTATACAAGAAAGGTACAAGAGCTGGAGTTAAGCTCCTGATCAAGTGGTGTTCTCGGCTAGATAGTGAAGCAACCTGGGAAGATGTTGATGACATTCACATGAGTTTTCATGGTTTCAATCTTGGGTCAAGCTCAAACTAAGTGGGGTGGAGTTATTACGGGCTGAGCTGAGCTGAGTGCAAGAACTTAGTGTGCATACACAGAATGCATCAGTATCAGTTGTAACTGAAACATATTTGAATTGATTCATGTTGTAATAATTGTTCTCTATTGAACAGGTACTTTCAAGTGGGTCGGGTTGTTATGCAGTCTGTGACTGTTAATTAGGCGGTTAGCACTGTAGTTGTATGTGCATGCCATGTATTTCCTCCTATAAAAGAGAAAGGATAGATACAGGGGCGGCCCTAGGATTTTAGGGGCCTGAAGCAAACTCTCAAAAGTGGGTCCCACATATACCAAAATCATCAATTGCTTATTTACGAAATGAGCAAGTTGCTCGTACCCCTTTTTTCCTATATATATATATATATATATATATATATATATATATATATATATATAATCTTTTCTGAAAACGGGGGCCCCTTTTTTTTGGGTGATTTAGGAGTCTGATGCAGTTGCATCGGTTGCATCAGACCAGGGTCGGGCCTGGATTATAGATAGTGTAAATTCCATCAAGAAATTAATTCCAATATAACCATTTCTTTTTCAATTCAATAACTGCAAATCCTAGACCTAATCTATGGCCAAAGAACAAGCATTCGCAAGTTCCAGCTCTTATCATGCTCATAAATCTAAGTTACTCAACCAAGTGTCAGGAGCCACGTATACCCAGATCTAAAAACCTAAGATAACAATAAATATAGAAAAAAAATGGTGTACTCCAATAAATAACCCTAACCAAAGCTAGCCCTAACCCTAGCAACACGCCCTACACTTAAATGAGAGAAAAGAATCGAAGTGGGCATTAGATTCTCATCCCAGATCTCACGCCGACTCTCAAATTAAAGGCTCTGTGTCTTTGATCTTGATGGATCCCTCAAATTTAATTCAGTTTCTTGAGTCAAAATAGCAACAACAATCACAGTAAAATATATATATATATAGTAATTAACCTACTAGTTCTAAAACAGTGCAAACCAACAAAAACCCAAAATAAATTGTAATTAAATCTGCTGTTCATTAGTGCAGAGTAGCAAGTGCAAGATTCCAAGCATTTGATGCTAGATAGTTATGATTCTTTCAGGGTAAATTTCACTGAACTCACCAGAATTATCATGTTTTAGCAGTTAACTTCCCTACTCATGGAATGATCTTTCTGCGTTAAGGATTATTTTCTTTGCAATTAATCTTACTGTCAAATTAACGTAAAAAATGTATTAATTTTATGGTAAAGCGGTTTTTATAAATTTCTTGGCATTTAACTTTACTGTCAAGTTAATGTAAAAAAATGTTAATTTTGCTGTGAAGCGGCTTTTGTCATTCAAAATTTCAGAAAGCGGCTTTTGTCATTCAAAATTTCAGAAAGTTTAGATTGGAATCCGTCAAAACAAACATCTTCTTCTAATTGACAAATAAGTCATCTAAGTCTAGAGTTAACATCGTTTTCTTATATACTCCATGAGTATTCATAAAACTGCTAAGAGCATCCACAGCCGTTTGCTAATTATCTATAAAACGCATTTTATAGCAAACGACGAGCTACAGTCATTTGCATATCTTTATTTTTATTTTTAGGTTAAAGGTGAAATAATGCCACCTTGTTTCATTAATAAGAGGTTAATAAAACAACCCTGATGTACCGGGAGAACACAAAAGTACAATGCAGGAAATAAAAAACATACTCCTCCAACAAACTCTGGGGGTGGGTCTAACTACCCATACATCAAACAACCAAAGAGTATTTATGCATATTTTGGCTAAAAAGCAACAGTAGATTGCTATAATGAGAGGAAATTTGAGAGAAATGCATATTATACAGGACGCAACTTAAGTTTGCGTCCCACGAAAAAAAAATATTTTTAAATTCGTCAGACGCAACTTGACTTTGTGTCGGACGTCTTTTAATTTAAAAAATTAAATTTAAAATGACTTTGCAATCTGGCTACTCCTTGGACGCAAGGTGGAGTTCCGTCCAAGGAGGGGCCCACCCTTTTTTTTTAACTTAAATAATATTTTTAATTAATAAAAAAATCATAAAAAATCTTTTTAAATCCTTTAAAATCGTGGGACGCAAAGTGAAGTTCCATCCCTTCAATTTTTTTGTTTTTTTTCCTTCCGACGCAAAGTGAAGTTCTGTCTACCTATTAAAAAATTATTAAATTCCTCCGACGCAACTTCAAACTCTGTCTTGATAAGGGATTTTTATTATTTTATCGTAGATTGTTAAAAAAAATATCATTCGACAACTGCAGCAAACAGGAAAAATGCTATATGCATTTATGCATTTATGCATTTATGCATTTTCTAACAATCACGACTGTGGATGCTCTAAAGGGAGGTTAATTGAATAGAAATGATTCTCTGTGGGTGGAACATTGACTTTTAAAAGTTAGAATGATACATGTTAATATGTAGAACATCTCTAATATCTGTAATATTATAATGGGAGAGTTGGGGTTATCATTTGTAGATAATCTTTAATTTGTAGACATTCATTTAACTATCTAATCTCAACAATTCATTTTTAAATGAGAGTTATATTAACCATTCATTTACTCAACTGTTGTTAGTTACTATAATACCCTCAAAGTTCAAATTTATTTACGACATAATTATTTACAAAAATGTCACTCATATAAAATAAAAGTTTGTAACGCTTGGAGTAATTTGTTAAAAGTATCTAATGAGAGCATCCACGGTCGTTTGCTAAATATGCATAATATGCATATTTTCACTCAAAAAGTACTGCATTCGTTTGCTATTTATGAATTTTTTGCATTTTTTGCGACAGTAGATTGCTATAAATGAGAGTAGATTTGATGCATATTATACAAGACGCAACTTCACTTTGCGTCTGACGAAAAAAATTTATTTTTTATTCCTTCGACGCAACTTCACTTTCCGTCCCTAAAAAAAAAATAATAAACCGTGATAAAAAAACTCAATAAAGCAAAAAAAAATTACAAAACATGTCAGACGCAACATGAAGTTGCATCTAACCATTTTTTTTGATTTTTTTCTCTTCCGACGCAACATGAAGTTGCGTCTGACCTAGTAAATATTTTTTTCCCTCTTCCGACGCAAAGTGAAGTTCCGTCTACCTATTAAAAAAATAATTAAATTCCTACGACGCAACTTCAAACTCCGTCTAATATGAGATTTTTTTTTATTTTAAATTAAATTGCTATAAAATACCATTCGACGATTGCAGCAAAGAGGCAAAATCTATATGCATTTATGCATTTTCTAAATAATCACGACTGTCGATGCTCTGAGTAAAGCAAGATCTTATTATTTAGTATATAAAAGATATTAATTAAAGCGTGCATGGCACGTGCAGTTACTAGTTTACTTTAGAGTTAGACAATTATCTGTCGCATGAAATTTACCCACTTTTTAACTCTTTATTAGTAAATAAGACCTAACAATAATAGCGTGTGGGACCCACAAAATTAGCTGTACTTTTGGCAGTAAGTTGACTGGTAGGTACAAGTTTTAGAATCGTTTACCAAAATAACTAGGGTTGGTAACCGGGCCGAGCTTACTCGCGACCCGCTCGCCAAAACCCAACCTGTTAAGATACAATTCGGGTCCGGGTCGAACCCATGAGTCTAAGCAGGTCGACCCGAGTCATCTAATTTGGGTTTCCAACCCGTCGAACCCGGTCCGTCAACCCAATGATCAGTACCCAACCTACCCACCAACCCGCGATCGACCCACGGGTTTCGAACCGTTGGATCCGTACGGGTCAAATGTTCGACCCGCACGGGTCCAACGGCGAAAAAAATAGCCAACAGCTATTTTAGCTTTTTTTTTCTTTTCTTTTTCTTTTCCCCTATAAATATCCCTTAAACCACTCTAAAAATTTCAACCTTATTCTCTTACTCTCTCTACTACTACTACTCAATTCAATCTCAATTCTTTGAAATTTTGTCAACTAAGAAGCTAGCAACATAGAAGCGACAAATTACGATCGTACCGAATTCAACATTCAACTACGTCTACTTTAATTTTTCAACTCCTCCAAGGCTCCAACAAAGAAGCTCTCTTTCTTTCTATGTACGAGTCCGGATTTCTAGTTCTACTTCTACTTTTATTTTTGCTCTCATTCTATATACGAGTATCCACGAAGTACGGTTACAAAATTTCACAACCCTCTTATTGTCTTGATATTTTTTTTTAGTGTAAATTTATGGTATCATATTTGTTTATTGGTTTTTTTATCTTCTCTCTCACAATCCTCCTATCGTTTTCTAGATTTTTTTTAAAAACTTATCTTGTTGAATCCTGTAGGCAAGGCAAGAAACACTAGAGCGAGGGGTGAATAGTGTTGTATCAAAAATTAATTGCGGAATTGAAAGTTATCTTCTGTCCAGTCGACTATAAAAAAGATATCAGTCGACTGGGGCGTCAGAGTAGAAGAATAATTTAGACTAGTCTGATAAGTCGACTTAAATAAGAGAGACAGTCGACTCGCTAGAAGAGTTTTTGAGACGTTTGTTATATCAGTCTGATCAGTCGACTTAGAATGGATATCCAGTCAACTTACCAAAAAGATTTAGAGTAAACTGAAATACAAGTAATAAAAAAGTTCAAAGAGATACAACCACAGAGATTCTTATCACAGAGTACACAAGATGTATCCTGGTTCGGTCCTCCCGACCTACATCCAATCCCTAAGCAACCCACTTGTGATTTTCCACTATTCTTGAAAATGTACAAGAATACCCTACGGCATTTACACAACAACCTTGTCCAACCCGTAATTCTGTCTCACAACTAGAAAGAGCAACCCACTCTTCCACCATGAGTAAAAACCTGACTCTACAACCTAGAGGACCACTCTCCAACCGAGAGGACCACTTTCACAACCGAGAGTGAAAAGAAAACAATAAAATGTTTACAATCAACCTATAGCCTTGTTGTGAATGTGATTTTGTACGTGGCTATTTGGTCGACTTCTGAATTCATTCCAAAACGAATTCGATATTATGCTGGACTGAAAACAGAGAACCAAGACTTAGAATGCTTTTAGAATGCTTTTTCTTGTCAAGAACAAAAGCTTTAGAACTTAAGAAACAAAATGCTTGGAAAAAGTTGTTAACCTTTGTCAAATGATCTATGTACTCTTTTTATAGAGTTAGAGACGTATGAATGTTGGAAGGTTGAATCCCAACTGTCATACAACTGCAGTAAAAAAATTGATTTTGAAAAACAAGTTTAAAAATAGAAAACTGTCGAAACGGCTTGAACAGTCGACTGGGTTACTGTTATGAGTCGACTGGTCAGAGTTTGAAGAAGTTCAGATAGTTTTGTACAGGTTCAGTCGACTGATCCTCAACGGCAATCGACTTGTACTCAATAGCTGATCTTGTTCAAACTGTTTCGACCTTTAAATTTTGTAAAACATACAGTTATAAATTTATATGTGAGTGTGTGTGTGTAACAAGGTTGTTCATCAATCTAATTCTCAACAAAGAGAAAAATTACATTTATTTTACAAGACACACAAACTATAAGACATTGAAGCGTTGGTCTTGACTTGAGTCTTGAGTCTTGAGTGAAGCTTTAGCCATTGTCTTTGTATGAAGCTTTGCTTGATCATTTGTCAGCTTTAGAACCTTGTGGCTTGCTTGATCAATTTGATTTGAGGCCTTTGTGTATCATACATGATAACTTTGATACAACCTGCAATATATGAGAAGTAGCACAACAACTTTGCATTGTGTTGGAATCATCAAAATCAAGAATCAACATTGTTCCCCTTTTTGATGATGACAACACAATAGCTTACAATAATAGGAATAAAAAATATTACACTTGCTCAATGTTCAATGCTCCTCTAACAAATGTACAATATGCATATATTGAAAAAAAACATGCACAACATGCACTATAATAAAACATACACAAAAAATACACAATATACAATATTTTCTCCCCCTTTGTCATCAACAAAAACAAAAATTAGGAGAGACAAGCATAGGAAGCATAAAGATGCAAAAAGCAAAGTTATACATAGAAAGTGAAAAAATCGCCTCAAAAGATGTGTTAATTTTTGAATTTGAAGAAAAACTGATTTGCGACAGTCGATTGATATGTAAAGCAGTCGACTTAGTCGAGAGCAAAATAGAGAAACACAAAATAGCAGAAATACTACTGGCAGTCGAATGTATTACTGTACACAGTCGACTTTCCAGAGTATACAAACTCAGGAAAATATATATGAAAAAAAGTAGTTGGTCAGTCGACTGAAATAAGGTCTTAAGTCGACTTACCAGAGTTAAAATCTCAAGAAACATCAGAAAAACTGCAAATTCCTATTTCTCTTCTTAAAGTGATAAATGTGCCTTCCTTAAGTGGTTTAGTAAAGATGTCAGCTATCTGTTTATCAGTAGAAATAAAGTCTAAAGAAATGTCTCCCTTTAAAACATGACCATGTAAAAAATGATGTCTAATATCAATATATTTCGTACGTGAATGTTGATCTGGATTTTTAGATAAGTTAATGGCACTGGTATTATCACACATTATTGAAGGCTTTGAAAAAGAAATACCATAGTCTAATACGGTTTGTTTCATCCACAAAATTTGGGCACATGCCAAACTTGCAGCGATATATTCAGCTTCTGTAGTTGATAGGGATACGAAATTTTACTTCTTACTGCACCAAGATACTAAGGAATGTCCCAAAAAGTGACATGTTCCACTAGTGCTCTTGCGGTTAGTTTTACTATCAGCAAAATCCGCATCGCTATAAGACACAAGTTGAAAGTTATTGGTGCGTGGATAAAATAGACCATAATCAGACGTGCCTTTAATATATTTTAAAATGCGTTTCACAGCTTCTAAGTGAGACTCTTTAGGACTCGACTGATATCTTGCACACAAACATACACTAAACATAATGTCGGGTCTACTAGCAGTTATATATAAGAGTGAGCCAATCATACCTCGATAGAGTTTTTGATCGACACTCTTACCTAATTCAGATTTGTCAAGAGTTGTGGTAGTAGCCATAGGTGTGGTTTTACTACTCGTGCTATTCATGTCAAACCGTTTGAGTAATTCCTTAGCACATTTTTCTTGATTAATAAATATGCCATTAGGCGACTGTTTAATTTGCAGTCCAAGAAAATAGTTGAGTTCACCCATGTGACTCATCTCAAACTCATTTTTCATGGTGTTAGCAAACTCTTGACAGATATTACTATTAGTAGAACTAAAAATTATGTCATCTACATATATTTGTATGATCAAGATATCTGTCTCTATTCTCCTAATAAACAGGGTAGTGTCTACTTACCTATTTCAAAATTCGTTTCTAAAAGAAAAGTCTTCAATCGATCATACCAAGCACGTGGTGCTTGTTTAAGACCGTATAAAGCCTTTTTCAATTTGAAAATGTGGTTTGGGAATTATTCATGTTCGAAACCTGGTGGTTGCTTAACACAAACATCTTCCTTTATAAATCCATTAAGGAAAGCACGTTTAACATCCATTTGAAAGAGTGTAAAATTCATAAAATATGCAAAAGATAATAAGATACGGATTGATTCTAATCTAGCAACAGGAGCATATGTTTCATCAAAATCTATGCCTTCTTCTTAATTATACCCTTGAGCAACTAGTCTAGCTTTGTTCCTTACAACTTGTCCTTATTCATCTAACTTATTCTTGAATACCCATTTGGTACCAATTATAGTATGATCAGGAGGTCATGGAACTAAATCTCATACATCATTCCTTATAAATTAGTTTAACTCATCTTGCATGGCATTCATCCAAAACTTATTCTCACAAGCTTCTTGTATATACTTCGGCTCAAAATCCGACAAGAAACCTGTGTAAGAAAACATGTTAACATGTGATCTTGTCTAAATACCATGTGAAATATCACCAATTATTAAGTCATAAGGATGATCTCTAACTTCAACAAAAGATTTTGGTAAAGTTGGAAACATCACAACAGGATCAGTCGACTTGACCAATCCATCAGTCGACTGACTTACAGCAGTCGACTTGACTTCCTTATCAGTCGACCTATCTGCAAGGCTAGTTTGTTCTAAAGATGTAATTACTTTATTTAAAAGTGATAAATCAGTTTCATCATCTTCAATTAAAGTCGATGAAGACAAAGATTCATCAAATGCAACATGTATGGATTCTTCAATAGTCATTGTTGACTTATTAAAGATCCTATATGCCTTACTCCTATTTGAGTATCCTATAAAGATACCCTTATTAGATCTAGGATCAAACTTATCTAAATTATCCTTAGTGTTTAGAATAAAACACTTACAGCAAAATATTTTGAAGTAAGATACCTTAGGAATTCTATCAAAAAATAGCTCATAACATGTTTTCTTTAGCTTAGGCCTAATTAAAATTCTATTTAAAACATAACAAGTTGTAGCAACGGCTTCAGCCCAAAAATACTTAGGTAATTTGCTTTCAACAAGCATGGTACGTGCACATTCTTGCAAAGTCCTATTCTTCCTTTCAACCACTCCATTTTGTGGTGAAGCTCTAGGAAATGAAAATGAATGAGTTATACCATTCTTGTTGCAATATTCTGCAAACGTTTCATTTTCAAATTCTCCACCATGATCACTTCTAATAGTGACTATGGTTAGAGATTTTTTATTTTGAATTCGTTTACAAAAATTAGCAAATTCTACAAAAGCATCATTCTTATGTTTTAAAAAGAAAGTCCAAGTGAATCGTGAAAAATCATCTACTAAAACAAATACATACCTACTTTTATTTAAAGAAGCAACTCTAGTAAGGCCAAATAAATCCATGTAAATTAAATCGAGTGGCCTACTAGTAGAAATTATTTTTTTGTTTTAAAAATAGATTTAATTTGTTTACCTAGTTGACATGCAATACATAACTTATCCTTTTTAAATGATAGTCTTGGCAGCCCTTTAACTAGGTTGTATTTAAACAATTTAGAGAGATTTTTTATATTCACATGGCCAAAACGTTTATACCATAGCCAAGAATCATTATTAGAAGGTACTAAGCAAAAATTATTCGAAAAATCATATGCCTTTAAACATAGTTCATAAATGTTATTTTTCCTAAATCCTTGCAAAATTATATTTTGCATAGTAGAATCATAAATTAAGCATACATCTTTTTCAAACATGATTTTATAACCTTTATCACATAGTTGGCTAATACTCAACAAGTTATGCTTAAGTCCACTAACTAATAAAATATCTTCTATAGAAGGATTAGTGTACTTACCGACCATACCAATTCCAATGACCTTTCCTTTGTTGTTGTCACTAAATGTGACTGTTCCTCCATCAAAGTCTTGAATGGAAGATAGGAGGTTGGCATGACCAGTCATGTGCTTTGAGCATCCGCTGTCAAGTATCCAACGATCTCTCTTAGGTACCTATAAAATATTCAATGTGAATATGGTACCATTTTCATTGGGTCCAAAATAGATTAGTTTATTGGAAACCAAACCCAAGAAGAGTTTGATTTTCCACCATATGCAGAAATATAATTAGCAGAATTACATACAATAAGCATATATAAATTAATATAGGCATTTCTATCTTTCGGACTCAGGTTGACTGGAACCCATACATTTTTGCTCTGTCTAGTCAACTTTATTATACTTTTCAGTCGACTGTGACTAATATACAGTCGACTGTGAGGTAGTATCGGTCGACTTATCTGAGGTGTTTGTCTCGTTGAATGAGACTCAGTACCTTTGGACAGGCGACTGATTGGTGGGTTCAGTCGACTGGTCTGAACTATAGATTTGCCTTTATCATGAAAACTTACAGTTTTAGGCTTTTCAAAAAACTCGTAAAGTTTATGCTTAACACTGGAAATAGATACAGGTTTATTTACACTAGTGTTCTTGGAAGCATGAAGTTTTTCAACAGGTTTTTGAAAACCAAGTCCAAACATTTTATTGGATTGAACTTGATGTTGTAGAACATTATTTAAATTCTCCTTTTCTTTATTAAATTTAGATATGTTCTTAGATATCTCTTCATAATCTTTCTTTAGAGATACAAGATCTATATCTAAACTAGAAAGACGAGAATTTAAAGATTTCACTTCTTTATCAAGATTAAGATTCTCTTGAGAAAGTATTTGATTCACTTTCTCCAAGTTCTTAACTCTAATTTTTTCTTTTTTAAGTTCTTGAAAAATCGCGTTGAAAGCATCAAGTAAATCATTAGAGTCGTAGTCATTACTTGATTTTGAGATGCCATAAAACACACATTAGCAACCTCATTTGTCTCTTCATTTTCTTCTTCCGATGAAGCGTCGCTATCATCCCAAGTTGCTTGGTATGCCTTTTGGTTCTTCATGAACTTGTTCTTTGTGTACTTATCCTTTTTGAAGTTGGACGCATTTTTCTTAGGTTTCGCATTCTCTCGCATTCTCTAATGGGCAATCCTTCTTCATATGACCTGTTTTGTTACACCTCAAGCAAGTTGGAGGTTCATTAGATTCCTTAGATTTTGAATTAAACTTACCTTTTCTTAGGAACCTTTTAAACTTTCTCGTGAACATGGCAATCTCTTCCTCATCTTCTTCTTCAACCTCGGAGTCCGACATGTCCTTGAATGCTAGTGTCTTCTTCTTGGATTGTTGAGCTTCTTGATCCTTCTTGTGCTCTTCAAGTTGTACCTCATACGCCATAAGATTTTCCACAAGATTTTCAAGAGAAAGTTGTGTTAAATCGTTGGCCTCTTCTATGGCGGTGGTCTTCTTCTTCCATTCGGGGGTTAGTGCACGAAGGACCTTCCTCACCATTTCAGTTTGAGTGTACGTCTTTCCAAGCGTCACAAGTGAATTTGTGATGTCCGTGAACCTTGTAATCATCTCAGACACATTCTTGTTCTCCTTCATGCGGAACATTTTGAACCTGTGAACAAGAACAGATATTTTATATTCTTTTACTCTATTTGTTCCTTCATGAGTTACCTCGAGTGTGTGCCAAATTTGATGTGCGGTTGTTACATTGGACACACGGTTGAACTCCTCCTTTGTAAGGGCACAAAATAGCGCATTCATCGTCTTTGCATTGTTCATTGTTTGGTTCTTCATATCGTCGTTCTATTGTGCATATGGAATGGTAGGAGCGGTGTACTCGATCTCTATCATGTTCCATATTTCATAGTTGATGGACTGAAGGTAGATCTTCATTCTACACTTCCAATGGTTGTAATTGGTTCCATCGAAAAGGTGTGGTGTTTGTGTAACACCCCGCAAAATTGGAATTACAATTTTGCCCCTGGGTGTTACGCACGTATATTTTGTAATGTGTTTCACTACATATTTTGGATTTGTACTATTTATATATTTTCCATATTGATTTCAGTCAACTAAAATATAATATTTCAATCCCTGGGATTTACGTGCTTTTTACGTGTTTTGATGCACGTGTTTTCACCACTACGTACAATATTTTCTATAGGTTTAAATTATTTATTTTTATGTATTTAAATCTATTTTATAAAACTAAAATTTATTTTCCCCATATTTTGATTAAAATGTAATTTTTTCGATTTTCTGCACGTATAATGCACGTACTTTCTACGTGTTGTGATTTCATCATGAAATATATGTAAATTAGTAAATATAATTTTGCTTATATTATTTTTAATTATATTTAATAACTTTTCATCAATAAAGTTGATTTTCGCATTTTCGTGTTTTTACGTGCGACACACGTGTTTTCGGCGAACGTATTTTGGTATCCGTTTTCAAAATAAATTTGTGAGTGTGTGTACTTATTTTAATCGTGCTAGATACATTTTGATTTTTTTTAGGTAAACTATTTTTACTAAACATGTGAGAACATACAAAACAGTAATCATCTAAAACCACTTTAGCACTTAATTGGCTTAGTTATGGTCACAAGTATAAATTTCTGTATGTACCTTACAATTCATTGTAGGCATTAATATATTTTATGTGTTTGAGTTTCATTTTTCAAATTTCTGGACTTCACTGACTTTGGAAAAAAGTTCATTTGCTCATATAAAGTTACATAAAGAATTATTAAGATTTGTTTCAAACTTAGTCTTGTATATTTTCTAGGGAAAGTGACAAAGAAGTTGAATTAGTAAATGTACTTTGTTTCCAAAATTATTATTTGAATAAATAATTCTTCTTGAAGAAAGGAAAAATAGGTAATAAGTTTCTCTTGTTATAAACAAACCCTCTTGTTGAATAGGGATTGCTAATTGAGATTAAAAATTTGTGAGAATTCATATAGAGTTTTGGAAAGAATTATTATATCACTTGTTTGCCTTGATGAGATTATGTGAATATGTTTGTTTACGATTAAGAATTTTTTTTGTGACTAATTTCCTACAAGAGATTTGGATCTATGCTATGAATTCATGAAAAGAATTGTTGCCTTAGAAAGATAGTGAATAAAATGAATGAATGATGCTAGAATAAGACATATATCAAGTTGTGAATAGGTTGAAGAGTATGAATACCCATGGTTTCTTTTGTGAATGAATGAATCATGAGTGACGCAAAAATGAGACATTGATTAAGGTATGACTAAGTTAGAGACATGAAAATAATTAAGTTTAAGACATGTTTACAAAAGGGTATATGTACCCATGTTTCTTGTATATGAAAGTTTATGATTAAGAATTAGTAAGACCTCAGTACCGGCATTATTGAAAGAAAGGATTTAAGAAATGATTTGGAGATATGGCTAAGGAGCCATCTCGTATTTGTTGATTAAGTCCGGTAGGAGGTAAAACTAATTCTATGAGTGGAAATTATTCATGTCTTGAACTTAAGAAAATTTAGGCACATAAGTGAAGATGTAGTAAACTTAGAGAAACGTAAGTGGGGTGCTCTATATAGTCGGCGGTGGACTCCAAGACTATAGACCCAGTTGGTGGACTGAGGTTGCCTTGTAGGAGACGGATTATTATATTTTAATCCTGGACTATGAGGACGGGTCAGCGGTGGACTCCGGGATCTTGAGTAGTCGGACGGATGGGCTTTTGTGTTTACCGTCTCCAATGTATATATATATATATATATATATTTTTGCTGGGCTAGAGGGTCACATACGGGACGATTCGCACGATGTGGAATCTGTTATAACAGCCGGCGGTGGACTCCAAGGCTGGGATTCAAATTCGTGGAATAGTCTGAACTTTGTTTTGCTACCGGGTAGTTTTCATGGCGAGGGATCGAGCTCTGTATTGTGAAGAACGTAGGCGCTTGCCCTCGGACCTATGTAGTATGGGATGCATAGAATCCGAACAAGTGTACATTAGTGTCATCCTAGTGTAGAATGGTATGCATTAGGCATTAAGACATGACATACACTTATGTTTAGAATAATCACTTTTGACACTTTACTTGTTCATTCAATCTTTTTGTGATTTGTTAAAGTATGAGATCGTTATACTATTCCCGGCATAGAGAGGATAGCCGTGTATAACATTTCGTCAGTTGTAAGTAACTGACGAGCCCACAGATTAACATGCAGGTAAAGGACCATTCATGGAGTTATAAAGTGGATATGCTATTGCTATATGAAAGTTTAAAAAGTTGCAAATGATGTAAAATTGTACAAGTTATATTTTTGTTTTCAATTATTGTAAGTTTTCCGCTGTGTAAAAACCAAGTGTAAAAGAACTCTGATGTAATATTGGAAAGTTTTAAAATTTCCTTGTAAAATTGTACGAAGTGAAGTAAAGATCCTGTGAAATCTCGAATTTATCCTTATTTAAAATTTGGGATGTTACAGTTTGTGTAGATTGGCCTTCATAGTATTGATTTGCATTAGAAGTAGTTGTCATTGCACTCAACCAGGCTCTGATACCAAGTGTTGGAACCTGTGGGCAAGGCAAGAAACACTAGAGAGGGGGTGAATAGATTTGTATCAAAAATTAATTGCGAGATTGAAAGTTATCTTCTGTCCAGTCGACTATAAAAGAGATATCAGTCGACTGGGGAGTCAGAGTAGAAGAATATTTTAGACTTGTCTGATAAGTCCACTTAAACAAGAGAGACAGCCGACTCGCCAGAAGAGTTTTTGAGACGTTTGTTATATCAGTCTGATCAGTCGACTTAGAATGGATATCCAGTCGACTTACTAGAAAGATTTAGAGTAAACTGAAATGCAAGTAATGAAAAAGTTCAAAGAGATACAACCACAGAGTACACACGATGTATCGTGGTTCGGTCCTCCCAACCTACATCCAGTTCCCAAGCAACCCACTTGAGATTTTCCACTATTCTTGAAAATGTACAAGAATATCCTACGGCGTTTAGACAACAATCTTGTCCAACCCGTAGTCCTCTCTCACAACTAGATAGAGCAACTCACTCTTCCACCAAGAGTGAAAACCTGACTCTACAACCTAGAGTCCTACTCTCCAACCGAGAGGACCACTTTCCCAACCGAGAGTGAAAAGAAAACAATAAAATATTTACAATCAACCTATAGCCTTGTTGTGAATATAATTTTGTACGTGGCTATTTGGTCGACTTCTGAATTCAGTCAAAAACGAATTCGATGTTATGCTGGACTGAAAACAGAGAACCAAGACTTAGAATGCTTTTAGAATGCTTTTTCTTGTCAAGAACAAAAGCTTTAGAACTTAAGAAACAAAATGCTTGGAAAAAGTTGTTAACCTTTGTCAAATGATCTCTGTACTCTTTTTATAGAGTTAGAGATGTTTGAACGTTGGAAGGTTGAATCCTAACTGCCATACAACGGAAGTAAAAAAAATTGATTTTGAAAAACAAGTTTAAAAACAGAAAATTGTCAAAACGGCTTGAACAGTCAACTGGGTTGCCGTTATGAGTCGACTGGTCAGAGTTTGAAGAAGTTCAGACAGTTTTGTACGGGTTCAGTCGACTAGTCCTCAACGGCAGTCGACTGGTACTCAACAGCTGATCTAGTTCAAACTGTTTCGACCTTTAAATTTTGTAAAACACACAGTTATAAATTTATGTGTGAGTGTGTGTGTGTGACAAGGTTGTACATCAATCTAAGACTCAACAAAGAGAAAAATTACATTTATTTTACAAGACACACAAACTATAAGACATTTAAGCTTTGGTCTTGACTTGAGTCTTAAGTCTTGAGTGAAGCTTTAGCCATTGTCATTGTATGAAGTTGTGCTTGATCATTCGTCAGCTTTAGAACCTTGTGGCTTGCTTGATCAATTTGATTTGAGACCTTTGTGTATCATACATGATAACTTTGATACAACCTGCAATATATGAGAAGTAGCACAACAACTTTGCATTGTGTTGGAATCATCAAAATCAAGAATTAACATATCTCGCCTAGATTGTATTTAATTTTTTCACACACTAATATATCAACATGTCTAGATCACGAGGTAGAGGCCGTAGTCAAAGTGGACAAGATTCCACCGGCACTTCTCTTAGGCCTCCTATTGTCCCACAAAATGAGTCCGCCGAAGAGTACCCTATGACCGGACACATTGGTACTCACGATGTGTTTGTAGGAGACATAGACATAGAAGAAGAACAACTAACACAAGCAACCGGAACAACACAACCGAATAGTAGTAGGAAAACTAGAGGGGAAACTAGTGATTGAAACAAATTTTATGATTATGTTCCCGACGAAGAAAATCTGGGTGTAGGTACAAAAATTTGTAAAGCTTGTTCGAAAGCATATAATGAAAGAATGGTGAGGGGACGGGTACAATAAAATGACACATCCAAAATGTACACAAGCAACTTCTTGTAGACTTACCCGGCCAACAAAAAATTTACCCTAGGACCGGTCTAGTTGATAGCCACCCTTTTGATCCGGAACTTGTTCGTTGAAAAATGGCCCGACTAGTTATTAAGGAAGAGTTACCATTTTCCTATTCTGAGAGTAGGGACTTAGAAACTTTTAATCAAACCGCATTAAACCCGTATTTTAAAAGAATCCATAGGAATACTTTGAAGCCTGATTGTTTTAAAATGTATAATGAAATGAGAGAAACTTTGATTGCCATTTTATGAAGTTTAACTTGTAGAGTTTGATTGCCATTTTATGGAGTTTAACTTGTAGAGTTTCTTTAACTTCCAATTGTTGGACAGTTTGCAACAATATTTCAATGATCGGAATAACTTGTCATTTGATCGATAGTGATTGGATTATTCAAAAAGGATCATATCACTTGCCGCACTGTTCTATCCCCATAGTGGTAATGAAATTGCAAATCGTATTTTAGAAATTTGTAATGTTTTTCATATTCGTGATAAAATTATGTGTATAAGTTTTGATAATGCATCTAACAACAATGCATCAATTGGTATATTAAAAACCGCTTAAAACCCTCCATGTGACAATATTTTTCATGTTAGATATGCATGTCATATTTTAAATTTATGTATTTAAGATGCATTAAAAATAGCCGAACCATATATACTTAACATTAGAAATTGTGTACATTTTATTGCATTAAGTGGCCCTATATTTCAAGAATAGAAAGCTTGGTGTAGACTTAAAATGTACATTTTAAAAAAATTTCAAAGGATGTTAAACACCGATGGAACTCTACTTATGATTTGCTACATGTTGTTAATGAATATAAAGCATGTATAAATGATTTTTGTATTGCAAAAAATATGCCAAATTTTGAAATGACTCCCCAAGATTGGTTTTATGCCGAATCTTTGTTAAAATTTTTAGAACCTTTTAAAACTGCAACTTTCAAATTTTCAAAATTTTATGAATCTACTTCTAGTAACATTTTTATTTCAGTAGTTACTATGATGCAAACTTTCAAAGAAATGATCGATGATGCTTTTATTGGTCATATTGTGAAACCTGCATACACCAAATTTTTTAAGTATTTTAATCCTTCTCATATGTTGTATTGTACTGCTACTGTGATGGATCTTCGTATCAAATTAGAAGGTACAAAGAGTTTGATTGAAATGTTTTTTAATTTACTTGGGGAATATGATTCTGAAATTGATTTGGAAACATTTTTAGCTAAATTTGAAGTGATAATAAATAACTTGTATGATTTTTATGATAGAAGTTTTTCATCTAGTAGTACTACTACTTTAGTTAGTTCTTCTTCTGCTACTTCTAGAGGTTAAGGGTAAAAAAAAAATAGATGATGGCACATTTAATTTACTTGCACAACTTCATTCAAAAAACCTAGGACTAATCAACCAAATGAATTACATTGGTATAATTAATAAGATTCTGAAAGTTTTACTTCTACACTTGATATTTTACAATGGTGGAAAGACCATGAACATACTTATAGTATTCTTAGATGTATGGCTAAAGATCTACTAACTCCTTCGATCTCTACATTTGCTTCAGAAAGTACATTTTCTACAAGTGGCAGGGTTCTAACCGATTACAGGAATCACTTGAAGCCCCAATCGTTGAAGATACTCACCTGTACAGAAGACTGGATGAAGGCCGAAAATAGGACTCAAGGAAAAGGGTTCGACACATCTACAAGTGGAAGCAACTCGTCGGAAGAACAACAACAACAACAATAGCAACCAACATGAAGAATTGAAGACCAACAACAACAACAACAAATTGAAAAAAATTGTAAATGTATAAAAAATTGTATAAAATCTTTGTTTGTTATAAAAAAATTAGGATAATTGAAGAAAATTGAAATTGTATCAAAGAAAATTGTTATTGTATAAAACAAATTTGTAGAAAATCTTTGTTTCTTATTACAAATTGGGAAACTTGTATAAGTTGAAATCATATTAATAATATACACATTTTTTGGCAATTTCACTCTTTGATTCTTATTATTATTATTACTTTTTATTATATTATTAAAATTACATTTTTTTTAAAGTTTAAAATAAAAATAAAAATTAGACGGCCCAACCCGTGACCTGACTCGGGTTGGACCCCGAATGGGTTCGCGGGTTGGGCGGGTCGAGTTTTTTAAATTCCGAACCGGCCCGGCCTGGCCCGGTTGCCACTCAGACCCAACCCGAACCCGCCCTAGTTGGGTTCCAACCGGGACAGGTTCGACCCGACCCGGCCCGGTCAACATGTTTGCCAACCCGAAAAATGACCCAATTTTTTAAAGTGTTTACCAAACTGACCGACTTCCCAAACTATTTATCAAATTGACCCACTCGCTGTTTTTGGTTTTATGATTTTCTCAAACACTTTAAAAAAATTTGAACATTCAATTTCTACCTAAAATGTACAACAATCGCTATCTGAGATAGTGAGTTCCTTTGAACCAGACTCGCTATCTCGATAGCGAGTGTAGTTCAAATGAACTCGCTATCTCAGATAGTGTTGTTGTACTCATTTTTCAGAGAAATTTTGAACATGAAATATATACAACTATATTCGCTATCTGAGATAGCGAGTCTAGTTCAAATGAACCTGCTATATCGGATAGCGAGTGTCGGTCTATGTATTTCAGGTATAAATTTTTTTTTTTGATGTAAACGGATAGAGTCGAACGACTCCAGCCCGATCAAAAAATATATTGATAATATGAATATCTAATGTACAAACATCTATACAGGGGTTTTACAAGAAGTAAAACAAGAAGAACATCAAATAATAAAGCAGGGATTAAGAGCACCAACAGAATTAGAGTAATTACAATCGGCTAAATGACCGGATGCAACAGAACAACATTCGAAAGAGACGGGTTGGGCCAGGGGCAGAATCATCAAGGCTGCAGGCAAACACCATCAAAGAGAAGGGAGGCAGGATGACGCAACCGCAAGCCTAGCTGAATGCTAAAACTTATCCGGCACTAGAAGCTGTCAGCGACCGATGAAAATCTGATCGAGTGGAGGATTCCTAGGCGAAATTGCATGTTTAAAATTTCTCTAAAAAATGAGTAGAACTACACTCACTATATGATTGCGATGTCAATTGAACTAAGCTCTCTATCTGAGATAGCGAGTATAGTTATATATATTTCAGGTAAAAATTACATGTTCAAAATTTATATAAAAAATGAGTATAGCTAAGTTCATTTGAATTAGACTCAGATAGCGAGTAGGTCAATTTGGTAAATAGTTTCGAAAGTGGGTCAGTGTGAAAAATACTTTCAAAAAGTGGGTCATTTGGGTAAACATTCCAAGTTTTACCGTCATAAATAAGGCTCCGTGAACATACTCAGGTAGCGTTTGGCACAGCTTAAAATTAGCTTCTCTTCTCCTTTAGAAGGAGAAGCTGAGCCAAACGCGTATTTTGAAAAGCTCTACAGAAGGAGAAGTAGCTTATTTTTAATGAAGAAAAGGAGCTTCAAAAAAAGCCCTCAAGAGCAACTTCTGGCTTCTCTTTTTCTTTTTTTACCTTTTCTTTTTTTTTTTGGCCCTTTCCACATATCAAACCCTAACAACAAAAATTCTCCCCCTTCCCCTTCCTCGCCGAACAGTCGTGACCGGGAAACACCATCGTTGATCTTTCCACAAATTAATCCAACCCTGGCTGCATCTTCTGGAGAAGGAGGAAAGCTGAAGGCAGCACCACCATCAATGGATCCGAACAACTGAACATTCTAGGTTTCACGATCTTCCGGAAACATGACCGGCGAGGGTCAGATAATTATGACACAGTGTCCCATCCGTCGCTCTCTTTGTCCTCAGAGGATGATCCCTATTATAGAATATTTCATGCTAGAAAAGTGTCCCATCTACGTCGCTCTCTTTGTCTTGATTGTTCAAGGATAAGAGCTTCTCCTCCTTCAGCGACAACACTGACTGGCTAAGGGAAATTGTCAAGTTATAATCAAACAAAAATAGGAAATGATGGTTGTATAAAATAATAATTAAAATTTTAAAACAACCAAAAAGAAGCTTGAAAATCACTGCAATTGTTTGCATATTCTGAAAATATATACATTTTTTAAATCAAGTAGCTTTAAAGCTAATAAAAATTAAACTATCCAAACAGCTTTAGCTTTTAATTTCAAAGCTCTAGTTTCTGGCTTCTCCTTCTAAAGTAGCTTTAAAGCCCAAAAAAAGCTAGGCCGAACGATACCTCACGGTCATTTATATGACACATAATCTTAAACTGTTTTTAATAATTAGGGGTATTTAACAAGTATATCCCTAACAAATATGCTAATATCATATATGCCCTTCAAAAATATATATTTGTCCCTAACAATATGAGTTCATTTCTTACTTACCCCTAAAAGTTACCTCAATCTCTCAATCTACGTATATTTGAAATTTATAAGATTAGTAACGAATTTGGGTAGAAAACATGAGGAAGAAGATGAAGTTACAAAGATGTACTGTAAATTTGCCCATTTATTAAGAAAACTAAAAAAAATTGAGATGGTTTGATGTGTTTCGGTTGGTTTTATAGTCGACTGAGTTTATAAAGAGTAAGAAGAAAAAGCATGACTAGTAAAGAAAGGGGATTTCAGTCATTTTACATAAAACCAATTAAAGATAATTGTATATTTCATATATTTTTATAGCCTTTATGTAGTTTTAACTTAAGGGGCAACTTAGAGATTGAATACACATTATTAGGGGCAAATGTGAATATACACATTTATGAGGGGTATATGTGATATTCACACATTTTGTTAGGGGTATAAATGTTAAAAACCCTAATAATTAATTAATTTAATTAATTAGTTTTGTTAGGTTTGTATACATAGTAAAAATTACTTTGTCCGAGATAGCACAGTTGCAGTACATAAAAGAGACAAAAAGTATCAGTATTTTCAAAAATATAGCTTTGGGTTTTGAATTTTGATCTGAATATACCACCAAGCAATGTCTTGGATTGTAAAAGAATGTAGTACAAAATTGTAGCTAGGTTGAGATATTGGGTTCAAGGCCTAGACATCTGCAAAACTTTTTTTAAAAAAATTTAATGTGGATATTATGCAATTATCCTTACTAGTAATTTACACGTGAGATACACGTCTTAATAAAATTAGTTTTTTTTTAAAGTAAAAATTTAGACGTGGTGTGGGCTTGAACCTAAAACCTCCTTTATAATAATTATGCATATGCATTACATGTGTTGATAGATTTACAAATGACACTAAGGCCTTCTCCCATTATAATATTAGAGATTAGAGATTAGAGATTAGAGATGTGATGAGTATATTTCATTTTAAATATTTTTTTTGTTTGAACTTTGTACTTAATGCAATGTTTGCTACTAGCAAACAAATACATCCTCGGCCACATGGGTCATTGACAAATTTTAAATTCCATATACCTCACTCACAAATTGTGATTTTTATATAACCCACTCACAATTTTAGTTCAACCCAAAAAACTACTTAATCTATAAATTTCCTATAAATTGTAAATGATGTATATGGAATTATGTGATGTATATGGGTTGAGTTAAAATTGTGAGTAAATTATATGGAAATTACAATTTGTAAGTGAGGTATATAGAATTTAAACCTTTGTGAGTGACTCATGTAGAAAAATCCTTTATCTTAACATGGTTCAAGGCCAAACATGAAAGTGACAAGGCAATACTTAGCCAAAATGGTGGGTTTTCATGTTTGCTAATTCCCTATCATTGAAATGCTTTAGGCATATGTTATGTAAAAAATGAATGCTAGTAGATAAATTGGCATGTTTTAGTAATTTGAAGTGTTTAGGTTATTTACTATTGAAATCCTTTGCTTGATTAATTTGTAGGCGGTTTAACTGGTTTAAAAACATGTTGAATGTAGCTCTCTGTGGGCAAACACATTTGAAGTGCTTGAAACAGACTATTCGTGTCATGCCATCAAACGTAGGGTCTAAATCTAGATGTTATAAGAAGCGGTGTGGATTATATTATATAAAAGAGGTTTGATTCCAATGGCTGGCAACAAGCTTAAAGCGCTTAACACAAGCTAACAAGACATCTTGCTCTTATCGTGCCATTAAACATATCCTTTGAATTTATCCGTTGTACAAAGCGGGTTGGATCCTATGAAGAATATTTGATTATAATTTGAACATTCTGAAAAATATCCACCGAAACATGGTTACTTTTATCAATTTTGCCCTAGCTTCCAATATCCAATTGATACCGATATTTCCAGAAAAGATAAAACAAAATAGTTGTTCAAGGAGACTAAACTACACACAAGCGGTCACACAACTTAGATGTTTAATCAAAATTAACTTTAAGTTGCATGTAAATAACTACAAATTTATTTGAATCTTTCCTATATATGGTCCGAATTGGCGCAAATCTCAGAGAATTGATGATTATAATTGTCACGTTATCAGTGTCAAGTTCCAAATCCAGCTGTTATACCAAGCGACATAGATTTGCATGGACAAGAATATATTCCTACGACTGGCAACAAGTTTTAAGTACTCATGTAACTACATCATTCTAACAAGATAGTCTGCCCCTTGTCACGTCTTTAAACCTACGCTTTAGATATAAACGTTGTATACATCTGTCTCCAGTCATATGAAAGATATTCAATTCTAGTTTTTTGCAACATGTGTGAAGCAATCATGATAGTCTGAGAAGACAACATGTATTTTATCACGTCTTTAAACTTACGTTCCAAATATAGTCGTTGCACAAAACGGTCTTGGACCTTATGAAACATATTCGATTCAAATTTAACATTCTGACGATATTCCACCCAAAAAAAGAAGAAACTATCCATCTTTACCTCGATTTCCATATCCAATTCAAGAGCAATTCATCCAAATGAGCAGAAATAACACGATAAAAAAAGTCATCAATGCAACATAAAATTACATGCATACATTATCCAACGCTGACCTTTAATCAAACCCTCTTCGACCTCATAGTAACCAGTTGCAAACTGTGTTAAAACACGTACTTTTCTTTCCTAATCTAACCAACCAAATAATTCTCCAAAGGCTCCACACATTGTAAAATACATACTTAGTCCCCCTTCACCAAATAACTCTCCAAACCCTAACAAATCCGAACACAAATCCCAAGCATCGATGAACAATTAGAACATGCCCTTATACCAACCCTAACAAAACCGACCACAAATCCCAAAGAATCGATGAACGATTAGAGCATCCACAGGTGTTTGCTAATTATCCATAAAATGCATTTTATAGCAAACGACGAGCTGCAGTCGTTGTTATTTATGCATATTTTGGCTAAAAAGCAACAGTAGATTGCTATAAATGAGAGTGGATATGAGAATTATGCATAATTTAAACGACGCAACTTCAATTTCTGTCCCTCTAAAAAAATATTATTTTAATAGTCAGACGGAACTTCTACTTCCGTTCCTCCCCAAAAAAATAATTTTTCGTAATTAAAAAAATCGAAAATGAAGCAATCCCTTGGACGCAACTTCTAGTTGCGTCCCTCACTTGTGCAATTGTCGGATGGAACTAGTCTAGTTCCATCTGTTGTGATTTTTTTAAAAAAAATAAAAATTGAATTACCATTTGGCCCCTTCTTCATTCAACTGCTCCTTTTTACTTTCCCAGATCAATCCAACGGCTCACGGCTCTTTTTCTATCTGAACAGTTCACTAACTTTTTTTTTATATATAGTACCCATCCTGAACCCAATATTAGCATCACAATTGTCTTAAAAAATTTTAGATCTCAAGTTTCTATACCTCTCTGTTTTGTACTGAGTTATTTGTGTAAGAAAATAAATAGCGAGCCGAAGTGCAAGGGGGAGAGCATATACGACTCAGGAAGATGTTCTTCTCTGCCAGAGTTGGATTAGTATAACTCAAGATCCACTGATCGGTAAATTTGCAGTGGATTATTTTGGAGTTGAAGTTTACAAAGTCTAGTCGAGAAATAAATGTACACAGGATGGCAACATATAAATACTGATCATGCCGCTTAAAGAAGAACAAATCATCAACGTCCCATCCAATCTAAAAGTTAATAAATAGGTGTAAAAAAAGTCAAAACCTATACTTCGTACATAGGCAAGTAACTGTGAATAATGGGTACGGAAGTGAATAAATACAAAAACTTATGTCACTACAATCCAAGTATAAACCTACTAGGCATGTGACATTAATATTGTGACTACAATACCCTCAAGTCTACAATCCCCAAGTTAATACAGGATGACATTAATGCTGTGGTTACAAATGAGGAAAACAAATTTGAAGTTGACATTAATACCCTCATGTGACATTTACAAGTTGATATTAATACCATCAAGCTATATAGAAAATAAATGATGTACTATTTTTCTTATTCTTCATAATTATACTATGTTTCGGGCAAAAATGAGGACATGGATGTCCGGTGTCATCTAAATTCGGATTCAGTGGTCTATGTCGGGAATTAGATGGTCTGTTCATCGATACAGATCACCTAACATTTGGTAATTCAGGTGGAATTGATTCCCTCAATGTAATACCCTGATTTTTCAATTATTGAAAAATTATTTATTTTGCACGTAGTGTGCACGTGCAATATTTTGTTTGGATTATTTTATTATGATGTGTATAAATATATATATATATATATTTGTTCTCAAATTATTTTGTACAAAAGACTTTCTTTAATAAATAGAAAGCCTTATTTTAATTTAATTAAAAGGGCCTTTTTCTTAAAAGCCCAAATGTATTTTATTTTATTTATTTTAATAAACTATTTTGGCCCAAAAATAAAGCCCATGAATTAATCTATTTTTAATTAAAACTTGTCATGTAGAAGACTAATATATCATTATTTTATTTTTGTACAAATTAAAATGTACAAATTTGGCCTAGTTGCATGCACGTGCACTACACGTACACGTGCAATGCACACTCTTGATGGGGCCGGTTTGCATTCTTTTTGGGAGGGAATTTTGAATTTAGTCATGGTGTTCATGGAGGTAGTTTTGTGGATGTGGGTAGTTTTTATAACTCCTACTCTAATCTTGGCCCTCCATTCTACAACCAACTAATCAATCTTGGCCCTCCATCTCACTTGTTTTCTAGTATAAATACCCCCCCTCTCATGGCTATTTTCATATGCAATTACATACTTCCAAATTATAGTTTTAATTAGTAATAGTGTGAGTTATAAAAGATAGAGAGATTGTGTGGGATTGCTTGATTGTTCCAAGGAGGAGTGGCCAGCTACTACAAGAGGAAGCATTCGGTTTTGCTTGGTGTGGAGCTTGTGCGCGTCGTCTAGGAGGTGGTGCTTCCACTCGCAAGGACCTTGTTGCTTTGTGTGTTTTTCTCTCCATTCAAGGTGGGTAACCTTCCATATTTCTAATGTAGGAATCTATGCTATATTTAATTGTCAAAACTATGCATGAAAAAGAATACTAATAAGAACATACTTTAATTGAAAAGTTAGTGTATGAATTGATTGAAATATGGTGATTAACTTGTATGAAATTCTAGCATGAAATTAAATTGTGTGTAGAATTCTCCATGATTATTAGTATGAATGAATGATGGTGGAATATTGCTAGCATGATGCATGAAAATTTCCAATTAGAACGCTTGTTAATTGTATGGTTGAAACATGAAATTGATTAAGAGAAGGGCACACTTTAATTTGAAAAGAATGATTTTCTTGAATGATTGAGTTGTAATTATGCTAATTAATGAGTAATAGTATACTTTGGGACATAGATGAACTAATGAAATTACTTTGTTATCATCAAAGAAGAACTACTCAAAAATTAGTAGTTTTGAGTTTTACCTATTCATGTGCTAAATAGACCTTTATGTTGATATGGGTATGGATAAATCCAAAAATGTATGTGTTATGAATAAAAATTAATAACAGTGAATTATCATAAGAAAAATTGTGAATAAAAAGGGATTAGAAGACTAATTGATTATTCAATGTCGAAAATAAAAATTATGGTAGTCTTAATGAACAATTTATTAATTTGTGTGGAAAAAACTATGTTTTTAGTACAAAAAATTATTTTATACTTGCTGTTATGAAAATCATGTGAAGAGGATTTAATCTGGAATTTTCCAGTAGTTTTTACAAAGGCAATATGAACCAAGATTAATTTGAACATCGAGTTGTTTTTAAAACAATACGAATATGACTCATATGGGTTTTTATTGGGTATCGTGACAACCTGAGCTAGTAGCTCAGGCGGTCACTGAGTGCGGCTGGCTTCTCTGGGTTGAGCGGTTCGAACCCCAGGATTAAACATCTTTTTGTTTAATTCTTTCAAAAGAATTAAACAGCAGGTTGAGAGCATTTAAAGCTCTCAGTTGCTTTTTACACTGTGGCGGCAACCGGCCTAGTGGCTTGTTCTTTGGGTTGTGTCGGTGGTGTGCTTGGGTTCGATTCTTGTCATCGGCATATATAAAAAATAATTTTTTTGGGAGTTTTAGATGTCCAAAAAATGTGAAAAAAATATGGTTATTCTCATAAAAATACAAGGAATTTTATAAGAATGATTTGGGTATTATTTGAATAAATTTTAACCATGGTTTGGAGTCAAAAAGCATATATAGACATATGGTTCTAAATGGATTATTGGTATAAAACTATAACTTGAAAGAATAAGTGAATTGAAACATTAAGAGTTGATTTGGCAAAAAGAAATGTGGTTATATGATATGATGCAATTATTTTCTCACTTGTGGAACAATATGAAGTGTGCATATTGTTTAGTGATGAGGAATTATTGATGTGATAATTGATAAGTATATGCAAACTTATGTGCAATGATGGACTTGTGAACAAAATGAGAAATCATGGATTGAAAAGAGAATATACATATGAGTATGAGAACTCGATATGGAAATTTTATAAGTTGAAGATTGTGAAATGAAATTTGAAAGAGAGTAGCTAAGTCTCCCCGGCATTGAGAAAGAAAATGAAATGAAATGAAATTAGACCAAGGTTGGTCATGTTGAAATGAATGAATAAGTCCGGTTGATGGAGAGGCTAACTCTAGAGGTTAATTTTGTTCATGATTTTTAATAAAACTAAGGACTAGTACATAGTGGAGACGTGATGAAAGTAGAAGAAAAACACGAGTGAGGGCCATCGGATTTGCGGCGGAGAGTATTTCACAGGTTCTTCACGATGAGTCGTGACATGACGTGGATACGGCTCCAGGGTACCGTGGCGGCGGAGAGTATTTCACAGGTTCTTCACGATGCGTCGTGACATGACGTGGATACTGCTCCATGGTACCGTCCCTGTGGTGACACTTGTGGGATGTTTGGTGACTGCATGAGGATCGTGTGCCATGAAGGAGGCTGAATTGTCCATAGGTTCTTCACGATGCGTCGTGACATGACGTGGGATTCCCCTCCAGTTTCTGTACACGTGCTTGCACTCATAGATCATCTAAGACACTACTGTAGTTACAGTAGTAGATTAAGTCATGGCGAGGGATTGAACCCTATCAAGATGAAGAACGAATAAGGGCTTGCCCTTGGACCTATGTAGTATGGGATGCATAGAATCCGAACAAGTGCGCATTAGTGTCATGTAACATAAATAAATGCATTAAGGATTGAGTGCACAATCACAACACGACATCAATAGGGTAGTCCCTTTAGTTTGAATTGTGACAAGTTTGTGTTTGTTAAATATGGAAAATTAAGTTATACTATTTCCGGCATAGAGAGGATGGCCGTATATAATGTTCGTCGGTTGAATAAACTGACGTACCCACAGTCTTATATGCAGGTAAATGTCATGTTAAAGATTAAAGAAGAATGGATGCTTAAAGATTATATCATGCTGTTGTACTTTTATTCAATTGTTGTAAATTTTACTTCCGTTGTGCAAAAGAAAAGTGTAATATTGATGTAATCTCTGATGTAAGTGAAAAGTTTAAATTTCCCTGTAAAATTGTACTAAAGAAAGTGAAAAGATCCTGTAGAACATCTCGAATTCAGTGTATTTGGGATTCGGGGCGTTACACTCAAAACCATTTCTAAAAGTATTATTCGTCGAAGTTGTGCTTCGGTGTTGCTCAATTATTGACAACGAGTGTATAACTCCTCCTGTGGAAAGGTATAAGATATATAAAATAATGAGATTACATACAATACATGCTAACATAATAACGTTATTAAAGCCGATAATGTATATATGCTTTTGGTAACTCACATATGATGGTTGCCCACTTTGATGAAATAGACATTGATATTAGCGTCCAAATTCTTGATAAGAGTACCGCCTTAAAAAAATGGCACTTCAACGTAAGGTTGACCAAGGAATAATGAATTATCTACAGTGGAATGAGTTGGATACTCAGTCAGTAGCCAAAATGGAGGTGCAGCATATGGCAACTAAGCCAAAGGATCTCTAATTGATGCTAGCCCAATGAAATTGACATTTGCTGCATGGGAGAGTGTCGGCATTATCGGGCCAATTGAAACCTTTGCCCAAAACTGATCATAAGTGATATGCTCTACACGACGTACAAAAGGTGATGCTTCAATAGGTTCAGGAAGTGTAGTACTGGAACTCATGAAACGCATGAGAGGAGGTGGGTCTTTTGGGATATCAATTCCTCCAGTAAGTTTCCGAATAGAACGACCACCAAGATACCATACACTCTGCAATCAAATGTTTACTTTAGCACAACCAAACTATTTAACCAAAGTAGTGTATATAAATATGACAAAAATTAATATACCTGGCCGTAGTAGCTAAAAGCATGTCGATTTCATATATGTCTTTAATTGTTGACCCATGATATGGCTGCCAAATGATGGAGGAAGAAGTGCGCATCTCCAACTGATCACGAGCCATCGATTGATTGTACCTAATAAGATCAGATCAGCCTAAATCCAAGAATTCTTTATTCCATCGAATAATTTTCGGCCATACATCAGAATTAGCCATGTGAGTCTCCATAAGATGTTCCTATCTCTAACTGGAATACAACAATTTGTGTATTCGTAAGCCCAATATTGTAAAATTTAATTATCAAATATGTTACGAATAGACCAATTGAAATAACAAAATGACATTATTCGACTAAAATTAGTATCTGATAGATTTAGTATTACCTCCAACACTTGCCACGGCCCATTAAATGACTTCACTTTAAGTCTGCTACATGAGTGCAAAGACAAATACAGCAGAGCAAGTGCATGACTAAGCCGATTGTATTTGCAACAACATTCAGGTCTACAACTGCGGCTAGCCAACCACACCTTACTAACCCAGCACCATTAGGGTAACGAAATGCGCCGAGAAAGTACATAAAGAAAGCTCATGCGATCTTCGTTGTTAGTGCCATATCGGTTTTGGCTTCTTCAATCATAGTATTGGTAAAATAATTTTTGAAAAATGAATACCGTATACCTTGTGATTTTCAATCATCTACTGTTAATTCCGGAAAGAAGCAAGTCTGAACAATTTGGAAAGTATATGCCTCGTCGTCGCATGGAGGCAAGTAGCCGATACCGATAGAAATCTCCGTTAGCGTAATCCAATCCAATGGAGTGAAACCCAACTCACCACACGCTAGGTGGAAAGTGTGGGTAGTGTCCCACCATCTCTCTACGAGTGCCTCGACGAGCCGATTCAACGACTTGTTTGTATTGATTTTCATGAAACGGTGTCATCCCGTGTGCTCTACTAGTTGTTTAATTAGTGGGACCCGTGAGCAGTACTGATTGTACATCTTGATTGGGTCCTTCCAAGTTTCCCTGAATTTACAAAAACCGCCATCAGGGGTAACAGTAATATATTGACTTATATGTTTGGAATCGTCTACTACACGATTCCAACTGGATTGATCGGTAAAGTCGACATTTGGAATCTCTT